>CM076649.1:6184576-6259302 GCA_038496675.1 Rachycentron canadum | reverse complement strand
TATATATATATATATATATATATATATATATAAGAAGAAAAAATAATTATATTTAAAAAATATATATTATGACTACATTTTTGTGTGGTAAGTCTGTAATATACGTATGTAATATACCTATAAACTCACAAACACACACACACACACACACATATATATATATGCTTTATTATTATGATATAGGCAAAAACGCTTCTTCTTCTGGCATTATGGTTTTACTACAAACTGTAGGTTCTTCCTCTCAAGCTTCACTGTGTAAAGCCTGTAATGTAGACAACCAGGAAAGTGCCAGCCATCAGTGTCTCCAGTAGAAACAGTGGACACTGGAATTACTAAGAAGCATTTAAAAAGCCCACACGTCTCTCCTTTTTATGTTTATTTATTTTTTTGATAACCTAGTTGTAGTAAACTCTGTAACATTGGCCTCTGACTTTTAGATTGACCGATTCTTGAACTGACACACAGGCCTCCAAGCGTCATCACTTCTTAAAACCCATAACAAGTCTTGGTTTATCTTTTTTCTTTTTTTTTCTTTTTTAACTTCGTTGAAAAGTGTCCATTTCACTCTTATAAACGTGAATCTACTCATCAACACGATGTGCGGAAACTGATCAGATTAGGCTGCTCAATCTTTTCAAGTATCACAGACGGTGGCTCGAAACGTTGTGATCTGTACAGCAGTACAACAGCGCCTCTTGTGGGTCGATCACGGGGACTGCTGTTACTACACCCTGACTGGACTGAAATTATCATTTTAAATCAAAACATTTACAGCCATGATGACAGACACTGCCAGATTGTCAGTTAAACGTTTATAGAAACTGTTACAAAGGTGTTTAGACCCCATTATTTTCAAAACACCCCCATATAGGGTTTTCAAAACTAGTGTGGTCTATGATGGCTTTATGAAATAATTACATTCAGCATTTATTTCTTTTTCCTATCAACCTACAGCAAAATGTCACTTTTGTCGAAATGTGTGTTCAGTGGTATTAGATTACACTGGATCTTTGTGGATGCAAATCGATATTCGACGATCAACAAGGTCTGTAATTATTTTATAATAGACTATATTCTGAATGAGTTGTTTCTTAAATTATTTCTATTCAGCTATTATATACAGTGTCGTACTGAATGTAATGTTTTGTTCTTTGTTTTTTTTTTTTGTTTGTTTTTTTCCAATTTTAGAAATAAATCTCGATAATGGGAGATTAACTAGATAGAAATGTCTCCCCTTCAAAAAAAAAAAAAGTGTGTTTAATAGCTCACTAATAAAGATGGGTCCAATTGTGCACTAAGGTCCCATCAGCAAGATGGGCTTTCAATTTATGCCACTCAAACGTTTTTGAAACTATTCACCAAGAGTAGAAGAACAGCATCCTCAGACATTGCAAGTCATTTCTGTGTCGTGACATTTGCTGAGTCAGTGGGGCAGTCCAGACCCAAAGATCCCCGAGAAAATCCCCCTGGCCTCTCTGTGTTTTTGCAGTGATGCTGAGGTTTCATAAACTCTGACACCTCATTTGTTTGAACTGACGCACAGCTGCTTCGACCTGACACCATGTACAGTGGCTGCAGCGCCGCTCGTGGCCGCAGGGGGCGCTGGCGGTTTTCGCCTGTATTTATAAAGACCAAAGAATCAGGGCTCGCTGGCTTCAGGAAGTGCAGAAGTTGTTGTGAAGCTGCCTGAGATCAACCTCGGAATATAAAGTAGGGGATTTTGTACGTTGTCTTTGAGTGTCCTAACAAAAACGACCCTCCGTCTTTAAGTCGTTCACGGTATTGTCACGGTTTATAAAGTTAGATTCAAAACAGTATCAAACGTGACGTTATGTGACTTTGAACGGGAGGACGAACCTGTGCTACTTTCTCTTCCCCTGTCCTGTTAACTCAGTTACGGAGAATTCACAGTTTTGTCTCTAACAAAGGTGAAGGGTCACTTGTTATATGTATGTGCCTCAGGTTCTTGTTAAAACTGCTTGACAGTGTTTAATCGTTTATTTTTATATATCGCCAGTTCACATCAGAAGTCATCTCAAGTTACTTTCCAAATTGAAATAATTTACAGTGACCGAACAACCCACCAAGATCAAGCACTTGGCGACAGTGGCGGAAAAACTTCCTTTTAAGTGGTAGAAACCTGGAACAGAACCAGACTCAGGGTGGGCCTATTTTACCTCTGTAAAATAGTTTCAGAATATAGTCTGTTATAAAATCACACCAATGGAGGAGGCTCCATTGAAAAATGCAGACTCTCCAAATAAGAAAATATTCTTGATTTCAAAAGTTAGACAACTTGGACAAAACTGCTGGACACAAGATGTCTCCTCCTCCATTATTGAAAGGCCATTCTCAATGTTTGTCCAATGCAGGCTTCATATTTTAACATTACTCCTTATTTTTTCAGTTATGTTTACCTTTTTATATAGTTTATTTTTATACATAAAAAGATACATTTTTCAGTTGAGGGCATAGTGAAAAACTTGTGACAATATATTAGCAGAAAGTATTTTTAACCACAAACACATAGCATGTGTAGTCGTTTCTCAGGACTCAGAAATTCAGAAATTAGTTTTTAAAACAAAAACATAGTTGAAAAACAAACCTGTTAGTGCATTCTATTTCACAAACTACATAATTATTTTACTGTTTTTTTAATTACCTTATATCTACCTTTACATCAGCTGACATATATACAATTATACACTATATCAGAATCAGAATATTTTATTAATCTGATGATTAATGTGATGATTCCATAATGCAACTTGATGACATCTTTCATTAGACACATGTTGCTCAGAACCATGTCCCTAAAAGTTTATTTTGCACATAGGGTTCAATGCCATGTTTGACTTCCCACAGCACATTATATAACTGGTCTGGCAGGTGAAACTGATGTTGAGATGTAAATTCTGCGATGTTCCCCTTTAAATACAGGTCTGATATACTGATTGTTTGCGTCCATCGCTATCCTGCAGCATGAATTCTTTCTCCTGACAGTGTCCCCCTCTCTCTCTCATCAGGTCATGGCTGAACCAAGGATATCTTCCATTGATGGGAAGTTAGCTGAAGAATTTGCTGTACCCTCCCATGTCGAGGAGGTCAAAGAAAAGATGTCTACTTTTGCTGCACATCACGTAGCAGCAGGTCACAGGGTGGTTCTCATCACATCAGGAGGTACTAAAGTTCCCCTAGAATCGCGTACTGTTCGCTTCCTTGACAACTTCAGCAGTGGCAGACGAGGAGCCTCCTCAGCAGAATACTTCATAGACTCCGGCTACGCTGTCATCTTCCTCCACAGGCATCGCTCCCTCTACCCATACACTCGTACGTTCTCAACCATCAACATGCTGGATGCCCTGCAGTTGAGGAGTGAACAGGATGCATCTGATAACTCTGGTGAAGTTGTGGTTAACCAGCAGGTGCTTCCAAACATCACCAAAGTGCTGAAGAGATACCAAGAAGTGAAAGACAGCAGACTTCTCCTGCCCATTGAGTTCAGCACTCTGTCTGAGTATCTGCATCTTCTCAAAGCAGCAGCACAGGCACTCAGCCCAATAGGTACAGTAACAACAATGTACAGGTTGAAGTCTTGGGTCTTATCTAAAAATATTATTTATAACTTTTTTTCTGCACCTAGGAAACAAGGCCATGTTTTACTTGGCTGCAGCTGTGTCCGATTTCTATATCCCAGCATCTGAGATGCCTGAACACAAAATCCAGTCTTCCAATGGCCCTCTTCAAGTGAGTGGGAATGCTGCCGTATAAGCAGGGTTTCTATGTTTTGCTGGTGGCATGGCTCTAGGCATGGCAAAGTTTTTTGAAAAATTTGAGATTTGGCACTATTGTCAGGTCCAGCTTTTTATTCATCCCACACTATTGACATGCCAATGTCAGTTGGAGTAAATGTTAGCAATTAGCAAGAGAGACTAAGATTGTGAACTTGGTAAATACACAAGCTTAACATCAGCATGTGACTATACCGATGTTAGCATTTAGCTCAAAGTGCAGCCTCAAAGAGCTTCATGCATTGCTATGGACTCAGCTTTGTTATTAATAAGATACATTTTTTTTCTCTTTCAGCTCAGCTTGAACATGGTCCCCAAGATACTGTCCCCACTGGTGAAGGACTGGGCACCTCAGGCTTTTGTCATCTCTTTTAAACTGGAGACAGATGCAGCCATACTGTTGGACAAGGCTCGACGTGCTCTGAACACCTACAGGCACCAGATGGTGGTGGCCAATGTATTGGACTCTAGACGGGGTTATGTGATGGTGGTGACCCCTTCAACTCAGGCAGAGTTGACCCTCACAGAGGAGGATGTGAGGAATGAGGTGGAGATAGAAGAGAGGATAGTGAGCAACCTGACGTCAGCACACAACAAGTTCATAACTCAACAAGTTGGTTAACAGTCATCATATTCATATCTTGAGTCAATTATACTGTTTTAAGTTCTGTTCTCTTCCCTGAGCTTAAGTTTAAGTCTCACTAAAATCTGCCTGTTTTACTGACAAAGTTACTGTATGTTCAGTATATTGCCTGGTTGCATAGGGTTAGTAATCAGTAACTATAAACAATTAATGCCTTCACTTGTCCCTTTTACCAGCCCTACCAAGGCTCTAAGTTTATAATGCTATCTTTGTACAGGGACAATATACAACCTATTGACAGTTTATAAAATGTTTATTCACACTGCACAATAATCCAGGACATTTTAATGTCTTTCCACAACAGTGGCTAACAGTTGAATTCATTGGTAAGATTTACTACAATAAATCACTGATCATAAACATTCACAAGTATAGTCCATTTGTATTTTTTCAATTCCATGACTACACATGGCAGCATATTTTGGATTCTCTCTTGGTTACTTAAGTTTGACACTCTTCTTGACACCAGCACGAATGCCAGACAGCTCCCCGCTGTATCTCGTCTCCTCCCGACGAACCTCACGGACCTGGTGAATACAAACAGTCTCAATATTGTTCCTAGGAATGCGTTTGCGCATCAAGATATACTTTTGATTCAAAGTGAAGGCAGAGTATGAGTACAAACCTGTCCCTTTCTGCGGATTTTGGCCCGTCTGAACTTCTCTCTGTGCTTGACTCTGGGATTACGATCAATTTTCTTCCTCTTTGGTGTGAGACCCTTGTTCTTGGCCATCTGCGGAATTTGGTAGAGAAACATAATTATATTGTATTATTATAGCATTTTGAGGTGACTCTCACCTCACAGCACGATGAGCATCAGAGGTTGAAGCACCCCAGCAGATAATGACTATGACTATACAAGACACATGAGCAGCATTGAGGGGAACATGTTTAAGATGCCTATGATATTCTTTTATCTTCCAAGTACATAAACAGTTCTTAGTTGTAATGTTGAAGCAACTGTAAATTACATTCTAGTACTACATAGCTAGGCGTGTCAACACATACTACTGAGATGCTCCAGTAGGTGGTGCCCTCCTGTCATTAAAAAACAAGAACACATTTTACCCTCTCAAGGGTTTCTCTTTCCAAAAGGCGGCCTGTGTAAGACCATCAATTCAGGGATGTTAGTACAGCATAAACATCTGGGAGGATTCAATTCTATTAATCATGAGTAGTCAACAGCTTTTCAGTTTCTCTGGATGAGAATAATCATGACATCATGTAAATACTGGCATTACACTGTGTGAGTGGTTGTAACTCCGTACCTGGTAAGTGATTCCTCTCTTAGCATCTGGATCCAGCTCTTCCTCCTCATCGTCGTTCTCTGCCAGCCTGCAACAATTTGACTGTTCGTCAGACTGCCAATCAATGTGGTCCCAACTGTCATTTACAAACTCAAGCCATACGTACTCTCTGGCTTCTGGATTGTTGCCCTTTCGCTTCAATGTCAACCTCTCCTCCACATCTCTGTAAAAGCGCAGTGCAGCTTCCTCATCCATGTCGGAGTCTGAGTCCTCCTCGACCTCAGGCATAGTTTCTCCCGAATCCTGGAGCCAACATACATTCATTAGCATTCACGTTCTGTATTAAAACGTCAGCAACAGATTCAAACTGAGGACGTCCTTTGGGTTTGTCCTTTGAATGCCAAAACAATTAATTGAAAAGTGTCTCACCTTTTCCTTCTTACTGGAAACTCTGGTCTTCTTGCCCTCTGCTGACTTGCCGGTGGCCTCATCTTTCTCCTCATCAGCTAGCAGTTTACGATACTCTGGCGAAAGCCGAGCATCCACTGCTCCTAGTTCATTGATGAGCTGCAAGCAGATAATAAAAGAGTTGGTAGGACAGAGGACAGATGATGTGCGGATGAAGGAGACATTTCATAGTTCTGTGTCCCATGATGTTGGCAGTGTGACATTCCAGCCAAATAGTTATTGCTACCACTGTCCAAACTAAAGAGAGTGTACACATAATTTTGTTGACAGTTGGATATCTGACAGCGGGTCCAGTAACCCCCTTGGTTACTGTGCTTCCTCTTCAGAGCAGAAGACAATGAGGAGCTTCATCAGCAGCATGGGACACACCTGGGCCTGGTGCATGGAGGGCAATGGGGGGCAGACAGATTGTTTTGGGTTTTCTTACTTTCTTTCTACCCACTCCCTACACAACTGATGTAGCAGATTCATCCAATCTACTTCTTTGTATAATTTTCTTGTGGAGAATAAATTAGTTTTTTAATGATATACCTATGTGTCTCCTATTGCTTTGTTTTAGTCTAAGAGCGTATCTATAACATAGGGTAAAAATACAGTTGCTAATAATGTATGTCAACATGTGTACTTACATTTCTGTAGGTGAGCAGTCTTTCAATCACAGGGTGGTTATGAGCAGGGATTCGTTTTGCTTTCAGGACCAAGTAGAAACTGATGTTTGTGCAGTAACTGCAATACGAAACAAATATTAGTCGTCATTCAATCAAGGCTAATGACATGAACTTGCAACTTTAAGTTACAAATTAGGTACTTACTTAAGATAAAGTTGCTGTTTTGTCTTGAGAAAGTCAGCACCCTTTGAAAACAGGACCAAAGATATTTAAATTCACACTTTTGCCATAGCTGCACAGCTAAAATGTTAAATTAAAACTTTACAACCATCTATGCAAGCTTAAAACAGCACCCAACAACTCATTTCTACTTCATGTTCTCTATAAATAAAACTAACATTTGCTATGCAATTTAAGGAAAAAAAATAAGATCTCACTGTTGTTGTGATCACAGTCTTTTTACTTAACCTAACCATGGTCATGTTTGACTTCAGTGTGAATACTTCATGCATTAAGACAAGAATAATGGCTCAGACACTTTGCTCTACATTATAAACACAAAGAAATGATCTTTACTTAAAGTTTTTTCCATCTTTGATAGAACTGTCAAAGATGCAAAAGGGCTCTCCTTCTTTAATTGTCTGTCCAATGACAAAAGCAAAAAAAAGTAGCATATAGAAATAAAGCTAAATGCACTGACCTTTCCTAGTGGGATCTTTCCATCCTTGACCATCTGCATGAGGGGCTGCAGCTCATCCTTCAGTTCAGTAAGCTGCGCACATAAAGCAGAAACCAAAATAATTCACACTGGTGGCTAAGCAAGTACCTTTCAGCTCATTACACCCAAGGTTGTTTTACAAGATTGATGATTTGGGTGCATATGTGCTTCACCTTTGCCTTGAAGTCCTGAATAAGTTCAAGCAGCTCTGGTGATTCCTTCTTCAGAAGTTTCATTTTTTCCTTCTGAGACATCTGCTTCAGGTCTTTCACAATTCTCTCCTCTTTTTTTACAGTCTCCTTTTCAGCCTTCTCCTCTACAGCAAATTCCTGAGGACCAAAAAGGCTGTCATCGTCAGCACCATCACAATCACCACGAGTGCAGGCGTACAGGAAAAATAAGAAAATAAAAAATACCTGAAAGAAATTTAAATCATAATCTTCCTCGCTCAGATTCTCAGCCAAACGTTTTTGGATATTTTTAGCCTCTTCTTCTTCCTCTTGTTCCTCAGCTTCCAACTCTTCTTGTGATTTGCCTTCTGCAATAACACAATTAAGATATTGCATTAAAAGCATTAACCATACAGGTGACAAAAATTATTGAATTGCCTGAATAATATGCTAGAGATAAAAGATGCTTACTGGTGGTCACATAATCAGAGTCGTAGAACATCTTCTTCTTCTTGCCCCATGCCATTTCATTAGGAAGGTCTGGGGAAAGCATCAAAATTACAGTTAAAAGAGCTAGTTCCAAATAGTAAAAAAAATCCCGGACGTATAAATTGATAATTTTGTGTTTACCTTCATCTTTTTCCCCCTCTAGATCACTCTCCATGCCCGAACCCTCTTCCTCATTTTCTTCTTCCTCCCCCTCCTCTGATCCAGAATCATCGAGAGCCATCACCTCCTCCTGTGAAATTCAGATAAAGTTTAATTTGTTCCCAGTCAAACCCAATTTTCTGAAGGTAAATCAAAACAAATGCAAATAAATAAATAACTGAAGAAGAGCATCACCTCATCATCCATTTCTTCCGAATCACTCTCCATTTGAACGCCACGGGCAAGAAGTTTCTACAGCAAAGGGAACAAAAGAGAACCATGAGAACATAACACACCATTCACTCAGCACAGAACTGTTAATGAGCTAAACTTACTGCAATCTTCTCGTCGTGAAACTCATCAATTTTGTCCTTTGTGTACTGTGATGATTTCTGAAGGGAAGAAAAAGGACAGTTCAAAGCTGACTGTCAGCATCGCTGAATGTAACAAAGAGAGAGACAGTTATATGGGGGGGGGGGGTTGTGCAATTTTCTCAACGTACTAGTATTTGATTCAGCTCCATGTTCATATTACTGCTGTTTTTCTATTTTGGGTTTGGAGATTACACCACTCAACTTTTATTTTAATTTGGTGCACCTTCAGTCATACCCTAAACAGGTCTTGTTTTTAATCATGATACAGCTACAACAATAAAGTAATTTAAACTTGTGACCGTGTACAAACCAGTGGGTCTTACATTTTACAATTCTCCTATTGACTCAAGACTGAGTCACATTTACATTTTTATGTGCCATATTTGTACTGATGTTAACAAAGTTTAATTAACAAGTTTTCTGTAAGCAAATATCAAATAAATATGTAACTGTCCATCACAGATCTGACCCCTTTGAAAATAAGCGTGGACATAAAGTCTGTAACTCTGTTTTCAGCTGTTTGCCCTGGGTTTTCCCTCTGGTGTGTAACACTATATTGAACAAACTGTTGACTAAATACATTTATTTATATAGTTAATCGAACATATATTTTATGTATAACATGACAGATGCTGACTGTAATGGGCCTTTCCATCAATAACCTGGTTGTTGTTGTTGTCCACAACACAGGGTTTTGCAGGGTTTTCCAAGTTATATACAGTATTTCAGGTCAATTTTCTGGCAGGATCAGTCATCATAGATAAATTTCGGATCGGGTTACTTTTCAAGAAAACTAAAAATGGCTGCTATAAAAGATGCAGATGCCCTGACCCAGCAGTGACACATCCCCTCCTGGGTCCTCTCACCTTATCGGGGACAGGCATGTCCTTGTAGGCTTCAGGGTCGTCTTCATCATAACGCTCGGTCTTTCTTGGTCTCTGTGGCTGTTTACCCCTGGACAGTGGGAGACAGGTAGAAAGACGTGCTTACACCTCCACAGCCTCCACAGGACGCTCATAGCATTGAACCATTTATTCCTCCCAAATCTTGTCTTCTTACTGTCGAGCTGATAAACACCGACACGGGACGAGGAAACTTGGACCAGGGCGATTAATTTATTAGACCTGGAGTAGTTACATCTCTTATGGAGGGTTCATTGAAGCCGGACATTAACCACCGGATTAAAACAGGTAAAGAAGTGAAGAAGCTAACTTTAGCCAAACTCACCTTTTTGCTCGAACCATGGTGGCGATTAATTACGTCATAAAATAAACAGGAAGTTGAGGTGATAACTCAACCACAGCGGCGTCAAATCTGAGGGATATAACGACAGAAAACTGTAAATATCTAGTTAGCTTCACATGAACACAACTCGACTCCAGTCACCACGTGTCTCCGTCAGCTCTTCTTCGTGTTCAGTTTTGATGGTGGGGCTCGACAAAGCCATGTAAAGGTGTTTACCGCCGCCTAGCGCACTGGAGCGTCAAGTCAGGTCAAATCAATTTATATTTAAATAGCGCCAGTTCACAACAGAAGTTATCTCAAGCTATTTTCCAAATACATCAGGTCTGGACAAGTGACTTCAATTCAATTATTTACAGAGACCCCCCAAAATTCCCACTAAGAGCAAGAAAAGTGTCTTTTAAGAGGCAGAAAACTGTAATGCTACAACAAATATCAGTACAGTAAAATGAAATCTGGCAACAATATTAGTTCTTGTTATTAATAATCTTAAATTAAAAAAAATGATGTCGTTGGCAGAACAGTCTGGGCTAGACTGAATACACTGAGTTTGACTGAACTTGAACTTCATATAGAGGTGTTTGGGTTCAGATATTTTGATGGGAATTTTGTTTTGCTTCTTTGTCAGGAACAAAAGGACACATTTGAATTTTGATCCTGCTGGATGAAAAGAGTGAGAGCACCACAATGATACAAGCCCACAATTTATCCTGAAGGAGGCTTAAATATACATTTCAGTTCTAAACAATCCAACAGCTATTGAGACATTTTATTCATGACCACAATGTCAACCTTATGTATCAACCCCTGGTGAATGAAGTTGAATCTAAAGCATCTTGACTTGGTTGTCGATTGTTGTTGTTGTTGTTCTAAAAACTTTGACCTGTTGGTGGTGCCAGAGGAAGGGCCAGAGGATCTCCAAAATATTTTGGCTTCAACCTCTGGGGACCATGACCAAAATTTTATCACCACCCCTATTGTCGCCATTGATGTGACTGATAAATGAGATGACTAATTAAAAGTCTTCTGTAGAAATTTGATGAAAATGCATTTTTAACTAAATGAGAAAAAATGGTTTTATGTGATCTATTTTCAAAATGTGTATTGAGATGAAGCACATTTAAAAAGCACATTTCTTTGTAGCACATATGCAATGACTTTGTGACTACTGTCAAGTAGTTAAAACAACTATTCATTGTGAGCAGCATGAATTTTATTTATTTGAACATCACATGACACACTAGATTGAAGTACTGTGTACAGTATTCAGTGAGACTATAAGCATCAGATTCAATGGGACATTGCACCAAAAGATAAAACTTATACATCCTGCATATTAATAATGGTTTTATCATCAGAGTCAGCTCCTGTTTTTGGATTATTTTGGTTATTTAACACTGCAAAGGGTCACAACTGTCCACTCCTGACAACTGCCATGTTGTTACAGAAGGTATTTCTCATGTATTTTTGTCCTCGCTCCTCACTCTTGTTCCCCTCCCCGCTCTGCCCATGACTTCCTCCAGTCCAACCTGAGACCATAAGTAGAACTGCGAGGCCTGTTTATGGGCAGAAGATTTTTTGGGCTTCTGTTGAATCCAGATTGTTCGTCATTCCTCTTCTTCCTCAGAACATCACCAGGGGTCATCTGCGCTGGGTCAAAGTGCTGCCAAAAACAGAGGTTGACACACATTAATTAAATACTGTATAATTGTGATTTACTGGCAATTTATCTGAACATTTAGACAAAAAAAAAAAACATTTACTCATTTCTTGCAGGTTAATACAAGATGTGTCTGTAAAGCAGAGGATATAAAACCCACATATAACTTACGGCCCGAAGAAATTACATTTATATAAAACTAATTTGCCAAAAGAAAGAAGGAGGTGTTGAAAAGAAATGTTATGCTGACCAGACAAAAAAACAATGATAGTGAACATATTAGTAAAATGTTGACAAAGCAACATATTTAATTTGTTTTCCAGCAGAACATTTGATTCTGAAGTATTATATCCACTGTTGACTACAGCAGCATTAAACCTTGTCATGGTTGTGTTCAGATAATCACAGGACCTGGTAAAGGTTAGAGACAGTTGTGGTCTGTGGTCTGAAAAGGTTAACGCTGATTTCAAAAACCAAAAAAGTTGTGAACCACTGCTGCAGAATGAATGCTTTTTGTTAATAATTCTGCAAATACTTCTCAACTTTGTAAAATATTGAATTCTTTTTATTACTTTAGAGTTTGATTTCACCCCAAATTCAAAAACATTTAGTGAACTCTGCTGCAATTGATGCACATAGTTTTGGTTTTTATTGTTTGTGTTTTGGGATATCTTTCCCTTTAAGACTTCTGCCTCCACTTTGTTTTGTTTGTGGTTTCAGCTGTTTACCCTGGGTTTTCCTTTAGTGTGTAACACTGTAGTGACATAAAACCTTTGACTCTGTGACATATTCTAAATACATTTGTTTTATATTTAACTTTAATTTAGCCTAATTGAACATATATTTTAACACAACCAAGAAAAGTATTAACACAATGTATTTTTCAAGAAAACAGAACCCCATTAATCCACTGATCTCTCTATGAACAACTCTCCCTGGAACTACGTTAAACTGAAAACATAGTCTTTGTCTTTGTATTTTGGATTATATAGGATGACAGACATCTTTCTAAAAGTAAAACATTTCTGTTTACATTTTTAAATGATGGATTTGTCAGTTTTTTGAGCACCATAAACTAAATTCCATTTACCCCAATTGTGCCATGGCGGTGATATTCTCTCAAAACCTGGATAATTAAAACCAAAACTTTCTTCATCATCAGCATGTAAGTAAAAAAATTTTGCAAATGTTTATTGATGACTGTTTTTTGCCATAGTGCTCTACTTTTACTTGAGAAAAGTATCAGAGTGTTTTTGTTCCTTCAATTAATCAAAAGGTGACATCTCTGTAAGCTGTGTCTGTAAAATGTGTCTTTATCTCCATTATTATTTTATCACAAGCATGAACACACAGAAGAAAAACAAATCCACACACTTACATTGGCCTTAAACCTTGGCACTGGGTCTCCTCTGTCATCACTTGTATCTGTGTTGTGTACGCTCAAGTCCATCATGGATTGGCTCATTTCTGGCACTGCGGCATTTGATCCTTTCTTGGTAAGTCTTGATGCGCTCTGCTGAGACTGAATCCTCTTCATGATGTCGCTCAGAGAGCTGAAGCTCTCAGACTGTGGGACCCTCAGGATGATAGGTTTCTGTGAGGAGAGAGATGCATCTCAATGTCCCCAGCAGCTTTGTATCAGTGATCAGTCAAGTGTTTTTACAGCAAAAATCAGTTACTTACTCTAAAAGAGGGCATATTCTCCACTTTAGAGCTAGTTTCATCCATGCTGCTCTTCTCCCCCAAAATTGGCTCCCTCCTTGAGTGCTCCCTTCTCTTAGTATTGGAAAAACTGACCATATTGTATGTTGTATCTGCTGTTTTATCATCAAGTCTTGTTGTTCTTTCACCTGAATTGGTGGTTTTCTCTGTGGAGAGTTGCCTGGAAATAGGTTTTTCTATGTGTTCCACCCTTCAGATGAAAAAAAAAAAAAAAATTTATTCTCAATATTCCTTTTCAATAGTGACTCATTTATGTGCTTTTTTTTTTCATATTTTGCTTGTTACGTTTTCATTATTTCTGGAGTTGTTGGGTGAGTTGTTGGAGTTGTTGGGTGACTCAGTGAGGACTGTGAGTTGCTATGAAATAATAATAAAGATGCTAATCAAAGCTTTGTGTTAAACATAGAAAGAGAAAAAAAACCCCACAAACACCATCATTACCCTTAGTCAGTAAGTCATAAGCAGCTGTAACAAGACTCACTTGAAAGGCATTGATTTATCTGACACATGGTTTGTCACTGGAGAAGTGTTTTCATATACCCTGCAAAATACAAAAAGGCATCAGTAGGGTTCTGTAAACTCAATCAAAATTTGCAATGGTGAAATTGCTCAAAGAATGTATTTTGGAATAAGTTTCAATGAAATTAAATTCAGTGTTCACTAAACAACATATTTATATATTTTTCAAGCAGGATATTTGATTTTTAAATACTATATCCACTTCTGGTGACTACAGCAGCATTAAACTTTGTCATGGTTGTGTTCAGGCACTCACAGCACACTCATACCTTTCAATCAAAGGTATATAAGAGTTTAAAGAAAATACTTCCTGTACAGCATTCACCAGAACAACATTTGTGGAAATTTAAAGTTAAATTTAAAACTACATATAGCCTACTTGACCCAAAGACAATTGCAAGGCCTCACTAATTGTGTCTTGGATTGGTTAAATCAAGATGATCCATGTACCTTTTTTTGTCTTCAAATTGGTTTCCACTGTTAGTAAAACTGTTGGTAATGAGTGAGTTTCTATCAAACAATGTATTCCTCAGTGGCATTTCCTCATGTTGATCAAGAGGAATGTCTAGGAAACAGCTCTCTCTCTGGATAACACCCATGGCTTCCCAGTCCAGGAGGGAATCAGCAGGTGGAGATGAAGGGCTGATAATCTCAGGCTCCAAAGAGAGTTGTTTTAGGAACCGGAGACCCGAGAAGTCCTTAAGCTGATGATTCACATTGATGTGGGTCCCTGCTACCCTCCATGTGTCTGGGACTGGGAGTGAAGCAGCAAAAAGGATCCTAAATTCCCTATCAAATGAGTCAACAACTGGGCCGTGAAGAACGGTGATCAGCTGTCGGTGCAGGTGGGCGTCTGTCCATGTGAGGCTGCAGAGTACAAACACTGCTTGTTAGATCAATCTCAAGTGTGTAAAACACTTGTAAAAGGAAAAGGGTAGAAAGGCATGTCTGTTTACCTATAGCTGCCATGAATAACTGTCTCTAAATCCACTAGAAGGAACTTGTCTTTCATTTCGCCAACCACTGCTCTTCCCGTCCTTGAACAGAAGGTTTTCCCTCCTAGAACACGGACCCTCATGCTCTGCCAGATCACAAGATTAAGTTTAAACTCAAGACTGAAATGTACTGAAACGTGGTGTTTATCTGTGATGGAATGCGCAAAGTCAAAGACTATTAATATCTTGATTCATTCACAAGGTTTGTACATAAACAAGAATCTACACCCATGCTCTGTTAGGCTTGGCAGTGTCTCAAGCTAAATGCTAATGACAGTGTGCATGCCAACATGTCCCACTGCAAACATGCTGTTGTTTGGCAGGAATAATATTTGTGAGTTATATTTGTGAGATACCTTAATAGTGGTGATTACCAAATGTTGCTAAACCAAAAGTAAGGGTGACGAGAATGCCTTTATCTTTTGAGGCATTTAGTCATGTAAAAACATTTTCATTTGAAATTCTGACCTGATGACAGTGCTAGAGAAATAGTCAAGTGACCAGGTTATGAGGATACATCAAATGTTTGTACCAACTTTCTTAGCAATTCTTTGAGTAGATATTGAACTATTTCACCAGACAGGTTAAGAAGTGGATCTGCTGGTGGCACTAGATGAAAACACAGGGACCATGAAAATCATTGGTTGATCTTCTGAACATCATCGATATCTGTGCAAAAATCCATCCAGTGGTTGTTGAAATATTTCAGTCTGGAACATATGGTGGACCAAGCAAACATTGCTTCTGATTATCATAGCCATGGCACACCAAGATAATGTCTTAGATCACGTGATCATCAGTCTGACAAAATATTTGAACTTGTTCAGTTGTGTTCATCACGAGAAAGCAGTAAATGCTGCGCAACCAGTTTGGCTATGTGCTACAGAAGCACATTACATTCCTAACATAACAATGCCAAAGTAAAGACACAGGTTTGCAGTTTATGACATACCTCTCAACAGTACATATGCAGTGCATCAGGTTTTTAATGATACTGCTGCAAACTTTCTTATATAATATTTGCTAAAGAGACCCCCTTTACATAGGCTAATGTGGTGATCTGTTAAACATACACAGAAAGATAGCTGCTAGGTGTGTGCTGATTCATGGGGATGGGGGACTCACCGGATGCCTGAGTCTGTGGAGTGTGAAATTCTCCTGAATGGATCTTTGGTTCAGGATGATGTAGACAGCAACACCACGGGAAGCAGCATTGTGTAAATCACCAATTATTGCTCCATCTGTCAATCTGTCTGTTACAATAGCAATTACCTACATGGTAGACAAAATGTTACTTATTGGCTTCATAACTCAGAAAAAAACTTACAAATACATAATACAAAATACATAATACAACATAATACATAATACAAAAACTAAAACTATGTAGTATCTGATCACTCAGATGATCAGATACTACATAAGTGTTGCTGAAGAGGTAAAATCATCACAATGGAAAGTAAAAATACTCTAAGGATGTTATTTTTGTGTAAAATCCACCTACAGGTGTTTGTTCTCATTGTTGCACAGTGCTTCAGATATTACTTCCCTTGAATGTTGGAAAAACTGAAGCAGCGCATTATATTTTATTACTTTATCAATGTTTTAGTGAAATCTTAATATGCAAAGTAAATATTAACTAAAGCATTAAAAGAAGGCAAAAAGTACATTTCTCTCTAAATTGTTATAGTTTGAAAATATAAAGTCTCAGAGAATATAAATACTTAGTAAATACATAGTACATAGTAAAGTATGTGATCCTCAAATGAAAATGTCTGTTGTGTTCACCATGAAATGAAATCATCTTATTTGCATACTTCGCTGGCCTTTTGTAAGTGTTGTCGTATTATCTCTCGGACAGGAGGTTCTCCTTCAGCAGGGGGACTTGTGTGAACTGTAACGCTTCCCTTTGGAACCCAGGGTTTTTTTTCAGGCCAACCAAGGTCTAGGTCTGGGGTTGGTGTGTCTGAGTAGCAAGGGAAGTAGGTGGAACAGAAGTCCTCCATCTCTGAACTGTTTTCCACTCCATTCTCCTCCCGCTGCACCTGCAGCTGGTTAAAGCGATAGTCCTGAGCCCAGCTGGTTATCTGGCTGACCTCCTCAGAAGACAAGAAGCAGCCGGGGTGCTCAGTGCCACCGGAGCTGTAGAACGCCTCTGGTCCTGAATTCAAGAGTCTCTCCACTGCTTGTCGCTCCTTCTCACAGTAGAGGAACTCTGGAGAAGACTCGCTCACAGGCAGGAACACCACGTCCTCGTCAAGGCTCTGCTCTTGAGAGTTTGACATGACTGCAGTCTGATGTGTCTCTGGTAAAAAGTCCCAACCTATCGAAGTTCCCACTACTGACTGCACTTGTGTGGCAGAAACACTATCCCAGGCCAGCTCCTGTCACCGTTCAGCCGAGTAAATGTGATTATGTTCTTCATACCTCTGGCAATGTTTCTGCTTTGGTGGCTTCACGTCGCTCCCCTTTCTGGTAAAAAGCCTCTTCAAGGTTCACAAGGTCAGTCTTGAATACAGTTCGTGTTCTGCAGCAAATTTGCTCCCCAGCTCATGTTGACTTAAAAAGAAAAATAAACAAGTTGTGTTGAAGAAGTCGACTTTAACACACATACAAAAAATAAACGAACACACTGTGAAACTCATCCTGGGCAGTATATCTCTGTTCTCAGACTCAAGTGTGAATCATAAGCTGTCAGAGGATGTGTCCCCTCCCCTGCATGTCATCTCATTCCTCTTAACCCTTCCACTCCCTCTTACAGACATTGTTCTCAGATGCCAGAGATTGTGTGCAGGTGACAAGTCGGTTACAGGCTCAGACTCACAGTTATGAGTACCTACTGTACCTCCCCTGTCTCCCATAGTGACAGCACTTAAAAATAAAAACACACTCACTGAAATTCTGGTTTCACTTCATACACCTCCTAAAATGGCGTGATTGTAGCAATTAATATTGACATGCATCCTATACTATATAGAGGCTGCCATTTACCTCAGTTTGTCTGGACTGGTCCAGCCTGACAGGTAGGTTTGTAGAGGAGTAGCATGCAAAACTGTATGTGACTTTTACAGGTGTCATGTGCAATTCCAACAGTTTCTTTTTTTTTTTTAATTTCTTGAATGTGAACCTTCATAGGGTACTACAGAATTGCCCTAGCAATCAGCTGATTGTCACTTTTTTCTTAAACAATAGTGTAGACATGTTTTAATGCATTAAAGTAAATATTGAATGCCACACATCAATGAGTGATGAAAACACAAAAGTGACACACCCTTTGTTGTGTTAAGTCTGAGGATTGCACCTGCACTGTGTTACACACTTAATACAAAACAAAACAGGCTGTATGCATATTTAGCCCTTTAAACACAGGAATGACACGACGTGTTTGGTGAAACCAATGAATGCTTATGAGGCAACATCCTTTAGTGAATTCTTTTTTTATTAAGCAAACACAGATATGTACACAATACACAAACAAGTTTTTTGAATCTCCATATTTTTCTTCTGTAATCACAATTATACAACCACAACAAGGTATGCATTCATTAGCTAATACTTTTATGTCATAATGTGCAATGATATGTGTGACACATTAATAAGAGCTTTGTATCTTACAACATGACTGTCAGTCAGACAGAAAACAGACTTGTATAATTTAAAAGAAATTTTAATCATCTTAATACTGTTTACGGGGGAAGTGATTTCATTGAGAAAGGAGAGTTGTACTGTTAAGAGGAGGTTTTCCTTTTGATCCTTTCTGCTATTGGCTCACTGCTTTTTGCGCAGGTGGACATACAGGACTGCACTGACCAGGAGCAGAGGAACACACAGCCAAGCCAGGATGAAGCAGTAGCCAAAACGTCCTTTGCTCAGATCTCTGGAGTCATTTAAGATCTCCTTTCTGTGGAAGGTGAAGATGAGGCAGGCTGCAAAGTCTGTGAAACCTGCAAGAGTGACACGTTTAAAAGTTTGACTTGAAATGTCATACATTTGCATGGTATATAGCCTACAGTGTTCACTTCAGTAGATGCACCTATACAATCCATTGCAATTCAGTACAACAGGTGAGCCATCAATTCTACCTTTGTAAATTTTATAATGTTCAGTTGGTAACACTTAAAGAAATAACAAATTGAATATTTAATGCTCACTTGCCAAATTCATCAGCTATTACTGCATTTACAATGCAAGCAGTTGTACTGTAGTGTACACACTACTTCCTTGGGGCAGCCTGGAGGCTACAGGGAGAAACTATCAGAAAGTGACGAGATGGTCTGGCCAGACAGGGCTACCTGCTTAGCATGCATGTCGGTCAATGAAGTAGAAACTGAGTGCATTTATTTATATATTTATTTATATTTACACACTTTAGTTTGACATCCCTTGCTGTCTGTAGCACTCAGCCTCAAGCTCATAGGTTTCTACTGAAGATACCAATCTTTAAAAATTAACCACAAATATATAATTTGCCATTGTAGCTTTTAGCAAGTTTTCCTGTTGTTTACACTTCAACAGGACAACATTTGCATTGTAAACATTTGCTAAAAGCTATAAGGAGCAGTTACTGCAAATTAACATACATTTGGTGCTGTAAAGAGTATTTATGGGAATAGGATGGCGTTTGTGGCACGGACTGAATCATTTTTGGGCAACAATGGCACAGAGGAAAAAGCCAAGACACTTCATTGCTGGTTTTGATCTTTCTTATAGGATTCTTACTGTCTTACTTGTCTTACTGTCTTACTTACTCTTACTTTCTTACTTTCTACTTCTTGATAGTAAGATGAATTATATATTGAATATTGACAGTCTTATCTGTAAAATCCCAAATCTGCATTACTTTTTCTGTGTAGAAACCACAAGTAATAAGCACCTGCAAATGCCTGGCAGAGGCCTGTGAAGTAGAAGAGTCCTCCTTTAGACATGGTCAACAGTTGGCCAAGAAAAACCAGGAAGGAAATGGAGGAGAAGACCACAGAGAGGACCATGAGGGCCTGGACAGACTGCAGCCAATCTAAGAGAATGGGTACACAACACTGACTCGCAACTAAGAACTATCAATCAATCAATCAGACTTTAGTCACGTAGCACTTTTCATACAAACAATGTAACCGTAACCCCAACCCCCTACCCGACCCATGCTTTCTCGCTCACACACACACACACACACACACACACACACACACACACACACACACGTATACACCCCCATTTACACATAGAGCACTAAGTAATAAAAACAACACAACAATGATGGTAACTAAGGAAACACTGAATCTCATGAATTTGGATTTGCCCAGTTTGCAGAATCCAGTCCCTCAGAAATAACGCATGTGTGTAAGTAAGCATGCAGACAAGGACTCTGATCATTTACCACTCTCATTGGTAGCAGCACATAACCAGGTGTTTGAGGCGTTGTCGTGGAAACAGTTATACCAGAGGTCTGTGATTTCTGAATCAGCCCATATCCACCAGGACTGAAGGAGGAAAGAAAAAAAAAGAGAATGCGTGAAAAAAACTTTCATCATGTTGACTTTGTGCCAGTAGGTAAAATGGTACACACACTCACCTTCTCTAGGGTGGCGGTGAGGAGCATGGCCAAAGTGACCAGATGTAACATAGTTATGGATATGAGGAGGAAAACCATGGCTGCTTGGAGATGAGGGTAGACTCTATCTTGTGTATCCTGTGTGCAAACAACCATGTGATGTTATTATGATTTTAGATTAGACAAGACCAGTAAACCTGTAAAGTCCTTTTTGGAGGATTGACACAGACCCAGTTTGCCACTGCAAATCCCTTTTTTCCATGTCATTTTAAATAGCCTGCAGATTTTTCAAAGCAGTGGTCTGAAACAGTGGCCTCTCTGTCTGTTGTTCAAGGAAACTCTGAGCACTCTCATCATTCTTCTCAACATCTACTCTGACAATCTCTGCTCATTTATCAAGCTACAAACATGCTAGACAGTGAAGGGGGATTTCACTGTATCTTCAGTCAGCATGTCCAGTCTCTGGGGAATACATCAGAACATAAGCGGCCTATGTGGTCTGAAACTCTATATACCAATGGTCTGACATACTCGTGTGTCCTTTGGGTTCAAGTTCTATAAAGCACAATAATCTGTCATTACACAACAAGGATGAAAGAACTCTTTCAATTTTCTTAAACCTTTCAGGACATTACTAGAAAGAGAGAAAGTAACCTTGTGAAAAAGCTGTTTTTTTTATACTAGAATACAGTATATCAGTTTCAAAGATGGTGTTATGGTGGCACTGTTATAATTCTATTTATCAAATCAGTGCATATTTTTTCAGAGGGAATAAGGAGAAGTCACATTATTAAGTAAGATTTGTTCCTGTTTGGTTTCACTTCTTCTAGATACCACTGTTAAAATTAGTAAAGTCAGCAGTTGGAATGTGACCTAACCAGAACATCAGGAATTTTTACCAAAATATGACTATAACATTTTCAGATGTGGAATTAGAAAGGGCATAACAAACACATTCAATGCACAAGATAAGTCTGAAATTCCAAAACTCTGCATCTGGAATGTTTCTTTCTGTGGCCACGAGAGGATGATGCTTGGTTTCACAAATCATTTAATCCATTTTCAAATACAGGTACTAGATTCAAACTATTAATTTTGTATACACTGTGCAGCTAGACTGGTACTCTACGCCTTACACATGTTTGTCTTTCCCACCAAGCTCTGCTCATAGAGGGAAACCACTGTTGCTATTAGATTGAGGACAATTCAGAGAGGGATGTGTTTGATTACATACTACTACTTACATAATAGCTTGAGGTACCGACAGACAGAACAAAAGTAATAACCACATAAATTGCGAGCGTATATGGTGAAGTTCTGTTCTGGAAGAACAGAGAAGCATCTTCATACATTTTATACACATTTATACATTCAAACAATATAATTAAAGAACCTTTTCTTCGCATTTGAATGCATTTGGGTGTGACCTGCATCACATTAGGAAAAAGTCTCTTTGTGTACTAAGCTGTATGTGTCAGAAAGTAACAGCAAAACCTGGGCAAATCTATTCTGCTTAATCTAACATAATCAGGATGTTTTGATGACGTTCTTACCCTTCAGCTTGTGCCTGGATCTGCGCCCTCCAGTGATCTTTGATTTTTTCTCCTGGTAGTATCCTCCCGCTGGTGCTCTTTCTTCCCTTTCAGACGTTTTAACTCCAAAGCTTGGAGAGGCTACAGAAGAGGAATGTGGAGTCATATATAGGAGGAGTTCTCAACACCCATTTCCTCTTAACTTTCCCTGCCCTCCCTCTCAGAATCTGTGGTCTGGACCAACTCAGCACCAAAAATAACATTCCTCCTGACCTTCATAAACACGGAACATTTTCTCAAGCACGATACTACAGACAAACCACCAAATCTGAAATAAAATATGATAAGGTGGTACATGATCAAATCCATTGTTATGACAAAAATAATCACATAGTTGAAACATATTGTTCCTAACTCTAACAGAGGTAGATGTGTGGGCTGGCCATGCCATCATTAAATCCAGACTTTTGTGCCAGTGTCTACACATGTACTTGTGCTCTCCTTCCAGTTGCAGCCTGGCGTGGAGACCACCACACAGACTTCCTGAGAGATGTGATTTAGAGGCAGGAAATAAGGGCTGATTCCTAAACACTTTTTTGATGGTAAATTTGCAGGAAATCTTGGACCACCCAAGACTCAACATGAAAAAGAAAAACTACTAAATTGTGTTGAAAGCCTGCACCCCATTGCACTTTATGTTATTTCTATAATGAGCACACTTTTCCAAGTTACCAACAGCTGCAGCATCATGCCTATTCCAAATTATGAGTAAATTTTTATCAGTTAATCAATAATCAGTATTGGAGGAAAAATGCATGAATTTAGCCTACTTATGTAGAAGTGGCAATGCCACAACTGTAAAACACTGTATTATAATTAAAGACTAACATTAAAATTCCACTCAAGTAACTGTACACAAGTATTATTAACAAAATGTAATTGCAGAAACCTATCAAAAGTAAAAGTGGTCACAATGAGTTTTCTCTGTTTCAGTAGGCCAATAAATTACATTATGTACTAACATGAATGTAAACAATTGTAAACACTGTAAGCATAATTTTACTGTTGTTTATCAAGGTGATGCCATGAACCATTTTATGTTGGGTGGTATAAACTGATGCGTCAATACTATGGTGGTAGAGGAAATGGAAATACTCAAGTAAAATCTGTAGCTACTTGACTTGAGTGGAAACAATTACAGTCACGTTGTATCACTGCTTATTATTAAAATACTGAACTTCCTACAAAGGCTAAAGTTTTGTTTTTACTGATGTTTACCAGGGACTTCAAACTATTCGCCCTATTAAAGATCCTTTAAGACGCCTTCGGGACCCACGGACGCAGTCGCAGTGCGCAGCAGTCGTGAGTCTGAAGAAGAAATAACACAACAGAGTTTACGTTACTTTCCGCATTGACCGGACCTATAGTTTCACTCTGTGTCGCTCGTCTTGACTTGAAGGTTTCGCGTAATTAAATCGGCAAAGTTCGTGTGGACTCCAGTGTTTGGGTCCTCTTAATAACGAACCGTTATAACCGTTAAACGACGTGGAGAAAACAACGGTCTGTTCGCATGGCAACGTAGCCGTTTTTAACGTTCTATCTCCATGGCAGTGGCCGTTAACTGACGGACCTTTTCGCGAAAACAACAACAAAAAAATTAAAGCTGAAGTCTGAGTTTATCGCGGCCGAAAAGCTGTTTTTCATCACAGGACAAATGGCTCAACCAGAGGTACTTTAACACATCCCACTTTTTCTTCGTTTATCCAAGCTTTAACTAAAACATAAGTAACATTGGGTGAACTAACACCGTAAAACCAGTTTTCTGTATCACTCACTGTCATCCGAGATCTTGTTTACACTGAGTTTTGCTTGTTTTTTTTTTTTTTTTTTTTTTTTTTTTTTTTATAATGTTGAACGTTTCACCAAATGGTAACGTCGATGTTATATTTGATACACATTTCCTTACTGATATCATTTGTATCTTCAAAAATTTTGGGGAATCTACATTTAATTAAAAGAATTAAAAATGAAGCTCTGTGGATTTCACAAAGTCTGACTGAAGATCATGTGGTTGTTCTGACAGATGTGTATATTGTACAAGATAAAGTCACGTATTATCATGTTTTGCTCTGCAAACGTACATGGAGGAAGTAATTCAACACAGGCATACTGGCAATGCCAGCTGTCTCCACAGAAAGAAACAGCTGCTCCTCTAAATATGCAAACAATTTAATTCACAGCTGAGAGAAGTTCCAGTTGTCTCTCTTTAACTTGTTCAGAGGTAGAGATTATTTTTTGAGCCATTTTTAGATGGAAGATGAAAACAGTGTCACCCAGTCACATCAGTGATCATCCATATATGCGTCAAAAACTTGTTTATTTAGTATTTACAGTATTTAGTATTTTCACTCTGCAGACTGCATAATTACTTTATTTTGCCATCAGTGAGTGAAGGTAGCAAGATGCGATGTAAACATTTACATCTTATAAAGTTCTTCCAACAGATAAAATTAGAAATTGTTCACCTCAAAGACTAATTAATTTCTTCTCCAATAATGCAAGCAATCAGTCATTAGCTAAACTCTTTCTAAACAGGAAACAATGTCACCTATGCTGTCCACAGGAGGAACTGGACCAGATTGCCACATGGTTTAGTGAAGAGGGACTTGTTCTTGACTCCTCTAGGGAGGCTCAGGTGCGTTTGCTGTGGCGTGCTCTTCAGTGTACAAGAAACCGTCTGAGCAGTGTGACAAGCGACCAGGACATGCAGCGCTCACAACACTTAGCAGAGATGGCAGAGGTAAGTTATCACTGCTCTGTGAGAGTATGGAAGTAATGGAATAAAGGAAGGGTAAAAACGGGAGACATTTAAAGCTGGTTTTCTGTTTCTCTGTCTGTAAGGTGCGTAAGTCCTTGGAGCAGATCCGCATCTTTACAGAGCAAAAAGATGTTTTGGCTCAGGAGATACAAGATGAGAACGATGAGCTGAAGGTCCAGCTGCGGCAGCTAATATCCCTTCAAGGTTGGAAATGTTTAGTACACCACATAATCGCCCCCAATGAGTCACATGCCTGGGTCTTTGTCGTCACTATTTTTATGCACATTTCCAAAATTGCTGTACAGCATTTGTCTGGAGATTAAAAGTGTATTACTAAAGATTTTGAGAAAATAATGTAGATGGTTTTGTTTCATGCACTGAAAGTCTTTGGCTTCCAAGTGCAAGCCAAAATACTGTACAAATAAAGCCATTAGTGGGGTAGGTTTACAGCTCCCATGAAACTCCACATTTTCAGCAGCAGTGAAATCCTCCTCCTTCTCCCCTGCTTCATTCTTTACTGTGACAGACACCCAGATAAGCGAGGTGGCTAAAATGCTGTACCAGCAGGGTCTCACAGAGTTGATTCACAGCAGCCCCAGTGAGCAGGTGGCATACCTCCTGGTGGAGAGGGCTTCCCTACTTGAGACGAGTGAGGATCCTGACAACCTGACAGGCGCTAGAAACACAATCAGCCCAGTGCCGAACAGCAACACACGACAGGTTAGAGGCGGAACACTCATTCACTTGATTTACAGCTAAAGTTGGTTAGAGATGGAAAGGTCGTCTTAAAGTGAGAGCCATGGGTCATAGGGTGACTTCTAGCTTTGATACTTTTTAAATATGCAGCGCTCTTAGTGTTTTGTGTATTGTGTATTTAGAGCCGAGAGCTTTCTAGATGTCAGAGAAGCTCCTCTTTAATCAAATTTTCTCTGTCATGAATTCATTCTATTAATTCTGTGCTCTAATGTTGTTCTTCAATTTTCCCAGAAGGGGGCACCACATCATGGTCAGAGTCCTTGGAGGAAACTCTTTGGGCTCAACAAAGCTACACAGAGCAAAAATACTTTGATTCCTGTATGTCCTTTTATCAACATAAGTGTTTCTGCATCCCAATGTATATTAACAAGTACTAAACACTGCACTCAGATTACTGCTGACTTTCACATATGAACGTGAGGATCTTTTTGCATGTGGTCTGTTAAAAGATCCTCATTAACTCAAACCCCTCTTTTTTTTCCAGTGTGATTAAGCTCTGTTACCACTACATGCTAGTGAACTTTGCATGACAGAAGAAATTCAAGACACTACACCACAGATGCATCTTGATCCTGTGCACTTCTCAAGGTCTCCTGTCTGTTGTGGCATGTATTGCTGAATATTCTTGTTTGTATTCACTTGTTCCTTTCAAAGACTGACAATCACTGTAATCTTATTCATTTGATCAGTTGTGTCCCTCTCTCTTTAGGCTGAAACCAGGTATTTGACTGGTCAGTCGAGCACTGTGGAGAGGAAGTGCTCCCGCCTTGAGCGTGATCTGGAGGAGGGCTCCCGCCGGCTGGCCATGGCCCACAATGAGATTCGACGTCTGACTGATGAGTTAGAGTCTGCACACTTGACTCAAAAAACTTATGGTGAGATATGTTAACCAGCTACTACAGCAATAAATGGACTGTCATTCTCATGGTGATGATACAGTAGCTGCTCATTAAGTTGAGGTTGCTAAGAAAACACCACAAACTTTCAGTCTGAGCCTCAGCATTTATTACTTGTATGTTTCTAATGTTCAGAAGTTGTTATTTTACGATCATCTGTGAATTAAAGCTGAAGTTTCTTCTGTCCTAGGTTCTGCCAGGATTTTTGTGAAGAGCACTATGCAAATGTGTCTTATAATCTTATTGTGTGTGATTTTCAGAGCCTGAGCTGCAGGCAGCACAGAAGGAAGTAGAAAAACTGAAGAAATCTGGTGAGGTTTTTTGTCACCTGTATGCAAGTTTTTGTCAAATAATTTCCCAATGGTACCATGTGTATATTGTATATATATATCTATTTTGTGTGGACCACTATCTGGTTTAGGGGCTGGAGATTAGTCCAGCATGCTCTGTGTCAGAGCCAGGGTACGACCTGGCCAGGGGTATTAGTGGTTCTAGCATATGGGAACGAACATATTCAGTTTTATCATGTCTTATAGTCTTATCATGACAAAATTTGTGCTGAGCTTTTATTGTGAGTATAGCACATAGTTAAAAAACAGGTTGCAGTGAAATTCTCATTGTTTTTGGTTTCAGTTAGTGTACTTAAAACCAATTATTTCAAAGAGAAGAATGTATGATAACAGAGTCTTATATTCATTCACTTGTGTTGTTTATAGTCTGATGATTCCATTATCTGACTTTATATTCAAAAGAAATGGTGGAACTGAGAAAGGCCAAAGACCTGAATGATCGTCTGGACCTTGAGATCCGAGCCTTGAGGAGCAGGGTACGCTCCCTGGATGCTGAGAAAACCTCTCTGCAGCGGACCGTAAGATATGATAAAATATCATGATGGTGTGGTAGCACTGTATTGAAGAATTTGTTTTCCACAGAATACTTTCGAATTTAAATAGACTCAGTTTCAGTTCCAATAATTTACTGAAGTTCTGGTTGGAACCATGCAGCTCACATTAACTGTTGCTCTGAGCTGGTACATAATTAAAAATGTTATAGATTATGTTTCTTATGTGAGAGGTCAAAAAAACTTATTTCTGCCATTTGTGCCAACAGAGGCAGAGATTTAAAAAAAAAAAACACATTTGTCCTGTATGCCTGTGACAATAATTAAGTTATTGTTATTATTTACTGTCCATAATAACTGCAAATGCAAGTTTTGCAGGGTTAGGATGGTGTTGACACTGTCAATAACAGTTAGACTGAGCTGTTGATGCTTTTGTTGACAACATGCCTTTTCTTTTCCTCTAGCTATGGTTGAATAACACCTTGTGTGTAAAAATCAAACCATAGTGTATTGGTAGTGTACACTGTGAAAGCTGAGACCACCATAGCTGAAATAGGAGGAAATGAAATCAATCACTGATGACAACAACCATTAGTCCTACTACTATTACTGCATCCCTACTGTACAACTTTACATGTCTTTGTCTCAGGTTTTATCTTGGCAGGAGGAGCACTTGCAGTCAGCCTTGCAACAGCAGCAACTCCCTACTGATCAGGTCCAGGCCAACCAGACCGCAGAGCTGGCTAAAGTAAATCTCATTATTTACAGTCATTAAATGTGCAAACAAAATTGCTGCTTAATTGCAGCAATTTTGCTTAGTCATTTGGAATAATATCTCAGTATTTAGAGCTATAGTTTGTTCAAAGTCAAGTACTGAATGAAATTCCATTTAAAAACATCTTTCTATATATGTATGCCATCAAAATGCAATATATATATATATAGGTTTTGAAATCAATGTATGACTGAAGTATCATCTCCATTACATTTAAAAGTCTTCTAATAAGTCATATAAATACTCTTACCAGGGTAAGAGACACAGATGCAGTACGTAGTGTTTGCCATACCTGATCATACAGTTTTTTTTCCTCAGGTTGTGTCTCTGCAGAAGGAGGTGGAGCGGTTGGAGTCAGCCCTACAGGAGCAACAGCAGCAGGCTGAGCAGCAGCTCCGGACTGTGCAGGTCTCAGGGTGCTCAGGCCAGCGAGTTGGCTGAAGTTAGTCCCACTACTCGGATCCCTGAAAGATCCCTGCGTAGTGGGACTACAAATTTCTAAACCATTATTTGTAGCAGAGATGCCAGTTTAATAGAGTGGAGAAATATGCTGGAGGGGTTGGAAAGATTTACTTTTACACTAAGTTCCCAGTTCAACTGCTTTGTTCATGTAATCCTTCCTTCCAGTGGCTCTTGATCTATGGGCCAGTGCCCACTAGTGGGCCATGAAGGTATTGGTTTTGTTTTAAAACAAAATAATTTTTAAACATTAAAAATATGAATGCATTATATGGCCTTGTAATGCAGTCGGATGTGCACTGACAACATTTTTGAAATTTTCAAGTGGGCTGCGAGCTGGAAAAGGTTGGGGGCCACTGCTTTAAAATGACCCACCTGATGGATGCCTGTGTGTGTGTGTGTGTGTGTGTGTGTGTGTGTGTGTGTGTGTGTGTGCTTGTTGAAAATGTACCTTCTGTTCCTTTTTGTTCAGCTCAAAGTAGCAGAGATGGCACAGAGCAACACAACCTGCAAAAATCTAAAGGACAAACTGACCACTCAGACAACATGCCTTTTAGATATGGAGCAAACTGTGAGTACATCCAGTAATATGAAGGGATTAGAAGCTTGTTGCAAGGTATTGTGAAAAGTGGCATGGATCTAACGGATTCATTCATATCTGTTGGTTAAACAAATAAATTCACCAAGTTTGACAAAACTACCATCAGATGTCTCTAGATGATCATGCAACTTACTCCAAGAGCTGTAATTCCACCTAATTGTCTCATTATCTTCTTTTAAATTTGAACAGTTTAACATCCTAGTGCTATGCTGTATATATGTTTAAATTGTCATTAAACTCTGTTCAGTGTCAAAGAGTCAGTGTATGCCCAAGGATTGGTGGATTTACAGTGAAATTGCTTGGAGACAAGAACAGTGCAATAAGTATAAATATTGAATCTCTGTCGGTTTGGTGGCTGTTGGAGATAGTGACAGAGTTTCAGGGTCTGTTTTTTTTGGAATATAGAACATTGCAGTATCCTGAGCTTCAAAAGATGCTGGGTTATTTGTTCTCTACGTGTGGATAAAATTTATGTGAAAACAATGAAATTATTCAGTTTGAGCAGGATGAATTTTAAAGACATGGATCATTTGCAAATTACAAATAATTGCCTGTTGGAAGTTTTGGTGCCCGTATTGTTATCAAATGTAAAATCTCCTATCTGTTAAACCTCTAAAATGCGTTATGAATGACCTTGTGCTGCAACAGATATCAGGTAACAATATCGATCTGTCACATTTCTCAGGTTGTGTCTCTGCAGAAAGAGGTGGAGCGGTTGGAGTCAGCCCTGCAGGAACAACAGCAGCAGGCTGAGCAGCAGCTCCAGACTGTGCAGGTCCAGCCTCAGAAGACCAATGAGTTAGCTAAAGTAAGTCCAGCTGTGAAAAATCTGGATAGTTACATGAGAAGATTACACCTGTTATTAGCAGAGAAACATTTTATAAGAATATCAGAAAGTACAGAAACCACCAATCCCTGTCATTGCTGATATTTGTATTTTGGACTGCAGGAGTGTCCTGATTATCAAGAAGCAGTCAGGACTCTGCTGTCAACGCAAGATGAGTGCGAGACACTGAAGAAGGAGATCTGTGAAACCCTTAAATGCCTTGACAAAGAGCGCAGGTAACAGGCCCTTCAATGTTGCTGCTAGCTGAAAAACTTGACTGTCTAATAACGCATAATTATCTATTGCCACAGTAAATTCTGTGTTTTATATTCTAGATAATGGAGGATATGATTATTTTTTAAATTTGTACATTTCTTTACAGTAAATACCACGAGATGAAGGAAAAACACAAGGCCAAACTGTGTTGGGCCAAACAAAAATTTGAGGATGAAACCACGTGGCGTGATGAAAAGATAAAAAGTCTAGAGCGAGAACTGTCCCTGTGTTCCCATTCATTAGCAAAGGTAAATCTGCAGCTTTGTCCTACTTTACACAAAAGAAGCCAGGAGGAGCAACTGAATTTCATTAATGCTGCAATTATCATATAAAAAAATGATCATTATTTAATGATAAATAATCATAATAACTTTTACAATTTTTTTATTTGTTTTTAAATTAATTTGGTTTTCAAGCTCACTTTTTAGTGCCACCCATGGTAGCATATCTTATATTTACCCAGTTAATTTATCTTTCTGTGTCTGCTGTATGTTGCCTCAGTAGCCAAGGTCGTAAGCATCTTAGTGTGTAACCTGTGTGTTGACACAGTCTCACTTTACAGATTGTTCGCAGATAAATGAGTTGATATGAAAGTGGGGCTGATAATTCTGTCTTTACCAGGAGAAAGAGCTTGTCCTAAGTATAACTGCAGAAAATGAGAAGCTACTTGCTGAGAGGACAAGGCTGTTAAAACAGCTGAATGAGGAAGAGCACAACAAGAAAGACAGTAATGTAACGGCTGCTTTGTCCAAATGCAGGTATTGAACTCACACAGTCGGTCAACACTTCACTGAATGAGTTTGGACATTGTGCTCAAACTAAACAGCAAACAACAATGTGAGTGTTCACTGATGAAGAAGAGATGTTTGTTTTGATTCTCAGAGTGGATTTTCTAGAGATGGAGAACAAGAAACTGGGAAACAAAATACTTCACATGTCCAATCAGCTCACTGTCCTGGAACGAACTCTACAGAACATGCAGTCGCTTCACTTTGCTGAGGTACTCCTTCATCTTACCCTGTTTATCCAGGCTGTGATCTGGAGTTGATGTTGTTCGCATTGTTGTAGTTCCGGCCCATCCCATCCCATTCTCTTGAACATGAATGCCTTCTGGGAATTTCTTCAGATTTGGCACAAACATTCACTTGGACTCCAGGATGAACTGAACTGAATCTGAACAAAATTTATTGAGATAATTGACTCCACAACAAAGGGTTGATTTATGCTGAAATTATTTATTATTTATCTAACAAATATACTTGTTTTATTAGGAACTGACGAAAATATATAATCCTCAGAAAAACTTTACATCTCTCCCTGTGGAAACATCCAGGTAGGTCTGACCACAGTTCAGAATTTGATCAAAACCAATTTGTTTGGTAAAATAAAACAACCATTAAATGTCTGTGAACTTTGATTGTGTCCTTAGTGTGATGATACCGAAGCCTTCTGAAATTCAGAGCTTATTGGATGATATGCAGAACAATCACAGCAAGCAGACACACGTGAGTCCTTCATCGCACTGTTTGATCTCTGCGGCTCTGTCTCGATCAGCAGAGATGGGCTACCTGAACCTCACATCTGCTCAGAACCGCTCAGACCATCCAGCTTTCCTAGCTGTTCTCAGCAACTCAGAGCATTTGTGTTCCTGAAGATTTCTATTTACACAATGAATATACTGTATAGAAACTATTTTATTTGTGAGTTGGTTAAATTAATAAATAACAGAAAAATTTCCCTTCGCTCTGCAAAGTTAATTTTTGGTCAAATTTTTTAATCTACAGATATGGGACAACTTTTCAACAGCAGTTCTGTATTTACAATAGACAAGATAAGTGTTAGTTATCTTTATTAATAATGAAACTGAGCCCACATCTGTCACCACAGATGTATAGGCTAGGCAAAGTTTAGACTCATGACGTATCTTGTTGGTATGTTTTCTCATTACTAATTTTTCAACACCCAAACACATTGGATCACCAAAGATCAAACGGATCATGATCATAAAGATCATGATAACTGGGTTATCATGATTTTTAGCTTTCTTTTTTTCTTCTGTGCACCCGCACACACTTAGAATAAGTTGTTTTGCACCTCTTGGTCTGTTTAACACACTAATCCTTGAAATGCATCAGGATAGACAGCGGCTTCATCTCACCAGATTTACAATTAAAAGTCCAGAATATTAAGCCACCAACTCTGAATTGCTGCCAACAGGTAAATTGGCTGCATGTTGCAGTGAGAGTTGTCAGTGATAGTTTATGATGGAGGTCAAGACACTATCATGCAAACCCCAAAAAAAAATAATTTAAAACAAGAATATAAAAATATTAGAAATACTCAAAACATGTTTGAAACACTACTACACCACAGCTTGGGCAATAACCAATAGGTCCTATTTATCTTTAGTCATATTAACAGCATCAAAAAAATATCCAATTCTTTAGAAGAAGAACCAGTGCAACCAGGGAAAGACAAAGGAAAAAAAACAAACAAAAAAAACGCAGACAGTTTAAGTGCGAAATGCAAAGTAAACAATGAAACTTTTCACTTGTGTATGCAATCAAAGATAATCTGATAAGATTTTACAAATCATGTTTCAGTGTTTTTATGAATGTAATCATACAACATTTCTCATTTCATTTCTACCCGAAGTCAAAATCTGCAAAACTGTTGCAGCAATGTCTTGAATAAACCAAAGGAAGTGTTTTTCCCTTGAAAAGCTCATGAATCTTGAAACTGCACATTTTTGAGAAACAAAAATAAGATAGTGAGTTGACTGTGGATGTGTGATAAATGCAGTTACTGAATCTGTTCTTCACCAATTTTACTAAATGGTGACATGAGACTACTTTGTCATATGTACAATTTCCACCTTAATCTTCAAAAAAAAAAAAACTTGAAAAAAATATTAACAAGGTCCATGTTGTAGCATGTCAACCAGCTCCATTTCAATCAAACCCTTAAATTAAGGCAAACTGGAATCTATAAATCAGTCTGAAGTTCTAAATTGTTGACTTTGACATTAGTACCGTGGTTATGTTGAGTGCAGCAAATTGTTTTCCTGAGTGGGAAAGAGGAATGGGCTTACATTTATTTACAGACATAAAAGTAACTTGACTCAACAAACATCAACATCATTTTAAAATAAATATATAATCACAAATAAATGCAGCAAAAACTGACCGCATTAAAAAACTGGTTGCATCTAAACTGTGTCATTGTCGCATACTAAAAATAAATTTATCTTTAGCTTTAATATAAAAAAAAAATTCACACAATTAACACACACTTAATTTGTTTAGTAATCAAAGTATGTTGTTTCACCACATTATTATACATACACTGAAGCAAATCCAACATTTGCATACATTTACCTGAGTCGTGACAAACAAAATCCTCTGTAACAGCAGGTGGTCACTCCAATAGAAAATCCACACTTGCAGATGTTCAAATTAATCCAAAGAGAATAAAAGAGCTGCATGAATTTCAGAGCATAATGTTTGTCAGATGACCATTACTACACATACTGGGTGATTTTGCAATTAAATATTTGATACACACTAGGGTGTGCGAAGTTTATCATAATGTTTTGGTGCCCACTCTAGTCGGGTGATTCGAATGTCGCTTCTGTAGCCGATACTGGTGTCCCAGCAGTACTCAGGGGAGAGCACCCTGCTTGGTTTATGTAACCACAGGTACTTGTTTAGATGACTCTCATCGTGCCATAGAGCCTCAACATTTTTTTCTTTATCCTCCATGATGCTCTGGTAGCAAGCATTAGTCAATGCTTTTACACTTTTCCAAGAACCTCCAAAGACGGCAGCATGGTAGTAGAAATCCCCAGTTTCCATGTAGGCTTTAGACTTTGGATTGCTGTCATAGGTATAAAACTTCTTTGGTAGGCGGTAGTAGTAGGCGTGGAGCAGAGCCACAGAATCACCCAGAGCCTCTGAGCCAAATCTACCAGTGAACACCTGATCTACGTCAAAGCAGAAGACGTGTGTGCAGTGATGGCGAATGTCCGACTCAATGACATCCGATATTGTCTTCATTCGCATCATGGAGACGTCTTGCCACCTGGAGTGCCTCTCCACTTTGATCACCTTTAGGCTTCGTTGAGGAGCAAGCTTGATGTCTGGCACCTTTTCTGGGAAGTCTGTAAACACATAGTATGTCACTGGCAAACCTGACATAAAGTGACGCTCTGATGAGTTCAGGAAGGTCTTGAGGTAAGCATCCAGGTACCTTTGATGGACAATAAAACAAGTTTCATTTTTATACCCTTTAGTTACAACCGTCACAGTAAATGCACTAAATAAAATGACAGTTAATAGAGCAGGGTGTATTTGGTATGCCAACTGATCAGCGGTACTGATGTGAATACAAACCTTCCTACAGCAAACACAGTTAGAGCCACGGAAGATCCTTTCTTCTTGTGTGTTCGATCATAAAGATCGGGATCAAACATGCCCTCCCAGATGATGGGAGCTTTCCAAGACGTACAGGTTTGCACATCATGTCTGGACCTGAAACAACAGAAGACCATTTAAAGTTTAAACCACAGGTGTCAGACTCAGCAAATAACTTCCAAGAGTTTTGTGGTTGTGATTGTATTAAATACACTATATTATATATTTCTGTAATCTGTCTCTCAGGTTTATCTGGCTTCAGTGTGTCCAAAAATAGTTGTTCTTAAAAACCAGTATCTCAAAGCTTGTTATCTGGCTTAACTCGGAATTTACTTATCCAGGTGAAGTGGTTAATGATTTGTGATGTACTGGGAGCATTAGAGTGAGGCCTCAATAAGTTTTAAAAAAAACACCTGTATCAACACGAGCACCGAAGTGGGGTTGACAATGCGACTGATCTATTTTACCAGTCTGCACTGCAGCTAAAAGTCCACCGGGGACCAGTTTAAAAGTTTTGAGAACAGCAGAGCAACACGCATTAAAATATAAAAGATTAAACTTTTGTCATATTGACATTGTACGTAGCATTAGGTAAGACATGCAGAAATAAGGCTAAGGATTCATCATCAGTACAGGAACTATTACGAAGGTCACTAGTACAGAATGAGTGTTTTATTTCTTTGTCTGATGATGACAAAATTATTAATTAGGTCATGCACATAAAAAAGGTAAAGTACTGATGCCTAGGTAGAGAGGAGGAGACAGTAGTTGACTGATGAGGTCAATCTGACTGGCATCTCAACTGCATAATAATAGGAATATTTAACAGTGTGAGGATTATTTTTCTAGAACGACAAAAGGTTTAGTTTTCATTTACAGTTACAAAAATCTCCTCACCTCATTGTGTGCGGCAGTGATGGTGTAAGAGAGCAAAAGCATCCACACTGTCAAGAATCATGTCGAGTATTAAAGAATCTCTGTGCAAAAAGTGGCATCTGTATTTTGTGATTGTTTACAGCCAAAAGGTATTACCTGAGGTCAAGACTGGCATCCACACTGTTGTCCAGAGTCAGACTTTTACCACTTTGCAAATTGCATTTGTCCATAGGTAGGAGGCCTAATAAAAATCTGGTGGGAGAAAAAAAAAAAAAAAATCACAACCAGATTATAATAATGTAATGCTTTTGGTACTTTATGCAGTTTATTAGGTACGTCTAGTCAAAAATAACTCCTAGAATAGATTCTATCCTTATGAAGGCGATATTGTGCACATTGTGTCTCTGGGACTGCCCTCATTATTATGAACAGAATCAGTAATACCTGTACCAAAACCTTTAGCCAATTGATAAGAACCTGCTAAAAGTATGTGTCTCCTAAAATTAATATTTTTTAAATTGGTACTCACTTAAAGGACGGAGTGAAATAGAGAACACACAGTGCAATAGGAAAACAAAGCAGACATTTCAAAAAACTCCTTGTCCTCTGAACAACTCTGCAGGAATAAAGACAAAACAGTTGGATTAAACTGTGGATCAGGATCTTATGCAGGGAAAAATGTTAAGAATAATGACAATTACCCCATTGTTAAGAAATGCAAGCATCCGACTTTACGTAAGTGAACTCTTGCCAAAAGCAGGTTAGATTCGCTGGTAAATGAATAAAAGAAAGGAAGGAAGTGTGTTACAATTGTTCATAACTCACATAACACTGCAAAATCCAACATGGCACATAAATGGTAACATCTCAGTTAGGTAATACATTAGGGTCCTTCTAAACCAACTCATCTGCAAAGAAATTAATTTAAAAACTTACTAAAAAATATTTCATTAAATATTATCTTTCCTGGATTGGGTTGGAGTTTTTTCAAAACATCCACGAAGCCCTAAATACTGTACAAGATCATGTTAATAGTTAATAAATGAAGAATCTTTGCTAGAAGTTAGCCTGCATAAAGAAAATGAGTGCCATAGGTCTTGCTTAAAGTAGCTTTGAGGCAAATATTTATATATCTATATAAATATACAGCTATTTTTACTATACAATTCATTTAATTTCCTTTGCCTATTTTATTTCATTTTTAATGGGAAGGTGGTGATATTCATTGGAGATATAAACAAAATTTTATTTGAAATTCAACATTTTTTTAAATTATTTTTTTCCACTGGTTGTAACATTACTAAGAGGTTTTATTTCAGATACTAGGATATTATTTCATGCATTACAGTCTCAGGTTCAGGAACTTTGCAAGCCACATGCATATAATGATTAGATAGTCCTAGTTCTCACACATTATTTACTTTAGCCTATTTTGGACTAGATTCCTGAGGGAAAGGATGTTGGAAAAACATTTCATGTTTATGTAAGGAGCCGTTTTAATCAGAGTGAGAAAGTACTAAAGTAGTGGAAACATCCTGTGCAGCATAAACGTTCTGGTGAGACAACTAGTATGAATAAGACCTGTTTCCTTGTAAAGGTTTGATATGCGGCCCTGTGTGGTGAATCATATCTGCAAACTCAGAGCACTTAATATGAGGAACATTTTTATTGCGTGCATTATTTATGCTTTTTCACTTTACTTAACATGTCCTGCATAGAAGAATAATGACATCATTTAACCACTGATCATATCAAACAGGCCATTTGCATTCAACATGTGCTGTGCGTACCTTGCGTCTAAGGTAACAGTCTATTTTAAATGTAGGCGGAAAAATAAACCCACCAAATGTTCGTTTTATAAATTCTCTTTGGCTTTAGTTTCTCTTCCTTTTAAACCTGGTGGTGTCGTACGCAGGCTCAGCTAAACTACCTCGTGTAGTCGGATCGTGCGCAAAAAGGATCAGACTAAAAACCTTCTCATCAATCTCATAATCTCTTTCGTCTCATACATTTCTTGGTTTACTGGGAAAAACAAACAAACTCACGAAACACAAGTCACACAAAAAGACAAAGTCCTTGAAACAAACTTAAGATCTTAACCGTCAGATGAAATGTGGCGGGGACCCACCTGAGAGTCGCAGTCAACAGTTTACGTCCATAACTCGTCGAAAAATATTCCCAGGTCAAAAACGTATCCTGAATCTAGTGTAAGATTCACACTGACGCTGGTGAAACCTGAGAGGCGCTCAAGCTTCTTTGGGAAAAGCGAAGGGAGTGGTTCCTTTTCAATGTGTCCTCTGCTCCAAACGCTTGGTGAAGCTCCCACGGTTTCCTCCGCGTCCTTTCAGATGGACACTGAGGGCGTTGTGTCATATGGTTTGACCGGCTGCCCCCCCCCACACACACACAAGGACACACAAGGACACACACAGACACAGACACACATCAGGATTAGTTAATCCCACATTTGTGGGCTGCTGATGATGGCAGTGTGCCATGCGCCCTGCGACTACACGCCTGTTTCCGCAATGCTCTGTTAACAAATGGGACAACATAACACGACGTTTTTAAGTAAACACTGACAGAGATACAAGTTAGTTCTTCCATGCACACACATCACACCCGACACACCCTTAACCCTAATTTGCATATGAATTTAAGTGGATGATTACGCACAATAGAGAAAAGCAATTTAACCTTGTTTTGTTTATTTAAGGTTAACAAACTGTCACAACATCACTTAAACGCCATTGATGTCTCCTCAGAAATCTCCGTTCACGCTCTACCTGTGGTCCAGGCCAGTAGAAATCCATTTTACTATTTTATAATTATTTCAGATCTTTTCCTAAGATTAACCTTTGATGGCAACATGATATAACTGCTTTTAGAATGAAAGGTGCCACCTTAAAACCAGAAAGGTCAGAGTTTGTCCGACAAATACAACAGCCAGTTGTTAATTAAGAAAATGCCACAAGTTCTGTGCCCCGTTTGCAGGTAGAGGTCACAGAAACAAATAATCTTTATGTAATAGTATATATTTGACAGGCTGAATTGAAAGGAAACACAGGGCCAAATGTGTTATACATGTATGTACATATATGTGCATTTGATTGAAATTTTGAGAATAATGCACGATATAATTTTAATTAAGACCAGTTTACATGTGAGAAGTGCATATGTTTTGTTTCATATTGTAATTATACAGCTTCAGTTTCTAGGTAGAAGGTGTTTTTTCTTGTTTTTTTTTTTTGGTTTTTTTTTTTTTTTTGCCGTGGCGATAATCTGGTGACTAAAGTTTTTCCATCTGATGAAATACGTTTGTGGTTTTTTTTTTCTCAAACTCGTTCAGGTAGTGTAGGTTCTTCCCCAACAGGATGATGTAAAGTAAGATTGTTCACAGCTGAAACCTGAGTGAATATTCAACTTTACTTGCTTAGATCCTCAGATACAATTCTTAAGTCAAATTAAATTTTTCAATGTGTTCCACTAGTTAACTTCTGAGTTTATACAATATAATACATTGAAGATTAAGTGGGTCTGAAACCTTTTGGCTTTAGTCCAGTTTGGGTTAATAATCACATTTCAAATGTCAATGTTTGACAAAAAGCAATTTCCAATTCTCCAGTGGTTTCATTAAATAATAGTTTGTCATCTCATATTTATCTGGTGACTTTTTGGAGGGGCTCGATCACTAGGTTGGACATGATCAAGATGAAGCATTATTTAACTGATGATCACTTTCAGTGTTTTCTGTAGAATTTTGATTTTTCCATCTTTTCATTTCTTTTTCCAGATTATAAAAGCAAAAATGAACAGAAAATGAATGTTGTCAGGCCTACATTTAGATTAATGATTATTGATTTCCATCTTGGGTAATGCAGTGTTAAGATAAAAGTTGGCACTATAAGGCCTCAGAATAATAACCTCACAACAATGAATTATACATCTGAAGCAAGTTCAGGAGTCTACTAAATGGCAGCTAATGGAAAACAGTGGCTGCAGAAGATGCTGTAAAAATACATTAAGGAAAATTAAACACCACAGTATGGTTTTCAAAATCATCAACATTGATGCGAAGTACTAATAAATTCAGCTAAATGTCACAGATGATGTGTTCTATAATTAGATAATACTATTCTATATTGGTTTTGGTGTCTTTCAACCCATTAGCGGTCATAAAGTCCTGTATATTTCCAGTGTTTCTTCTTTGTGTGGGTACGGACAAGTTTTTGTACTTGCATAAAATATCTCCTGACTCAGATCAGGCACACACATAGACGTCAATAATCAAACCTGCATAAATCTCTGATTTCATTTTTTACATGCTGATGGCAAGAAGCCAAAAAAACTAAGCATTGTCAAAAAGGTTAGAAAAATTGGCATTGATGTTCAAATCTGAAGGTTTTCCAGGCTTTCACAAAGGAGAAGGCCTGACAACAACCCTGCTCAGCCAAAGAATCACGTGAGACAGAGAACATATGAAAAGGTCTTAGTTGAGTAGAGAGAAACTGGCCATTTTCTATTCAGTCTATGCATATTCCCAATAACTGATCTGCCATCAACAAAGGAGGAGCTAAGGACAAATAAAGAAGGTGTAAAAAGAAACTGCAGTGAGAAGAGATTAAGGTTAAAAGTAGGAGGAGAAGAGTATCAAGGAGGTTCAATATCGATGCTTTTTTTAACCCTGGTTTTGGTCTTTCAGCTGTTAAAGGTTCTAGCTATCTACTGTGTCTGTCTGTCATATGGTGTTGCACAGTTATCACAAACTTTTTTCCTGCCTGATGCATCCAAGGTTTAATGCTTCAGGGGTGAACAGCTAGAAACTGAAACTTGCTATAAAGCGCCATAAAGCTGCAAGCTCTCGATTGGTTCTTCAGTACAAGTGATCCCTATGGGTGGCCCTAGTAAAACGATATGAGGGCTTCTCTCTCTCAGACAAAAAGAACTCAGCTACTTACATAGAAAACAAAAATGAGATAAAGGAAACTGAGGGCACTCATGTTAACCACAATGTTAAAAAAATCTTTTGCTATGATCGTGTCAGCCTGAATCAAGAGCAGACTGATAATGTGGGACTGAAAAAACTGACAGAGTGTGCTACAGAAAAATAGATCAAAGACCAAAAGACCAGGAAGAAGTTCGAAGAAAAGTTGCTCGGCTGCAACTTGGTGAACTAACAAAATAAAAATAAATTAAAGCCCCAAAAATAAACAATGGTGCCGGGGCTGCACCCTGCACTCAGTCACCTAATGCTCAGCCACCAGCACCCCCTGCTTCTCCTGCCCTGTCATCTCCTGTTATTAGTGTGTATGCAAAGCAGCCATGTGCACACCACAATGCTCCAAACATGAGAAGACAACAAACTCAGAAGTTCGACAAACACACTAAAACTGCCTATCAAATCTGTGACTGCCCCTGAAGAAAAAGCAAATATTTTTAATGGCTGGAGTTGAGAGATGAAACCGTTACCCAAAAAAAAAAAAAAAACCACACACTCTGACTATCAGTGCAAAATGTATTATGATTTTACTTACACAAAGGCTTACACGAAGTTTTTTGAAATGCCAGCAAAAGATCCGGAAGCTGAGCTAAAAAGTCAATAATTCATAATAGGAGAGGCAGCTCTGAGGAAGTTGAGTCAAGGCATGTGAAATTGAAACTGGACTTGGTTTGTAGGCTTTTGATGACATCTCTCTTCTCATTCCAGTGGCTGAACATAATTTGTCCCTCTCATAGTGGTATAATGCACCTAATGACAACGATAAAAATACACCACATACCAGGAAACCAACCCCCCCCTGCATTTCCTTTCTCATTATACATGCATGGTCAGTTTTGTGCAGCATGCACATACATGCTACAGGAAGTAACACTGGTACATGTTGTAGTTTTGCAAGTATTGCTACACAGGACATTGCTTGTTACTATGCTGCAAAACACGCTAACTGTGACTTATGTGCAGCCCGTAAAATTGAGAAAAAGACTTCCACCAATTAATTATAGAGTTATTTACTATAAAACAGACTGACAGTTAATATAGTTTATTTACAGTGTATATCATGCTATGACTATGAAATGTAAAGTAATAAAACAAGTGGATCCGAGAGTTGTAAAAAAGTTAAGGCACAAATGCATACAAAAAGGAAAAGTGTTAATTCATAAAACAAACAGAAAAACAAAAACTCAAATAGGATTGATGCTTCTATTAGAGTTGGGAAAAAAAACAAAAAAAAAACAGCAGAATAACCTCACTTGTAATGTTTTTCAGGATACACATGCCTGTGTGGCAGCAGCTGTCAGGAACTTACAGTGTATTTCCACTTTGATTTCTTCTGCTCTCACCCTTCCTTTTATGGGTGTATCTGTCCTGTCTGTGTTCCCTGTGTGTCGGAGGTTGGTCTGGAGCTGGGCAGAGTTGGAGTCCTCATTGCCAACTACACACCTGCAGTGAATCAGGTTCTCCAGCCACCTAATCAGCCACCTGTTAACAGCCCAGCTAAGCTCTTCACTCTGCCAGATAGTCACCTATGTGGTACTGTGTCATGGCTTGCTTGTGGAGTTGCTGGGTCTTGTGTTCCTGTGCTTGAGCCTGTGATCTTTGTTTAGATATCTGGCCCAGAGCCCTGCTCCCCTGCCAACTCCTCTACTCCACTCTGTCCAGCCCAAGCAACAGCCTCAGCCCCAGGTTATTCTGCAGCCAGCCCAAGTGTCAGCCTCAGTCCTGGAAACCAGCCACCAGCTCAAGCCCCACCATCAGCTCCTGGCCTTGGCATGCCAGGAAAACCCCAGTAACCTTGCCCCACATGTTCTGCTCTTCTGTTGGGTCAATAAACCTTTTGTGTTATACCAGTCAGTCTCTGAGTCTTTGCGATTGCACCTTGGGGTCTGCCCAGGAATTCATTATAACAGAACAATTTGGCCAACCTATGGACTCTGCAGACACAAGCTTAGAGCTGTGTCTTGTTTACTGGGCCCTGTCCAGTCAAGGTGCTGTGATTGAACAACATGACCAGCACATCAGACTTCTGTTTGAATATAACCAGTCCCTCACTCACCAACTCTCTGAGCTGCTACTCCACCCTCTGGCTGCTCAAGTCACGAAGTCTTCCCCACAGCTCCAGCTCCCTTTGCCTAAAAACCTCCCAGACCACAGGGGTCAGGTCAGCCTACCCTTTGTTGGGGGTTTCTTTTCCAGTGCTTCATTGTTTTAGTCGTTTCTTTTGCTTCTGACTCCCCTAAGGTGCAGTTTATCTGTGGGTTGCTGTGCGGTACGGCTTGGGCAGAAGCAAGATTTTGACAAATTTTGACTTAAAGTTACTTTTACTCAACCAGCAAGTTTTTTCTTGATTGGAAATGACACAGGCATCTCCCAGAAGATAAGACAATGTACAAGAGGCATTATTGTGGGAGAGGGGAAGGAAAGGGGAAAAAAAAAAAAAGCCAAAATAAACAACTCACTCACAAACTTCTCGGCTTTTATTTACATTTGAACAAAAGGTGGCATGTCCAAAATTATTCATACCCTTCTCAATAATCAATAGAAATGCCTTTATTGGCTATTACAGCAACCAAACGGTTCCTATAATTGCTGACCAGCTTTTTGCATGTCTCCACTGGTATTTTTGCCCATTCATCTTAAGCGATGAGCTCCAACTCTTTCAGGTTGGAGGGTCTCCTTGCCATCACCCTGATCTTTAACTCCGTCCACAGGTTCTCAATTGGATTCAAGTCAGGACTCTGGCTGGGCCACTGCAAAACATTTATGTTTTTGACCACTAACCATTTCTTCACCACTTTTGCTGTGTGTTTTGGGTCATTGTCTTGCTGAAATGTCCACTGGTGCCCAAGGCCAAGTTTCTCTGCAGACCGCTTGATGTATTGCTCTTTTTTCATGGTGCTGTTTACTGTGATTAGGTTCCCTGGTCCATTTGCTGAAAAACACCCCCAAAGCATTAGGTTCCCACCACCATGTTTGACAGTGGAGATGGTGTTCTTAGGGTTGAAGGATTTAAAAAAAAAAAAAAAAAAAAAAAAAAGTAGCATTGTGGCTAAACAACTCAATTTTCATTTCAACTGACCATAAAACAAGAAGACCGGAAGTCTTCTTTGTCCAGATGAGCATTTGCAAAGGCCAAGCAGGCTTTGTGTGCCTTATCTGGAGAAGTGGCGTCCTCCTTGGTCTGCGTCCGTAGAACCTAGCAGTGTTCAGTGTCCGTTGGACTGTCTACCTTGAGGCGTTGCCACCAGCAGAGCCCAGATTCACCAGGATGGCCTTGGTGGTGATCCTTGGATTCTTTTTCACCTCTCTCACTATCCTCCTGAGTTTTAAAGGAGTTTTATCTCTTCTGCTGTAGGATTCCAGTGGACGCCAGAAGCAGATGCAGCCACCTCCACCTGAAACACCTGTTCACCCCAGTTTCAGTATTGGTCCATTCTGGTCCAAAGCAGCAGTTTGTGGTGCAGGTGAATGCTTCAGATACTGGGGTCAGGGCAGTGTTGTCCCAGAGGAGAGGACCTGAAAACAAGCTTCATCCCTGTGCCTTCTTCTCATGGAGCCTGTCTCCAGCAGAGCAAAACTACGACGTTGACAATTGAGAATTGCTGGCTGTCAAACTGGCTCTAGAAGAATGGACGCATTGGCTTGAAGTATCAGAGCAGTCTTTCATGGTCTGGACTGACCACAAGAACAAGGCCTACATCCAGACTGCCAAATGTCTCAACACCCGAAAATCTTGCAAAGCCCTATTCTTCAGCCACTTCAGGTTCACGCTCACCTACCTGCAACACACAGACCCTTTCCAGACAATACAGTGCAGAGAAAACCCCAAGCACCCCAGAGCTCATGTTGGCCGCCTTCATGGAATCCCCTCCGATATAGTTTTGGACTGTGGACCACAATTCACTTCTCAGGTATGGCATTCTGTCAGAGCATTGGGGCTAAGGTCAGTCTAACCTCTGATTTTCACCCTCAGATGAATGGACAAACGGAAGGAGCCAATCAAGATGTGGAAACCTCATTAGGCTGTGTTGCTGCCTCTAACCCCACTGCTTGGAGTTCATTCCTTCTATGGATTGAATACACTCACAATTATTTATATATCAAATATTCCACTAAAAACAGACTCACACAAGCTTTCTCCCTGTTACCTTGGTCCCTGTAAGATTACCAAGATCATTAAGCCTTCCTAAGACCCTTAGGATACACCCTAGTTTCCATGTCTCGCAACTTAAGCTTGTACACAACAGTGACCTGTGGCCTTTGGCTGATCCCCCTCCTGATGACCACCCTACAATCTCAGTTCAAAGGCTCCTGGATGTGAGGTGCAGGGGTGAGGGTCTTCAGTTTGTGTTATCCCAGTCAGTCTCTAAGTCTTTATGTCAGCACCTTGGGGTCTGCCAGAGAATTCATTATGACAACAGCAGAGTGGTGGTGTAAGACTTCAGACTCAAGTCTCCATTTATTTATTTGCACACCCATTAAATACAAAGTGGACAAAAATGTATCATAAGTGCATTCATTGTTGTGAATATGTTGCTGTGACATATTTTATATTCAGGAGGGGTTTGACTTTCTTGAAAGCAGAATATGTCACTTTAATTCCATTATTTTCATTTCTTTTGAGTCCTTTATGAAATACTTTATACTGGTGCTTATAATTTAGAAAATTTTGAACTTGGCCAGATTAAACTGAATACTCATGTTTGCCTTGAGGAAATTATTTATACCAATGCATAAAATATCTGTAAATAAAAAAAATACTCAATACATGAGTTACACATCCTCGTCAATGTGATGTTGGCAACTGGGTTAAAATTAGGGGAAAAATGTTAACACATTACTTATGTGTGCATCATGGCCACATGATTGGTGAAACATTGCAAACACTGACATAAGTGGCTCAATATACATGAATACACATATAAGCATTCACCTTAATGTTCATTTGCCCACTTGGCTAACGGAAGACTATTTCTGATCTAAATATATATATTTTTTGCAAAGACTTCATTAAAGAAAGTAAAGGACCATATAAAAAAGACAAAGTAATCTGTTATAACGCAGAAGGTTTAAAAAGATTTTCCATGTAGCTGCCTGGAGCAATACCTTTTTTCTGTCACATAGAAAAAGAAATTGTAGGCCTGTCATTTCCAGGCCTGAAAGTGCTGAGAAGTCATCTTTGGATGTCCCCGATAATACTATGTGGTCAGCGAGAAAGGAAAGGAGGATATTCTCATCAAAAGAGCACCTCTTCACAAGAAACGAGAACAATCTGGCACATATTTAGAACCCACTCATGGGTTCAAAATCCATCAGAGGTTCGCTGAAAAATCACAGGAATTGTCTCTGATTGGAGGGCAAGGAGACGGGTGAGGAGTTCAGATGAGGGAGATCCGTATAGGGAGGGTGGGTGACTCTGTCCTGTGCTGAGGGGAGTGATGGGATACTACATGTTCCACCACTGTGTGTTTAGCCAGGTGCTTCATAAGGTACGTCTCCTGGCAAAAAAAAAAAAAAAAAAACAGGAAAAAAATTAACACTTTTAGATATCACTATTACTATCAATTCAGATTTTAGATTTTAACTCATTTTGGATTTCCAACTCACTGAGGTGTATGCCCTGCCACACATGCTGCAGCAGTAGGCCTTGGTGTTTTTGATGGCATGTGCAGACAAATGGATCTGCAGTGAGGCAGAGTCTGAATAGGCACGGTAACAGTTGGAGCATTTGAAGGGTTTGTCTTTGTTGTGTTGCCTCTGGTGAGACTATAACAACATCAAGATACACAATCTGAGTCACCAATCTGCAGCATTGTGAAAATTACTGTCTCACAATAGTCAATAATTTCTAGCAGTGAAGGATTAAGGTGGTGAAATTAATGTTTACCTGCAGATTAGATAGCTGAGTAAAAGCTTTTTCACATCCTGGATGGGAGCATTTATATGGCCGGTCGCCTGTATGGATTCTGATGCAGTAAAAATTAGACAAACTTCTTTTTTTTTAAAGATGGAAAGGAAGCTTCAAAGACACAAATTCTCTGAACGAGCCAAAATAAAACATGAGTGTAACATCAAGTTCAGTTCGTCCAAAGCAATAGCAAGAAATATACCAGTTGTACTGATCAAAGCTTTTTGATTTTATTTTGAGATAGTTTTGAAATTATATCTCATATATATTATATCTCAAGTTTTGAGATAAAATTTCAGAGAATTCTGTCATTTTGTTTGTTATGCCCAGACCATTACCTTTTTTTATTTTTCTTCTTTATTTATTTTATTTAGAGGAAAGGATTATATTTTTTTAGTGGAATATTCCTTCTTTCTGTGACTACTACTCCACTTCATAATAAAAAGGTTGTATCTTTGGATCTTAACCATTTGATTTCTACAAATCAGACCCCCGAAGCCTCAAATTAGCTTGATTTTGTTCCTAACGCTTAGAGCAGAAGCATTTTAACATATTTTTTAATGAACAGGCTAATTATAGCAACAAAAACCTTTGTTAGTGTTCAAATGGTCTACTGACAATTGTATGAAGACAAACAAACCTATCCTTTAATCATTGTATTGCACCACATGTAACCTTTATCTAATTTACTATTATCATCATTGTTATATCAGTATGATTCATTTTTGAAGGTTGATTACTATATAATCAAGTCTATAGCTTGGTATGGTAACTTTTTTATTACAACTGGATTTTTTGGCACAACTATAGTTGAAGATACAAATAAAATCACAAACACAAACCTGGTGTGTTGTTGCAGGTGGGAGAGCTGGCGAAAACATTTCTCACAGTAGGAACACCGGTATGGTTTGACGCCCAGGTGTATGCGCAGGTGCTGGGCCAGGTAGGATGCGTTCGCAAAGGTCTTAGTGCAGTGAGGACACTTGTGAGCCTTCGCTTCTGTGTGTGTTTTAGAATGAATCTGCATGTCTGACTTGGAGAAGAAAGTCAGCGGGCACACTTTACACCTGCAGCAAGAAAATAGTGACACAAATAGAGGAAAATGCACAGAGAGACAGGTTGATCCACAAAACAAATGGTGCCTGTACAGTATATCTCATGTTGCAAAATTATACGTTTATCCTTCCAGCAGTAATGCTGTGCAAGACCCAGTGTGGCTCATGAAACACACAGTATCAAAATTTCGAAATTCTAAACCTGATGAACGAGTATTGCAGTGTTTGCGATACTATGATAAAGGCATTGTGCAATTTTGTGGTTGCAGAGTGTCAGTCAGGAATTACATACAATTGCTCAATGCAGCAAGTGGCTTTAAAATGTAAAGTACAAATACCTCTAAACTTTAAATGTGTTATTCAAACGTCTAACTTTGCTACTGTACAAATATTGTACTCGATATTTGTACATTACGTAAGCCTCCAGATTTTACCTACATGTGTCAAGACTGTGCCTAACTATTAGTTGTGTCTTGCCTTTTGCCTTACTTCCCCTTTCTGGAACTGGTATGGACAAATTACTGTAAGCTCATCTACAAGATGTTTTTAATAGCCAGGAAGGATAAATATAGCTCTGGTAATAAGACACTGTCAAACATAATAGAATGGATGACACTATAAGGTCTGTATCCTGTTTTTAGCATTAGTGTGGGCCTAAAATGAGAAAACTAGTGTTAAAATAAGAAAATTCCTTGACACAATAGTTCTATTATCCAGATTGTTCTAAGTTACATGTTTTTGTTTGCTCCTATCTGTTATGCCAGGGCCTATTTTACATTCCGGTGGGCATTAAGTTATATTTGATTTTATTATATTCTATATTGTCTATTTAACCAATGGTTTTGTCAGTCAATGTATTTCTATCTTTTAAGGAGTAGGGAGGGAGACCTGAAATCTGCTAGGCTCCTGATTATCTGAAAGCAAGTTTGTGCATAAGGAGCTTGACTTTTGTAAACTGTATATTTTAACGCCTGGTTAGCACCACTATTGTGAGAAAATGTGAAACTGCAGAGTGAGAACAGCTTCAAGAAATATTCTCTCTTACCTGTACGTCTTCCCCTCTTTGGCAGTGATGGTAACACAGGACTGGTCATTGCCTGAGGCTAAGATCGGGTAGGGCACCACCAACAATGAAGACCCGTTCTCTGCTTTGATCTTCTTACGACCTCGTTCCTCCTTTGGAGGAGGCCCGAGGAGTCCCACGAGACCGCCGCTGTTTTTCCCAGGTTCCATCCCATGGCTGCTAGCTAACCCTGAGATGATGTGAGGGGTGGGAGCACCACCCAGCCGACTGTGGTTGCTTGAGGTGGGTGTGGTGGGGGTGATGATCTCTGAGGTGTTAAGGTTGCCTGTTCTGGATGCCAGCGCCACACCTGATGGAGGCAAAAGTGAAGAGGATATGACTGTAGTAAGTTATTATCAAGGTTTTATACTTTTAAGAGTCTCTAAATTCCCAATAAAATACAGCAAATACATTAAATATGATAATAATAAATAAATAACCAGGTTTCTCATGTTCTACATAAATATCATGTAAAGATAATATCCAATCATAACCAAGATTCAGATAAAAGGGGATAGCAAAGTAAACATTAACTCAATTATTCTAGTACCTCCTTAAATTCATTACTAGTCTCTAGATCATTTTGCTAGCATTGCTGCCTAATTAATCACATGTTCTCCTTGCAGGCACTGGATGTGAGGAGGTGCATTAACTAACAACTGGTTTGTGAAGTAATAAGTAACCATGTTATCCAGCATTATAAATTAATTGTGTATTTGTGTATGAGACTTTAATTAAAATGTTGACTTCAAAGGCTTGTGTCTGTGACATCAAATGCACGGAGGTTACAAAACGTCCTCCTGCTCAATGAGTCCAAATCTGATCTGTGCCATGACTCTTTTTGATTTAAACATTTTTTATCTCAAGACCACGTCTGGATTACTATAACTGTCTGTACTCTGAGCCTTCTAGTGGGGTTTAGGGGATGAGCTGTGGGGTATCTGTGATCATGTGACACAGGTTTAAGCCTGTTCTAAACCTTGCAGCTAAGTGAATAACAGATCAATACCCCAATAATGGGAAGTTTAGTAAGGCACTTCATAGATACTGATAATTGACATGCAGGCTTGAAAACTACCCTCCCAACCCATCTTTGTACCAGTGTTTGCAGATTAACATTAAAGTTAAAGTCGTTTTCCTATCCATATCACTCATTCTAAAATAAGCCCAGTTTATCTGGAAATGAACAAATACCATACCCTGCTGACCTGAGTAGAACAACAGTCTCTGTTTCCTTGTTTGTACAACAACAGGTAGTACACCACGCTGGCAGCTGTGTGGTTACCTGAGACATGGTTTGTCCTGGAGGGATGATCTATGAGTTGACGCAAATGCCAGTCTTCCCATAATCCTCTGGCTTTTATAGCTGCCTTATCATCCAGATTTAAGTTTACATCCCCCAGAATACGACCTGATAAAGACGCCCAAAAAAGTCAATATATTATAAATTAAAAAACACACCATGTTTTACATCAGCCGGTATTAAGATACTTAACAAACTTAACCATTTAGCACTGACTTTTGGTCAGAGCAGGAGTACCTGTAACAGAGCTGGAGGCGGGGCGGGCGTGCAGGGCGATATCAGGCTGAGACGAGCTGTGGCTGTGGAGAACTTGCATCTGCTGGGCTTTGGACATCCCATGCAGGCCACTTTCTACCTGACTGTGGGGAGCCAGTAAGGGCTGTTGGGAAGGGGCTGAGGCAGTGGGCAGATGTGGTGGTCTGATCTTCTCCGCCATCAGCTGCTCCTTGATTTTATTGATCAAGACTAGGTTATCCAGCTGACAGGCAGGAAACGACATTTGTGACAAGAGAACAGCCATCATCAGTTCAGTCAGTGTCAGTTTATGAGGCGATGGTTCCCTCTAATGGCTGACACGTGACATTGTAAATAAAGGTTGTCTCTGAGAAGCTGACCATTACACCAGTGGGTGACCCTTTAAAATGAATCAGTGTCTGCTTGAGAGAATCAGGTAAAAAACTTATTTGAGGGATTTTTGAACACCTCCACTATTATACTTAAATCCTGGACACAGACAGTCCAGTATTTGTTCATTTAAAAAAAATCAAATTCGCTTCTCATTCGCTTTCTTGCTTAGAATTAGATGAGTGGATCGTCACCACTTTCGCATCAGTATTCTCAATATCGTATAGTCAGCAGCTTAGTTTAACATAAAGGTGGAAACAGCTAGTTTGGCTGGTCCAAAGGTTCCGGAGGTGCTCCAAAGGTCACACACAAACATCTTGTTTTATTTGTACAAAAACCAAAGAGTAAAAATAACACATTGCAGTGTTAGATGTGGTTATGTATTGGATTATTTGTTGGCTTTTATCAGACCTGAAAAGACTCTAAGAAGTGGCTGCTCCCAACATATAATGCTTTGTAAAATGTCAGTGTCGTTTTTACACTTAGTATAGATTTAAAAACAAGATGTAAAAAAATGTGTTAATCAGTGAGCTTCAGAGATGCTAGTAGGGATTTTTATTTTCCTTTGGACAGAGCCAGCTGTTTGCCTCAGTTTCTAGTCTTTGTGCTAAACTAAGCTAAGTGTCTGCCAGCTGTAGTTTCATATTTAGCAGATGGACATGACAGTGGTATCGATCCTGTCACATAACTCTCATGCAGAATGCTAAATAAGTGTATCTTTCAAAATGTCAAACTATTCATATAGTGCATTATTTGAAATCATAAAAAAATACAATAAGCCTTGAGACACAACGCAGTGATTTACTGATTGTTAACATGTTCAGAAATAAGTGTGGATACCAGAATCACTCACCTGGCCAGGCATCGTGGGAGGTGGAGGCCAAAAATAGGGGTTATTAAAGCGCGGTTCAGCCATCCTGAAATGAAGACACAAGGGTCATAAACACAACAAGGGCCTGACTCAGCCTCTCCATCTGTCCAGCAGTGAAAACACCTGCTAGTATTCATGGTGAGTACATAACTGTAATCAAACCTCTTAAACAGTGGTTCATCCTAAAATGAAGCAATATTTTAAAATAATTTTCCCCCAATATTAAAAAACATGAAAAGAAAAACTGAAAAACAAATATATGTCTAAGTGGCAAAAAATTGTTTTTTCTAACATCTATCCCATACGAATCACCTTGCAATCCCCCAGGATTTTATTATCCCTGGTCAGGATCTCCTGTTTTAAAATATTCCTAAAAATATGTCCTGTAAATGGGTTAAAAAAAAACTTGTATCAGTTGCTCCCCACCCAAGCAGCAGCTGACTGTTTGATGTTATAATTTGAGATAACTAGTCCCAGTCTTGTGATAGTGTATTTTAAAAGACATTCTGTATTAGTTCTCCTTCCCCAAAAGTGCAGGAGAAGAGATATAGAATCCTCTCATTTTCTCAGAGATTTGTCAGAGTTGGCACGGTGAGTGATGTTAGCAAGAAACATTGGTGAAAGGAAAGTGTTTAAGTGTGTGATACAGATGCACGTCCGGCAGCTTTTTGTCAAAATTTCCAACCACAAGTCTGCATGATGGGCATAAGGTATAAGAGGCTCTCATGTGATCACAACAGCTAGTGGGGGAACTCTTCAAAATGGTTATCTGAGAAAACAGAAGTGCTAAAAGTGATGTGCCTCAGATCCTAATCTGTGACTGTCTGTCTCCTCCTTAACATGTGGGGCCCTGCTGGTAAAGTAAAGAGTCTGATGAGAAACAGGAGAAACGTTGCATGGTCTCATATCAGGGCACAGCAAGACCTGAATGACATGGACAGACTCAAAAGCTAAGAGGTCAGTAAGCCAACGAAATATAATGAACACTTAAATGAATAACTTAAATGAGGATGCTGCACAGAGAAAACACCAATTTGTAAGTGACACACACAAATCTTTTAAACATCTGTTCAGAATAAGAGCATAATTCTCTTTTAAATGAAAATACCTGGCTCACAGAGGTTACGGTAAAGGACAAAGCATGATTCCAGTTGCTTTTCTAAAGACTGTGTTTGACCTGATCGACAGAAACATTGAGATTTTTAAGGCAGAGAGCCCACATTGTGATCTGAAAGCCTTTCTTTCCATAGCGTCTCTCTTCAACCCTGTATGAATTTTTTTTTAAAACATTTTGCATTGCGTGCTTTGGCACACTTCACCATTCCTAAGTCTGTTTGGCTTAGCAGAGGCATAACACAGTCCACATCTGCGAGCCAAGAGAAACAAAAACGATACGTCCAGGGGTATGAGCGCACAGTAAACCCCACAAAATATTTCTCTAATGATGCCGGTGGGGATCTGTTTCACTTCCTGGAGGCTTTCTGCCTCAAGGGAACAGCCTCAGGAGTCAGACTGTTACTAGACATCTCTGTGTCCCCCCTTTGAAAAGAGACACTTCTTTTGACCAGCTAATTGTTCAGGTTGTAATCACTTACTACAGGCTGGGAAAAAGACTTGTACATCCAATATTTTTTTATGCAGGTGCACTGGAGAGAAGCTCAATATCTCAGCTCTTAATGGCTGCCAGTAATTATTGTCATAAATTATTATCATTTTGTTTAGTTGATTAACTGATAACTTGTTTTGTCTATAAAGTGCTTATTATAGTTTTCCACAGCCTGAGATGACATATGATTCAGTTTGCTTGTTTTAACTGATCAACGGGCCTTTAGGTTATGATGAGAGGTGATAATGAAAAGAATCAGATCCTGAGAGGCAGGAAACAACATTTAGTATTTTGATGGTGACTGACAATCATTAACAGCTGCAGTTTTCTGTAAATAGTGTACTACTGTCTAATAGACCACTCTTTAGACTTTGACTGACCTTAACAGTTTAACAGTTTCTAATTAATTTAGATTTAGAAGAACCGTTTAAAAAAAACAATTTGGGGTTGTCCAATTGAACTTGACCAAAACATTCACATATTAACATTTACAACTGGAGACTTTATGGTTTATTAGAAAGTCAGAACAGAATATCATGAATTATTTCTGGATTATCACCAATAATCAGCCACATCCTGGTAGCACGAAAGATCTTATCTATGTTTTCTAACTAATCTATCAGGTACTAATACATCGTTTAATAATAAACATATTAATGTCACCCAAAAGAACTACAAGGTAATATTAGACCAATTTGGGCCACATGCTGTTGATTCTCTAATAATTGCTATTACATAAGTAGCTGGATTTGTTCCTATATGGCCTGTTGGGTGCTAGAATAAACCTACAGATGGTTAGCAGTTAGTCTGGGTCAAATGTGTGGTGGTGGTGTCTAGATAGACCTTAACCTTTTTTCTTTTTTTATCTGAATATTGTATCAGTGTAAAAGAGAAAGGGGGATGTGTGAGATCGCCTCTGGGAGGAAACACTACTCTATCTATTAAACTAAAGTTACGGTTAACTTTTTTCCCCATCCTTGTACCTGCCGTGCTGGATTATTCCAACCGTTAAAAACCAAAACGCGCAGGATCTGATCTCAACAAATCTTAACCCGAGCAGCTCTAAAAGAGGACGTCTCCTCCACAAAGGACCGAGCCTGCGCTGCGCCCCGGTCTGTCCGCCGCCTCTCCCACATTCTCAGACAGTTTATTAAAAAATTTCAGACAAAAGGAAAACAAAAATGGCAGCCCTGTCTTATTTTTATAAGCACTGGACGCCATATTCTGCAGATCCGAATATTATAAGCAGATATTTCCCCCAGATGCAATGAAACGCTTTCGCGACGCGCCCGGATGAGGCATATTTGCATTAAGCGTAAGAATGATTGTTTACTTTGATTTGCAGGTTTGAATAGCCCGGCTTGAGGAGGGGGGGAGAGGAAAAAAAAAAAAAAGCCTGACACTTCCTACAACAATCACCATGCCTTTGCTGAATGCTCTGCAGCTACAGCCATAAACCCAAGTGTCGACGTTCGCCCTGACGCGCAATGGAAGCTTTTATTCGCTCGACCGCAGAGAAGAAATCCGCCTTTACATCATTTCCACGCTGCTAATGCTCCGTTTTTTTATTGCAACTTTTGCATGACTTAAATAGAAAACGGTGGCGAAGCGACAAGGGAAAGGTGTGTATGTGTGTGTGTGTGTGTGTGTGTGTGTACGTGTGAGAGAGAGAAAGGAGTTAAAAAAAAAAAAAAAACACACACAGGCAGACAACGTGCGTCGATCGGCCAACATACCTGAACCAGCGAGAGGAGAGCTGTTTTATAAAGGATTAGTCTCTTTCTCTCCGCTCGCTCTCGGTCCGACTTCAAACCTTCCGGGTCGCCTGCTGTTCACTTCTGGGTGCTGCAGGCAACGAATTGTTCGGCGTCGAAACAGAGATGAAACAGATTTTTAACCCATTTTCTGGCTTCCAGTGTGGACGGCAGGCTGTTTTCTTGCAGTAGCCGCGCTCGCCTCTGCGCTGCAGCCGTGGATACAACTGTTCATGTGCGTGGGAAGTTCGTGGTCATACATGGTTTTCCTGACAGTTGCGATGCTCATACTTTTTCCTCTCACCACTGATAATCATCTCAGCTATATACACAGATAAGGCTGTTACAGTTGAAATCATACGGGACAGAGGCCCAAGTATTAGTCTGTGATACTGATGATGATTTGTTGCATCTCAGGTGAAATCTGACTCTGGCTCTGTGCAGGAGCTGTCTGTCTGTTAGTCTGCCGGCCCCAGGTCACCACGGTCATGCTCAGTAAATATGAAGCATAATCCGCTCAGCAGCAGCAGGCCAGGCTGCTAATATGCTCTGTGCTGAGCTCAGCGGGAGATGGCACTGCTGCCACAGCTGAGAGGCATCGGACACTGGTGAATGTGATGCTTCACGTTTGAAAATGTGATGAATGAGTCCTTTGCATTTAATTCACCGAATTGTGCTTATGTGACCTCACTAACCACGTTAAAAGGAGAAGCTAAAATCCTGAATTCAAACATGATTTGATTGTGCACTAAATTTCCAATTTAATTATTAGGTTGAAACTATTTGAGATTCTACCTTTATGGTCACGGTGGAGGCTGTAGTTTGTGGTGCGGCTGAACAGTGCTGTTTTGTGGACTATATTAGACTATTAGAAACTGCACTACTCTCTAACAAGCCACTATATTAATAAGAGCAGGTTTTGTGTTGTCAGGTTGTGAAACATCCCTTTGCCTGGTGTTTATCCATTGTGTTAATATGGCTGAACATGGAGGAGCGTAAATCAGAGGGGTTCCTCATAACTAGTCAACTTCAAAACTTTTCTTTTAAAGGGCTTCTGACGGATCTATTAAAACATTAAATTAGCTATAAAGGATGATTGACAATTAGCTTTTCAAGCTTTTATACTTCCCTAGCAACAAACTACAGGCTCCAAAATGAACATGCAATTGAATCCACTCGAAAACGGTTTCAGGTCATTAAGGAATTCATTTATTTCAGGGTGGTTTTATTAGACTGCAGTTATACCTATAAACTGCCAGAAGAGTGTGAAGTTAAACAGAAGATTGTCAGAAGATAATCATATGTTACATATACGTTGAATAATAACAACATTCACTCTTCAATGTCAGATATTGTCAGTGCTCTGCCTGAATACAAGGTTTCTTCCCTACTTGCATCATTTACTGTTCATGGACTTTGCGCACACACACACATACACACACACACACACACACACACACACACACACACACACACACACACACACACACACACACACAGAGTCAAATGTATGTATATATATGCATAGCAGATGCAAAACTCCACAGGACACATCAAACCTTCGACATGAATCAGAATGAGGATACAATTTGCATCAGAACTGGCGACTGTCAATAATTAAAAAGAAAAGAAATAGAGCTCACTGCTCTGCCACAGTGTCAGCTGCAGACCCCCTCAGCAACCATCTATGGACATAACATGGTGTCTTAAATTCACATTATTATTGTATTTAGTAGATGTCTAAAACTTTGATAGAGAACAATGCCTTTTCTTACAATTGGAAGTTACTCGACAACTCCCAAGTTCAGACTTCACTCACACCCTGACCTGATTAAAATGGTGTTTGACATAAATTTTCAATGACAGTTTTAGTTTCAAGAATCTTACCTGTCAGCTTCAGCTTCTTGTACAAACTTTAGGAATTCAAAAACCACAGAAACAATCTTCTTGTTTTCTGTTCTGGCAACAACATAAGTGACAAATCTTTGATTCTATGAGCTGTGAAAAAAGTGAAGCAAAGTGAAACAATTGAGTAAAGAACTGATAAGAAAATGTGGTTTGCAAATCTTTTAATTGTACCAAGAACATATAGACATGTCTATGAGCATCCTGTTTTTGAAAAGCATATTTACCTGGAGCTATTACTACTTTATTTAAACAGGAGAGACTTGTGCACTAGAAAAAAACAGAGATGCACAATTACAAGCTCATTAAAAAAGGCTTTTGTTCATCGCACACATGAAGAATGAAGCCTCAGCTTTTGAGCCATCATGGGTGAGATCACCTTTAAGTGCTCAGTGGAAATAAAAATTGAACATGACAGTTATCTTCAGTGTGCTCACGAAGACCATTTTATGTGGTGAAAACCTCAGAATAGCTATTAAATGAATTGACTTTTCTTTTTTCCTCAGTTGCTGTTTGGCAGTGAACTTAAAATCTCATCCTGAGATAAAATGTTTTGTCTTCAAATAAATAATCTCATCAGCATTAAAACAGTTTGAACATGAGCTGCAGATAAACTGAAACTGTCCTGTGACCTAATATCCCACATCCTGTAATGAGATGTAACCAGAGAGCAAAGGTGAAGCAACTTTCCCAGGAGAGTCTTAAAAGGTGAATAATCACCATCAGTATAAACAATGTACAGTGGCTATTAACTAGATACCAAAGTGATACACAAATGACTACAAACAATATTTTAGAAGGGTCTGAACTACATTAAGGCAGTGAAATGTGTGCATGATCATATTTTGAAACCTATTATTAAACTTTTTCTGTGTAGGCTATAGATCATAGGCTATAGATATAGGCATCATCTTTCTCACAGGTATGTGACCCACTGTCTGATGCTGCTTTATGAAACTTTGTCTTAACCTGCATTTGTGCATTTTGTGGAACCTTATAAATAACATGCAACAGTTTAGGAAATGTGGGTGCAACAGCAACAACAAATATTTGCTCATTGAAACATCTTGATTGTACACTGATGTACCAATGTAATTATTAGGATTATTAGGTGGAAAATATTTCAGAGATTCTGTCTTTTGGTCACGTTAAAGGGTGCAGTTTGTGCTGTGTGAACTATATTTTCTTCCCCATCTAGACTATTATAAACTGCACTACTCTCTAATAAGCCACTATATTAAGTTGTGACTTAAAAACTTTAGCTCTCAAGTAACAAATAATTTACCAATGTAATGTGGATTTATTAGACCTTAAGCGCAGGTTTGTGTAATACAGAAATATTTGATTATTGAAACATCTTCTAATAACAATACCTCCCCTCCTACCTCCACCCACACTGCAGACACATACATGCACACACACACACACACAGACACACACACACACACACACACACACACACACACACACACGCACACACACACACACACACACACACACACACACACACACACAATGACATTTACCTTTGCATCGCTCACTGTTAGTTATTTAGTTGTTAGACTGGTTTTCTCGGCCATACAAACAGTGCCACACCCTCTGAGATGCACATGTTTCTCTCACCTCCACATAGGCCAGGTGCAGGGAGCACAGGAGGGGGGAGGAGACAGGGTCATTATCCCACTTCCCCCTCCACCCTCTCCATGAGGGCGGAGCAAAGGGGGGAGATGAAGAAAGCGGATGAAACATTTGAAGCTCATATTGACATGCTGCTCTGAAGGCTCCTGCAAGCACAGGTAAGACCTAATGAGCTTCAAAGCAGTTTTTGTTCTAGACGTTTCCTGGTACATTCAGTGTGAACTCTCTTTTGCAACCATGTAGAGACCATGACAGAGATGATAGAAATGTTATTTGGAGTTTGAACCAGTCTAACTGTACAGATTCATGGTCAGGAAGTGGACATAATTACAGTCTGGTCCTAGCAACAGAATATGTGCAAGTGCAAGTCCACTGTAGCCTGGCACGTGTGTTAACATTAGTGAGACATTTGATAGCACTTTTTTATTAATTATAATATCATTTTGAAATCAAACATAATGCACTTTAAGAGAGGAACACAGGTGAACTTATTCCTGCATTTTCTCATTTTTGTCTAGTCCAGGGTTCACTACTAATGTACACAATGAAATATTGATCTGCAACCATAGGGCGGAGACATTTGTTCAAAGTGGAAAGATCATGTAAAACATTTATGTGAGTTTATAAAATGTTACAAAAGTTACAGAAATATTTTCAGTCACTATTTGCTTTCAGCAGAGTGCCTGAAATTCCTCAGCTCCTCCACCCTGAGGCAAAGCGAAAACCAGCTCTTCAATATCTTGACCTGTGTGTATGTGTTGTTTTTTTTTAGCCATGGACGGTGTGTTGGAGGGAGCGGCAGTGCTGTGTGTATGTAAACTGGTCTGCAGTCTTCTGTTCCTGCCCTCACTGACTGCTTCCCACAGTCCTGTCAGCTTCTGCTGCTGCTGCCTCTTGATTTTCACTGACTTCCTGGTCACAGGTGACTATAAAAACATGATCAAAGTGCTGGTTACAACAGTGATCTCTGATCAGTAGTTTACAACCCTCTGACACCCTAACCCTAACCTGTCAAATTAAAAATGTCCATGTAATTCATCCTCTAAACCACTCACATCTTTTCTGTAATGCAAATGCATTCGAACAGTGGGAGAAGTAATTCACCAGATCCTGTGCTTGTACAATGTAAAGTGTAAAAATATCTTGTTACAAGTTCTGCATTTACAATACTACTTGAGTGCAAGTACATACGTTTTACCAGTAACACTGTGTCAAAGCAAATTGAGTCATTATGCAAAATGGTCCCTTTTCAAATTTTTAAATTGATGAAACATAAATATTACTATATTTGTATTTGTGTCTTTTAATCGTAAAAAGTTATTTGTTTGTTTTTTTTTCTTTTTTTCTGGAATTAAGAGGCTTTTTGTTGTGAGACAAGTTCCAACTTCATCATTCTTCTTAGTCTGTGGTGGACTCATGTAAATCCCAGCACAGCTGCATATTTCCCACCTGTGTAGCTCTAATCAGCATCATCGCTCAAAGCATCTGTTCGTGTATATAAGGTCTTTACCTACTTACGATTACATTGATTACACTGTATGTCTCTTATGGAAAAACCTGTTGTTGCAACTGTTGAGTGAAGGTAGTGAGTATTTCACTGTACTGTACTATCTTAACACTTCATACTTTCATACAAAAACAATGAAACACATCTCGTTCCAGCCTTTCGTTAAGTGGTATTATATGGTGGTTTTCTTTGTCTAATGTGATAGTTAAGGACTTAATTAACTAATTAAAATAAGTAACATTTGTGTTGTGATGTGTTGGCCAGATGAAACAAGCAAGACTGTGATGTTTTTTTTTTTACTGTTTTCCTTGTTCTTACAGACAATGCAAGGAATTTATTTTCAGATTTATCAATAATGATAATGGTTGTCATGCTGATGGACGTGCTGATGTTTTGGCTTGGTCTCTTTTTTTTTCGTTTTGAGTTGCATTATGAGAATTTCAGGATCCAGTGCTGAACAAAGTTTAGAGTAAAAGTCAGGATATCTTTGCCTCTTCTACTGTGATTCTTTATCTAATCTGTCTCTGATGAGTCACCAAACTTTATAATTGGACAATACTAAACAGCTAGACTACTCTGTTCATTTCTACTTCCTCAAATCAGCTGAGCAACTCTGCAGTCTTTCCATGTACCTGATCTAATCCATCCGTTGAGTCACCTAACTCAATGACACTTTGCTTTATTTTTCCCACAGTTTTCCTAAGTTTCCTTTGCATCTGTGAGTCCTTGCTGACAGAACTGACCCCACAAGGTGATGTTATTGCTCTGCGCTTCCTGCTGTTTCTCAGCCACACATATGGCACGGTGTTACTCCTGATCACACCCCTGATTGCTGTGGAGACCTTGACCAGACTGCTGTGGCCTCACTTTGTCGTCACTCACAGGGCTGTGAGCCAAACGGTGGGCTCTGATGGACAGCACTGTTACATTGGGGAAGTAATCGAAAAGGAGGACAGCAACAATTCAGACAAAGACAAAAACAAGGGGTTGTCTCATGTTGTCGGCTACTTCTGCTGCCTGTCAGTGTGGGTCATTGTCGCCCTTAATGTCAGGTGGCAATGGAAGCTGGAGGAAGAGTGGACTGCTGCCTGCTTTTACACAACTAACTCCCTCATCATATGTTTGCCCAACCTGTTCAGCCCCATGCCCAGAACTGTGAATCCCTGCTGGGGCATGGCCTTCCTCTCCCTTCTCCTGTTCCTCCTTATCACAAGCACTGTCTTGCACAGACGACACTGGGCCCCTGCACATATGGAGGGGACACACCAAGTGAAAAGTGGAGTTAATAATAACACTTATAGTAGCTGGCAAGCCCACTCTGCTCCCTCCAAGCCTGTGGACTCTGGGATGTCAGTGTCAGAGCCAGCACAGTATGTTGACCCAGAGAAAACAGAGAGCAGCTGTAATGTTCACACAGTGTATTCCTGGAACATTGTGCAGATGTCGGCAGATCACCATGGAGACTTTGTCCTCATCTCCCCCGGGTGTTTGTCTGCAGAGAGGAAAGGACAGGAGCACGAAAGGACAAAGAGAAGTATACCTCTGACATTTATCATGGAGGAACACGTGGACTCACAATACAGGAGCCAGCTTGGGTGGCGACAATGGGGCTTTCCCTGCCTGGGGGTGAATGTAATGATAGGGTTCGTTGCTGTGCTCTCCATCATTGTGCTGCCTCTGAACCTCAGTGTGAACATTCTTCTGATCAGGAGTACAGAGAGACTACTGGAGCGCTGTGTCAGATCCTTAGTTTCATCTGCAGCAAGCACAAGTAACACATCCGCCTCTCATGATGAAACATTTGTGTAAAACCAAACTGTTGAGAGACAAAAGTGGACGCTGAATGGAGGCTATTTGCAACAGGATTGCCAGATTAATATTGCATGTGCGTAGAGAGCAGGCCTACCTGTCAACACTGGTTTGAATAGAGTGTAAATAAGCATTTCTGAGCAGCTATTCACATGTGAAGAATAATATGTGGAAACTTCTAAAAGGTGCTGAGGAGGCAGGTTGAGGCGTGCTTGGTAGAAAGACACTAAACCTGACTGAAACAGATGGCTGCAAGGCCTTCTTTTACTATTCAAAGCCTTAAGATATGCAGTGATTTGTCAGCTACTCCAATTTAAATAAGACTAATCTGTGGGCAAACAGCATTTTGAAAGTAATGATCTCATCTGCTCATAAACCCCGAATAAATAAATAAATGCTGGGTTACATGTGGGTGTACCACAGATTTTAGTTTTCCTTCTTCGTAGGTTTGTCTCTGTTCCTTAAAAGGACTGTACGATTCCTCAGAGGTGGAAAGGAATTACATTATATTAACTCAAGCACGATTTGAGCTACTGAACTTTACTTGAGTGTTTCCATTTTATGCCACTTTTCATATTAGGATTTTACATAAAAAAAAAACCCCAGGATATTCTCATATTGCCCAGTGTTTTAAAGATTAAACCAGTGATTTCCCACCTTTTTGGCTTGTGACAGTGAGTTATGAGTTTCACCATGGAGACATTTCACCTCTAAACCTCTAAGATGGTTTCATTAGAATAATTGTTTGAGGCCTAAATAGGTCGATTTATAGTATTTTTCAGTCTTTAGTTCATTAGGGAGACCTTTCCAATGGTCTGTTTGACTGTCAGGCAAAGGGCTGCAGAGCATCTGGACCAAAATCCATTTATAAACAGCAGTTTATTATAATCACAGATTGTTTAACTCATGAGTTATTAGAATTTATATGACTAACTTTTGCTAAAGGCTCATTAGAAATGAATGAACTCATATATATGAGTCATATAACAGGCAAAACTGAAATGAAATTGAAAAATGAATTGAACCACACAGCTATGTTAACATGTTCATAATCAGGTCCACATGTTCTGCAGCCAAAAGGACATTGCAGAAGTCTTCATAATGAACTAGACCTAAAATGATAAACTGTGCTGAAGGAGGATTTTCCACAACTGGCAACCAAAAACCAACCATTAATAAATCCATTAATTACACTAAACAGCTGCTGGCCAAAGTTTTCTGACATGACAGCAGTGTGGTATCAATCATCTCATCTAACTCTCTAGAAAAAAAAAAGGAAATAACCATATTCTTCAAATCAAAAAATCTGTTTTGAAGGTTTCTCCTGTTTCTGGTGTAAGATGATACATACAAATTGTGTAGGTTAAGAAACTGAAAGTAACAAAACAGACAAAGCTAGCTGCAAGAGATGCTGGGAACCTTATTATAGCCCAATGTTTACCTTTAATGTAAGAGAAGGTTTGTTGAACTTTAACAGTTCCCCTTTGCTGTGAGTAGTGACAGGTATCAATAAATTACTCTGAAATGCAAGAAAACTTAACAATGTTCTCAGGCAACTTCTGGAGTTATAAGAAGTATCTTTGTAAAGTGATTTCTAAGCCATTTATGAAAGTTTATCTATGATGGATATCAGAGTTAATAATGTTCTTGGAAGGTTTAAGTCAAAGCAATTGAAAAAATATGTGAATCATGGGTGTGCATTAAAATTTGATTTTGACACAAATAACGATAATCGGGCACAAAGGGTTTAGTCTAATGTGCAACGGCTGCTGCTGCAACCAGCCAAACGAATAACTAACCTTATGTATGTACCTGCCCCTTCCACCGCATACAGTCTTTAACTCTCTACCTTGGTTTCAAAACATCTAGAATTCATATAAACCAACCTAATAGTACAAAATAGCCATAATTATTATTATAATTGAACTAAAATAATTTTTTGTCCACCTAATATAAGAAAAAGTTGCCCAATCTGGCAACACTATTAATGTGTTCTCATCATGGCTGAGCAGACAAATGTGATCCTCCAATGGTGAGCAGGGACAGAGATGTCAACACCAGAGGGCACTCCGGTACAACAGCAGTTCCCATTAGTCCAACCTGAGCCTCCTAAAATGTGTCACAGATAAGCTTTGGGATGTAACAGGAGAGGGATGAAGAGGATTCAGGAAACAAAAGAAGATCTTTTTCGGCTGTCGCGCCTCTGATGGAGCCAGAGGCTCACCTCTTCTTTCAAAGTGCAGAGGCCTGTGCAGACAAATACTTGAACTACAGAACACACTGTCAAGAGGACCACGTTCCTCTGCATGTGTGTTCATGTTTTTTTCAACACTGTTGACGCCCTGGTGTATCCGAAGGCAAATGATTGCTCCATAACATTGAGCTGGCATGCTCTGCTGACAAGTTTAAAAGTTTAAAGAGTGCCGTGGTCTTATGAATTTGACATTAAAAGAGGGCAAAATGACATCAATGGGAAATGTCTTAGCTGCTGTAAGTTAACTCTTAGGCTACTGTTGCAGTTCAACCGCCTTACACCGTTAACATTATTCACCGAACTTGAAAGAAAATTTAATAAGAGCTGGAGAAATAGAGCTGTTTTAAAATGGTAATGTTATGGATTAATCATGTCATTAAAAATACATGTATATATATATATATATATATATATATACACACACACACCAATCCTGAAAACAAGCACAATATTAGGATGATAGATTTGTTCATGCCACCAGCATTATAGCTGCAGCTGATAACAAAATTGAGCCTTCATGTCTATTTTTTTCCATCACTTACAAGATTAAAAATGTTACACTCTCACCTCAGGAGGGCCACATCAGCCTGGAATCGGATATGGGTCTCTCAAAGGAGGGCTCAGTAACTTTTTAATGGACGCTTTCCCCTCAGGTAAAAATGTCTATTACAGGATGGACACCTTCTCCTTGGATAAAACTGTCCCTATCAGAGAGGAGTTAGCCGAGAAAAGTGCCCAGAATCAAAGCTGAGAGTAAGGAGCCACTTGTCCTGAGGGTCTGCTGTGAATAAATTGCATGCTGCTTCAGACTGCAGTTTGCTATGGAACAGCTGTAATCATGATGCAACAAGACTCAATTGCTTTGGAGTGTGAACTAATAAAGCATCAGGGTACAAAGTTACACAAAAAACATAACTCTCTGCCTTTCTAATGCAGTATATGGCTCAGATGTTCGCTGTCGATTCTGATTTTAAACTGTACGACTGATTTATTCTCACCACTTTAACAACCAGTCATTCAGATGCGTCACAGATGGCAAGTGAAGAGGACCTATTGAAGGCTCCCACTCACCCGCAGTGAGGGAACACTGAACTCCTGCAGACATCTTTTTTATTCATCATGTCACACGCCTGGGCCTCAGCCTATGCCAAAATAGGGAACAGTAATAAAAGATGGCGCACAGCCTCCCACTTCCCTGCTGGATATCTTAGCAGAGCTGAGTGTTTGGCACATCTCAACTGAAATGTTTGGCATTTCAGTCTCGCTGAACCAGAGTCTGTATTGACAAGCGGAGGCAAAGCCTTCCTTTACTTCGAATAGGCTTCGTCTACCTCCCTGATATATTTCATTTTGAGAGTTTCAGTTTTAATTTTGTTGAGTTCCTTTTTCGGAAAGCTTTTCTTTTTTTGTTAGATTTGACAAAAGATTAATATATTATTGTCTGTATTTCGTCAACAGCAGTGGTTTTTGGCCATTTTTTGCCTGTGACCATTTTAATGAAGCGAGATTACTCATGAGTCCTTGTCAATAGCATTTGTAATATTTTCATGACCTGCAAAGACTAATTTTAACCCTCTGATGCTGGTAGATAATATCAGCCTTTCCACACCTTTGGTCTAGCCTGAGTTATCTCTGTGACTATTGGGTGGATCACCTTTAAGCTCTTAACATTTATGGTCACCAGAGGAAAGAGTGTGTTGACTTTGGTTCCCTGATCCCCTGAATTTTCCTCTATTGTCAACAGAAAGTCAAAGTTTTAATTTGTCCAATAATGACAATCCCATCAGCCTTATCTGTTCTTTGTGTTTAGTGCGAGGTATCAAATATATATAAATATATATATCAAATAAACATTATACCTGATAAACATCAGCTTGAAAATCATGAGAATCAGCAAGAAAATAAACATAAATGTCTGCTAAAATAAACTAAATATATAAAGCAGGTGCGTGATTTTATTTCACCTCTTTTAAACTTTTATCAGCTTGTGACCCTTAGGAGGTTTCATACGCCCAAGTTGGAAAGGGAGGACTGAATTGAAGTATGACTCCTCATATTAACACTTAACACATTTTCTTTGTCATTGTCTTTATGAAACTCAATCATTTTGCCATCAGTCATTTAAACCAATTTCTGGTTTATGTCACTAACATAAAAATGATTCCATAAAGTTCCACACACTGAAGTGCACAGATTTTAAAGGAGAGGAAATAGTGAGCTTCAATATTGGAACAGTTCTCTGTATGAGAAAAAGTGGTGCACAAACCAGAACAAAGTCACAGAGGTTGTCTGATTTTTGCAGTAATTTATTGTACATTAAAACATTTCCCACAAACCTCCAGCAGCAAAAGCACACTAGAGTGTGTTCATACAATGATGGGTGCAGAGCAGTCATCATCAAAAGACACAATTATCATTATAATCATTAAAAGTGTCATAGTTACATCATCATCAAAATCATTTTAACCATTAGCATCATCAGCCTCCCCAGTAACTCTACACCACCTCACCATAATCTCCTTTCCAGCATTCAAACAAAGTCTTAATGAAGCAGACCGCACTGAGGTCTGCAACACAGCAAACTAGGGTCAAGTTTGAATATTTGTTTTAACCTGCATGAGCCCAGTGGGACAGGATTTACTTTCTTTGATCATTTTACATAGTGATAAATCAAGTAGAACTGAAAAACAGTATAATAACTGAATACAGTCCTGGTTGTCTAAACCACACATTAATAAATAAATTATTTTTCCCTAAGCAAGCTCATCAGGTTACCGGATAAATTGAATGGGTAAATCCCAGAAAAGTCACTGGAACGGAGCTGTGCCTGGTTCTACTGAGATGACTCCTGCAGGCTGCTGCGGGTTTGTGCAAGTTAAAACAAACACCCAGAATAGTTTGGAGATGCTCACAATCTGACTCTAGTTTGCATCATACTGCACATGTCGGAATCATATCCTACAGAAACAAGGGCACTGCCCCAATTTTCTTCTAAATGGACAACACAGACAACACACATAGAAATGCAAAGATGTACAGTGACGAAGGAAGTGGTGAGGTGAGCTTTTTGTTTTGTTCATTTGTAGATTTCCCAGAGAAAAATCTGGTTCTATCAGCTTCCATAGATTTCTGTAATAAACACTTTTTGGCCACTGCATGGGTAATGCTTTGAGGGCCAGATGGGTTTTTATCAAGTACGACCAAAGCTGGATTTAAAATTACAGTTGAAGCACGCCACTCAAGCATGCCCATGCTCACCCAGACACACACATCCTTCAGTGTGCTGGACTTGGCTGAGGGACAAGAGCCTCTTTGAGCAGATTCTGCAGGACTTGTGTGCAACTAATGATAAACAAGAGCACTTGAGGCACACAGGGCAAAGAAATAAACATGACTGAGCCTCAGAGGAATTATCAGTGATTTCATCATTATGTAACACAGCAGCAGCCATGGCAATGCCAGGATCACATAAAATGTGCTCAAGTTCATCCATCCATTTTTATTTTCCTTGATAATTGCCACTTCCTGAAACATACAAGCTGACTTCATTTACATAAATGATATGATTTAAAATAAATGAACAGTTGGTCTCTATAGCTTTTTTTGGAGAAATATTTCATCTTCAGATTTTCACATCTGAGAACTTACGCTTACAACCAGAGGTCGTTGCCTCGTGTGGCTACCTACTTAGACAGCATGATTTCATTTTCTTTTGATTCCAAGACAAAATGATCATACATCATGACTGGAAGCAGAAATGTACTTAAATCCAACATTAAAGTGAACAAACATATAGTGTATCTGAAGGCTAGCATAATGTGTCCTCTTGGGAAAAGAGCGGAAACTTAAACATGAGCCAGCATGATGAGAGACTCAATCCTTTTAACTCTTGATACGCTAAATACAAATATATGAAAGTCCTTACTCTGTCAATAGCAGCATATTTCCTGACAATCTCCCCCTACAAACAGACCTTCCTATCACGCATGAGTAGGACTGAACAGTTGACAGGGATGAATTACTTTTTCATTGATTAAATTTGTTTTAGGAGCAGAATCACTGGTGCAAAGACAAGGAGCTTTCCTTGTAATGACAAAGATGGAGCTGAAAGATGTGGATGCACCTTACAGGAGGAACCAAGATAAAAAAAAGTGCCAACAGACTTGACGAGTTCAAAATGTGGCCAAACAAAAGCCCAATAAAAAAGAACCGACTGCTGTCAATCACATTCCAAAAACAAAGCTAAGCCAACTGTACAGCACAGAGAAGACAAGTGACCAGTCTTCAGTGTCCTGCTTGCCTGGGCAGAGACAGGACGTCAAATCGGAGTGGGGTCCCCTGGGAATGTGCAAGGTGGGCCTGGGACAGGAATCACTTTTCTTTTTTTAAACACGCTGCCACAGACCCCAGGGGAGCCCAGGGGTCCCTCTGTCTCCGTTTAGTGTCATCTTTTCAATGAAAGATATGGAATGAGGCTCAAGTGCAGGCCGTTATCTTATGGTGGTTTCAAGTCACAAAAAATAACAGCACAGGTTTTAAGAGCAACATCAAGCACAATTCTTAACACCGAACTGAAAGAAATAAACATTTCAAACACCCTATTAAACATTTTTTTTTTAACCGATTTCGTGAATTCTTTTTTCTTTGAGTCCTGTGAATTCACCTATGATGGATTCATCTGTCAGGACAATTACAACCACAGATGTGTGTAGCTCTTAAAGGCGTACAGTGTTGATTCGCAACGGCTGCACGTTCTTGCCGTTAGCGTGGCTCTGGCCGGGGCTGAAATAGGGGAAGACCTTGGCGGGGAATTTCTCTCGGTAGGTGTAGAGCCAGGACATGTCGTCTGCGTTGTAGAAGATGAGCAGGCCTTTTGGGTAGTCCAGGTACACCCCCACCTTCTCCAGCTTGCTCTTGACGTTGAGACGGGTCCAGGGCTCGGTGCAGGCACTGTACTGGTTCCCGTCATGCATGACGATGCAGTAGAAGCCACGACTGGGCTGGATCTGGATGCTGCCCTTGCGACTGACTGTCTCGTTGGCCACACCGATCATCCACTGGGTCTTCTCTGACACCATCACTTCCCAGTAATGGACACCTGAGGTAAAGCCCTCTGCACCCAGAACAGACACCTCAACGTCAAAGCGGCGCGGGGAGTCCTGCAGCGGCTGCGGATGGAGATTCCCGTAGGCCACGATGGTACAGTCGTCTGAGAGGATCAGTCTTTGGTGGGCTGTGATGGGATCGAGGGTCAACGCTGCTGGCACTGAGGACGCAAGAAAAAGTAGATGAAGGAAAAGCTATTTTATCACAGAGGCTCAGCATTTACTTTCAAATTTAACACAGCTGAGATATGAGAATCAGCCATGAAAAATGGGATATGTGGATATGAGTAGGTAGGAAAAAACAAAACAAACATCAATATGTTATGACTCAGCTTGGCCGAACAGAAAAGTAAGGCCTGCAGTGTCATTGTCTTTATCATTTATCATTGCTGTCTGAACAGTTTTGGACTGAGGCTGTGCCTAAATGCATCCTGGCTTCTCAGCCACTGCACAGGAGAGGTGAGGTCAAGGCCACTGTTATTTTTTTTTTATTTCTGAGCACAATATCCACAGGCAGCTTTTCACATCTACCACAGCTTAGGTTGTTAACTTATTACTGCCATCTATAATGATTGATCAAGGCATCAATCAAGATAAGCACTCTGTTTTCAAAATACATTTCACCCCACTACAGGAGGAAATAAAATCAGCAAATCAATAAATGAAAACTACGTCATTTTTCTTCTCTCTACTCCACATGGAGATGACCTGAAAACGGTTTTTGTGCAGTCAACACTGTCAGTTAGCCGTCACAGCCTCTCTGCTCCTTTGGACAGTTCGCATGTCAAATGGAGGTAACGTCAGCAGCACTAATGCGATGATCAAGTCCAGCTTTTAATACATATTCCCAGTAACACAGTGCAGGAGTGTGTGTCCAGGTAACTCTGGATGATCCACAGATTTCACTCACTGGCAGAACCACTGTCACAGTTATAATGGAAATGTTTTTCCATGTTTTCTAAGATCTGGAGTCAGACAGTACTGTGTGTGTGGTGGCACTGGTGGTGCAGTGATTAGCATTCACCTCACGGCAAGATGGTTCTGGGTTTAAACCCAAAGACATGCACTATTAGCGTAGGTGTGGAAGTGATCAATATCTTAATGTTTATCTCTATGTGTCAGCCCTGCGATGGATTGGCGGCCTGTCTAGGTTGCTACCCACCTCTTGTCCAGTGTAACAGCACCCAGCTACACATACTGGGGTTGAGAGTGCCAATTCATGATCTTTTACTTCTTCATTGTTTCACAAACAAAATTTCAACCCTACCCATTGTTTAAGATTAGAGGATCATATCAGCTATAACCTGGACAATTAAACCAAATCTCCATGTCAAAGTGCTAGAGGCACTGAAAGTGAGATGATATGTTTCTATAGTTTGGCTGAACCCCTCAGACCAGCAACCTGGTGGAAACATTTTAGTATATATTTCACTACTGTCAGAGTAAGAGGAGGTGATCAAAGCCATGCCCTGTGGTAAAAGATGACGGATGGCTTCTTATTATACTGCACATCTAACTGCTGTGCAACTCTTATTTCGGGAAAATGAAACAAGGAGTTACGCAACGGGTGGTACTTTGAGTACACCATGATACATTTTTTATAATGTGTTTTTACCTTCATGCATAAATGCAGAGTCTTTTATAGTCAAGTGCTCTCCTGAGTCTGATAGGGCAGCTCGATTTGAGTGATATTAGACCAGGGTGCAAACAATACCATGGAGCAGTAATTACATTGATAGGAGGAATAGCTCCAGCTTGCTTCACAGGCTTGAGGCTGGAAGGAGGCCGTTTCTCAGCATTATGTTTCTCAGTTACGCGGTTTGGATACAGAAGCAAATCAGGCTGAACAATAACAACTTGCTCCTGTTGCTCTCTTTAACATAGCAGACTCAGGAAAGAGTGGGAGAGGCATCTTTCCAGTTACTCTTTTTATTTATCAGCCACAATAGATGGAGGTGAAATGTCTGGCAGCTGGCCAGCAGACAGGACAATGCCTTCTACAGTCAATGACATCTCCAGTGTTTGTCACAACCGAGTCATTAAAATTTCATAACCTGACTGCCTCTTTGTGCCATGTAGAGAAGCATGCAAGCACACACACGTCAATGGTGAATGGTCATTTTTGCAGCTAAACATGAGGGGGGTAAAAAAATTTAAATAAATAGATAAACTGTCTGGTAGTTATTCCGCTAACCCATCGGTGACAGCAAGGGCTGAAGGATGATGGGAGGAATGTCTTTGTTGCGTCTCTGGCAACCAGTGGTGATGGATCGTAACCAATTGTTCCATTTGGCAGCCACTCAAGGGAGGCCAAAAAAACAAACAAACAAAAAAAAAAACGCCTGGCCTCTCCTCAGCTGGCAGTGAGCTAAAATGAGAGAATTGATTATAGTAGTGAAAAAATTTCTCAGCACATTATTTTAAATAATCTCCTGTGAGAAAGTGATAGCTGTAGGGAAGAGGGAGTAGAGCTGCTCTCAGCACCATCAACCACAGGAGGGCATCGCCACCCTCCAGGTCCAACCACCATTTCTCATCAGAGGATGGAGAGTAGCTCAAAAGCATCTTCAAAATATTAATGCAGCCTCAGTGCACCTGGCCAAGAAATAAATTGGAACATAACTCTGTGTAAAACAGAACCACTGTGGCCTTTATATTTAATGAGCAGAAACATGAGCTCCTTTAACACCTGTAGTGCTTCAAATGGTATATTTACTCACTTGCATGTTTAAGTTACACATTTCCCTTGCTTCACTAATGTTGACATACTGTACCTGGTGAAATATCCTGGAAGAGCGACTTCCATATTGTGTACTGTAAGGGCCCCATGTACTTGGATGTTGGGAAGTCTTCATACGTCAAATTGGTTTCATGTATCTTCCCTTTAATCCTGTGACAGAAAAACAGATCAATAACAGTCTAAATCCAATTTGCTGCTTTCTCCAAACAATACTGCCTCTTATTCAACCCACAACGTTGATGCTTCAAGTAATTAATCTGGTTTGTGTGTCTGAACTGTGCTGTTATTGACATTAAAACAGCTTACAAACTGCTTCACGAATCTCCAGCAAAAGAGATGAATACATTAGAGAGGGCGTGCAGGGAGGGAGTTCAGCTCTAACGCCATTACAATATGATTCAATATGATGAACCTCTGCATGAATCATTCAGTGCACTCCTACATGAAGTCCAGAGTTCAGGCAAGACGCTGAGTGGGATGCTTAGCACGCCTCAGTCATTCTACAGGGAGCTTAAACTCATGTCCTGTAACATGAGGTTACTTGTAAGTTTTACCTGAAAATAAGGAATGAAACATGCCCGTTTCAAGTTTTCTGCAGACACCATTTCAAGGTTCTTCCAGCAGTGCAAGTTCTCAGTTTTTTTGGGGGTTTTCTTGTAATGAAATTTAAATTCTTTACGGCTTCTACTGCACTCTCTAAGTCTTAAATTATTACAAGTCCTTAATTGAGATCTTAAGACATATTGATAAAACCATCACTGTCCACATAAATAAGGCCACTTGATGAGTGGGTAAGGCATTGAGATGCTTCAAGCCAATGATCTTTGGTATCAACTCTACAAACTCTGAGCGCACTCTCTGCTGAGGATATTTCTTCATTAGGGTTTTCTGCTGATGGTGTTCAAGAGCATATGCTCTAATATTGTGTGATCGTATTTTTGTGTCATTTATTTTTTAACATAACATAACATTAACATACCCAGGGACAACAGACCTCTAATTTGCCTTTAGGCTAAATCTGACATATTTGCATCCTACTGATGTTGATCTCCCACAGGTGTTTGTGTTCATGAATCCATGCCCTGTATTTGTTGTTTCTCCACTTCTTTGTTATGTTATGTTGTTTACATCACTAGTGATCATCTGACAAGTGGTCAGTTCAAGATGGTGACACAGTTTACTGAAGATTATCTTGGTCATTAGAACTAGAGACTAGGTATAATTTATCGACCTCGTTTATAAGAGTTTTTAACATTTGAACATTTTCCGCAACAATGGCAAAACAATACCACAGTTTCCATACTGACAACAAATAGAACTGAAGAATACTGTAAATAATTATTTTTCTCCCATATGAAAAAACATTCTCCATCTCACAAGAACTTTAGTGAGTCTCAGTAAAAAAAAAGTCCCAATTTAGGAAGTCTTGTTGTTTTCCTGGTTTGGTTGAGAAAGTATCAGATGAATGTGGGGATAAAGAAATTCTTGCCATGTGCTTGACACTTGACTGTTTGTGACCGTCAGTGTTACAGATGCAAGATTTTGGCACGAAACCCTGCTAATCTCCTTGGACAGTTCGAGCTGAGAGAACTGTTCAATTAAATTGTCCTCAAGTAACCTTCCCTGATTAAACATTACAGCTGCTTAATTTAAAGCCCGATACCCAATCTGTTCAGGGATTTGCTGATGCTGTTGCTTCAATTTGCACTTTCCACAAAATGTAAGCAGCTTTTCTGCAAATTTAGCAAATTATTAAACTTAGTATCATTATAACGATGCTATTTATTCTAAGGTTAGATTAAATGGTGACACATGATTTGAGTTAATAACACCTGGTTCTTTTTGGACCAAAAGTGTTTCCTATCCTATTTTTTTTCAGGTGGGACTGCAGTAATGACACTAGGACTGTTTTTGCAAACTTGTGTGTTGTGCAGGTGAAGCACCTCTCAGATGTGACAGCTACTCCCTCCAGGAAGTCGTGTCGTCCTGTCTCGTTGAGACGCTCCTGCAGGATCTGGATGCCCTCCTTGACATCGCGCAGCTGCTGACTGTAGCGCTGGATCTTGTGCTCGATGTCTGCGAGCTTGCGGGCCGTATCCATCTCCAGCTCTTCCAGCATGCTTTTCTGACGCTCGCGCAGGAAGCGGTGCAGGCGCTCGAATGCGTCGCCAATGGTTGCACGCAGGCTCTTGGCTGAGGACTGAAACACATGGGCAAAACATTATTCACTCTGTCATCTGAGCTATTTATAACTGCCATTAAAGGACTGTAAAATAAACTTTGAGTATTTCAGTTTCCTACGCCTGTCTCCTAATTACATAAGTCAGTAATTCTAGGGCTCTAAATTATGTTAATATCACATTATTATTCATTACTTGTACATGCATTGATTTTAAGTGGCTTTCCAAAGTGCAACCTTCCACAGAGAAATAAAGAAGCTTTTATACAGAAACAAACAACAGTAACAGTAACAACCCAAAAAGAAGGGGTTAAAGAGGTGGCGTCCACAAAGGATGTCTTGTTTTTGAGTAATTAAAATACCAGTAGACAGGCAGAAAAGCTAGAGTCATTACAGTTAGAGCCAAGTGCTTGATAAGGGACAGCAGACTGGGAGCTGAAGGTCTGAAGACACTGATTTGTAGCTGAAGAGGAAAAATAGGAAGTTGGACATCAAAGAGAATGAATCATCTGAGTGTTAGCAGTCCAAGTGTCTGAGAGACAGAACAGAGGGCTGTGAAGTGAAAACCCTGTAAAAACTGCACACAGAGCAGCAGGATCCTTTCGACTTCTGAGGAAAGCTGGACTTCATTCAGACATTTTGCTAAAAAAAACTTTCCCTGTTGGTGTCTAGCAGTAATTATTTTACAGATAAGTTGAACTTGTTTGTACACAGACTGAAAAAAATCCAAACATCTGGCCATCAAAGAGCAACAGAGAAAATTAATGACTACTGAATAACAGTGAAATTGATCTAAACAGAGCTTTCAGATGAATCTTGTCTGTACAAAACCTTCCATGATTTAAGCTTTTTTTTTTTTTTTATCTGAGGGGGATTTAAACTGCTCCTCTGATGTATTCACAAAGAGCTGGGTTTAGGAACTGTGATCTGAGGTTTAATTGCACTTGCCTAAAAATTTAATCTACCCCCCCCCCCCCCCCCCCCC
>CM076649.1:6123673-6184190 GCA_038496675.1 Rachycentron canadum | reverse complement strand
CCCCCCCACAGCAGGCCTGATTCTCCTGTGGGGAGGGGCAGGAATCTCTCTCTGCATTTCGGAACATATTCAGATGGTGATTTCTCTGCGAGCATGAAAGCAATTCAGGTGCATGGCCACATCCCACTATTCTAGCTGCTTACTTAAGAGGAGGAGCACTGCAGCAGTCTTGCTATCGGTCTCAGTGACATGCCTGCTGCTTTGGCCCAGCAGCTTGTGATGGCAATGAGAGCGAGCCTGCAGCCCTTGGAGACAGGATGCTAGTTACCTTTTAGGGAAGTATGTGATTATCAAGCGAATCCCTGTTGGGCATGTGAATAGTACACAATGTGTATCCTTCAGATGGAGATCCTCCAAGCATATACAAGCCAAGGGCTGAAATTGGAGTGCAAGGAAAGCACATTCAGCTAAGATGGGAGCTGGGCTGCTGCAGTGCTTTCTTCTCAACCTCACTTTGAAAATATGAACATTTTGGTTGGCAACTTGCCAAATTGTTGAGGTCATGTATGTAGAATCATAGCAAACAAAACTAAATGTTTGCTTGTTTTTTCTTTTAATAACTGCTTTTAATGTGTCATGTTCTATTGTAAATTCATTTTGTTGTAAAGAGTCTTTGAGAATGATAAAAAATGAAATTTATTATTATAATTTAAGTCATTCTGTCTTACAAGGACATGTATAAGAACACTCTGTCTAACAACATAAATCTATACACAACTTTTAACAACAATGAGGTAGAAACGAAGAAAAATAACTTCAGTCAACCTCAAATTTAGCAAGATGAAGAAGATATGCAAGGAGACATTTCATTATTAGCAGCCTAAATGCATTATGGATCAATGCAGTCACAGTGCGTCTTCCAGGCAGAGAACTCTGTGCAAATGGATGTAGCTCTAATGAGAACGGCTCATTTTCAATGAGGAGGGGGGCAGCTGAAAGGCCAGCAGAGGAGTCTGGCAGTGGAGGGGACTGCAGTGCACAAACTGGACAGAAAGATGGGTGATGTAGTGACAAAGGACAGCAGGTAGCAAAGCAGGTCCCTGAATGACAAATAACGCTGACGGCTGCAACATTGCCTCTGCAAAAGACCCTTACCTGGTTGATAGCTTCAATGTCACTACAGGAGAGAGGAGAGGTGTGTGTGTGTGTGTGTGGTTGAAGGTTATGTTAGACTGACATATGAGTAGATGCTCATGGTTGACTGATTAAAAGAGGGTGTCAAGATTAAACAGCTACTAAATAAAGCAATTTATGTGTTGGAATTGAACTGTCAGTCCAAATCAGGTAGGAAGGATAATCAGTAACAAACATTAAAGCAGACCTGTCATTTTTACTGTCACCATCTGGATGCTTAAGATGCAAACAAGGATGTCATGCTTGTAAAAATACCTATATGCTCTGTTAGGACTGACTTTCAATAGCATCTGTTGCTGCAGAATTACTTGTACAATTAAAATGGGCACTATACCGATTATTCATTTTATTGCTTTATTGTTTAATAATAATATTTGTCAATCTTACTGTTCAGATGTTTTCCTCTGTGCTGCCAGTAAAAGAAAAATCTTTCGTTTTTAACAACTCAGACAAAAGACATTTTAAGAAAATCATCATTTTGATCATTTTACAAAATACCTTGTGATTAATGATTAATAGGGAAAATAATTAAAAAGACTACTTACTACATGAAAATAATCATTAATTGCAAGATACTCAGTTTAAGGAGAGGTTTGGGAATACCATTTGACATTTTTGCTTAAAATTACAATTAGTCATGATCAAAATAGTAGCTGATCAATATCTAATAGAGCCTGTTTATCTACTAATTGATTAATCAACAGCACTAGACCAGAGAGACAATTGAAATAATTAGTCAATTAATTGATCAGTCCTAAATTGTTTATCCTGGAAAAATTACAAATAAGCTCTGGTTCCAGCTCTGTCTCCTATTTTATTTCTGTGTAAATTTAATATTTATGGACTGACATAATCTTTGGCCCTGTGTTGGCCATTTTATTGACTAAAAAAAAAAAATGAAAATGATCTTGCAGTGCAGCTCCTTGGGCTATAATCAGTGCTGGTCCAGCTCTGTAAATGATTTTTGTTTGTTAAACTCACAGTTTTGTGTTACAAATGTTACAGTACCTTGGTCTCAGTGAGTTGTCTCTGCAGGAGCTGCAGGGCCTCGGTGTGTCCCTTCTCACTGTCCTGCAGGGTGGCCAGCTGTTCCTTCATCTCCCTCTGCGACACAAACAACAAACAACAGCTCACTAACTGGTGACTGGACTTTTCTATGACACAACTGTGGAATGAAACTCTGTGTTTGGAGGATTTCATGTCAATTTTAAACACTTAACTTCTGTATTGCTTCTCTCACGGTCAGTTACCTAAAAATAACACCAATATATTTGGTAGGTAATTTTTTTTTAAGTATGTACATGTATATTATATACACACACACACACACACACACACACACACACATTTATCTAACTTGCATTATTTGGATAACAGCACTCTGTGTTTAGATACAAGACAGTAAAGATTTAAGCCTCAGCTACAAAACAAGCAAGGCAGACAGAGAGCGAGATATGAAAGAGATAAAATGAAATCTCCAGAGATGTTGGGCTGTGTCAGAGAAAACTGGGTCTCATCTCTAGTCAGTAACACGCTGGCAGAACCTGAACCACTCAGTCACCTCCAAGTCTCCCCAAGGCAGGAGGGGGGGCTCTGCAGGCTGCTGTCACAAATGGTGCAAGACTCTCGATACAGCTCTGCACTTTGCTTGTCATTACTTGATGTTCTCACACAAGCGACTGGTGATAAATAAGCAAGGACAGTCTCACTCAAAAACCTGAATCTGCTGATGGGACGTCTTGGTTCTTGAAAAACCTAAAATGGATGACATTTTGGGATTTTCTTGTTTGAGCTTTCAAATTATTTGTTATAAAATTAAGTTAAACGAATATGGAATTAGATATATTGTAATTGAACAACACAAGGGGCCTGCAGCCACTCGAGCAGCTGTGTGATGCTGTATTCACGTAATTGCTAATATCAGAACAATAACTCGCTTACAATAGGGATGTAAATATTCTGAAAGTCACCTGGTATTATATTTACCATGTTAGCGTGTTAGCATGTGGCGCTTTCATGAAGATTCAGAGGATGACCAAAGCTGCGGATCATGAATGGCTGAACCAATTTTCATTGCAATCCATAATCCATAATCACTCAATCAATCAATCAATAATTTCAATAATTTGGTCAGCACCCACCCACATACCCATCCTTAGAACCAAGCAACTATAGAATGAGCAAAAAGGTTTATTCAATCTTTTTATAAATTGATCTTTGGTGATAAAATATTCTTTTTGAAGTGATGGAAGATAAAGAAACTGGACACAACCAGATAAAAATAATAAAAAATGGTATACTAAGAGCTGAGCAAGGTTTTTGAGTTTACCACAATATTTCCAGGGAATCTTGACCTGACTTATGAACTGAGATAGACACACTCCTAAAACCTAAACTGATTTTTATTTGTTATGCTATTTACAGTATGTCTGTGGGCAAAGAAGAATCAAAGCAAACGAGAGAAAGAAAACAATCATCAGCAACGATGTAGTGAAGTAACTTCAGTGCAAAGGCATATAATACATCTTTTTACACCTTTTACATTTTTTTCCATAAATAAAACTGTATGAAGATACATTGTAACATTGTATGTGTGGCCTCTGTCAAACTGATAGATGGTGGGTTCTGCTTTAACCCAATCTGAACTGGAACTTGGCAGAATATTAGAACAATCCACGACCATCATCATGACATGAATTCAATAACAGGTTTATGAAATAAATAAGACTACATCAGGGGGAAGCATGTATTACATTCAAATGATACCTTTGTCAGCCAAAAATATAAACAAACAAATGGGTCAAAATTAATTACACACAATTACTCCACATTAAACAGAAACTATCCTTTGGTCAGAGGCCTCGTAAACGAAGTTGTCCTACATGTGGTAAAAATGGCATAATTTCATTAAAAATGAAATCAAACGAGACAACCTGACACAAGCCTCATTTATTTCAGTCCCCAGTGAAGCCTCATGCTGCCTGGTCTCTTTGCTCATGTCGCCTGTGTCACCTTCTCTGTGACCCACAGAGTGGCTTCAGCTACCATGAATACCTACCGCAGCAGAAATCCACCAAATGGAGCCGTCAGCTTAGTGGGGCTAATAAAACAACCATCACTCAGCTACCCGGCTGAAATGAATGCGGATAAAAAATGAAAAATAAATGATAATGTAATAATCTAACCTACGAAGAAAAAAAAAGTTAAAGAACCATCTAGATGGTGAAAACGAGCCATGCATCAATTTGTTTCTTGATCTTTAGTCATTATCAGCAAAATTAAAAAGGAGCGGTGGATTGTGTAGGCTGTTATAGTTGAAGCATGTTTCTTCTCAAGGACAGAAACAGAGGAAAACAATGGTTGGTGCAGAGGGGGAGCGTGACTCTCCATGTTAATGATAGGAGTGCGGCAGGCTCAGCAGGCTCTCCACTACACGCTTGTCTGCAGCAGGTCAAAGGCCGCTCCCACACACTGAGATAGACCAACACTGACAGACTGGCAGAGGAAACATGCTCCTCCACTCTCCTCCGTTCACATTGTCTGATTGAATGGCCAGAGGAGGGCGACTTAAACTGTTGCTGCTGTCACAGCAACAGACGGATGCATTGACATGAACCCAAACATCTCTGGAAACCCAAAGTCAACTACAGACATGTAGGAGTTTTGCACCATCCCCTACACTAGCACTTGTCGCTAACATTAAATACATTTGAGGACATGGACACTTTGGGCTTAATTTAAACAGGCAAAGCTACATTTCAGAAACAGCAAAAATAAATAAATAAACAAATAACCTTGGTGAAATCATCTTCATACACTTCAATCCCCTGAACCTCCTCCATAACATGCAATTACATAATCCTCTTTAATCTTCCTGGAAGCAAAAACCACCCTTTAAGCATCCTACAGAGGGAGATTTTCTGTAATGACTTTCCTAGCAAAAACACGGCTGTGGTGTCCATCATAAAGAGAAAAGGTCGGCATTATGGCAAACAGACCATTATTAAGTGATAAAACAAAGCAAATACTGCAGGTAGATGAATGCTGGTAGAGACTCTGACAGGGAAATGTGTGTGCAAGCAGTATGCGAGTGTGTGTTTTCATGTTGTGTGTGGAGGCGTCTCTCTCCTGTCCATCGCATCTGGCCAACACAAGTCTGACATGACATTTCCCCAGGACTTCAAGTTGCAGGAAATGGGGTGGGGTGGGGTGTGTGTGTGGGGGGGGTCACAGCTGGGGGATTATAAATCTAAAACTCATTTCATCCTGCTGTCATTTCCTTCTTCCCCTTACTTCCTGTCACCTTAGCATTCTTGGTGAGATATATAAATGAATAAAATAAAAGTGCACAAGTTCCTACAAAACTGTGCACAGTTTTTCAAGTTCCTCAAACTTTCCTTACAGCTGCAAGCTTGATTATATTCAGCATCTCGTTCAGGATTTAAAGAGCGTTACTGGCTTCAAACTGCCAGCGACGATGAGGAGGCGAACAAAACAACATGCAGCAGTTACACAGCATGAATAATAAAAAGCCTACAGGATGGAGAACTTCCTCTCGCACACAGACATGAATAGCTTCCAGTGATTTCATTCATACTGATGACAGGAAAAAGATAAACAGAGAAAACTTGCAACTCATCTTCTTACTGGATGATGTGCTGTATGCAGAGCCAATATGCTACTTAGACTTACAATTGCAGTGGGATCCCTTTCATAGGTTTATCATTAAACAAGGAATGCAAAACCCAGCAGAGTCCACAATAACTCAAGGTACTGAAAGTGATTTTTACAGGGACAGTTTGGCATAACCTTCATGGAGCTGAGGGTGTAAATCTGTAATGCAGATAACAGGATGAGTAAATAAGATGCCAGGCAATAACACAGCAGTGAGCACACTGCAGCCAGTGAGCTATATAGACTTGTAATTTAGCATGAAATATGTGTTGCTTACACCCACGTACGTTTCATGGGCAACAATATACCATGACTTCAAGGCCATCAGCCTGAATTTTACCTGCAAATACATGCGCATGTCATGCATTCATAAGTTGTGCATTTGTAGATTGACTGCATTAATGGCGCTTCTAAATGTTACTTGTTTAGTGTGATTCAGTCAAAGTCTGTTGCATTTTCCTGTGTGGTTCAGTTTGTCTGGACCGGTGTCAAAATTTTCAATCCAACACTTGTGTGGTCTTACAAACCAGACAAGACTGTCTGAAAAGGAGGGCCAGGGCCGTTTGTGTTGTGAAAGCAAGGTAGAACAACCACAGCATTGTGATAGTTATGTATTTATGTGATTTTATAAAGGAATTTAAAAACTTGTACATCTGTTGGTTGTGAGCTGTAAGAGATCTCCCTATTTGTATGCATGAGCAATGTCTAGCCTTTATCAAACATTATTCCCTTTAAACACTTATTGTTCAGTAAAATGCTGAATGACTTTTTAAGTCTGGGTGGGAATTTGGTTGTGAGACATCGGGTCCATGCAACAATGACAGTGGAGGATTTTTTTTTTTGGACTGGACACCAAGGAAATAGTAAATAACAGCAAAAGGAAAGACATTTTATGTAATTAATGTCATTCGTAGATTCAGCTAAAAGGAACTGTATGTAATGAAAAGAAACAAAACAACAACATGGAGGAGAAAAGAGCCAAGATGAATAATCTGCTTCTAGAGAAAGAGTAAGCATTGTGTTGTCTGACTAAGATACAGGGACCAGGGGTGAGGGAAAATACATAAATCCAGCCAGCAGTGCACGGCTCAGGCCATCTCATCAGCAGGTTGTCCTGATGAAACATGATGACAAGCGACGAGCCTGTGCACGGTCTCATCTTCACAGAACAGGGACCCTTTCACGGCACTCAATGCCAAACCAAGTGCAGCCTGAAGACACTGACACAGGCTGCAGAGAAAGAGGTAACAGTGGAGCACAACAAGCAAAGAGCGACTGAACAGTGATGTCACAACCACAGATATACACACTGTCATGTGAGCTTTGTGTTAGAAGGTGAAAGATTTTAAATATATGTTGTCATTTCTGACTTCCTGGCCTTACAAACCTGCCACATGTACAATCATAAATTGCAGACCGGTGAAATCAGTGAATATAACTCACAGCCTTTCTAAATGTTATTTTAGTTATATATGTCATCATTTTTATGGACAAGCCAATACAGGCTGATTTATTTGAGCTGTGTGCAAACCCACAATCAACCCTGGGCCAAAGGATTTGAGGCTAGTCATAAATATGTTTCACCTGTCCGACTGGTGTGACGGCTGCCAGCCCTCTGGCCCCGGGCTACAACCGAGACAAAAACTTGTGAAATTAAACAAAAAGCGGAGTAACAAAAAAATGCTGTCTCAGGCTGCAAACTCTGGTTTATTTTTTTTCCAAGACATCAAATTGAGCTCAAGCTGTGCCTTACACCCCAAAGCCTTGTTTCCTCTAGCATCAGCAGAGTCTGCAGCCTCTCCAGAGGAACAAGTGTGTCCCTGCAGCCGGAGCTCAGCCAGCAGAGGAGGCAGAGGCTGAGCTGACTGAGCAGGACTGGTTCTGACGGCTGGAGGACAGGACAGTAGTGTGTACTACATCTGTCCTAGATGAGTAGGCTGAGACCAGAACAGCTTGTTCAATACCTGGGTATGTGTACGTCTAATATATCTCATAAACATCAATAAGCATCTCACAGGGCAGTAGAGACCATTCACTCCTCAGACATTATATAGACTAGACAATAAACCAAACTTGATAAATCAACAAACTACTAACTAATAGATACTAAAATTTTTAATTAATGGATTGTTCTGGTTTATATAATGTCAGATGTCAAATACTAAAAAAATGCCACAAGACGCCTGAGGTGAATTTTTTTTTTCTGACAGAGAGAGGGTCCAAAATTTCATTTTGATGAATTTGATATTAATTTGAAGATTTGCAGAAACCAGGACATATTTTTTCCAGATAAATTACAAGATAAATAAATCTAAGTTTTTGTTAATTTTCTGTTAAATATTCCACTTCAATTCAACGGAGCTGTTCATTTCCAATTAAAGTAAGTGTATCTGACAACTTAAACATGGATATAAAGGTAAATTCATTATTAAGTCATATGACTTAGCAACATCTTTTCAACACAATTTTGATTCTCATTCCTTGACAGACAAAACAGACCTGCTGTGACTGATCCCATAGGGCTGAGCATCAGCTCACAAATGACCCCCACATTCATGACTTTTACTCAACAGGAAAAATTTGGTAAAAGCAGTGGGGATGAGTGGAAGTGCTAATGCAGCTCCTGCCTCTTCCAGTCCTCTGAATATAGGGCACGTCATGTAAATGATGAATGCTCAGAGGCTGCTGCTCCACTTGCTGGAGTTAGGAAGGGCACAGAGTATGTAAATGTTATACCCCAAACATGAAGAGCTATGGAATAAAAGAAAAACCGCATGTCAGTTTGAATAGTGTTTATCCTTAAAATGAAAAGATTTGTGATGTTTGAATTGCTGACAAAGGGACAACAGAGTCTACACTAAGCTGGCGGAGCAGAGTAGGTGGATGTCTGAGGGTTTAAAGAAAGACAAGCAGGTCTCAGAGTCATCTGTGTTATGTTTAATAATCTACACAGTGCAGGACAAGTCATTTAAGAGGAACACAGGGTTTGTTGCTGGCACTAGAGTGGAAATCTGAGAAGCGTTTAGTGATAAGAGCAGGCCTGCTGCTTGTATAAAATCACCAGCCTGACAGAAGCTACTTCGCTTCACCTTCAGTCCTGAGGTTGTTACAGCACGTCTTCTCCTGACTGCCAAGCAGAACTTAGTTCTACATAGATATACACAAATTTCACAGATGAAGCTAGAAATGTATTTGACAGACAGTTTAAATGGTTACACTGCCTGATGAAATTTCACATTGTTCTCACTGCAGCAACCAGTTTCAACCCATCTCTGAGGACCTATCGATCAACCCTGTCCAGAGCAAGAGGCTAATCTTAGAAAGGGCTGTACATCACGTCAACAGGCATCTAATGAATGAACATTAACATTTAAAATATGTACTCTCTTTCAAGCCTGCAAGATTACATAGTATCCAAAACAAACCACAAGCTTCACCCATGAATCACTGATGTCTGAAGTTATTACCAAATGGAGGGATTATCAGTAAAACTGGTTTAAGCAGCTATGTTTGGAAGCGCCATTTGGCAGTGTAGCAACAATACTCAAACTTCTTAACATTGTTGAAAAACCATAACTTCCCCATTTTCCTTTTTTTTCCCAGTCATATGTTTGCTTAAAGATGGTGACTGAAACATTTATTCAATAGTTCTGTCTTCTGGCACTCTTCAACAAAGAGCATTGCCTTATATATAAGTCCTGGACAATCATGGGTCAAACATCTCGGCTGTAGGTGAATCGATGAGTGAGCCGAGGACCAGTAGTGAGATCTGAAACTGGGAGACAGGAGTTAAATTTAATCAGCCAGTTAAAAGTTTTTCTGGGGAGGTTTTCTTTCCCATTTTCTTCACACTTTGATTCAAAGGTTCTAAGGACAGAGTGTTGCTGCAAAGCCCCCAAGGGAAATTTGTGATTTGTGGTATCAACTTGACAGAGGACAGACCAGCATACACGTTTTTAAAAAAGGCAGAAACTGGATTGTAAATATGGAGAAATATTACTTTCGAAGAGAGCGTTGGTGAATTTCATAGATATGATCTCATTGATGAAACAGTAAACCTCAGGGCAGCAGGGAGCAGCGATTAGCACCATCACCTGACAGCAAGGAGTTACTGGGTTTGAAACTGCCAGCTAACTGAGGGGTTTCTGTGTGAAGTTTGCATGACATTAAATTGCTCTCTGTGACTGACTGACGACCTGTCCAGGGTCAACACTGGCTATGAAGGATAAGTGGGCGTAGCTAATGGATGAAACCAAGTTTTTTTTTTTTTTTTTTTTTTTTTTAAACTTCTATCAAGTGCTGTGGTTGATGCTGATTTGTCTCAGAATATTTATTATATATATATATCGCAATTGCTTTGTAAATTATTTGTATATTTTTCTGTCACTTCCAAAGATAACTTCCACTGTTTCAGCATTAAACTATTCCAGATGCTTGACCTGCAAAATTTCAGTACTGAGCACACCTAAATTTAATTACATTTGTCCCCTTCTAGTTTGCAAATAAAGGGGTCATTAATCAGACTGCTTTAAACAGCTATAATTGGAAGCTCCGTCTGGTCCTGCAGAAACTGAACACAGAAACCAAACTCAAACGTGGGCATAAGAACATGGCTCTGGAGAACTGCATTTCCTGCAAACACCATTATCTCTTCTCTACTGCAGGGTGACTTCATTCTGTTGACGCACAGGGTAAACACACCCTGCAAATGACCCTTGGATATGTCTGACTGCCAGCAGATTTTCACCACAACCAAATAGTCCATGTCATCTTTTAGTAAAAGCTTCCTGGGATTAGTCAAACCTCTAATAGTCAGCATGTTGTTAATATAAAACCATGTAGTAAGTGTCAGGCGCACAAATCACCTTGTGAAGAAACATGATGTGGTCGCATGCCAGCCAGCACCACACGGCAGGGATAACAAACAGTGTTGTTTGCTTCTACTTCGTCTTAGTGGCAGGGGTGCAGCTGGAAGCTATTCCGTTGTAGCTCTTGTGTATGCACTATGCAGCTCTATCTGACCAAATAAAGTGTGTGTCTGCTTTTCTTTCACTCAGTCCCCTGACATGAAATAAATATTTGGGATGTATGCCTCTTTTGTCAAGCCACACTCTAGAATAACAGGCTGTTTCTGCAGACACTGGCGGTACAGCTCTATGAATTACAAGTATAGCCTCTAGTCAGGTCTACATGTTATTAAATTCCCAGATGATTTCCAATAATCTGCATATTGCAGACTGGATCATCACATTAAAAAAAGAAATTCAGGCAGTGTTCAAGCACAGAGCCAGAGAAACACATCTGTTGACAATTAAAATATCCTGAGTGTAAAGAATCCAGTATTTTCAAACCACACAGGTCTTCATCATGCTTCTAAAACTTACCCTAAGGATACCCTAAAGATCAAGAGCACACTCTCTCCGTTTAGTCCTTATCATTAGGAAGTCGAGGTCATCAAGTAAAACATTGCGCTGAGCAAAAAAAAAAAAACCCACTGAAAATAAAGTAAATAATTTATCGATGCATTCAAGTAACTGTTTTGCTGCAGCCAGATAATGCAATTTCCTATTGCTTTTAATGGGCACTTAAAAGCTGAAAGGAAACATTTTTGTCCATATTAAGGACAGCCAAAGGTTTATATACTACTGTGAAAGGACAAAACTGTTGTTTCCTCATTTAATCTTTGTTAAAATAACACTACTCAAATTTATGGTCCAGTACAGCACTTATTTAGCTTAAAATGTACACCTCAATTTTTTTTGATTGTCTTTAGAAAAGCTGAAAACTAAACAACAAAACTTTATATCAAAATACATTGGGTAAAAATAAGCTACCTGGAGCTATCCTGGACTTTGGCTCTGTTTGATTGAAAAAAAAAAAAAAAACATACCTCACAACTAGGTGACGAAATCAACAAAGAAGGCAACATTATGCCATGTTTGCTATAACAGAGTTGGACAATTCTAGTGGCTGTTTAGTGGTTTTTTTTGTCAAGATGTATGTCTATATGTTAAGAACAAAGCTGTGCTTCAGTTCAGTGGAGTGTAACACACAGGTTACACAGAGATAAACTCTCTTCAGTCTCCTCCTGCTCTCTGTGATCACACATGCTACGCTCAATGCAGCCAAATTCACAATTTTGTTGTTCTCATTTTCATGTTTGTCTGTTTCTGTTGTCAGACAGCCGAGTGAGGAGTCTTTCCTATGAGATTTATTCACTTCAGCTCAGTTTTTCAAGATGTCAGTAACATCAGCTTAGTGTGCACAAAAGGACAAAATGAAGAGAAAACAATGCTTTTTCAGTTTTTTCTGGTGCAGTGTGGATGAAGACTGGGAGACGAGTCAGAAAAAATTCAAGCACCTCTTCATAGCTCTTTTAAAGCTTTAATATCTTTTTTTAATTTAAAACCACTGCAAACACATTATGTGACCTTATGATAGCATAACTTGTAAACCAAAAAAAGGCAACAACTTTAGATTTCAATAGAGGGCATTTTTTTTGTCAATTCAATATAAAAGAGTCCTGATGACAGCTGTAGTACTTTTTACAGGCCTCTCAACTATGCTGCAGTTTACACTTTCAATGCTTTCTTGTTTTACAGCTGCAGTTACTGTGAGTCAAAGTGGATAAGAGCATCTGCTAAAGACCTAAACTGTAAACAGCTGCTAGAGCAGGAAACCCATGTTAATGTGCAGACTGAGAGAAATGATGAATAAAGGAGACAGGGTGAGGACAGCTGGCTGCTCCCCACTGATTAGACTGACTCTAGATGCATGCTAAATGCATTATGGGAACTAAACAAGCTCTAAGAATACCTGGCCAGAAAACCTTTAGCCACAACTTAAACTGGAGATAAGGTGTTTAAATTATTAATGGAGATATTGATTATTTCACAGACCAAACCAGGCAATGACACACAACTGTTGGATTTGGAAACACCGCTGTGTCATTACAGTTTTACTCTTATCAGGTGTTTACAGATAAATACCAAAGGGCCTTATTCAATGTGTGTTTTCTTTTTCTCACATCTCTTAATTACACAAATGTTTTACAAAGAATTGCTGGTTATTTTTAACACCATTTCCTTAATCTCACAGATAAAATTAGATGGAGATAAAGCATATGAGAGATTTCCCAGGACCTGCTCATCAGTCATCTGTCCATCTGCACCTCGACTATGATGAGAGCTACAGCTTTGGAAGTAAACAGAACTACAGCTTGACTTCCTCATTCAAAGGCAAGTGGCATTTAACATGTAAACATCTTCAGGGTTCTGCTCCATTCTCCTTCACTGCAACCGGTTCAATCCAGGAGGGTCATCAGATCTGGCTGATTGGAAGCTGTAAGTGAGGACTCCTATCAGCAGCCTGTCTAATTAAATCATCTGCAGCAAATCACAGACACAGGGAATTACAGGAGATTATAGTCCAGTCCAGCCCTGTGCAGACCCCCAAGAACAATGGCCTGTAATCTGTCTTAATTCTCCAGCTAATCAAGCAGTGCAGGGCTCAGAGTCTAATGGCCACAGTGGTGGGGCGAGAGTTCACTTCCACCCAAAAAAAAAAAAAAAAATCAAACAGACAAAACTAAAACGCAAAGAAGACTAAGTATCGTCTGCTCTGCAATCACTCACTGATCTGAATGGACACTTTTAACACTTACCAACATCTGTGATTGTCTCTGCCTAAAAGCATCTTCCACAAGCTCTCATTTCACATTCAGCACTTTTGACAGGGTATTCTACCTCTGATACGGCTGAAGAAAGAGTAATCATTTATACAACACATTTCATTGCCTGGTCTTTTTTAAATAATGTTTCTTTTATAGTGGTGTGACTGGTGTGAAGGCTGCTCTCCCTGCTGATCTGTCTCACATTAGGGAGGCCAGGGCTCAGCATTAAGCCTCGCTTTAAGACGCAAAACTTGAATGAAAGCACTTCCCCTTTAATTCACTGAGATAACCAGCAAATTTCTGCTCATCAGTGATCCTTCCTGTCCCTTCTCCGACCTGCCAGGGTAGTAACTGCTTGAACACATCACTCCTGTGACCTGCAGGTTTTAACTCGCTGACAAGTACATGTTCAACTACTGATGTCATACAACAGATACAATGCATTCAGGTCTAATGAATCATCAGAAAACAGTCGTATGCAGGGAGTGTGTGTCACTTCCAACTAAATGGACATATCCCTCTTCAGATCAATGTTGCCTAGCAAATATACTCTTTCCAGTTTATTCAACTGCTCTTTAAATCTATTGCAGTGTCTTGCAACAGCCCCGCAATAAATCCTTAATGAGAGTGATGATGTTCAGAAGACAACTGTCCTATTTTAGATGCAATTAAATGGTCATTTTGGAGGCTAGTTTCAACCAAAAGTGAACATTTATGAAGGTGGGATTTATTGCAGGGCTGTTGCATTAGACTGCCTTAGTTTCAGCAAGTTGTTCCTCCTGAAATGGCAATCAAGAGTATATCCTAAACTGTGTTGATGAGGGTCAACTTGTATATAATAAAAACACTTTGTTTTCACCTCCTCCAGGTTCAAGAGCTTCTTAAGATAGCTTTTCTACAAGCCAATTAGGGCAAAACACTCATTAGACTTGAAAGGGGATCATAATATGAATTATATTTGTCTTACAATATTTGTGGATAACAATTTGCACCTAACAGCATGTAAAATTTGTCTATTTTACTTGCTATAAAACATGTGGCAAATTGCAAATCTGATTCATCTGTGCAGAAGGTCTACATAAACATTTCTAAAGCACAACAGATGTACAGACATCTGACTCACTTAAGTGCAAGCCAAAGTAATCATCTAACCAAGACAAAATGTTCTGTGTGATGGACGCAACAGCAGCAGCTCTTCTTTCCCCAATCAATGTAGCAGTTTATCTGCTAATTTACCAACAGCATGAGCTCAAGTGAATATGCATCGTGCCCCAAGCATCATCAGCGGTATCAGTAGTAAGTGCAGGACAAGCTACCATCTCTCTCTGGATGAGGCATTTTGCCAGCACTACTCTAATGGAACATGACTGTTGTGTCTTTCCCCATGGCTCAATTTCCGCACAAATGCCGCTGCTGTGCCACACCACCCTGACTGACCGCCAAGCTGGACAAACTCATTTGTTTGGGGGTGGGTGGGTGGTGGTAAATTAGCAGGGCGGGGGGCTGGGAACTAGCTTCTTCAAAAGAATTGGTGGCCAAACAAGATCTGTGGCATTTAATAAAGCACATACCTCAGGAAGGAGGAGAAGATTACTGTGAGAGAAGACAGCACAGGAGAGAGAAAGAGCGAGGAAAGGAGAGCAGAGTGAGGCGAGCCACAGGGGAGATGGCAGCCGTGGGTGCCCTTGAAATTGCCTGACTCATTACTGCAGCAGCACGGCCATGTGTGGTGATGGCAGGCTCAGAGAGAGAGCTGTCGGCTGGGTTCTGTCAGTCGAAGAGTGAAAGACAGCCCTGTTTTAAAACCAACCAGAGGAACACTTGAAAGGCTGGCATGCTCATTCTCCCTTTTCATACATCACCCTGCATTACAGCGAGGCAAATGAGAAAAATGCTAATACGTTTTCATGATTAATCCCATGTTTGTGCTCTGATAAGGAAGAAATAACTAGGAATAAGACTGGTGTTAATGGAGGACAGCACACAGGTGCATCTGGACACTTTGAGTGACAGGTCTGTGTGGGAGACTCACCGCCACAGTAATCATTTAATTCTTCAGCTGCGTGGGTTTTAGTCGAACTCACACCAGCATCACTGTGCAGCTGCTATTCTTCTTTCTCAACCACAGTATCTATAGTTTCAGGAACAAAGTGAAGTCCCTAAATGTGCATGGATAACCAGGGGCTGCAGTCTTCTTATCTGGTTTTGCACCGCTGTCAAGTAGAGCATAAAGATGTCCCTAGGGCAAGAAGGCAGCAGGAAGAGTCTGTCTCGCCCTGCAATACTGTGGTTGCACACAGCCCACTGACAGTCTCGATCATCACAATTAAGGCACAGTGGCCGCTGTGGCTTCCACTTTGTCCTCTGCAGGAACTGACTGCCAACTTTAGGCCACAGTGGTGTGATAATAAGTGCACAGCTTCGTCCAGCTCCAATCAGGGTTACAGCGATCCAGCCAACCCCTATTTAAGATGGCGCCAGCTCTCCAAGTGTAGCATGACAAAGAGAGGGAACTGTAATCTCATCACCATTAGCCTATGTTGCCTAAAATAAAGGCATTATTTCCCAGAACATAAAGCACACACCTCAAAGGGTGAAGGAATAAGGCTCAGTAGATAAGAATGTCTGGCTTTTCAGTTATAACCTCATCTAATGGGTTCAATAAGTGAGACTGACAGGTCCAAAAAATTTTGAAAACAAAATAAAAGAGGATTAAAATGATGTGTATTAAGAATCTGGAGATTTCTAGAGATGATTGTGGCTCTGTTTAATGTTTTAGTTCACAAGAAGTTTAAGATAATTTTGCATTAAGAGGGCTTTCTGCTCTTGCACATGAGGTTTAAATGATATTAAATGCCGTCCAATACGATTGACGGAATAAAACCCCTCCTAATCAGAATGCATTAGTTCCCTGTGAAATCTCTGCACCCTAAAGTAAATGGCAGAGCCTCAGACAAATCCTCCTCGATCCTACCTTAATGTCCTTTATGTTGAGAAATGCGCGCAAGCAATTACGTGTTGGGTGAATGTTTCAGATGTGTGCGTCACCCTGCAACACTTGGGTGTTGGATGTGTTTGTGCATTGCAAATTTGGCCACAGGAGCATTTACGGAGGAAGAGGATGCAAATCAGCAGGAGGTAAAGCTCTCAACACAGCAGCAAGACTCAGGGCCTGAGGTCAGCAGAGTGACACGCCAGGCTAAGGAGATTACAACCAACCAAAGGCTACACTCATCGGTGGACACTGGCCAACCAAAGACACTGTCAACACACAGTTAAAGCTGTGGTGGCATGACATAACAGACGTGTGTGGCATATTTGAACCCCCTGGAAGTCTAGTCTGTTGTAGAATATCAAATAATCTAAGGCTTTGAATACTTTAAAATGTGTTGCAACAATGAGTTAAAGCTCGATGTTTCGTTCTGTTCCTTTAGCAGTTGATGGGATAAGACAGACATCAGTATTTTTTTTTTCAATGTTTCTAGAAAGAAAAGGTCATGACATCTTTCCAGAATATTTTCCAATTTTAACCAAACCCCACAAACAATTCAACACAAAGAGGCTAAGCTCTGGCTTTAAATCTACCAAATCCTTTTCCCCTCATCTACCAATTTTCCCACCTCTAAGGTTCAGTTTAAAAGAGGCCACCAAGCTGGCACGACATGTGCCCCTCGGTCTAGACAGTCAAAGCACTGGAGCTGATTGTTACTGCACTTTAACACATCCTCACCATGTTGTTTTGGCACTTTAGTTAAGCGTTATCAAGACTGATCCTGAAAGTGAAATTAGTGCCTGCAGACACAGCCCTCACATTTGTTTCTAGCTGACACAGCTCATGTCTGCTCATTAAAAAAAAAAAAAGAGAAATATTAAATTGTTTAACTTGTGAGACTAATATCACAGGGTTCACAGTTAGGGTGAGGATATTCCTAATACAATTTATATTGTGATCTCTAATGATTGTGACAGAAAATAATTGTAACACCATCTGCTGCCTCATTCTAAAGTTTGTGCTTGTCTCGTAAGGACGAGATGTTACGTAAACAGCCCACTTGAATATCTAAAACGGCAAGTATGCCAAGCTCATCATGGGACATGGCTGTTTCCGATGGGGCCTGTGTGTACTCATACACTCTCACAGTATTGTAGATCTGGGAAACCTCCAAAGCTCCTGCCAGAATACAAAATGCCAGATCGCCGCCTTGAAAGGAGCTCCAAGCAGAGGGACAAGCTGGTGTCCAAGAAAAGAGAAACATCTTGTGCTGGGCCTAATTACTTCTGCTCCCAGATTACACAGTTTTGACCTTTCTCAGGCTTTCAGCACAAAGCTGCTGATTGGAAGTTAAGGAGAACAGCACTGATGTTCACAACAAGCTTAAATATATTCAATGCTGAACACAGATGGGTACACCTGCAGATGTGTACTACCCACTGACTATGTTTACATGTAAAGTATTAATTGAATTAAGTGTACCTGTTTTTATTCCATGTTTGATGCCTTTATTTTGTACTCAAAAACACAGAAATGCAACAACGTGGTTAGAATCCAAATGAGATATTTTTGGGGTCTTTTTTTTTTTCTCAGATCAATTTTGCTCTAACCAATGAGCAAGAGGCATATCCATCATCTCTGCAAATCTGCAACAGCAGCTGCAATCTTGTTCTGCAATCCAAGCAATGCTTGTTGTTAATTTGAAATATAGCTCTGACCGACTTTCAGAGCTGTTGTTTCTACAACAGTTGTCAAAGAGGACAATGCTTGACCTATTTAAATCAATGAAAAATCTATGAGCTATATATGAGCTAAAATCGAGGACAATAAATACACATTTATATTATGTTATATACATTTATTTTAACATTACACATGATAACTTTCAATATAGTTTGTCTGCACTGGACTATCAGCTCAGTTGACAATTCCTTTGGCCATTCATGCTACCAATCAAAAAACAAATGGACTGTAATTTATCAATTTGTCTCCCTCTCTCTCGATCAGATAGAGTTTATAAATATGCATATAAACCTGCTCTTTGATTTAGAGCATTGAGGGCATGATGATCTTGCAGTTGTCAAAGATGCACTTTCAGAGGGGTGTAAGAGGTCAGTGGAATGAGTAGGCAACCAAAAGCAGAGATAACGCACTGTGGGGGTCTGAGCTGCACCTAAAGAAGGTAAACTTTTCATAACCGCACAGCATCAGTGTTAGCCATCAACACGTTTTCTCATCAGAAACCTCACTGTGCTGTTTGCCAAGAGAACTGGGTATCAAATTCTTTTTATGTTACATGAAAACAGATCTGAATATCTACCTTAGTAAGAGCAGACTTCAGAAATAAGAGAAGCTGCATAACATTGGACTGGAATGTGTTTCTGTGCATACTGGAGCAAAGAAGGAACGGGATTAGGAGATTTGTTTCACAGTTATTGGATTTTGGCTCAGTGGGAATGGAATTATCCAAACAGTGAGAGGAAAGCAAACACCGAACCAGCCCTGTTAATGTGGAAAATATGACTCAGTGTAAACACATATGACACATTAACATACGCTTTGTAAGGCAGTTCATCAAAGCCACTGTCATGAAAATTTTACTGGCTCATTAGGAGGCTCCTAACTTTTTTCCCCCATTTCCCTCATTTCAACAACCACTAGTGCATTTAAATGTCATTCATTGCTGAAGCAAGATCTCTTCATCAAAACAAACCACATTTCATTTATTATTAAGTATTTATGTGGTATTTTGGGGCCAAATTAAAAGAAGAGATATAATAGGAAACAGGGGGAGAGAGAGATGAGGGTCTGACATGCAACAAAATTCTGCTGCCAGACCTTAACCATGGATGGTGCATTATATCTTCTTCATTCATTTATGATATGCTTCTAAAACACAAACAAATCTACACCACTGAGATTTGCAAGTTGTACTTTTTCTGGAATACTTCAAAAATGTATATCTTTAATTCAAACTACCCACTGCAGGCAATATAAAGACAGAGATTTATTCCTGTAAAAAAAAAACTTTGCTTCAGAAAGTATAACACTGAAGTGAACTCACAGATGAATCAGGCAATGTGGACATCAGAGATGAAGAAGTAAATTAGATGTCTCATTCCTCACCACCTACTGTGCCCACAGTACTCATAAGCAAAGCACAAAATCTCCACATTGCTTCAGTGAAGATGCTCTGTGGCAGCAAAGGAACTAAAGCTGAGCTGTCTGGGCAGCTCCCAAGGGGTCAGTGAGTGCAACTGCCTGAATGTGGTGTGTGTGTGTGTGTGTACTACAGCTGACCTGTATCTCCTCGTAAGCCTCGTCAATAGTGGTCACTTGGTGCTGCTCGTGCAGTGCTGGCTCGTCGCAGAAGAAGCACACCAGGCTTTTATCAGTTAGGCAGAAGAGCTTGACCTTCTCGTGGTCCTTGCAGGGGTAGGAGCTCCTTTGAGCGTTAAGGATGGCGTCCAGCGGGAAAGCCGAGTAGCGCTCCACAATGTTAGACAACTTAAGACTTGGGGAGAGGAGGGGATCGGTGAAGGTCCTCCTGCACTCTGGGCAGTCTCGCGTCCCGTGAGGCTCCTGTCTGCTCCAGTGCTCGGTAATGCACTTTCTGCAGAAGTAATGCTCGCAGCCAAAGCTGACGGGGTCCTGGTAGATGCTGAGGCAGATGGAACAGAGGAGCTCGTCCTTCAGACAGCAAGCCATTTGCAAAGGCGAAGACTGAGCTGCATCTAACAGGGCAATGCTGTGGAGTTGAGTGTACTTGGTTTATTCTTCAGTTGAGTGGTTCACTGCCATGTGGGAGTTGACTGACAAGATCTTCAGGAATCCTGGGATTTCACCTTTATTGTGTCTGTTGACATTTTAAATGACATTTTAAATGACCAATAACAACAATAAGATGCTGATGATTCTTTATTTGTGGAGAATGCTAGTACTCAGCACATGGCCTGATATATTAAGAGCAGAGAAATTATTAACCGGAGAAGATACTTGTGGTTATACATTGACAAAAGGGATGATTATTCCAGTCCATTTAACATCAGATCTCAGTCATAGCTGGCCGTCATTTCACACGGCTAACACTGGTTAAACCTGGGTTTAAAGGTAGATCTGTAAATTGTTTGGCTGATCGACAGAAAATGAATTTAAAAAATGCAAGACCTGGTTCATTGTTTGGAATTATTTTACCAAAAAATAGTAAATCACTGACAGATAATTTGGCAAATCTGGACATATATTAAATCTTAGATCTTAAATATCAATATTTGCTGCTTTCATTTTGCTTTTACGGCTAAAGTACCTCTAATATTGATCAGCAAAACAAATAGCCCAAAGACGTCACCTATGTTTTTGAGAAAATGATTTTCTTGCATTTTTCTTTCTTGTGTTCAATCCTTTCTGACTTGCTATTGATCAAGTTGAGAAAATAATAAGAAAATTAAATGGACAACTATGATAATCTTTAGATGCAGCCTCATTTGAAAGCACTTTTAATCAAAGAGTACACCCTCAACACAACCTAAGGATGGAAGAACCTGCACAGTGTCTTGCTCTTGTAACTTAACAATGACATTAACCTCAATTACAGTGTCCCCAGTGTTTCGCCTCTCGCTGTGGAGGGTTTTCTGACTTCCACTGACTGTCTGCACCAGCCAGCAGGGAAACGGGGAAACTGGAAAAAATCTGCAGCGGTATTTCCTCCGTCCTTGTCTTCCTGCCTCCCTGGTGTTAAGAAGCTTTCTTTTAAATTCCCTGATGAAGGAGGTTTCAGGAGCCCAAAGAAACAAACTATTCAATCTTTATGTGTGTGTGTGTGTGTGTGTGTGTGTGTGTGTGTGTGTGTGTGTGTGTGTGTGTGTGTGTCTGTGTGCATCTTAAAACACAGGCTTTTAAATTGGCTCAATCCACCTTGCTCCACCGAGCTGGATTTGTAAACATAACCGAGCAGGACCACGACACCTCCAACCACAGCGGGAGGATGAGTGGGGGCAGAGACACACACACACACATACAAAAATGGGGGCAAAGGACTAGTTTAACAGGCGGCATATTTTAAAAGGTGGGCTCCGGGGTGGGGGTGGGGGTCATGTGGAGGGTAATGCCACGCTAATATCGCAATTCATACTCGAGGAAACTGATTAAAACAGAGAAAGGTACACAACTCACCAGCCTGAGCGCAGCGACATCAGCGGCTCCAATGTAAAGTCTTTTTCAGGAAGGAGAGCAACACACAGCGGCAACAGACGCAACCAACGCCGCTGAACCACGGGGGGGTGTGAAGGTATCACAGCACTATATTGACACGGCGGCAGTTTGTCCATAATTATGTATACAGGAAGCAGGAATTAACCTACGTGTCATTTAGGATTTAAAGTTATTTGGTGAGTAAACATGAAGCATAAATATAAGTGTCACCCCCACCCCCTTTTAAGGATAGAGTGGTTCAGACTTCCCCCGGTTAGCATCGCTGCCTAGCCACCTTGACTTACAACAAACAAACATTGTACTAAAAATAAATTAGACACATATTTGCAAGCTGATTTAATGTGGACTGTGACTGTTCGCTGAAACGTCTCTTATAAGCCGGAAGAGAGGAGGTTGTCACCGGCCGCCTTGTCCACCATGAACCAGCAGGTGTCAGGAGCGTCTGCAGAAAACGCCCCAGGGTCCACTGTAGGGATGGTGGACGGGACCTCATACAGCCAACCAGCACATCCATGGTATAGGCCACAAACCCAGTCAACTCCCAGAGTGCCTGCCAAATACACAGAGAGAAATAAAGCACTTCACATTAAATCTGAAAGGTCTGAAGGCCTTCAATGAGAGTGAATAAATAAATGAATGAATGAATAGTTGAATTGTGCAAAAACTTAAATTGAGCAATTTAAATCACCCATCCGTTTTCTGCTCTTATCTTGGTATGGACCAGGTATGGACAGATTATGAGACAATGGGCCCTTGGACATAGGTAAATAAGAGGCCCACCATGCCTGTCCTTTAAAGGATAGGACCCCACGCTGAAGGAGTGCGTTGAGAGGTTGTTTTACATCTTGTTTGTTTTCTGTCCTGTGGTCATTTAGCATGTCATTTTGATTTTGTGTCTCCTCTTTGTAATTCTTGAGCTCTGTACCTTTCAAACGAGATTGTTACTTTAAACAGAGGGTCTGGCACTGGGGCTCTGTGACCCAGGGTCCTCCTCCATAATCTGTATGAATCTAGGTCACATTAACTGATTATTAGTACTACTAGGTACTATACCACATACAGCTGGGAAGAACAAAAATGTGATATGTGGAGGTTTATGTACTTATGTGCACAATCCTAATATTTCTAGCTTTTATTTGTTTTTCTAATATGAATTCTGTGAAAATTATTTGGCATATGTGGTAAAATTACAAATATAGAGTTGTTCAGGAAAGGGACATTCTACCAATATTTACACATAATTTATATATGTATATATGTATTTGTCATGGGGAGAAGTACTTATCCTATAAATCCAGTTTGATGCCCTTCATTGTGGGTGGGTGTAAAGTTTTATATGTAGAAGTAGATATTTAATACTTGTTCTAATATCTAATAAAATATATTATTGAGTTGCATTATGAAAGTTGTATGAACCAGTCTTTCTGGAGCTTGAGCCACATGTGGAAAGTTACTATGTCTCAGACTGCTGCATCAACTGGCTATTCTTCTTTCATCTATGTGTTGTAAAACCTTTTACATCTATGGAAGTGAACGATTAAATTGTCAGGATCATCCTTTAATGTAGACAGACATTATATGTTTGTCTATTTTACCATTAAAATGTCTACATATGTGACACCAGCTTCGAATCACATATTCTGTGATACATATTCCACATTTGCATGTAACTGATCAGTGCAAATTTAAGACAGTTTTACTTTACTTTTATTATATGGATCCTGTTATTTATCTTGCTTTGCATCAAATCTTTTTTTTTCAATATCCACAGAATATTTTTAGAGAAATTTACAAAAGTTTAAAAAAAAATCTTGAAATGTGAAGTATGAAAAACTGAAAGTCGCCACAATATTCTCTCTCACAAAAACTAGTTAGTTGTACTAACACGGCGTTGTAACTTTTTAAGTTCTGAATGAAATATTTAGAACATTTTGCAACATTTATGGTATGGCTTTACATAAAGAGCAAGTCTAGACCAAACTCTTTCAAATTATTTAAATTGACTCCACAAATCCCACCATGAGCAAGCAGGTGACGGTGGCAGGAATAACTTCCTTTTAAGAGCCAGAAACCTCAGGGTGGGCGGCCATCTGCCTCGGCTGGTCGGATTGAGAGAGCGAGAAAGAGAGAATGAGAGCAGGAGAAACAAGAATTGAATAAAAGCAAAACATACAGATATAAAGAGTGTTAATTATAATGGCAATGACTCAAGGGGGAGAGAAAGAGAGGGCGAGAGAGAGAGAGAGAGAGAGAGAGAGAGGTGCTCAGAGTATCCCCCAGCAGTCTAGGCCTATAGTAGCATAACTAAGGGATGTTTCAGGCTCACCTGATCCAGCCCTAACTATAAACTTTGTCAAACAGGAAAGTTTTAAGCCTAATATAGAGAGGGTGTCTGCCTCCTGCAGTGACACTGGGAGCTGATTCCACAGAAGAGGAGCCTGGTAGCTGCTACTCTTGGAGACTCTAGGAACCACAAGTAAACCTCCATTTAGAGTTTGAAGTGGTCTACAAGGACAAGAGAGAACTATGAGCTCTTTGAGATACAATGGAGCTTGGTCATTAAGGGCTTTGTATGTGAGGAGAAGGATTTTAAATTCTATTCAGAATTTTACTGGGAGCCAGTGCAGAGACGCTAAAACAGGAGAAATGTGGTCTCTTTCTAGTTCCTGTCAGTACTCGCACAGCAGCATTTTGAATCAACTCAAGGCTTTTCACTGAGTTACTGGGACATCCTGATAATAGTGAGTTACAGTTGTCCAGCCTAGAGGTAACAAATGCATGGACTAGTTTTTCTGCATCCTTTTGAGACAGGATGTTTCAGGATTGTCCTAGAGACTTGTTTAATGTGAGGGACAAAGGACATATCCTGGTCAAAAATGACTCCAAGGTTTCTTACAGTGCAACTGGAGGCCAAGATAATGCCAAAAAGAGTAACTACATGATCCGATTGTTTGTCTAAGGTGCTTCAGTTTTTTCTGAATTGAGAAGTAAACAATTCCAGGCTATCCAGGCCTTCATGTCTTTCAGACATGCCTGAAGTCTAACAACCTGATTAGCTTCATTTGGCTTCATGGATAAATAAAGCTCACAAGATAAGTTCAAGGTGTGGCTGTGATTAAATGTTTGCATAAAGAGATGAAAAATATGATTTTAACTCTTGTTATTCTACTACAGATGACGTGGGACAGTTAACATCCTTTTTAATTTGCAACTACTTGTACTTGCACAACATCACAAACAGAGACAATATTCACATCTGTATTTACAATATTCTATATATACATATACATAGATACAGTGTACACACATATACACACACAGTAACAGTATGATGTTGATATGGAAACGCAACAGAGGTTTAAACTTGCCACATCCTCATATTGTTATCAATGTTGCATCGTGACAGAAAGAAAAAAACTAAACAATGCATCAGTTTTCCTGCAGGTGACTCTTCATACTGTGACTTGCACTATCCTGCACAGGCATTAGTGACTGTTTACCATCTTCCTGCTGTGGGATGCTAAAGGACTCTTCTTTCTCTCCAAAGGGGAGCTCACAGTCTGCTTCCATCAAGTTTGTGGGCAGGACAGATGGCATCCCGCAAGACCCATTTCCTATGTTGAGAGTGATGTTGACGTTGACATGAGGACTGATGATTTGCGGGCTGGTGGGCTGAGAGCAGGACTGTGAGGGGAGACTGTGCTGAGGTGTGACAGGCTCTGCGTTGGAAATTAAAGTCATCGGCTCTGACAGAGCAGAGTATGAATTGTTAAGGTCGACAGTGGATTGCAAAGGGCCAATGGACTCGTGGCTGCTGCAGCCTTCTGTTCGGGTTAAAGTGTCAGTAATGTTACTTGACTGGCTGTGGTCACTGCAGGCTACTTCTTTTCCCAGCAGACACTGTTGTTCTGGTGAGTAAACTTTCATTGAAGTCAGCTGAGTTTGCCCCAAGTAATTGTGATTGATCTGCAGTAGAAAGAAATGTGAAGTTCGATTTTCAATATTTCATGTAGTGACAACTACAGTGAATAGCCACTTTATAGTGCCTTTATAGTACAATTATAGCATTGAGGTCATGTTAGTGATGGTGCTGTGGTATATTCAGAGGAGTATATATGTATATACATGTATATGTACATGTATATAAGTATATGTTGGACAAAAAATGAGAAGTACATCTGAATATAATATAGTCCAGTACAACAACTTTAACTATGGCCCCAGAAATAGTCACGTGACTTGTGTATCTCAAAAAGCTAAAAAGTTTTTTAGTCATTGTATTCAATTGCAAAAGGTTGTACTGGTGTATTGTACCTTATAAAAGGGAGTGTATAGCAAGTCACAAAGAAGAAAAGCCAAGAACAACTCACTTTATCATCACTCTCACAGTTTCCATTTGCATCCACTTTAGGAATAAATTTTGCAGCATCTGGGGAAAAAAAAGAGAAACTAGTAAGGAACTTAAAATGTGACAACAGTTCATGATGAAAGATTATGAGAAATAATGGTCATTATCATTCTGTATTTCAAGTTGATATGGAAGATAATATAATCTATATTTACAGTCTTAGCTTTTCCACAAAACAAGAACATGATTTAATGTCCTTTATTTCGCAGGATATAGTTATTTTTCTTACAGACATGTTTGCAAAGGCACACCAGAATGATGGCGATGAAAAACAAAATGACTCCAGTGACTCCAGCAATGGCAGCGGCTAAAACAGAGGTAAAAGCAGACACAACACATAGGTAGAAAGAGAGAAATAATGAAATACTAGTTATACCTCACAGTCTTCTCATGATCACTGCTAAGATACAAAAATCAGTTACCATACCCAGTTTAATGTCTGGTGTTTTGTCTGTTAGTGGGTTTTTTGTTGAAACGCTGACTATTCTCAGCTCTTGTTCTTGCCTGGAGTCTGAAGTTTCTAAGTCTGTGCTGCTCATTGTACTTGCAGTTGTGAACACAAAGCCAGCCTCATTCTCATTTGTTGTTTTTTGAAGCTGTGTGGTTGTAACACCCTGAAGATCACAAACAGTGTCCGAGGTAGCGTTGCCTTTTCTAACAACAGCATTTCCATGACAGCTGTAGAGCCACAAAGGAAGAGGTTAAAAATCCACGTCTCTAACAACTATATAGGCGTCATACAATATGTGAGCATCCCTCACTCACTTTGTATGAGGCTTGCAGCGGTCCGTGTAGGAGGATGTGTCAGAGAACGTCCCGTCAGGGCACCGTTCACACTTCACATTTGACTTCAGAGTCCCTGAGAATAACACCCAAGCATGTTGCAGTTTACTCACATTTCACTGTCAGATATCACATTTGAGTTTAGCTTTATGATACATACAGATGTAACATGGTACACTTTGGATTATTTATTAAACTAGACAGTGCAGCTGTCTGGTTGATTTAGGCCTTAGAGACGGGTGTATGTGTGTACTCCACCACTAACATGAAGGATATAATGCAATTAACTGGATTGCATAACTATCCAAAACAATATATACAAAAGGAATGCGAGACTGAAAAGCACATTTTTTACTAACTGTAACTCTTGACTTGGCATTTGCAATTGGCAATAATTATAAAGGGCCCTCACTTAAGGCAGATGGCTCATTACATAAGGTTTGTACTGAAAATGTAAAATATTTTAAGAATTAAATGTAAGGTAAACATGCATACACATGACAATTGAGAAATAGCAGATACTGTATACCTGACACAGACACTCCATAACCAGCTTTGCATAGGCTGTACTTCCTACATGCTGTGCAGTAGGGGTCATTGAATCCCATTGTACAGTACATCCCAGACTTGCACTTACACCTGGCTCTCATGGTAGAGGAGCAGTTCTGGGCATACTCTAGACCGTTTCCTGGTTATATACAGAAACATATTTTCTCACTGGGACAGACGTGTTAAAAAAGTAAAAGAAAATAATGACTCAAAAGACATAAAATAAAATCAGCATTCTTTCTAAAATATATAGATTTATAGTGCAGCTACTGACTTGATTTGCATTTTTCACAGGAGAAGCAGTTTGGGGCAAAGTTCCAGCTCTCCATGTACTGGCCTGGTTCACAGGGTTTACACACACTGTCATTTGTTTCAGTGCACTCCTGTAACAGTCGCTCACCTGCATTAATAGATACAAGAATCCAGTTTGTTCATGTCATTTTATACACATTTTACAACAGCATGTAGTTACTGTAACATAAAGATTCAAAAATAAATTGAACATATTCCTTCTATGTTTCCATTGTACATCAGATTACCATGCAGTTATTGCCATTTGACTTGGTTTCCCTGCACACAACACTGTTGTTCACAGTCGAAATTAAAAGGGTAGTCGATAGTAAGATGCAGATACTTGCTTCCATGTATTTTATGTTTTTATTCACGAAAGTTACTGTCATCATTAATAAGTGATGCAATTAGAAGTGTTATTTTTTGTTTTTTTTACTCCGATCCATAAGAGCAGTACAATATAGTGGCTATTCAATCAAATATGCACATTTTATAGCTAAAAGGTGTTAAGATTAACACCCACTGCTACCCTCACTCACCTAATAGTAGAGAAATGGGTTATAAAACAATGAACTCTACACTGAGTGGGAGAGATGAGCTTTGCAGACACGAGATATAGCTTGAACACATCAGCAGTTTTTATAACTCAAATCTTTACATGATGATTGGAAAAAAGTGTGGAGCTCTGGTGAAAAAGCTTCAAAATAACATTCACACTGAGATCAAGTTTGTACCATACTGTACTGTACTCATGTAATTTGACACAATGTGTTTACATTCCAGCTCTGTGAGCTGTAGCTCATGCTGCACTGCTGGCCACACCTGAACTGCAGCCAGAGCCATTCAAAGTCACTTGATGTGCTAGAACAATGGTATCTTTAATCTCAGTTGCTTAATAGTAGAAATCAGCATGAGGGACCTGTGAAAAGATACGCAGCGCATTTGTTGAAACAAATAGATTGGACTGATCAGACATTTTCCCATGTATCTATTAACTAACAAGACAAGAACATTATTGTTCTTTCATTTTAATCCAAATCAGCACAAAATCATCTACTTAATGACAGTTGGATGAAAAGTCAACCAAAATCTATCTAAAAGTCAAAAGCTTTTTAAAAGACGCCAATGCAAATAATAATAAACTTTATTTGGTTATACTAAATTGCCTTTAAATAGTACACCAGCCGGTTCAGAGACAAGAAGCTTTAGCCCTCTAGTCTTTTAACATAACAGTACATCATGTTATCAGCCACAAATGCATGTACAAATGTAAAAGACATGAATGTAAAAGACCCCTTTTACAGAGTTTTCACTTTAAGTCAGCAGGAAATATTAAAAAGTCAGCCAGAGACAATGTTTTCAACCAACTAATGGATCTAACATTAGCCTAAATAGCTAGTTCATATATTGAGTGCTGACCATGCTGTTTTTATCTATCCCGGTCTGAACCTGTTGTTAAAAAATAAACTGTGTCAGTATCCTTTGGTAAAGAAATTATGCCAAGACAACATTTTCTAAATTAGTTCAAATATATTTTGGTTGTTGGTTTGTTTCTGTCAGCTACTTCTTCTTCTCATACACAAATACCAGTGCTATATGAAATACCATGATTTAGAGCACTGAAACAATGAACTCACTTCATATTCTTTAATTTTCCAGTTGAAATAAGGAACATAATAATTGTTTATAGCTACAGTAGCTCCTATTGATCTCCTTTAGTACCTCCACAGCCAAACTTTTAGACAAAGTTTCAAGTTTCTGTGTCTTCAAATAACTTTTGTCTTTTAATCTACAACTTTGTGTTTCAGTACAGTGTGTACCCATGCCCTGATTTTTTGATGAAAAAAGATTGCAGTCTTTGTTGTTTACAGCATAGTCCTTACCAGGATGGCATTTCTTGCAGCACAGCTTAGCGTTTTGAAACAAGTATTCGCTTGTTGGGTTGTTACAGTCTCCATCTGATTCCACCTTATAGGGCTGAGAGCACACCTGCAGGAAAATGAGACAATCCTTATCTACTGCTGGTCAGATGAATTTGGTGGAAGTATAAAAGTTTTTTATCATAACCCACTGACATGTAAGCAGAGCCACACTAAGACTGCTGAAGGGTAAGGGCTCTGTCATTTGTCCAAACTGAGAAACTATGAAATAACTTACTATATGAGAAATGTTTGCAGCCCCAACGTGTATGTGCTAAACATTTTTCCTTCTGAGGTAAACTATAAACCTATACACCTTCAACCAATAAACAGACAAGACAGTAATTCTGACAAGGAAAACAGACAAGCTGACCAATGACTGGTTAAACTTTTAATAAGTTTAAGAAACATTTAAAGTGGTACCTGACCACCTACACGTGCTTCCACCTTTTCCCTTCTTGCAAGTTCATGGTCAAACAGGCAACCTTTGTTCCCCTCTACACTATATCTCTGTGTGGGACGCTCCAAAATGTTTGGTCTTTGCACACTGCACACATCCATGTTGTAACACAGGTACAACTTCACCTTAATTGTCCCATTACCAAAATGTCATATAGTAACCACAGCATTGTGTCTACAAAAGGTTTGTGGCACTGTAGCTGCTCACACAACTATTCTGTGTATAAACCTGAAACTATCTCACCGCAGTACCTTCCAATGACAGGCAAAACTAAGAATATGCTGACAACAGCAGTGTATTTCTCGTATTACAGGAAGTAGGGGCGTCAACCAAGAAGCCCTCAGTTCTAAAAGACAAACTTGTGGCCCCCTCTCAGGGGAGAGCAACAATTGAGACAGCCCACTTAGGAAGGGATAGTTCATCAAAGGAACATATTGTTTTTTCCTTTTTCTCCTGACTGCATGTCTCCTGTTAATTTATGAGTATTAGAAGTGCACAGTGAGAGTGAAAGATAACAGAGGGAGTTGCAACATCATCTCTTAAATCAATGCCTTATCAAGGAGACTGAATCAAATCCCAGACATGTGAAAGTAAATATTTATAATTTCACCGCAACCAAAAGTGTGTGTTAAATCTCCATAGTATGACTCTATACTGTAATGTCACATTGTCTATATTCAAGACAAAACTGATATTTATACAGCAAAGTATTTCTGTTTTCAGAAAATAATGTCATACAAGAAAAGGGACATTTTCATTGTTGGCTTCAGACAGACAGACAGACTTTACAGTACCATGTTAAAGTTTCTATTTTTATGACACAATCATCATTTGACACATTTTCAAATACTGTTTTTAAAAGTTCCCTAGTACCTTCGCATACTTCGTGATCTAGGGAATTTACTCAAGTAAGTGAAACTTAAACTAACAATTTAAACCTTTCTTTGGTGCCTGATAAACACTCACTCACATGACAGACTATAAGACATGTACAAAACCTACCTTGGCATTTTGGGCACTCACCAGCACCAGCAGGACAAATATTTCCTTCATTATTTCTTTAAAGCAAATTATAGACTCTAGAGGATACAGCTACCAGTGTCTGCACTGAACAGTTCATTTTATTAAGGCGGGCTGAGAGTCTGTGCAAACAACAGCAATTTCCTTGAACTGAGTTGGGTGTTTGGAGGAAGGAAGCGAGCAGGCAGGCTTTAAACTGCATTTACGGCTCTGTTCGGATGTGACAAAAAGAGATTAGAAAGGGTTGAACAGAGTTTAGATGAGGTTAGAAAATGATAAAACTCTTATGGATAGAAACACAGCTGATATCTATTGCATTTTGCATAGAGGTTTTCATGTTTTATAGAAACATGAAAACAGCATTGAATCAAAGTAGATCTAATCAGGGTTTATGACACAACAGAAAAAGACTGTAAACCAAAGGTTTTGAGGTTTTATGTTACTGATTTCACCTGCGTTTTTCTGTTTCTGTTTTTTTTGATATGTAAAAATGTCATAAAGGCACATTATTGGTTGCTTGAATGAAGATCACTTGTCTCTAGTCAAAGGCGTTCAGTCTGGAAAATCCGACCTACGGTATAGAGTTCAAATATACTGGTCCCACCACTGGAATTTAAAATGTAAAGCCTCTATATTATCAATTATTATTGATTGTTTATTGATAAATTTATATAAGTTATATATAAGCTTTTCTCTTCTTGTATGTCCAGACACTGTGAAGCCTCAGACTGACACTCACTATCACACTGTGATAGGATACTGAAGCAGAAATCATGTTTCAACCAGAAACTCAGACTAAGCTCTCTGTGACAATTGGGGAAGTGTTCCAAAGTAGTGCAGTAAAATCTTCTTTCACTGTGCCCAGTCAAATGCCCATGGACTTCAGTTGTTTTGTTCCTGCGTGAGACTGCAACATTTTATAACAAAGTTTCCCCTCCCACATCCTGAACCTTTGGCACAAGTACAGCAATGGCAGCCTTCTTGTTAATTGTGCTCTTCATATATTTGTTAGTTATGTTAAATATGTTTTATCAGGTAAATCTGAAGCAATTTTAAGTGAGACTGTGTGTTTAACTGGGTTTTTACTGGTATAGTATAAAGAATACACCACACTTTTATGTTTTATGTCCTGCTTTCATGTGTTGGTGCCCTGATGAAAATGAGATCATGAAAAAAAAACAACCACAACAATTGTTTGTGGTAAAAAAAAAAAAAAAAAAAAAAAAGGTATCACTAAACCTCAATTTACAGAAAGCGTCTCTCTGGCGTCACAGCATCAAAGCTCTAAGGTAACTATCAAAAGTCAGACACAGCATAACAATACACAATGACAGATCTGTTTGTGCAGTTATAGCATGTACTATAACTTTAACAAACAACAGGAACTCATGAATATTGTTGACTCAAGAAAATGTGGGTTTATCCCACTCAGTATTTTTATTTGTTTTATTGCAATTGCCCTGATAGATTTTATGTACTATCAAACCTCTTCAAATACATTAGCCTGCATGGAACAAACTGGAAAAAGTTGTGTCATAGGTGGGATGGGTACAGTATTTGACACCAACAAGTATACGTGGTTGTGGTTTCCTGTTAAATGCAACATCTGTATAGTACATACTGCCCTTATTTTTACAATGTTCACAGTAGCACAGTGAGACAGTGTCAAGGGAAGTTAAAAGCAGAACTATGCGACACAAAACAGCTGGAAAAGGAAACACGAAGTGACACAACAGAGGATTCCAAGTGACTAAAGTTGTGAAATTTACAGAGGCAAGGTCAAATTTAACTTTTGCTATGTAACTACATGTGTGCCAAATGTCCTCTCTTTCTACTGTGGCATAATGATCAAGTTATCTTGCATCTACAAGGCTGCTGACAGTGACAAATTTGCTCAGAAAAACTGAAGAACTAAAATCCAACTCCGTCAACATTAAATATGCTGCTCTGTCACATCTTATTCACATTACGTATGAACAAACAGAAAACAACCTAATCGGATTTCATTCTCATATTTAGGATGAGTTTATGATCAGGCACAGATAGTAGGGTGCCGTCAAAGGGCTGGCAGGAACCACAAGGATCACTTAAAAATAAACTTTGATGGTTGATTTGTCAGCAAACTGGGTACGATGTATTGTAGAGTGATGGAAGTTGTGGCGAGCCAAGCGTGAGACATTTGAGATCTGCCCAGAAATATGGTGACTGGGCACAGAGAGATCCTGAAAAAAAAAAATTTTGAGAACTGTGCCATTTTTGTTTTGTAACAACTTGTAAGACAGTTGTAAGGCTGCAGTGTCTCCCCTCAAGTTCTTTGTTCTGTGACTCTGTGGAGCTCTTCTTATTTAAACAGCTCCGCAGGTCGAGGGAGCTGGGTGGCGGCAGGGTGCTCTGACCTGTGTGCGACCAGCCTGAGAGGCAGTGCTGGAAAAGAGTGACGAGATCCACTAAGTTGAAGAGACTTGGAAATGGTTAATTAGTTGAAAATCATAAATCAACATGCAGCGTTTTCTCTCGCCTACTCACCGATGGTAATCCCAAACTATCAGAAGGGTCAAAGCTGCATCGCCGATGAGCTTTGTATTGGTAAGGTGGCAAGAGGGTGGAGCGAGGGATGCTGACCCTTACAAAACAAGAGTAAGAAGTAGGGTAAGTATATTTTAAACTCTTCAAAAAGTGTTGCAATGCCTCATTAGAGCTAATTATAAATGGGTCAAATTTGGAAAAAAAATTTCTTCATTAATTTTAGTTTTTTTTTGCTCATTTACTTACTCTAAATGAATCTTGTGCTACTTGTTTGCTTTAATTAACTTTAAGTTTGTGTCTAGGATTTGTTTGGAGTTTACATGTTGCAAACTGACTGGACATTGATTATGAAACACCCATCTATGTATGTAATGCCAAACCCTTCTCACTGCATGCAAGACAAAGTTATCAAGTCCACCAACTCTACTGATCCCTGCATCATTTTGTGGCAGAGATATTGATCAAAGCATGGATATAAAACATTTACTTAAGCTTTGAGTGTTTCAAGAACACAGTGACCTAAATAATTGTGATATGGAGAAGTTTGGAACAATCAGCACCCCAACCATGCAGGAATGGGCTGAGGTGACAAACAACCATAAGAGCTTCAGAAGTCTGGAAGGACAACTATCTGAGCAGCACTACTTTAATCAGACCTTGCCGTCACCTAGAAAAGCCCCCCCCCCCCAAATCAGTGCACAAAGAGAAAAGGTCTGTATAGTCTCTGAGGCTACTGTACAAGTAAACCCAGGAGCAGCAGTTTCAGACTGCAATACAAACAACTCTAAAAAATAACATGGTATAAATGTGGACCCAAATCCTCCATCGCCTTTTGGATTGACCTAGCAAAAAAACAATTTTTTTTGTCCTTGGGCTAGTGCCAATTAATTTTTTTTTTTTTTAATTATTGTTTACAGGTCACAGAACGCAGTTAACATAATTTATTACCTGACAAGAGCTGGTTCATCTGTAGTGTGAGGGTGGGAGGACTTGTGGTTTTTGCACACAGGACAGTGCTCTTGAGAGTGAAGCGGGACAGGAAACAGTCTGCTGTTAATCCTGTAAGAAAATGTACCTGGAGGAGAAAAAGTGAAGAGGTGGGCAAGCAGAGACAAGAGTTTATGTCATGAAAATATAAATGAAAGTCCTGAGAGAAATAGTATTCAAATAAGTGACCAGACCACTCTTACATTGATGACTGTCTGTGTTAGTTTCTGGATCACCCTTGTCTGTTAGCAGTGGCAGCCCTGAATGGTTCTCCTCAGAAAATCTATGAAGAGAACTAATTACTAGTGACTTAAAGAAGCCATCATCAATTGCAAGTTAACTTGACAATCATTTGCTAGTGCAATTAAGTGAGAAGCGCTCACTCTGCTTGTGGGCTGCGAACACACTCATCTTTATGGAGCGATCGAAACATGTGTAGGTCATTGAAGAACTCGTCAGAGCGCTCTATCAAGGAGTCCTCAGCATCCAGGATGCCTTAGAGGAAAAAAAACAAACACCACCTGTTAAAGCTCCATTAAACAAGTATGCATTTGAAAGATAAGTAAACAGAGAGACCAATAAGGTGTACCTGCAATCCAGTCGTATCCAAGTAAGGGATGCAAATGATGCCTGTCACAGGCAGGTATCTTATCACATTCATGAGACTGAAGTGGACTCTGCTAATTACATTATAGTGGATGGAAAAAGTTTAGAAGATGACAACATAAACATTAGACATGTGGATATGCAGTAGAATTGGTTCTCCCTCAGAGAAACTGAATTACTGAGATGGGTTTACAGTATGGAGGTTCTGCAGGTTCCCAGCACACTTGAGTGGATCATCCTGTGTTTCTTTTACTTACCTGTTCTTTGCTGTGATTTACTGGACTTGTGCCCTGTGATCTGTCCCAGACTTGAAGATGTCTGTCACTGTCACTGACATTTTTTGATGAGTCTGAGTGTTGCACACCCCCTTCTCTATGTTTGAAGGTCAAAGATGATGAGGAAACAGTGCCTGGTTGTCTGTCACATGTATCTGATGGAAACAGAGAAGAAGATTTCCCAATAATTCAAATGATTTTCTCTTTTTTTTCTCTTGTACACCAGAATATCCGGTGATGTAAAGTTAAATCTATCAAAGGCCTCTACAGAGAAACAAACTGCGTCTATCGCACATCCGATTTATTTCCCGGATGTTACGCCAGTACCTGTTATCACGTGACCACAGTTACGGGCTGAAATACACCCCAGCTCCAGAGAAAGCTAGTAAGTGGAACTTGAGTTAACTATTGTACCAGCACCAAATCACTGACAGGGAGACTGACTCCAACCAGCCACTTGTTTTGTAGTAAACACGCCCTGAGGAGTTATTAAACTGAGGGTTCAAGCTTTGTGCTTAGAGGGGGAGTGTGTGGACCAACTTGTTCAGTGTAGAGTTGTAAAAAAACCCAACGCTAAATCATGAATTTATTCACTTCATTACCCGCAAACCTCACGGTAAGTTTGCCGAGGGCGGCTCCTGCAGATCTACGGTCTCCATCGTTGCGTGTCTCCGTCTCCTCACTTCGTCTCCTTTCCTCTGCCTCGTCCTCTCTCTCCCTCTTGCGGCTCTGACTGCAGCCGCTCAGTTTCTCTCTCTGTCGCCTCAGCTGGTTCAATAAATCCTTGTTTTGCTCTCGTAGAGCGTCCAGTCGGTCCGTAGAAGAAGACATTTTGAAGTTTAAAAGCTCGCTGAAATCACGTTTAGCGGCCTGGACGAGGCGCAAACTCTCTTTTTATGAATTAAACTGGACTCCATAACAACGCGTTGACAACAAGGAGCTGATTGGCTGCGAACGTTCCTTCGTCATACCGCATAATCGCCGAGGGTTCTCTTAAAGAGACAGGCACGTCTTTGATTTACACTGCAGGACGTAATATTGAACGACAGAGGGCACTGTTTACTCAATTAGCAAAGGTAATGCAGCTGAATAAATAGACCAGGATAAAACAAAGAGTGGCCTAAATTATTGACCTGATGATAGATGTTCAAATGTCAGACATACAGTGAATAAGAGACGATTCAGCTTTGTAACAGGCTTGTAAACATCCCTGAACAACTGCTAAATAGAAAGATGTGATATGTTTATGCTACTCAGCACAAATTGTTCCATTGTTGTATTTGAGTGGACACTGGAGAAAAAAAATGTTGTTGAGGCCCTACTGAGCCCCAGGATATATAGCACTTTCATTAGTTCCCAAACCAACACGAAATCAACCAGTACTGAAGAGCTGTAATGATTACTTCATCAGTTGAGTAGTTTGAGAGATGAATCATTTGTAATAGTGATAACTAATTAATACTAAGTAATTTTTCTAAATTACCAAAAATTTCCTTGGTTGCAGCCAAGTGGCAGCCCACCGTGATGTACCATTGATTTGTGAATTTGTGCCATGTTGAAGACTTGAGTTAGTAACTTGGATGTCACCATCTCGAAGGAGGAGTTGGGGTGGATTTAACCTGCTCTGTGCTTTCTCTTGCAGGTTGCAAGTCTGTCAATCATGGGTTAGCCACACCCTAATGTATACCCTGCTTTATCACCTATTTTCCTCTAAATGGGACCATTTAAAACATTATATTGTATTGAACAAGACTAGCAATTGAGACCATAAACTCATTACAAAAATGTTTTCAGAGCTAATAAATCAAGTGAGAAGTAAGGCCATTTTCTCAAATACTTCTTTTTGCAACCAGTAGAGTCACCTCTTTGTGGCCATTAGATAGAATGCAGGCTTAAGGACTGGTGCTGCCCTTAGGGAAAAGAGTGATCACACCAAAACAAATATGTTTGGATGTTCATATCATTTTGAAGGTAGCTCATAAATAAAAATTATTCAATGCATTTTTTTATTTAATTTTTTAAATTTTTTCTTATTGTCCTCAAATTCTTTAAATAGACAAAAACCTCTCTGTTCGAAAATGAATTAAAAACACATCAGTGACTCATGCCACAGGGCTGGGGGGCTTAATTATGATGATGAGCATCGCCACACCGTTAGTGTAAATAAATAACATCTAACAAATAACAACTAACTAATCCACAGTTGAGACAAGTCATTATCAAATTCACCACTTACTCAGCATTTATTCTTGTTTTAGTAGCATTTGCTAAAAACTGCTGCTTTAGGGACGTAATAAAAAATGCATCTGTATTTGTGAACATTTATTTATTTGTTTTTATATCATCAGCTTCACATACTTAAAGTATCAAAAATTAAAGTAACCATGAATCATAGTCATCTGTTTCATAAAGTTATATTGACCTTTTATTATTTCCAGTGTCCTAATGAGTAAGCAGCTTTCAAATCTTGCAGCTGGTCACTGTGGAGTAAATGTGCTGCGTAGTTTAATCCAAAACCATGTATCATATTTTAGATGCTGATCTCAAGATTCATGTATTTATTTGGCTTGTCTGGTTGAATAGGCCCATAAAGCCTTTCACAAAACACAATACTAATAGAATCTGATCCAAAAATGATTAAATACATTATTATCAGCTAAAACTCAAAGAAATAAGATAAAGAGCAGTCTGGTGAAGACATAACAATCCTTCAAAGCCTAGTTGAGCCTAAACAGCAGCACTACAGCTCCAGAGAGTACATGGACAAAATGCTCCCCAAATACCATATTAGGTAGAAAGAAAGGCAGGCAAAGAGGAAAAGAGGAAACTCCCACAAGAACAGCTGCAAGAGGTGCCAGGACAATATCATAAAACCTGGAGTAACATAAAAGTATGATGCCTCTAGTTTGTGAGTTTTACATAAACAAACATTAGATCATATATTCAGGACTCAAGCTAATTCTTTCATTGTAAGAGGCATAACTGAGCCAAAATATAAACAATTTGCTCTGATTTACAGCATGTACAGATAGACTTCAAAGTCTGATGTCTTCCTTGTCAGAGGTGGCAAACAAGTTGCTTGAGATGAAATTCACACTCCAACATCATGAAAAGTAGGTTGAGGAATTCACTTCCATATATGCACAAACCTTTAACTGACAGCAGGGCCATGGCAGTATTAATAAATTTATCACTGCATCATTGCAGCCTCTTGTATTTTATGCTTAGTGGCCACTTTATTAGTATCAGCTGTAAAAACCTAAAGCAATCTAATACACCAGCTCAACCATAAACTCTACAAAGATAAGTTTGCACTGGTGTTGAACTGGACTGAATTATATTAAGAGGTTTTTATAATGTCTTTCCCAACACACCACATCTAACTACAATCTAAATCCCCTATTAAACATGTATTTGAATCAACACCTACTGCCCCAGTGGATGCTAGGAGGCTTTGCAATACACCTCATTCATGTGACTGCATATGAATGATGCTGATCATGGTTTCAACTCACTACTATGAAAGAAAATAACGTTATCCAGGATATACAAAAAAGAAAAAAAAACTCAAATTTCAAACTGAGTTTACATTTTAGCATATCACTTTATACAACTACAATCCACCTGGATGTTCACACCCTGTCTCACTTATATCATGTCAGTGCAGAATTTTCATACACTTTTTTGCACATACAGCACGATGCATCCTTCTCATAAGATGATATTAAACATAGAAAGCAATGGCAGCTAGATACTGGAATTAGTATTGCAGACCTCCATGTGAGACCTCCATTTGAACTTTTGGGTTGAGGCACTTGATGCATATTGCAAAAATCTGTATTCTGTACATGTTTAATCTATTAGATGAGATGCACATATGCAGCGATAATCATGATTTCTTGCTGATTTACATTACACTACACATTGACTGACTGAATTTATGGACCAACATATTGATTTTCTTCTGACTGTATTGACATCTGATAGACTGAGGACTTGTCCAGGGTGTACCCAGCCCTCACCAATGTCAAGTAAGCGGTATGGATGGATGTGCTTGTAAGTGTAAGTGTCGACAATAGTATGTATTCACCCTCTGCTGGGTGGCTTGATGACATTAGTTTATTTATACTAAACCTGTCCATCCATGGTGGCGCTAATGACAGTGTTGCAGGTGGTCCAGGGTCACAGCCATAATCATATGCCTGATGCCCTGGAGTGAATGGTGAGGAACTGCGTAGGCAAGCTTCTGTTCGCTATTCCAGTCACGGCTCGTTTGCACCGAGAGCTGTCTAGGCCAGTCCAGTATGATTAGCTGACCACAGTAGTGTGGAGTTGCACCCCATTATCATTAAACGGTGCTAGTCATGAAGTCATATACTACTCCCTGTCTCTCTAATTACACCCCCACTGTTGGGCTCCAAGCAATTACTGCCTGCCGCTAGAGCACTTCATTGTTCATTAGGCACAGATAACGGACACATCAACAACAAAAACAAAGAAAAAGTTGAATTACTCACATTTCTGCTTCAGAAGAAAACTACGACCAGAGAAAAAATATTCTGATGTCATTATTTAGAGGAAAGTAAAGGTGTTTTTTGAAGAAACACTGTAAAATTATTGTAGAATGACTCACATAACTGTGAAACTTAAGGTAACTGAACATGAATGAATATATGTGCCCTGCCCTCTTGCTCTGTGTAATTTAGAGTCCTGTGTATGAAGGTCTTGTATTGTACGTTTAGAAAGAACTGAACAAAAAAACGTTTTTCTAGTTTAATTCTAGGTGAGTCGCTCTACTTTTTAATCATAGTATTTCAGTCCAAAACTATTCATAGAATAATAAATTGCTAAGAATGGGTTGTATCATATTAAAACAAACCATAAATATTATTATAAAAGCAATGTATTTGTAAGCCTTTTGGTTTACATAGCCCACATTTACATGATTCTCTCTTTCTGTATTTTGTCCTGTAGATAATTTTTTAAATCTAATATGGAGAATCTATGGATAATTCTTAAACATTGGCCGCATCCTGTATTGTTATAGGACACAGACTACATTGTCCATTATGCATTGAAAATAAACTGCTCCTCCAGACACAATTTAAGACTTAAAAATATTTACTTGTAACATTAATTTGTGGTTGATGGTTTTTTTCAAGAAAAGTTAAATTACCTGATTAAAAATTCTTAAAATTACATAATTAAATTATTACTCCTGCCTGCTTCCAAGATTACCCTCTTTTATTTCAAAATGCTGGATACAACTTCACTGAAAAGTTTATTCTCAGTTCAAGTTTTCACGTAACACTTGTGTAAGCTGCATACTGCACTGATGTCACTGAATCCTGTTCTTACTGTACACATCTTAAACTCAGATTTAAGGTGAGCACTTAGAAACTTCTTCTCTTCAGCAGATGAAAGTCCAAACAGCCGTCTTGTCAAATGTTGCACATAGATCTTTCTGTACAGCAAAGGTCAAACATCCAAGAGAAGTAACAATAAGCAGAACACATTCCTGAGTGGAGGGGGTCTTCAGTAATAACAAACATGCAAACAAATAAATGTGCAATTTTATTTCAGGCAATATAATGAAAAAATACTAGTGAGATTCTCACCCAAGTGTCCCATGTGGTCACATTTCTCTTTGTGGTAATTTTACTCTTAATCAGTCAGAGGAGTGTCTGATACAGCACAGTTTTACAAACTTGGTGAGAATTAATTTACTGATGTGTAAATAAAAGTTGTAAGTTGAACGGTGCATTTAAACTGACAATTTAAATTCCTAAATATGTGGTAGAAATGATAAATTACCCAGAGCAATATTCTGCACGGAACTGCTCCATTATCACTATTTGAGAGCAAAAAGGAAAAAATACAAGAACTGTCAAAACAAAGCAGTGAAATTACATTTACACTTGGTTATTAATATTTTTAGAAAACAAGATACAAGAGTAAATGTCATTTTAAAGTAAAATACACTGAGATTTATTATGTTGTATAAAAAAGTTGTTAAAACATAATTTATACTCTTATTTTGAGATGATTTGTCCAGGGAAAAGTTTGTGGTTTTAGAAACCACACTGTGTGAGGCCTTGAAAACAAAACTTGGTAATACCACGTCCCACTGCTTGCAGTTTTTTTTCTTTTTATCTGATCTGAGTAAACTTCTCGTCTCCTGTGTTGCAGAGTGGCTGTCATCACAGTGAGAATACAAGAAGGCAATGGAAAATAACCCGCAGCCAAGGTATGCATTCACCCTGTGTGCTCTGTGTGGTTTGTGTGAGTTTGTTCTGTCAAAAAACACAGGTCATTTGTCCTTTTCATCAGTAGCAACATCTCCCAAAAAGCATGCAATATTTTCTCGAAAGTAAGCATCTTCAAATAAATGGTAGTTAGGTGAGATTGTGACAATACACAACGAGATGAGGTCGAGGAGCTGAGGCATCTGATGGAAAGACAGGGTGGATGTGAGAGAAGGGGGGTGACCAACAGGATGGGTGAGGGAAGTGTTTTTTGCTGATAAAGTAAGGGAAAGGGTCGATTGTCCCCATCGCTACTGCGATAGTGGTGGATGCTATTAAGATAACGAAGATTAGACCTGCCACAGTGCTGTCGGAGCTGCTTCAACCTGAGGGACAGAGAGTGGAGAGTAAAAGATCTCAGCCAGAGGGGTTTGCTGTCACTTCACCTTTCAGTGACCAGACAGAATGATTCAGTCAAGTTGATGTGATGATCGAATATGAAATTGTTAAGGTTAAGAGCAATCCAAACAGTGTTTGTCACTCAAGCAACTTGAAGAACAACTTAATCATTTTAATCATTATTAAAAAAGTATCCAAGTCCGTGGTTTAGAAAAGTTGAAAATACTTACTACTGTGCAGTTATACATCTGTTGACAAAATAATTCAAGAAACAAACTATTTGTACATGTTAGTGTCTCTGGGAGTCTGCAGATAACATTCACAAATGAAGATCAGGGTAGGAAAAGACATAAATTAGGGTATGTCCCATCTATAACATCCTTTTTAGACTGTTGCAGCAGCACCAAGTTAATTGAGATGAGCAAAGCCACACACACACACACACACACACACACACACACACACACACACACACACACACACACACACACACACACACACACACACACACACGACTCATATGCATATAACAAACCTGCATGGAAAGAGAGAGAGACACTAATACACACTTAACATTTTCTCTAATGCAGGCCATGCATAAGAAGATTACTCTTTCTTTTTAAATGGCCTCCTTTTTTTTTTTCTTTCTTCCTTTGAAAGAATTTATCCCTAAGGTAATTATGCTTGGCCACGCTTGGTTTTTGCGCAAGATTGAGGAGTGAAAAGTGACCCTACCAATCATGCTCTGGCCAGCCATGTTGTAACATATCACACCTGGGAGCAGTGATCGAATGGACGCTGGTTTATACGTCTTATGAGACAGAGACCATGAGGTGTGCTTGAGGTTTGATTCCTCTGAATTTGTCAGCAGTGGGACCTCATTCTGGGGCTTTTATGTCACGACTGTGCTTAATGGCCTGTGTGTGAGTGTGTGTGCCTTTTCACAGGCCTCTTAAACACATGCAGTAAATCAACAGAGGAGGAACATACCAGTTAATCATGGCCTTTGTTTCTGGCCGAGAGAAGACAATGAATCTAACTGAATGCCAAGCTGACAGTGAATGCATAAGGATGACTTAACAGCATCATATTAGACAGACGGACTCCCTTCAGCAGCCACCTGTCTGGCAAGAATCAGTGCCACTATGTCCTCCAGTCTTTACCACTGTCGGAAAACCCTCCTTATATAACTGAGATTAACATACTTGTAAGGAGGGACAAAAGTAAGATAGTGTCAACTCATCATACAGTCACAATAAAAAAAGCTTGTCACTCAATAAGGTTTTAAACATTGCAATTATAAACTCAAATATTCTGGGCTAGCTTAGCTAATGGTGACTGTGGCCTAATCTGACAATATTTAACGCGGGACATAATTAACAGGAAGAGGAGAATGTAAAGCAGTGATTACTGCTATTGTCAAGCTGCGAGTGCTAAAATAGTCGTTTCACGCAAAATGAAAAACAACAAAAATGTCTACAAATGAGACAAAAAGAACATTTTTTATTATTATTGAGGCTGTCTGTTGTAGCCAAAGAAAAGAACATTACCATTTTGAGCCATGTTACGCAACCTGGAGCTTAATATCATTTTTCGCCAAAATATATAAACTGTCACTCTGCAACAGCAACAACAAAAACAGCCCTCTCCCCTCTTTTTACTCTGAGAGTTTCCAAGCACACATTACATTTTCTGCCACAGGCTTTTAGCAAAGTTTAGCAGCCTTCTCCATCAAATACGTACAGTAGCATTCATCAACAGTGGCCTAATTAAAAAGCTTTCAAGCTTGTTTTTCAGATCCACTAATCACTGAGACAGTTCAGTATTTGTTTATGGCCTGTGTGAGAACAAACATACACTGCTTTACAGCAAATAAATCTCAGGTAATCGAATTTGAGGCTGGCTACTTAAACATAATTAGACTTACTCAAAAACCAAAGATATAGTCTGCACTCAACTCAACATGGAGCATCCAGACTGGAAACTGCAGCGTGACAGCAACCAGCTCATCCAAAGTTAGGCAAAAGTCACAGTAAAATTGAGCAAGCAACTCATGAGCTGAACAAAAGAAGGGGATAAAAGACAATGCAACCCAACCTTTAAAAACACTGCACGTCACCAACTTTGAATGAAAGTCCAAATTAGTAGAAATACATGACAAAACAGATGCTCTTCTGTAAATAAAGATAAAGATAAAAATAAAAGATAAAGTAGCTTTCCCTGATTACATGCCACCTCTCACCCTTTCCTGATCTCTGTGAGTAAAATGAACATCTCTGTATTTCCCAGCAAGAGGTTTGGCAGAGTATTGAAATTTACTGAGGAACCCTTTATAGCTGGAGGATTATTAAAACCCCACAAGAATATGCTTATCCTCTTTGTTTTTTCTTCCAAGATTTCCACATTATCCTGTGCATTTTTTTAGTTGATGTCTTCTAGATATAATAAACATGAGAGATTACTGAACACTTAAACAGAACAAATATTTTTGGTTAGTTTTTTCCTAATCTACCTGAATATTTACACCCATTATGAACCTCAGAGAAGCATAAAGACCTTCTGAATTTGTGTGACACTGAACATGAAATGAAAGATGATTTTTATCAGTGTTATAATAAATGAATCGCACTCACGCTCAAATACTTAACACAATGAACGTATGAGAGGAAACATCCCTCCTGCTAAATAAGTCTATGAATAAATTATGAATTCTGTTGCAAACCTCGCCTCCCCACTGTGTGCACCCCATCAGTCGTGTTGTTAAATGACTGAAATCTTCCTCTTCTGTAAATATTCCCCTTTCAGTACATTTAAATGATGCAGCATGTGAACATTAAAATGGATCTTCAGCGTATTAATGCCCCTTAAATGTGTCTATGTTTCTATTCTGAAATCACTCTCCACTGAACTTACTCTAATCTTGTCTCAGCACCTGAGCAACCAGGCGTCCACAAGCATTAGTCAAACACACGGTGGCCCCCGCTTTCTCTTTATTATCAGCTAATTAGTGTGGTTAATCAGGCTGATAATGAGCCTGAGCACCGTGCCATTTCAATCTGACTCCAGGCCAGAGTTCAGTCCCCACCAGGCAGCTGAGATCTCCCTGAAGACCAGTCTGGACACCCGAGGACAGAGGGATGACAAGGGCAACAGTGGTGAGTGGTGTTTGTTTGGATGATAATAGAAGGGCATTAATCCACACTGCTGTTGCTACTGGGGTTATAACATCAGTTAAAAGATGTGTTATTGGATCCTCTGTCTGCAGGGAACTTCAAGAACATGTTTGTCTTCATCTCTCTGTGGGCTTTCCAGATCTTCCACACTTTCCGCTCAGCAGCTGGGGACACTTTACACTGAGAAAAAGAAATTAATGCTCACTGTAACACATCCAGGACCATGTTGACCCCTCAGATACACACTGACACATCTCATAACCCACATCAACCGCAAATCCCCAACAATTTTCTTCTCAGTCATGGAATCAAAAACAATACAGTACTATCACCTCCCATCTGCCTTCCTCCCTCCCTACCTCCCTCCTTCCCTCCCTCTCTTTTGCTCTCCCTCTCCCTCACTCTCACTGCCACCTCACTCGTTCCCTGAGCAGCACGCTGAACTGAACTGCCTTCAACCCGCAGCACAGACTCATTTCTCTACACACCAGCTCTGGGTGGATGCTCAGCAGGGGTGTTTGAGATATTAGCGCACTGTGGGCGAACGGCTCAGGGACCTCAACCATCCACACACAAAGGTAAGTCCCTGGATCCTTTCGATCAGATTTTTGTTTGTGGTCAAGTCCCAAAGTGAAGGAGGCTCAGAGGTGTGACACTGATGACAGATTGTCAGCAGTCTCAGGACAGATTTGAAACACTTAATGCACTCCAAGAAGACATTCTGCAAGATTTGAGTCTGCTTGGACATTTCTACAGTGGACAATGTCTTTATCATAGAAGTGAGGGCATATGGTCAGTCATGAATAACACTGAAGTGGAGAAAGTGTGCAGATTGTTGGCACAGCTTGACCCGAGAGTTAATCCTTGTTTTGTTTGGAGCACTAAGTTTAGACAAGAACAGTACCAGTCACTGGACGCAGTTGGGTGTAATCTTAATGAGCTTAAAACAAGGGGATCTTAAAACATTTAGTACAGATTAGTACTCACTTTCAGTAAAAGGATTTTATTTTTTACACACTGAACCTCTTACCTCTTAGATTACACCACTGTATTTTGTGCATCATATCATGTGCTTACGTACTGGTTTTGTTCCTGTCAAAAGTGCTGGGGATATACTCTGAATAGTCCTTACTCTGTTGCTCTAAAGCAAACAAATCTTTACAACAAATCCTCAATCTGAACAGAGTAAACTGAATCATTGTGGCTTTTGGCATTGATGTTCCTCTCACTCAGAAGCCTCACAGTGTCTGGCTGCCTGTGCACGTCCCTCTGTAGAAATTAAAAGCAATATGGCCTGTGTTCTCCCTGTGATCTGCAGATGTTGGTTCCCCACATTAGAACAGAGTTGGACAAAAACAGGTTTAAATACGTTGCCTTTCTACTGGAGCAGTGTACAGAAGGACTTGTAAATTTAAAACACTTTTAAAAAATCTATAAGTAGTCATTTGTTTTTATATTAGTTTTAGTTTTGGAAAGTCATGAGACTGTAACAGTGGACTGTTTATGATGCTTGTATTAATTGTGTGAGATTTTCAGCTTAATGACTTTTACCTGTTTAAATAATGGAAAATGAAAATGCCAGCTCAGTTGTGATAGACATTATTATTCTTCATTGTTAAAAGCTTACTGAAAGAAAGCCACAGAAAGAAATCATGATGCAACAACTCTGTTGCAGTCAGGTGATTTCGGAGCAGTGAGGCCTATAAACAGTGCTTATAGAGGCTTAGTTTTGTACTAAACTGAGCTAAAGGTTTCTGACTTAATTAGACAGAAAACGCCTTGTAACATCATAGTGCTGCACACGGTGTTGCGATCACCTACACTGTCAGTTTCAGGGTCTTTGTACTGACGTGGAAAACAGGATTTGAACCACAGAAGCGATTCATAATTTCCTGCTCTTTCTCAGTCATTCGCTCAGTCAGTGATCCTGGATGTGGAAGCTGAAGTGTCACATCACTTTGGCGAATCAAATCATTTTGGTCGGTTCAGGTCAAAGATTCAGTGTCACTGACTGTCACTAGTTTGTTCCTATTTCTTCACTGATCAGATGCGCTTCAGGACATACGTTAGTATGTAATCATGCAATGCTGTGTGCTGACAACGAGTGTCTTCTGTTCAGTGCTATTTGCTGTCAATTGAAGGGGGTAACAGATTGTCAGCAGTCTTAGGACAGATTTGAATTTGAAACAGTGAATGCACTCCAAGATTTGAAGCTGATGTTGTAGTTAGTCAGTTACTACTATCTACTAAGAAGTAGTGCACAGCTGAGCTGACAAATGGTGTTTACTCCTGAAAGCTGTTGATTAAGTTTGAAAATTCACTTTGAAAGATCCAAAACTGGAGAATATGTTTTGAGTAGGAAGAAAGGGACAATTTCTCCCATTTGTTGCAGTTGATAAAAATGCAGATACACAGATATACTGTTGCCCTGCACTCACAGCTGTTAGCTTTTTTGAGTTGTTTATTCTGGGTTTTGTCTCTCAGGCTCATATAGGTTGTCCTTATCATCTGATTGGTGGATCTCTTCAAGACAATCTGCACAGGAGAAAAACATATTTTATTTACAGATAGCAGTGTATAATCCTGTAGTTCTCTCACTTTATTGGAAAATCCAGTTTAAACTCATTTTAACAATCATATAATTTGTTCAGATTAATTTGAGAACAATCTACATGAGAGGTAATCCTTATACAGAGTTTTTTGTCATGATTATTTTCTTCTGCTCATTGGTTTTTATCATTTTATCATTTGTTGACAACAAGGAAAACAGTAGCATTATTTATTGTAAGAGCAGCAGTGCATGCAATGGGTAACATGGACAGAACATTTACAATTTCTTTCGCACTCAAAAGGTATTTCAACTTTTGATTTTAAAAAAAATGACAGAACTGCTATGTGAGATATCTCTAAAAAGATGCTGGAATTAAACACTCAAATCTAAGGCAGTGCTCAAACAGGAATTGACTTATAGTTATAGTTATATAGTTATAGTTGGGATTTATAGTTATTCTCTTAGGTCTCCTTAGGTTAGTGCATTCATAAAATAAAAATTAACTTTTCATTTCACTTCATTGAATGATTTCAATTTTAGTCATAACAACAGTTGCATTTTGCAGCAGTTTGTTCACACTTAACCAGATTCTGATCATTTTTTTAAATTTAAAAATGTATAATTAAAATGCCAAATGATTGTTGATTGTCTTTGTAGTTTGTACCATTCATTAAAAAGCCAGTGAATCCAAATCATTACTGTTATTAGTAAAATCCTATTGTGAACCCATTTCATTCAGTATTAACATATTAAGATATTATTTTTCTACTGTCTACCATCATGCTGTATTGAACTGGAAAGAGCCATTAACCCAATATCCGTGATATTTGTCTTTGGTTATAAATGTAGTTAAACATGTTACTATAGATATTTACAAAACAGGTTGTGTCTGTGAATAAGCAGAGAGGAAAGGACCTAGAGCCATAGCCATCTGAGAACATTCAAAGATGCACATTATGGCACAGTTCATAAAATGAATTCTGTCTTTAATGCTATAAACCAGGATTTTGCCACAGAGAGCATTTCTGTGCAGTCTAAAAGTGAGGATGATAGTGAAGCTCTAACAAGCCCCTGCCTGCCCTTCATCACTGTAGTGCCAGATATGTGCCCATGAGTATTCATCAGGAAGGGCTAATGGGGCACAGCAGCGTGAACCTCTGATTTACAGCCCGATCTCTGTCAGGCCTAATGATAGGGCAATGTGGCTGGTTATGGAGAAGCAGGTGCTGCAGAGTGAATAGATGCGAAGCAATGCGGCTGAAAGCCACGGGTGATTGCCGTTTCGTCCCCTGCACAAATGCTCATTTGCAATATTGTGTTCACACGTACATAATTATTGTACAGGGTTGGTTTGCATGTGTGTGTGTGTTTGTGTGTGTGGGAGAAATTAGGAGGAGGGACTATGTCAAACAATAATGATCAGTGAAAGTAAGTTTAATGGTTAATTTACTGTTTGCCAAATCGTTTCCAGCATAACTGTCACATTCACTCCACACAATGAGACTCCATCCCAGACTATATTAACAACAGATGGAGCTCAATGAGAAAGTGAGAAATAACATCTGAAATGAACTCATACACTGAGCAAAATGTATTGAATAAGGTCAGGTTATTAAAACACATGGACTGAGCCTTGTAAAAGAACCAAACTAATCAGTTCAACAATCATGGCCTTGTACAGTGAGACATCAGACCTGGGACATGTGGAGAAACAGACCAAATGTTTTCTGAATTCAGCACAGACTGTGTGTAAGAGCTTCGACACTAACTTTAAAATGAACAATCAGTCATATATTTGTTTTTTTTACTTTGTCCCCACTCAAACTGAACTACCTCGTGACAGGGTAATGACTGTGGACATGAGATTTAAACGATGTTTGAAGGCTAAAGAGATATTACTATATGACAATAGTTCCCATGAAAAAAAAGGACACGCAATATTATTTTTATTTCTTATCCTTTTAATCTTATAGTGACCCCTTTTTTGGGGGTGCTGGGAACCAAAGACTTATTATATCTCTTTTAATTAACATTACGCAAATGACATATTATTACATAAATATTTATAATTTCACTGTGAAATACTCCAAATAAAGCCCCCAGTTCCCCACATATTGAATGAATAATGAATTGGGCTTCTAGCTATTTGGATTTTATTGAGGCTATTGTGATTTTTTTATGATGAGAGAGGAAGAACCCGAAAACCAATTTAATGGATTTCATGAGCTTAAAAAAATAGTAATAAAGATATGAATTATACTATGAAAATCTGGGATGAAACATTGAATTAGATCAAATAAATGGAGTGAAAGAAACAAAGAGGCACAAACTGTTTTTGTGCAACAAGACCAACAGTTTCACAACTCCTGTCAGTGAAGTTGTTGTAGGTGTTCAGCAGTTGAAGCTCACTCACTGCAGGTCAGATGGCACAGTTTACCGTTGGATCACTGCACAGCCCACACACACACACACACACACACACACATAAACACACACACTGGTAGCTTTCTGCCTGGACCATCCCACACTCTAACGGTGTCTTTCCCACAGAGCCAGCAGTCAGGAGGAATATGGGCAAATCCGAAAGCCAAATGGATATCATGGAGAAATCAAGTAAACCTGGAAAGCGTCGTTGGACTGTTGCAGAAATTAGTCTGTCCGTGCTGCTGCTGTTGGTCAGCTGTGCCTTGGCCGGGCTGGTAGTCCTCTACACAACGGTTGTGAAAGGTAATGGCTCTGTCTGGCTCACTGTGGAAAGATCCAGATATTACAGGTGGCAGCAGTCATCAAGTGTCTCCCTACTCTGTATTGTTTTTAATGATTACAACCCGGCCTTGTCACAGGAAACGATCCTGAAATGTAATCAGAAATGACAATGATCTGTTTTATGCAGTACTGATGGTCATCTTTGGATGATCCTTCAGAAATAGTTTAAAGGTTAATGTTACTCATCAATGTGAGCAAATTCATTTTACCTCATAATGACACTTGTTTTCTGACCACATATGTAGACTACACACACACAGGCCTAAACCTTTAAAGGCAGCTGCACCACCAGGTTCATTTGAAAGAAAAAGCACTTACAAGCACAATTTTACTGCTGCTGAAGACTTTCCTGCTTTAAAATGTGACCAGCCAATGCAAACATTATTTAGAGTAAGGTCATCCTGACAGCGTTTCTGTTTCTTCTGTCCCCACTCAGAACAATTTAACAGGACAAGTATGTTGGGGAGCTCCACAGGAGAAGGTGAGTCTTTTAATCCTGTAAAGTGAACACAGGATGCGCTGTGGGACAAGTGGGTTGGGCGTGTGTGTCTGATAGTCACTGTAATGCTGTAATTCCCTTTACTGCCTGATCAGCAGTGAAAGAGTCATTGCTGACATAGACATTGCGTGTCACACACAGACTATAGATCTAGGCTGTGTAGAATTAGCTCTTTACTTAACACAGCAACATCCTCCTTGTCACAGTTGTAGTCTTATATTCTGTCTCATGAGTGTTGACACTGATTTTTCCAGGCCAACTCTTTCACTCCGACCCCAACAATGTGTGCACAACTGCGGACTGTGTTACTGCAGGTGAGAGGAGCTGTTTTTTCTTTGCTTCCCTGCTGTTTCATTTGTCAAGCAAGGTCAACCCCCCCCGCCCCATCCTTGCCAAAAAAGAAAACAAAAGCCCTCTTCACCATCTTGTCCCTCCTTTCTCTCTGTGATACCTTTAAAGCGGCTCGGCTCTTGCAGAACATGGATACGTCTGTGAAGCCATGCGATAATTTCTACCAGTACGCCTGCGGGGGTTGGCTGGAGCGGCATGTCATCCCAGAGACCAGCTCCCGACACAGCGTCTTTGACATTCTGAGGGACAAGCTGGAGATTGTCCTCAAAGGTCAGCTGGCACAGGCATACAATCTCTGGTGGTGGTCAGTGGGCCGAGCTAGAGCCAGTCGTGGGGTTTCATTCAGAGCTGAAGTGCACATGTTTTGTTGTTGCAGGTGTTCTCGAGATGGAGAACGAACAGGACAGGGACGCCATCAGAAAGGCAAAAATCCTTTACAGCTCCTGCATGAATGAGAGTAAGGATCTTTTCTGCTCAGATTAAAAATGAGAATTATTTTACAAGAAGGAGGCAAGAAAACAAAGCATGTTAACAAAAATAACTTGTCTTTCTGGAGTTGCTGATCATGAAGAGCGGATTTCTGCAGTGTTTCCTTTTTAATATTACACAGAGTACAATTTAATACCTTTTATTGATCATGCCAGCAACAGTATGAAAGTATAATGAGAAATAAAATCCAGTACAGATGATATTGCTTAAAATTATTCATTACAATACATAGATGGGTTGATTAACCAATTAAATAAGATTAATTCAGAGCATGTCAGAGATCTGATGGTGCTGATTCAAACACTATAAAAACATTCAAAATCAAACAGCCTCCTGTCTATAATAATACGTATGTATGTAAGAACTATTGCACACAAAGGATGGCATATCTGAAATGTGCATTTTTCCCTGTGTCCCTTGTTTGTGTAAATTAAGGATGAATAGTAGAGAGACTTCAGTGTTGCTGATGCACTGTATGTAACATGATATTTTACCTGCAGGCCTCATAGAGCATCGTGACTCCCAGCCCCTCCTGAAGCTCATTGAGAGTATTGGAGACTGGCCTGTGGCGTCAGATGACTGGAACACCACCGCAGGTAGAAATACCTCCAAACCACACACTGATTAATGTCTGCAGTCTCTTCTGTGCAAACATGCAAATGTGTGCACGTAAGACATCCACAAAAACAAGCACTTATGTTCCGACTCAATACATGTGCACATGGAAACTGTGTTGCTATATTTGTACTCCATGAATTGCTGAGTATGAGCTTTGTTGGCGGGATCAAGAGGCCGACTGAGCCTCTTCAGCTGAGCAGTCAGGTGTGGAGCTTGGGAGCATGATGAGTGGGTAGAGGAGCAAGTCCTCAATCAGGACTGTGAAGGATGATTTAAATAGTCTACGCTGCTCCTGCCTCTTGCCACTTTAAATAAATGCAATCATGGATGGTGGCACAAACTGAATTATCCACGCATATCTACATACACAGAAATTCACCTAGTGAAATGAGCATCGTAGGTAGAGAGGTAGCTTTAGTTTAGCAGTCTGTTTCATTTATGAGTGTTTACACAAATATATTTCACTGGGTGCTAATTTCTCCTGGTATTGCAGAGGAAGCATGGAGCCTGGAGGACACACTAGCCACACTTACTGCTCGTTTCCACAAGAAAGTCCTGTTGGACATGTATGTGTGGACAGATGACCGGGACTCTCGCCGTCATATCATTTATGTAAGTTTACTGTTTATCTTAGCAGGAATAACAGGTAACAACCACTATGCAGTCTCTTGATACTTCCCCACTCCCTTGACTGTGGCAGTCAGCTCTAAGCACCATAGTTTCTTCTGAAGATGTCATAAATATCTCTAGTTTAATTTTTATAAATTCTAAATTTCCTGAAACACCTGCAAACTGTGTTTTACTCAAATAGTTGTAAGTAGTGCATTTGTTGGGGAATATATTCAGCTGCAGATTCATTCGTAGCCAGTGGTCTACACACTCTTTCTGGCAGCAGGACAGTGCACATGGGACACAAACAAAATATTTTACAATCCCCAAGTTAATTAGAATGAAGAAACATTTGGTTCACTAATGTGATTTTGGTGGTGTTTGAAAAACAATGGCAATAAATGGCACAGAGGAATGAACCGTATCCAGCTTTAGATACACAGATAATATTTGTTCATAAAAAAATAATCAGCTGCTGATTTTCAGTATTTTCAGTGTTTTGTGTGAGTATTGCTTTACTTACTTAACTTTTCAATGTTCTGTTAAAAATGCACAAAATCTAAAGATCATGAACAAATTATGAATGTGCAAAAATGCACAATTGCTATTCTTGTGTATTGTTTAGATTGACCAGCCAGGACTTGGGATGCCATCAAGAGACTATTACTTCAATGATGGAAACTACAAAAAGGTGATGCCTTCATAAAGGATCAGTTCACATCAATTACAAAAGATATTATTTACATTATTTACCTGTATCTAATCAAGCGGACAGGTTTGGTTTTATTTGTCCAGATTTTGAGAAGTCACCTTCCAAGTTTCTATTTTGAACCCAGTACAATGAATGGACTTTTGTCATTGGCACTGGCAACAACATGTCTTTACAAAAATACTGTCCTATTTCATTGGAACTTCCTACAATAGTCTTGATTAAAAAAAAAAGTTAACAAGTTAACAAACATTTTTCCATGCAGCTCAGTAGTTTTGGGTTGTAGACAGGAAAACTAAAAAATTAAAACATATCTAACTGAAACTGCCTGCATGGAGAGATATGATTGGCTGTAACTGGGAAAAATGCATGATCTGGCTGAGCTAGCAGTTAAAAATTGATTTCCAGACACAACCTTGATTTTGTTGTGGAAATAAAACAGCTTACTGATTGTATTATAGGTTCGAGAGGCCTATCTACATTTCATGGTTTCCATTGCAAAGATAACTCGAGAGGACAGGAACTTGACTCAGGATGACGACCATGTGTGGGAGGAAATGATGCAAGTGCTGGAGCTGGAGACAGACATCGCCAATGTGAGTGCCAGCCACAACAGGAAATGGAATTGTGGGATGAGGGTTGAGGAAAATTAATAATGACAAGATGAAAAATGAGCACCTCCTCTCTGCTTCCAGTAAATGAAAGAACCAGGCTACATTTAGTGTGATCTAGGAGAACAGCCAAGCTTTTAACCTGGTTTTATATTGTTGGGTTTTTTTTTTTTTTGTTTTTAATTGTGGGGGTGGGGGGGCTGTCAACAGCATGACAAATGACACTTTGCTGATGAAATGAAAGCAAAATGTGAATATACAGTAAAGCATCAGCTCATAGAAGTTTTTTTCCCCTTCCTGTTGCTGGACAGGCCACATCACCAGCAGAGGAGCGCCAAGATGTCACTGTTCTCTACAACAAGATGACACTTGGGGAACTACAGAGCACGTTCAGCTTTAATGTAATTGAAATTTACTTCTTCCTTGTGTGTTACATAATTAAAGTACAGACAGTTCATTTGCTTCAAATCACTTAACTATTGTATCTTTGAAAGTCAACGAGTGAATGAGAATGTTTCCTCTTAATATACGAGTGCTGTTGAGGTGCCTTTGAGCAAGTCACCTCGCTGCTAGTAGTGAACTACAGAAGGCAATTAAGTCAGTCAGGTACCATCAGGGATGGAAAGGATGCTGAAAAATTGTTATGCGATTAGAATCAAAAATGTCCTCAGATCAAAGTATAAAGTAAGACATTTAAAATATAATACAAGTAAATTTCATTACTATTACATGTTTAGGAGGGGACTGTGGATCAAAGGAAATATAAATTGATATTAATTTCATATGATATTAAAATTAAAGTGCACTTTTAGGCTACAAAATAAAGTGCATTAAAATATCAATGTTGACCTGTATTCTCAAAAAACATTATCACTAGTGGTGCATGACTGAGAAAATGCCAGGATCTGATTTCAGGATTCAACTCAAAATCAATACCTTATTCAAAAACTATTTTTAGATTTAATTTAGTTACTTGTATTGAGCAAATGAAGTCGCATTAAAAACATTAGTTCAGAGAAAACAGCAGCGCAGGCAGCGGTCAAGCTAACAGTCTAGGCTATGAAAACATTGCTAAGCTAGCTTTCACCTCCAGCCACTCCTTGGACATTTGGACAAGCTGTCCATATGTAACAGGCTGACAATGTCATGGTTCTGTGTAAATACATCACAAATAAAGAAACTGTAGAGAAGAAGAGTAAATGATGAATAATGAAGCCCATTTCTCATGACGTCTTTTATATTACTATTTACTTATTATATAGTTTGCACATTGGAATCAAAGATGCGACTTTTTGTGTCTGGAAACTCATTATGTGACTATGTGCAATATAAATGTTTGTTTATTGATCAATTAGAGATATTAGACTCAGGCACAGAGCAAATAAGCACTGAAATGATATACATATAAATAATCAAACAAATAATCAGCACATTTTTCAGGGACCAGACCAGATACCCATATTTAGCCATATTTAGTAAAACTACACATATTAAAAGACAATGTTTTACCTTCTGTTTTCCAGGGTTTTAACTGGACACGATTTATTCAAGGTGTGTTGTCCAGTGTGTCCATTGAGGTTCAGCTAGAGGAGGAGGTGGTGGTTTACAGCTCCCCCTACCTTGAGAAGATGAACGATGTTCTCTCCAAACACAGTGCCAGGTCAGCCCAAGGATTTTATGCAAACATGACTCCATGCAGATTAAGTTACTATAGTAACTTAATATAGTAACAGCTTCAATCCAACATAACTGAACAAGAACAATATATGTTTGCAGAACTATGCAGAACTACCTCACCTGGCAGCTCATCATTGACAGAGTTAACAGCTTGAGCCGCCGCTTCAAAGATGCCAGATCCCGTTACAGGAAGGTGTGATGTGCATGGCATAACAAAAGCAACACAGGTTAGCCTAAATAAAGTTTTAAAAAAAACAAAATCTTTTACAATGTGTCTGCATGTATGGACAGACTCTCTATGGGACCACAGTGGAGGATGCTTGGTGGCGAGAATGTGTTCGGTATGTCCAGAGCAGCATGGAGAACGCAGTTGGAGCGCTGTATGTGCGTGAGACCTTTGCTGGAGAAAGTAAGCGAATGGTGAGTCCTTTTGTTCTATAAGCAAAGCTGAACAAAACAGACACAAATCTTCCTTAGAGCATATAAATCAATAACTACAACAACAGAGGTTTACGTCAAACTCTGGTGTGCAAGCCACAATACAAAGTATGTGCAGAAGTTCATGGTATGACATACATTATGTGCAACAAATTGATTTTGAGGGGCCAAGTGTCAAGAAGAAAATAAATCAAAATAAATCAAGAAAGTAAATATATATCATTAGCTCCTCTATATTCATTTTAAAGCTTCTGAGACACTTGGACATGAACAACACCTTTGAAAAACAAAATGCCTTTTCTGTTTTACCTGGTATGAAAATACAAACCTATGACAAATCACATTATATTTTACTTACAAAATATGTGGAGCTTTGGTTACCTGGGGGGCATAATTATTGAAATGGATTTCTGTATTATCTGGATTATTATTACAGTCTATGAGTTTGTGTCACATGTTCACAGGTCAGTGACCTCATCAGTAAGATTCAGAAAGCCTATGTGGAAACACTGGAGGAGTTAAGCTGGATGGACGCTCCCTCGAAAGAGAAAGCAAGAGAGAAGGTACAAACTGTACCTTCTCTACAATACTCAAGCTAAGAAAATAGTAAAGTATCTTGTTCAGATGTCAGGTATTATAATACAGATTGTTGTGCATCTCTTAAAGGCTATGGCAATCAAGGAGCATATTGGTTACCCAGATCATATTCTTCAGGAAAACAACCAGAAACTCGACAAGGAGTATGCTCACGTAAGTGAAAACTGAGCCATTTGGCCACACTGTTAATGACTTAAAGATGCGTTTACTGTCGATCCTTGATACATCCTGTTTCTCTTTCCAGCTCAACTTTAGTGAAGAACATTACTTTGAGAATATTCTGGAAAACCTCAAGTCTGAAGCTCATAAGAGTCTGAAGAAGCTTAGAGAACCAGTTGACCCAGACTTGTAAGCTGTTGATACATCTGACTGTACAAACTGTCCTTATTACTAGACAAGCTTGTGTTCGAAGGGAGTCACTATGTTTTCTTAGTGCTCACTGACTGATTACAAAAATGATTTTAATAAATGAACTTGGCACATCGAGAATATCCTGTTGCAAATTGCTGCTGTGTTCTTATCAGGTAACTGTCAAAGAACATTGAAGATGAAGGTTTAAACATATTGTTTCATGGTAACAAAATATGCTCCATGCATGAATTGCACAGGTGCTTCCTCCGGCTCATTTGTAATCCTTTTCTCAATCACTCCTCAGGTGGATCATTGGTGCTGCTGTGGTGAATGCATTCTACTCACCCAACAGAAACCAGATAGGTAAGAATTAGTGAGGCTACCAGGGGCCTGTATGACAAATTAGAGATGTTAGTGTAACACTATCTTTATTGTAATCATGTTTACTGCTGTAACCAGTATGTGCTGCATTTTAACTACCATTGTTTATGTCTATGCAGTGTTTCCTGCAGGAATCCTGCAGCCACCTTTTTTCAGTAAACATCAACACCAGGCCCTTAACTTTGGTGGAATAGGAATGGTTATTGGCCATGAGATCACACATGGATTTGATGACAACGGTAATTCAACAACAGTGATTCATTGTGCTTTTTGAAACCCAAATGGATAAATACAGTTTATCATTTGTGGCCATTTTATCATAACAACTGATTACAAATTTATTATTGCTAACAACTGAACATAGTAGGTAACTGCTTGAAATATACACGTACTCTGCTTCATGCATTATGTTTCTTTACAGGTCGTAATTTTGACAAGGATGGTAATATGCTAAACTGGTGGAGTAATTACTCTGCAGAGCATTTTAAAGAGCAGTCGCAGTGCATGGTGCAACAATATGGCAACTTCAACTGGAAGCTAGCAGGTGGACAAAACGTAAGCGCTCGGTGGCATGGGTGAAATAAGAGGTTTTGTCTCTGCTGTAATCTCTGACAATGTAATCCGTGTATTAAGTGACCATCAGAATGAATGTTTTCAAGCTAGTGTGTGTTCATGGTTTTCGTTTGTGTGATTGCAGGTCAGTGGAATCAGCACTTTGGGGGAGAACATTGCAGACAACGGAGGGGTTCGGCAAGCTTATAAGGTGAGAGCACAAAGCCACAACTATTTAGGGAATAATGACAAACTCCAAAATCCTATGATGAATCTCTGCCTCAAACCTGAAATCAGTTTTTAAGTGTATGCGTGTTTGTGTGTGTTTTTACAGGCTTATCTGAAGTGGGTGGAGATGGAGGGTGAAGAGCCTTGTCTTCCTGGTCTAGACATGGATCACAAGCAACTTTTCTTTCTTAACTTTGCCCAAGTAAGTGAGAACAAATAGGGAACGTGTTATTTCTGGACATGTTATTTCAGCAGACAGGTCAAATATTTTCCCCATCTGGAGACGAGAGCCAAGGTTCAGGAGGAGCATTTTTCAGTAGATGTTTGGTGCTGAGAAGTAAACAGTGGGACAAAGGGAGAGGGTCGGGGAGGTGAGATGATGAAGCAATCCCAAAACAAATCATTGTTCAGCTATACACATTAGGGATGAGAAGACCTGCCAAAGTCAACAGCCGGGTGGTGCTATGGAATGTAAAGGGTAAGGACTTGAATGACCTCTTCACAGTTGTGTGCCATGACTGATTGATGAAATCTGTTTGAGAATCCCAATCACTCTGCTTTGAGATAGTGACCTTTATATATAAAATAATCAATGCTATAATTAATCATATAAAAGGAAATGATATCATATAAAAGGAAATGATATTTCAGGTTAAATATGAATTTTGTCATTACTCTTTATATACTTTATATATATATATACATTACTCTCTTCTTTCTGTGTAATGTCTTATTTTTCCAGGTGTGGTGTGGTGCTTATCGGCCTGAGTATGCCAGCCAGTCCATCAAGACGGACTCACACAGTCCCTTAGAATATAGGTAAGGATTTTTCATATGACCTGGTGCTAATACAAGGCACTTTTTTTTTTTTTAAGTTCCTGACTGAATACATTTTAGAAAAACTGGCCACGGATAAATTGAAAATACAGCAAGTTTGTTTTGTTAAATTCAGCTTAACATGTTTTAAAAAAAAAAACAAAAAAAAAACCTTTAAAGGTTATAATTGAGAGTAACAGTGGATCACTTGACAACTCAAATCTGAAAGGGGTTGCTTGTCATGATGAACCCACATAGGATAAACACGTGACTCAACAGGTCACCTTTTTTCTGCAGGACATTTTGTCATGGTCACATCTAACTGTTTTGATTTGTTTGTGCACTTTTCTTGTTTTGTTCAGTCTTGCTGCTCTAATAGCATCATTTCTCAGCACAGCAGGCAGCACTTTTCAGTAGAAAGACTCTTGTGCTGTACACCACCTGAGCATAATCCAACAGCAAACAGACAGTATGACACCACTGGCTCTGTTCCTCATTAAATTTAAAGATTGTTGCGCCAAAGGGCAAAAAAAATTAAAGCATTGGAATCAGTGCAGCTATGTTTGCTGATTGAAATATAAGGACCCTGAATATTGTGTTTCTTTTGTCTTCAGGGTGCTAGGATCTCTCCAGAATTTTGAAGCGTTCTCAGAAGCTTTCCAGTGCCAAAAAGGCAGTCCAATGAACCCTGAGCTGAAATGTCGTGTTTGGTAGATAGTTTTACTCATGACATATTTATTACCTGACATGGACAACTCAAATCAGGGGGAACAAGTTGTACTTTGAATCCAAAGAGATGTTCTGCTTAAGACTTGTTCCAGTTTACTTGGGACAGAGTGATGAGACAGCTATTTGGATATACTGTAGATGTTTATAAAATGGATTGCATCCTGGACTACTCCCTAATTTAAAAAACTTGAAGTATATTGTATACTCATATATATATATAT
>CM076649.1:6034993-6123276 GCA_038496675.1 Rachycentron canadum | reverse complement strand
AGAATAAGAGACAGTATATATATATATATATATATATATATATATATATGTGTGTGTGTGTGTATATATAAGAAGAAATGTCTTGAGCATTGTCTCAAGTTTCAAGTGTTGTCTTTGGATGAGTAGTTCACTTGTTCTTATTTTGTTGGGTCCCACCACAGATGAGTGTGTACATGAATAACAAGGCTATGTAGAAGACAAAACCTTGTGAAAAGGTTCAAGCTTATGGCTAAGTTTCAATGCTCTACCACCCTTCCTTGAATTAATCCTGATAAAATATCTTGTTTAGATCTTTGTGATTTATCCATTAACATTTGACACTGAGTTGGTGTCTTTCCCCTGATGTGTTGTTTCCAAGATATTGTGCCACTTAATAGTGAACCAATCTAACTTTGACTGACTAAAGGGTGAGTCTGAAAGAAATGAAAGCTTGAGGCTTTGCTCAAGAAAAGCTACAACAGAATTAGTCACACTCTGAGAGTTTGGTTATTCACTGTTTCGTGAAACAAATTACCTAAAGACTTTAAGACTGTTAAATCTTTGCAGCTTTAACCTTAAATTAACGTTCTGAGAGCACTGCATCTTTTAGTATTTTTACACTTACACAATGGACAAGTATATAAAATCAAAGTTATTTAGTACTTTTTGCAGTATTATATTCTTTATCACACCCTGTAATTGATTGTTACTCGACACTCACTGCAGTAATATATATGTAAGTCATAACAGTTTGCCGTAATAATCCATATTCCAGATGTTTACATATATATATGTGATCTGCTACATTTTAGCTAGCAAAAAAACCAGCACTAGTTCGAGGCAGAGTAAATACACTTTACTGCATTATTGGTTACCATGTCAGACTTTAATCAGTTTTAAATGCAGTTATGGGAACGCTGTAGGTTGCAAATAATAGTTGTGTTGTGTGTTTGAAGCTCACTTCCCTTTTTTCCTGCTTCCACACATTCCACCTTATACATGATTTTTAGAGGCTCATAAGTATTTCTGTATTGTGGACTGATGACTCTAAAAAACCCTGAACATGTGCCATTTGTTTGATCACACACACAGTTACTCAAAATTATAGTATCTAGTGGTATGTTATGTGTATGTGTTTACATTTAACCCAAAAAGGTGGCTGATTTGTCAAAGAACTGGTCTTTTCTTCCACTTCACAATCTCCCGAGAGACTTGAACACAGTGATTACATGACTTTTAGCCTTGGGGCAAAGATAATTAAATGCTAAGGGGAAGAGATACACTCACACATGCAGGCAGCAGATGAAGTGGTTCGACTTCTGATCTTGCATTGATCAGTGTCATCTAAGATGAAAGGATGAAGTGCTGTGTGCCGAAGCATGGTGACTGCTGAAGCCAAATTGCAAGCCTGCAGGCAGACACATTGAAGAATAGAGCTTGTCCTTAAAAAGATGGCCAGGGCCAGGACTGTTATTTTCTACCTTTATTAACAATTAATGACAGCAGAACTCATGAGAAAGAACAGAGGCAGTGGCTACAAGAAGCCACAATTTTTGTGCTAAACAGAGGTTTCAAATGTAGAAAAAAAAAAAAAAAAAGCCAATCGAGACACAGCTCCACCGGTTTTGAATGTTTGCTTGTTGTTGGTCACATTCAGGATGCCTTGGTAAACTGAACATGACTGTTAGGTCTCAGTAGAGGCTGGTGAATTGAATGTGCATTTTGAAGCTTTATATCTTCAGCCAGTCTCTAAATCTTCACATTATTGGCGAATACTGTTTGGGGGGGCAATCAAAGACTGTTTTACTCAGAATGTAACCTGCATCATATTAAAAGCAACAGTTATGATATAATATAATTTTGGTAAATATGCCTCTTTACACTCTGCTGGAGAGTTAGATGAGAAAAATCATGCTACTCTCATATTTATCCTTTAAATATAAAGCTATTGCCATCATGGTTAATTTAGCATAAGAACAAAGTGAGACTGAGAACAAGGTGGTTCTCAGTGAAAAGGAATTTTTTTTTTTTTTTTTTTTTTAAACCTTCGGACAGAAACAGGCCAGTTGTTTGACCCTGTTTTCAGTGTTTGTGCTAAGCCAAGTTAACCAGCTGCTGGCTGTAGCCTTAAATTTGACTGGCAAACATGACAGCAGTAGTAGACTCTTACTCTCATACTGCACCAGAAACATATTTTTCAAAAAATTTAAACAAGTGATTATTATTACTATGTCTTGCTTAAAAAAAAAAAAAATGCTGGAGGTGAAATCAGAAACTAAGATGTGCCATCTGGTTGCCACAGGAGCAACAGCTTAGACTCTTGTATTGTTTATCTGATTTTCAAAATTGTTAATCTAACACAAAAGGTACATAATATAAAATGTGTTAGTGTAGATGCTTGGTGTTCTATGTGACAGTATTTACATAGTAAGGATTCAATTCAGGTGAGAAAATGTACTTTTATTATTACATTACATTATTACATGGTGAAATTGTGTCATTTTGAACTGATAAACCAAGTACAACTACATCTTTAGCTATATATGAACATGTCTTCATTTACAGTGTATACTCATCAGATGAATTTATTTATCTACATGAATATTTATGAAATAACACTGTTGCTCTGCAAGGATTCAAATGTTAAAGATGTTTTATGATTGCTGCTGCTATGTAATTATCTAGACTAACTGCTATTTTTGTGACTCAGATCTGTAATTATTGCCATTAAAGTGACTGTCTCAACAGAAATGACCTCAAGTGCCTCCTTGAAATTAAATTAATAATTTTAATGTTATACAATATGTGTACACAGAGAACAGAAATAAAACTCAATGCAGACAATATGTTAAAGTGGTTACATTATATCTCCCCATTTTGCTTTTGTGAGTGTAACATGAAATACATGTCAATTAGCAAGACATACATAATGTTAATATCAAATAATTCTAAAATAAAAAAAAATATTTTAAATTGTCAGTAATATCTGCTATTGCTATTCATTGAGTACAGTTTCTATTATTAAATCTGTCAATAAAAGTTAAAGACTTTTGCCACATTGAATCTGTTTTCTGTCATTAACATTAGCTGGTTGGTCATTACAATTCTAATATGAGGATAAAGCAGGAAGAGTTAAGATTTACATTTTTCATTTGTTTTCTGTGAAAAAAAAGTCAACAACATTAGCTGCTAAGATGTTGAAGATGTCAAGGGATAAGAAGAAAGTTTGGATCATTTGCTCCTAATTCTTCCCATCATAAATACAGATATGAAGTGAAACAGTAGCAGCTATGGTACCTTACAACATTGCCTACTAAATGAAAACAAGTTAAATAAAAGCACATTATAATGTGATGCACTGCAAAAAAAAAGAAAAAAAAAAAAGAAAAGAAATTTGTAAAATGACTACTAAATGAAACATTTTCTTAGCTACTAACCATTTTAATAATGTTAGCTTCTAATTAGTGGAAACTGGAAAGGTTGAATCCTTAGTTAGGGATTCTGTCCATCATAAATTCTAGACTGATATGAAGTGAAACAGTGACAGCTATAGCACCTTCTAGTGTTGCCTGCCAACTGAAATTAAGACAAGTTAAATGAAATGGCAACATATTATTCTGAGGTGAATGTAGTGTTAAAAAAAAAAGAAAAAAAAAAAAAAGTCATTACTGCACCTTCCAGCATTGACTACTGAATAATAAGTCAGGTTCAAAGAAAATTTTAAAATGTAGCTTTTTTTGACAGGTACAGTACCTTCCAGCATTTTCTGCTCAAAAATTAATTAGTTAACGCAAAAAAAAATAAAATAAAACAACGTAATTATTCTGAAGTGAATGCACTGTGAACTGCTACACTGGCTATTAATCATACTATACTATACTACTCTGAATAAAGTAATGTATGAATTAAATTAAAATGTTCCCATTACTTTAGCTGCTATGTTAGGCCATTAAAAATAAAATTTCTCAGGGTCCTGGTTGCTCAACTGGTGTGTGCGAGGTTTAGTCCTCATCCTTCAACTCTTTGCTACATGCCATCCAAGAAAAAATGCCCCACTCATGAATTTAATGAAAATGAAACAGTAATACTTAAATCAGAGAAGCTGAAAAGAAAAAAAAAAGTTATATCATCAGCTTGGTTTTTATCATTAAACATGTATGTTTAATATGCCAATACAAAAAAACAAAAATAATGATAACTGCAGTTTCTAACTTTTGGTATCACAAAGTTAAAGTCAAGGATAAGAAAGAAAGATATATATATATATTAAGATATATATATATAAAAATCAGTTGAGCATTGCTTATACAAATAACCTTTCAAAACTGCACAAAGGTCCATCTCTCGCCACTGAGCCCAAACAACTGGTTATATAGCCCCTGTTCCTGCTGAACACTTAGAAATTCAGTCAGGGGTCCAAGTGTATCTCATTTTAAATTTTAATTGAATTTAATTTTTAATTTTTATTATTAGACTTTAACACTATAAACAAGAATTAAATATTATTTTGTAAACAAACTGCATAATCACTCTAAATCAGACAAATGATTATCAATATAGTGTATTAAACCTAAGACCACCCCCAAAGTTATGGTATAACTCATGACATCGTTGATGACATCAACAAGAGCATAAAACAAGGAAGTGTTTGACGGCATCCCCTTTTGAACTCATGGAGTCCATGGTGAGTATTGAGGATAAAGGTACTTAGATTAAACCAAAAATACTAACTGGAACTATAACAAAACCCAATGCCAACCACAAACAAGCCTGTCATACGAAGCATTTCCAGTTCTTAAAATTAAGTGCTAATCAAAGCATGTGAATTAATATGCTCACAGTTACTGTATACTCTCACACATGTAACTGCAGGTGACAAAAACTGCTAACTTCAACATAGGAGCTAAAGAACATGTGAGTAACATTAGCTGCAAACTTTCTGATGAACGTTGAGGGTTTCTTGACGCTTCTAATCTTAATCAAACCCAAAGTTAGCAAGGACCCAGTCATAGGAATGGGTATAAAACTGCAATGATGTATGAGATCAGTCTGCAGGATCCAATTTAAACAGATTAGTAATAAGAGTGTGTCTCGGTCTTGGATAGATAAAGTTATAGACTATTTCACAGATAAAATTAAACAAAGTCATTGATTTGTTTAAAATAGTGCTGTGCCACTCAGATCCCTTCACTTCTGTCACAATATTAGAAAATGTTTGCAAATTATTTAAAAAGAAAATAGAAAAGAAAGAAATTTAAGCAATTTTAGACTACGACATTAAAATCTGTTACAGTAATTTTGATACTTTCAAAACCTGTTGCTCTAGTTACATTTGTTTTACATGTTTTCAGAATTTATATCACAGGATTTCCAGAAACTTTATCCTAAAGCGGTGGAAAAACTTGCTGCCATTGGTGACAGAATCCTTACGTATGGTCAGTGAGAGGGAAATTGCACCAAGTAATGGATGGCAGGAAACCAGGTAAGTTGTTTCTTACCTTAAAAAAAATTTAAATGTAATTTAAAGGACAAGAAATATAGTTTGAAATTAGACTGTATTTAAGATTTGTATAACAAGACATCAGTTAATAAATGTGACTTTGCTGTCTGAAGTTGTGCTGAGAAACATCCACATGAAGTTGGGCTGTAGTTAACTTACCAGGAGCATTTGAGGCTTCTATTATAGAAATATGGTTAAAATAAAATAAGAGAAAATAACAAAGTAAAAACACCAAAAATATTAACATTAGTCCAAATTCAAAATAACTTGCATTTAGTTATCTAGTTCAATCAATGATTTTTGGGTGATCAAAAAATTAGATTATAAAAAAACAAAAGCTTCAAAACTTAATGTCAGTTGTATTGCAACACGACTGGCTGGTGTGTAATTAACAGGTGGGACTAACATGGTGAAGTATTTCAAAAGAAATGCACTCAACTGCCTCTGTATATTTTGTGCTCTGGGGATGAGATGATGACAGCCCCTTGACATTATTTCAGTGACTGTAGATGTTTGTTTCATTGTGTTAAATATCAATAAGTGCTCCCCTACCTGGGAGGTTCTCTAGCATGCAGTGTTTTGCATATTGTGTTTAACAGTTGTCTAGAGAGCCAGAGCAAAGTATCACTGATCCACTTCCACTTTTATTATCAGTAGCTTTAATCACTCATGACTATTAAGCACCTGCGATGAAGAGATAGAAATCCTGAATGAAATAGTAAAAATGAACCCATATTAGTGTTTTGGGAAAAGCATTTACATTTCAAGCAAGTATGTGACTCTGAAATGACATAAGCATAAACATCCCAGAGGAATAGGTGTAGGGACACTTTGAATTCAGTGGGACCCCAGAGTGGGGCACAAAGAAGAGCGAGGAGTATTGATTGTATATATTGATTAAACTGCAACAAATGACTAGATGCTATCCACTGGTTAAGACCATCTGACAAGGTTGAAAGCAGCAGAAAAAGCTGGGAAGTAAACATCCGGTTCGGACTGTTTTGTCAATATACTATTTCTAATGTCAATAGCAACCATTCATGCTGAAGCCACTTTCAGTTTTAACCCTCAGGCAAATAAAAAGATGGAGAGCTAAGAGTGGGTGGATGAAAGGTGGAGATGAGCTGTTAAAAATTAATCTTTTATATGGGCAGAATAACTGGTTGAAGTAACAAAGTAGAAACTTGTGTCCATCTCGGTCACATCCTTTAGTCCAAACCAAGAGTTTAAGATCTTTTGGGAAGAAATGAACAATAGCTGTAGTAGCTATAGTATTAGCCAAGTTTGTACCTTTGGGGAAAAATGCGAAGGAAATGGACAAAAGAGATGAGCAAAAAAAACTGAAAGAAATAAATGTATGCATATTTATATGTATAGTTATTTCTTTATTTTGCAATTCTACAGTTGTGTACAACAAACAGATAATATTAAAAGGAAAAAAAATGAATTAAGACAAGTATTTATTTAAAACTTATTACAATTAGATATATAAAACGATATTTTATGTTGTAAACTAAGTGTATTAAAATCACTGATCACTGTAAATGAGAGTTTACGATAAATGACAAAAGGGCATGATTAAAAAAAAATGTCAACACATTTTCTCTGTAGATATCATATTAATAAGACGAGAGAGAAAAGAACAACAACGTAACAAAGAAATTACAAATAATTAGGAATATTGGCAGTAGTTTTGTGTTCACTTCACCAGTTATACAACATCCCACTCCATTGCAGTCTCCCAAAGTGTTGTGATGTTCAGGTTTGAGCTCCCAACATCATCGTGTACAAACATCATCATTGCACTGTAGAAGAAGGTACAGAGGTTAAATTGTAAATCATGAACTTCAACAATGTGCAGGGTGTTTTATGAACAAGAGTCATATGTTACTCAAACTTCATGTGTAAGTCAACTGGATCAAATTAATTAAAACAAGAAAAGAAAAAGAAAGAAAAAAATGGATTTAACCTTGATGCCAACAGTTTAGAGATTAGTTTCTAGTGATGGTTAAATTACACACATTCCTAATTACTACTAACCCCAAGCACAAAATGGTCATCATGTATCTGCAGTGGCCTGATAAATTTCTTGTAACTGTTTAGTGATGCTTTAGTGATAATATCTACGTATATTTTTTGTATTCAGATCATTACAAAAGATAATGGGTAATAATGGAAATAATATTAATATTTCCATTTCATTATAATAATATTGAAATTCAGAATTAATGAACTCTTGCATCAATGCCCTTGTAGCATTGTAAATCCCATCGACAGCATTGTGATGTTATATCAGTGAAACAATGACAATAGTAAAAGAGCATAGTTTAGTTTGTGCTTCTGTTCCTTGAAAGCTGTATTTGAAATTTATTTTGTCCATGCTTGAGAGGCTGTCTGGATCTGATCCTCACCTTCTGACACAACAGATCAATATGCCTACAAACTAACTACTACAAAAAACTTGCACTACTCACAATAATATACAATAGGAATATGTCACTTGTGGGGACAAGTCCAGGGGAGTAGGGTGTAATCAGTAAAATGAAGATAACATTAATAAATACTAATGATAGTACACCACCCTCAGTACCCCCATACTTCTGAAAGCCCTTACAGAACAATGTCTGAGCTGAAACTCACACATCACATCAACAGCTGTCAGTGAATTATCTTATTTTTATTTATTTTTTTTAAACTTTGACTTAAAAATGTATTATATTGTTTTGCAAGTTGGATGGATTATTTCGTGGGATAGCAATGTTTTATTGTCACTTCTGTGTTTTTCTGCATGTTTGTAAGGTCAGAGGAAAATAAAATGGTTGATTCTGCATCTGTTAAAATTTTTAATTTTTTTCACACAAACTGCTGTTGAGTCTCTGGACCCCAAACTATAAGGAGGTAAAGGCACTATCAAAAACACATGAGCGTTAAAGCCAAGTGAGCTGTTGTCACTTGTCACTGAGTCTTCCTGTCTTTATATGCTAATTCAGCGTCTGATAAAAAGGCTAAATGTAAAACAGTCTGCAGCTTCTGTTGCCAAAATCCATTTTGGAAAACAACCAGTGGCCTATTAGTGACCATGAGTGATTTTTTTTTTTTTTTTTTCTTCTCTGGAGCCTGTTGGAATGCAACCACGAAAATATCAAAAGCCGAGCAAAGCAGCCAAGCACCAACTTACATGCCTCTTTTCAAATTCATCAAATCCTGCTGCTACACAACTGGAGCTGGAGCTTTGAAAAGAGGTCAAATAGCTTCCAACAGAAATCACTATTACATGTCAACACATTTTTCAGAGACATGACTATTTCACTTAATTTTAACGGATACAATATATCTGAACTAGTATACTGATAATGTTCATTCATGCAGTTAATTTAATTCACATATATCCAGATAGTGTTTAAATTGAATGGAATTACTGTAAAGCTGAGGTGGTCACAAAAAAATACATCAACTGTATACAATAAGTTAACTTTCTTGCTTAAACAAAACAAGCAATTTCATGACAACTAATGACGAGGAAATTGTGACAATTCTCACTATTTTCTTACATGATTACAAACTTGTAATCAAGATTTATGTTTTTCTGTGTTTGTGGTGTTTTATATGTTCAGGATTTTTGCACAGTAGAATGGTGATTAAATGATCCACTTGAGGATAAGATAAATCGATCTAGAGGAAGTTTTGTTTGTCAAGAAACAACCTTAAGAAACACGCCTTGTGTATGAGATCGGAATCGCTATACAGAAACTATGGCCCAAGTCATTCCTTAGGGTAATATTAATTTGTGGTTTTTCAACTTCATCTTTCTTAAGAAGTAAAAGCTGTCAGCAGGAAAAGAATAAACAAGAGGACCATTACTTCTGAATACAAAGCCGGTACATCACTCAAAAAGTCTGATTTCTTCAGTCAGTGATCTTACTTTATACAAATCTTTAAGTTTTCAGAGCCTTTTCCACACAATGTCAGCTAGCTCGTGACTTTTGTTTTGACACTTGTTTCTGCCATGTTTTGGTACATTATATCGGTTGGTCTTCAGAAAGGTCATGGGGAAGTCTACTGTATGTGTTGCAAACGCTCTGATACAGAGGGTGTTGTAGCAACAGAGCCAGGGGGCAAGGGTGTTGAAGACCATGTTCTGCATATCATGGGCATGTGGAAAGCCCTGATGATCACAGGACAAACCGCCCTGGACTGGAAGGTTCATGACCTGAGAAATTTATGGAAAATGGGCTAAATTTTAAATTGTAGTTTATTTTGTAATTATATATAATTATATAATTGCTACATAACCAACATTTGCATTAACAGATATCTACTTGCCACTCTTGCAGACAGCTTCAGCAATCTTTGGATTTGTAATACAAGAGGTTATATAAAACCTCTCAGAAGCACTGGCCAACAAGACAAGAAGTAGCTGGTTAACATACTAACTTCAGTTAGTGATAGAAATAGATGTAAAACAGGGCTGATTTCAATGCCAGAGACAGCTCTTGACGACAAAAAGGTTTGATGCTGAAATTTTCCCCCTAGACTTGTGAGTAAATAGCTGTTTATACTAAATTTGGCTATATATAAATTTCAAAACATACAAATATTTATAAAAAAACATTTTCGCCCAGGCTGAACACAGGATCTGAGAAACAAGCAGGTAGCTTTTAAACATTAGAAATAATAACATTTCTCAAGTTCTCAATTTTCAAGTTTTTCAGAGAAACAAATTTAATGTTGCGTTGTATATGCTGCTTTACATATTTAACTTCTGGAAATGTTAGTGTCTGCTGTGTCTTTTCTCTATTTTCTTGCATGATATACATTTGATATTATGTGTGGTAATCAATTTTGAACGTTAACTCTCAATTTATAATCCAAGTCAGTGCACATTAAGATTCAAAGTTCAGCATAGCTTCTGCCATAATGATGAAAACATGGTAATGGCACAAATCTCATGCTTATCTATGGCAAGCACATTCTATCTTAGAAAGTTTAGTCATAGCTGAAATATCTAGCTTTTGTGTGTTACATGTACTTTTCATTGTTAAAATAATAACAGTAATCACTTAAACCTACATTTAATTCTGTATCACACTGCAGGAGCTTTGTGAGAAGAATAAATACCTCATAGATCAGCAGCGATGCCAGCGATGGTTTTCCATGGTATACCACTACAACTGGAAGTTGTACAATAACCTCTTTTGTTTGTGCTTGAATAGCATTTTAAGTACAATTAGGTACAGACTGAGATCATCATGGAGTAATAGGTCTGAAATTGTCCGTTAAGAAGCTCCTCTGATGCATGTGTCCCTATTGACGTAAAACAGAGTCTGCTGAAAAAACCTGACCAATGATCAGGTCAGTGCTCTCAAGTAACCACAATAATACTATTTGCTTCTATTCTGCTTAATCCCCTCACTATACTGCTTAAGTTCAGTAGGAATAGTGTGCATCATCGTAAAATATCATAGGATGTCTTACCACTGGCCTCTGGCCTGATGTTACTTTGGATGAGATACCCAAAGACTTAGAAATATCCTCCAGAGGTACGTGGTCTCCAGGTGAGTCCTGGATGAAGTGCAGTAGGACCTTTTCTCCACCTTTACACCGTAAAACATATTAAAAATCTTTCAAGTTAGCTTGTTGACTTAAACTCACCCAAGAAAAGATTGTTACGAATTTGCTTTAGCAAACTTGTGACTGAGTGTGATACATAACAGCAGTAATAATATTCAAAACAAAGTTCAATTCATTACATTTACTCATTTGGTATATGCTTTTATCCAAAGCAGCTTACAACTGAGGGACAGCAATAAACCTTCAATATATAACACAGATAACATTTACAGGTACTACTAGTAAAGATATATACAAATAAGATCAATAAATGACAGAATTGGAAAAAAGGTACAATCCTCTAAAAATATCCAATGCAGTTTACTTACTTCAGCTTCTATTAAATAAACGATCATTAAGGAACTAAGTATTTTCCTGTAACATTCAAATTTAAGCCTATATTACGTGGGCTGCTGCGCTGTAAGGACTCCTACTTGAGCCAAGATTTTTAAAGTCAGACAGTCAGACAGAACAATTTGTAATCTACTTCCTCCCACTGACTCCTTTGCAGTAGGTCATGATGTCACCACACCATTAAAGCAAGTGCATGCACAATCATAGAAAGTGTCAGTACAATTTGTGTGGCCTTTTTGCTTTCTTGCTGTATTCAGAGCATGTGTGTAATTTGCTTCCATGTGTCTCTTTATACATATGTAGTTTTATATTGTTATATAGTAAATGATTTTGGGTATCTACCACACTAGGTTAAAAATCTCCAACCCCATCCAGCAGTGTAATTTGAAAATTTTAATTAGAATTTAATTGGTTAAAATAATCTTAATTTCTTCCAAAGTAAATAATGAAAGGCAGCAGCCCTGCAGAGCAATGAAGGGCAAGTGTTTGAGAGGTCATTATGAGCCTCTAACTACACTACACAACACGTGATGCAGCATTGCCCTCTAGAGGAGAGACTGTAAAATAGCAATTATTGCAGTTAAATTCTTTGCCTTTGTTTAAATGACTGCGAAAACATTTACATTGAAATCCCTGAGTACACTAAGTCTGCTGAAGACCCTAATTTATACTCCCCTCTGCTGCATATCAAATGTACCTTTTGCCACAATGAGCATGCCTCCACTCTGCAACAGATCTCCTGAGAAGTTCCCCTGGATTCCTTCAGCACTGGCCTGAAAACAGTAAAGACAACATGCAGTCAAAAACAGCCTGAGTAGCAGGTGGACCAGCAACTTCACCTTTGCTCCTCTGATAGGACAAGCAGTATGAGGATATCTACCTTTGCTGTTACATCTCGTACTTTTTTCCCTAAAGCAGCAGGAACCACACTTAATGCTGTGTACCTGAGAGGGAGATTGGAGATCATCACATTTCTTTGGTCTATAATATATAAAACTGTTCTAAACCCAAAGATATCCAGTTTTTCAAAAGACAGAAAAGCAAACTTCAAAACAGAAAAACTGGAACCAGAACATATTTGCCTTATTTGACTTCAGTTTACTCAAACAAATTATCAAATATTAAAGTCTTGCAGATTTATTTTCTGTAGATTTAATGATTAATTGACTAAATGTTGTGGCTCTAAAGAATATAATTAAGGCTAAAGCTAATCTTCTTTACATATATTAAATATATGCAACATACAGTGTCAAAGCCACCTGTGATTCATACAGCCCAGACATATAGCTTCCATATTACATTTAGGGAACATGCATTTACTGTACTTACCGTTTGAAGCCCAAATCCTTGTAGGTTTTCTTTTGTTCATCAACGTAAATGGCTAAAAGAGAAGATGACCATTTACAATTATGCACAAGTGTGATGTGCTCAATAACCATGTCTGAGTTCTGGTGGCACCCCCTATCTTACTGTTACCTAAGTTTGTGTGTGCACACTTAGGTAACAATAAGATAAGTGAGATTACTTATTTCAACATTTACAGGAAAAAAAACAAATGGATTCTCCCTGATTTTCATTTCTGAAAAGAAATCTATTGACTATTTGAACTGGGTGATAGCAATCTGAACTATGGAAGATTTAAACTAAGCTGGAATGTCACATTTTAAGTCCATTTTTTCTCTCTTGTTTATTTGTTTTCTTTGTGTGACAGTAGTCATAGGAGCCTCTACTTTGAGAGATGCTTGTGTTTTATCAAAACCACAAGTGATCAAATGTAATTTATGACTGATTAATCATCATTCTAGGAAAAAAATTTAAGTATTGTCCCAGAACAGATGCTTGATAATATATATCCAATAGTCAGAAACAAAACTAATCCTGTATTGTGAAATTGTTTCAGTAGACCAAATTTCCCAATGAAGCGCTGTGCTTTAGGTGGTGTGGTGGTGGTGTGGTTGTCATATTTATACAAGCGCCACATAGACTGGACTTCAAGAGAATGTATATAAGATAATAAATACTGCTTACATCCTTTAAAAAATCCTCTTTCCTTGAACTCCTTAAGCCCAAACTCCTCTGGTCCAATGCCCACCAGCGCTACACCACTGGCACTCAGGTCCGGCTCCAGTTTGCTGATATCTGATGCCATCCACCGACACACCTGACAGCCAAATCTGCGCAGGAAGAACAAGACCACAGGCTGGTCCTGCCACAGAGACTGGAGCTCCACACTCTGAAACAAAATACAACTTGTGATTTTTTTTATTTTCTCAATTAATAAATTAGTCATTTGAATCAATCAAAATGTGAAAAATGTCCATTCCTTTTTTTCCAGAGCCTGATAAACCCAAAAATAATATGTTTACTGCCTTTAAGAAAAAATAATAATAAATTTAATCTAATTTGAGAAGCTAAAAACAGAGTTTTGACATTTTCTACTGTTGATTTTGCCAATCACTTCGTTGCTGAAGCTAAAAAACAAGCCACAAAACCAACATATGGGAAATGGGTGTCGGCAGCTTGAACTAATTTTATCTTTATCTATCTCTATCTAATTTTGTTATCTATGAAATCATTAATCATAGAGTCAAACAGTGCTGATGATTCCCATCAGGTCACCATTAGGTCACAGTGGAGGCTCATTTCCCAACAATTATATAATTGCTGAGGTAATGGCAGGTTTAATAGAGTTGGTCTCAGCAGGGCCCTCTCAGGGGAACAAGCCGACCTACCAGTTCAGCTTTATATTTAAGCAGCACCTTTAAACACAGACCTGCAGAGCATGAACGCTCACATCTGTAGGTTTTAGCCTTGGTAAACATCTTAATGTCTCACCTCTCCACTGTCAGCGCTTTTCACCAAATTCTTTCCAACCTGACCAAGGTCGACTTTCGCCATTTTCTATTATTTCTATTAAACCGAATGGAAACCGTCTGTGTAACGTTGAAAACGATGAAACCACGGCGTATAATTTTAAGTAAGTATGTTTGAGTAACAACCGCACGACAGTTGCAAAACAATTGCTTCCTCACACACCCACCGGACTCCACCGTCCAATCAGATCCTGTCTCTGCAGGAGACTCATCCAATCAGATGGCACGGCGTGTAGCGCGTAGGCGGGGCTTACCGAGGGGAACCGAAAACACGTGGATCCCATCAAACCCGTTTTTATATATGTTTAATTAATTTTTTTCTTAACAGTCATTTCTTTAAGTTGATCGTTTTCACTAGTTAAAACATTTTGAAACCAGTTTTAACATTAGCTCAAAGTTCATGTTTGAAAAGATTCAAGTTTTTGTAATGCAAGTTGCGTAAGGTGTTGTACAGGTGAGCTCAAAGTTAACTGGATTTATAGCATGGCCTTTGCTCTCTTTCATTACTGTTTGAAATGTTCCAGTTTCCTAATGTGAATCCCTGAGAAAACCATGTGAGCCTGAGCTATACAGAGACTTTTATATGGGATTTTTTTATATGGGCCTAGAGCTGTCTGTACATTACCTCTAAAAGAAATAATTTCATGAAAAAATTAAAACATACACTGGTCCAATGACAATTAATTCATTAGCTTATGCTTTAGAGACCTCTCCTGTATCCAGTCAGACAACCCACAAGGCAGATTATCTGACTTTAAGTCAATTAGACATAATGAGCCTGGTATCACAGGTGGCCCAAAAATCACTTCAGTATTTCTATAGGGACCAGTCCATCCTAATAAAGTTAATGAAATAAAATACCTATAAAAATACCTATGTAAAAAATTTAGACTCTATTCATAAAAATTAAATGACAGGAAAACACAAACTCAGAAATGTCAACAAAAATTACTTCAAACTAAAGAGAGAAACAGCTCAGATGTGTAACACCTACTGACACCCACAATGTGCTCAGGTTGCCATCAGGCGCGCCAGTCCGATACAAACAAACAAAGCATTCATTTAAGATTCCTCTGTTGCTGCTGACAATCCCAATCCCACCATAAGTACATGCACACATGCATTTACTGCAAAGCAACAAATCTTTTTCACAGCACATCATTTTTTGTTTGTCATAGAAAGAAAAGGTGTAAATGATAATATTAAAAATGACTTGCATTGGTTTAGAAGAGCTAGTTTGAAGGGCCCTTTGCTGTGCAATCCCAATATTAGAGAAATGAGTTTCACCTGCACTTTAATTTTCTCTGATGAGAAGTCAACTTGTTTGCTGTAAGGCCTGTTTGACCCCTTCTACTGCACTAGCAGCTCTGTCCCTCACTTCTTATCACGCATGGCAAGCAGAAGATCTACACCAACACCACTAGTAGAATAAAAGGCAAAATGCACCCAAAGTCTTATAAAATAATGGCTCTGCAGAATAGTGGCCCATGACTGGCATATTATTATAGATTGTTAATACAGATACATCAGTGTGTATCAGCTGATGAGGATGGAGCCAGTTTTAACTTAGACAGTAAAGACCAGTGGTTCCAGAGATAGGGTCTGGACCACATCATAAACCTTGGGGGATCAGTCAATCACTGGGGGCAGAAAAGAAAAACGACATGTTTGGCTCATAGACATCTTATCTTACTCTAAGTGTAAAATCCTCATCTGAAACGTAGCCAGAGACCGGATCTGTCAGATAAATGTAGCTGGGACTCTTCCGCCGGTGCTGATGTTGCAGGGAGGGGCGTGACGTCACGGGAGAGACCGGGAGGAAAAAGGCGAAGGTGGGGGGGGGGGGAGAGGGGGGGAAGACAAGGGACGGAGGACAGCGGGGGATGACTGCATCAAAGGGAAAACAAAAAGAAAAACAAAACAATCATGACTCCTGTAACCCAGCCTCGGTTTTTTATAAATCACAATGGTCGCTCTGTTTACCTACACTGTCTGCCGCAATAAATGACGAGTCGCCCCGGTAAGGTAATTATGATCTTTCACTTTGCACGCCTTCTCCATCCTCTAACATTGTGTGAGGTCGTCATCCTTTAGACGCAAACGTCGAGTCCAGGAAAATGTCGAGGATCGTCGGATAAATGGTCGATCGTTTACGTGTTTGCAAATAGGATCTAAATTGGCCAAACGTTTCGTTTTCGTTTGAGCGACACTGGCGCGTTATCCTTGCGACTGTCTTGAAAGCCGTCGTTGTAACCCCCAGCGGCTCCATTGTGTCCGATCTGAATTTCCTCCATGAAAAATTAAAATGGAAACAGGCTTCATGAGAGCGGTGCCGCATACTTACACTGCTGTATTCAGCCACGCCGAGCACATGGGCTCTGCGCACAACACTTACGTGCGCATTGGTTGCAGTGCGTCGTGCCCATCATTGCTGTGCCATCGCTGCTGTCTGCCGATGACTGCAGTGTCCTCTTGATAGCACTACACAACCATCAGCCACACCAAGTTACTCACATCCTCACATGCCATATTGTGCTTCTCTCCAACGACCTCTAATTTGAGCTATTAAACCTTAACAAGTTATAATTATGTCTGAGTTTTAACTTGACATCGTTTTTTGTTTTTTTTTAAAGCTGCAGTGTAAACTGGCTTGAGAGAGATGTCATCTCCAGGGATGGGCACCCCCAGTGACCCCCTTCTGGCCAGTCCAGGGGGGAGGTTATCCACAGCTCAGGAAGGTTTCTGGAGGGGCTCACTTCCCAAAACTGCCAGTTTCCCAATATCTACCACTCGGCACCTCAGTCACAGAGCCAACAACTTCCAAAGACAGCCAAAACGCCGGAAGCTGATAAGACCTTCTCCGCCTCCGCCACCCAACACACCTTGTCCCTTGGACCACCTGGACCTCAGTGAACTTCCCCCGAGACGTACCTTCCAAGAGCTACTCTTCAATGGCTGCATCTTGTTTGGTATCGAATTTAGTTATGCCATGGAAACAGCTTATGTGACTCCCGTGCTTCTCCAGATGGGTCTGCCTGATCAGTTCTACAGCTTGGTGTGGTTCATTAGCCCCATATTGGGTAAGTGAACAGCTGATGGAAGTTGACATGATACATTATACTTGTGAAAAGCAATAATCTTGTTACACTTGCTCAACGTCCTCTAACTCTCTCCAATGTTTTTGGCTTGAAGGATTCCTTGTTCAGCCTCTTATAGGAGCGTGGAGTGATCGATGTACATCCCGGTTTGGGCGAAGGAGACCTTTCATTTTTGCCTTGGCCATAGGTAGGAAATATCAAAAGAGGACTCCAGTGATTTTATTGTACGCTTCTATAAATTTGGGACACGTTTTAAAAAACAGATTTTATTAGATTAGATTAGATTATTCAAATAATGGCTGCAGAGGCCACGATATATCCATGATACGAAGCAAAAAAGAAAACACATACATTGCAATGTTTGCTTCCCATATGGCAACATGGTGATGGCTTTCATCAGACTTTCTCTGCCTGATAAATGTCCACATATTCCAATCTCCATGGTCCCAATTTTTAACCCCGTTCTGCAGCCTCCAATCCTTAGCTGGAAGCATTTTTCCCCCATTGAGCAAGATGTCTGTTTAACTGTTGTTTGGACATTACAAACTTTCTTCTGCTCATTCACAGGGGCTTTGGTTGGTCTAACGCTGGTGCTCAATGGGCGGGACATTGGAGGTGTTCTGGCTGACACAGCTTCAAATCACAAGTGGGGAATTGTCCTGACTGTGTGTGGTGTAGTTCTGATGGACTTCAGTGCTGATTCAGCTGACAACCCAAGCCATGCCTACATGATGGATGTGTGCAGCCCAGAAGACCAGGATCGGGGGTTGAATATCCATGCACTGCTGGCAGGTAAGGAAACACTTTACATGGTTACAAATGCAAGTTTATTATTATACTGTTTCATTTATACAGTAGTAGGAAGATGGTACGATATTGTGGCAAGAACAGCGGAAATTTTAGTTTAAGAAAACAGCAGCTATTGTAAAGTTAAATAAAAAGTTGTTGTCATCACTCTCTTAGTTTGTTTCTCATTTTTTTATACAGGACTAGGCGGTGGCTTTGGCTACATAGTGGGTGGTATCAACTGGGACCAGACCCACTTTGGAAGGTCAATGGGAGGTCAACTGCGGGTCATATACCTGTTTACAAGTGTCACTTTGGTGATTGCCACAGCCATGACTCTGATGAGTATCCCTGAACGGCCCTTACCAAAGAGCCAGCCAAACAAAAACTCCAGCAAAAACCACCTGAAGAGCCCCAGCCTCCCTCTTCCTCCCTCTCCCCCTGTTCCCCCAGGATCAGCTTTGGGGCGGGATGAGGAAGATGAGGATGGTTTTTACAGCTACAATTTCTCAAAATCTCATGCTCCTGGCCCTCTGGCACATTCTTGTAGTGGCCTCAGCCTTGCAAGCCCCATATCGCCCCTGAGCCCCCTTACTCCAAAATATGGCAGCTTTATTAGTAGGGACAGCTCGCTCACAGGCATCAATGAGTTTGCCTCATCGTTAGGAACCTCCTATATAGACAGCGTGCTCATACACTGCTACACAGGTCAGCAGATGCCACAGGCCCCGCCCACCAACTCCACTACTGCACCCCCGCCTGCAGAGGACTCCCCTCCTCCTGAAGAGTCCACACAGGGGGGCCATCCTGCAGGACAGACCCAGGCCGATGAAGTATCTTGTCCAGCTGGAGAAGCTCATGATGCAGATGTGCCCCCGCCTCAGGGAGATGCACAATCTCATGGAGCATCTCAGGTCACAGCCAGAGCTGGTGCTCAGCCTTCTGCAGGGTCACATCGGGGCTCCACTGCTGGTATCCTGAAGCGACCCCAGAGTCTTGCGCTGATGGAGGAGCCCATGGCGACACAGATTGTTGGGTTGGAGAATGGACGCAGGGGAACTGTGACATTCAACCAGCAGGTCAGACACAAATATAAAAAACTGCAAAAGCTGTTATATCAGTAGCCTCCAGTGAATTTTTAACACAGTGCCTGTCTGTTTTATTTTCGACGAAGGTTGCAAACATTTTGCTGAATGGGGTGCGATATGAGAGTGACCTGAGTGAGAATGTTGAGACAGGAGAGTCCCAAATGTCAATGAAGCTGCTGTGTATAGCCATCTACAGGATGCCTCCCTCTCTGCGGAGTTTATGCACTAATCATTTTTTGGGTGAGAAGGACCATTTCTATTTGAGTTTATTAAAAAACTATATACAGCTGCCTGATTTGTATTTAAAAGCAACTGAGTTAATACCCTCCATTTCTCTCTGTATTGTAGGCTGGCTGTCCTTTGAAGGCATGCTGCTCTTCTACACTGACTTCATGGGGGAGGTTGTGTTCAAAGGAGACCCCAAAGCGTCCCACGACTCTGAGGCTTACCAACGCTACAATGCTGGTGTTAGCATGGGCTGCTGGGGCATGTGCATCTATGCATTCAGTGCTGCTTTCTACTCAGGTAAATGACTACTCCAATCACTTCATGGCTTCGGTTTCAGCATAGCCCTGCACTAGGAGTAATTTTTCAGCTCGGTTGAATTTGTGCAGTAATTTGTCATCCTCACAGCTTTTGTTCTCTGTTTTTTCTTCAACTTCCAGCCATACTGGAGAAACTGGAGGAACGTTTCTCTCTTCGCACTCTTTATTTTTTTGCCTACTTGGCATTTGGTTTAGGCACAGGCCTTGCCACACTATCCACCAACCTCTATGTGGTACTGTCCCTCTGTGTCACCTATGGGGTGCTCTTCTCCTCTCTATGCACGCTGCCTTACTCTCTGCTGTGTGAATACTACCAGAGCCCTCAGGTAAGTCTCCAGATATGTGCAGCTTTAGCGTTAACTTGTTCGTCGAGTAATATGTAGTCGTCTTGATGGTATTTTTTTAAAACAAAAAGAATACATTAACAGCTTGGGAAATTTGATTATAAACTATCTTTCTATGAGTTCATCATATTTGTCTGCCAAACACGAAGCTACAGCCAGCAGTCAACTAGCTTACCTTAACATAAAGTCTGGAAACAATTATCTGGCCTTTTGGATGTTAAAAAAAATCCACCTACCATGTCTAAGGCTGACTAATTAACATTGTGTATCTGCCTTGTTTAATCTGCACAAAAACAATACATTGTAGTTTTATGGAGCTTGTGTTCTGGACAATTTCCTCAGCTTTAGAAATTCTGGCTGGTTTTATTATCTTAACCTTACAAACCCAGACTGTTCCTCCATTCCCTGTGTTTGTGAGCTAATCGACTGCTGATGGTTGTGCTATCAGTCTTCTTGTCTAACTCTCAGCAAGAAAACAAATAAGCCAATTTCCCAATGGACAGATATAATGCTGTTGTGATTTGTGATGCACCATTGATCTATAACATAAAACTAAACTTTTCTTGCATGTCCCACAGTTTTGTGGCTCATCAGAGGAAGGGACCAAACGAGGTATGGGGGTGGACATCTCTCTGCTCAGTTGCCAGTATTTCCTGGCTCAGATCCTGGTCTCGGTGGCGATGGGACCTCTGACCTCACTAGTGGGTGGGGCCCAGGGAGTGATGTACTTTGCAAGCCTGATGTCATTCGTGGGCTGCCTGTACTCTTCTCTCTGCATGGTGTACCAGCTGCCCCCCCCTGAGGGTGAGCCCCCCGAAAGCGAGACTCAGCCGCTATTGGTGCACATTTAGAAAACTCTTAATTTACTTTACCTCACATGCACACACACACATACACACTCACTCAATGGCACATGCTCTCATGCTGTCGCTTAGTGTCTGAGTGTGTTGACCTTCACAGCACTGTTAGGACAAATGCACTGTATATCCTGCCACACACTGTACAGCACAACTCCAACAAATATATATCGTTTCACACTAATCAGCACTGCTCTTCTCAGAGCTAGACAGACAGACAGACATACATTGGCCCCTGCTCTAATATGTGTATACATGACCAGTGTGTTCATACAGTGTGTGTGCCCATGCATTATTTTTCCTAACCTTTGCAAATGAATGTGACCTTTTTGAATGCAGTGTGGGACCATTGGATGTGTATGTGTGTGTGTGTGTGAGAGACTGTGACTGACCTCTTTGAGTGTAGATAAGCTGTTCTTGTGTGATTCTTTGCTCTAAAATCTTGCATCATCTTTTCTTGCTTGTTGGTGTTTAGTAGAGAAATGTTATTCACCACGTACAGGCTAACTACAGCTTTCCCCTCTTTTTCTTCCTTTTATTAGTTGCCTAACGTCTGCATGAGCTGCAATGTAATCTCTCAAAGCCTTGTGTTAATGTTTTGTTGTGGTCATACGGCCAAGGGAATGTCTACCTGCCTGTTTCTCTGAGTTAGCATATTATCACACACTACGCAGGATCTTCTGACTAAATGAATGTGCTGCCAGTGACCACTCACACTCACTGTTGATGCTTCTGCAATAATTCAACAGCTCTTTTGGCATACTATATCAAACACATACTTAATATTCATGTGAAGCTGAACAGTGCTTAATAACAGTTACCATATCAAAGGGCTTCACATTTTAATAGCAAGTAAAAACAACACTTTCAATACAGTCTAGTCATTATGTGACTGAATCAGTGTGCTTTCCCCAAATTTCACAGTTTAGTGCTAGGTCAGAGCCCCAAGTATCACTACAATACAATTTAATAACTTAGCACAGAGCCATGACTAATAGCACGACTCACATCAACACTCAACACTCATACACAAACCTCCGAAAACACAGAGAAATGTGTACTGGTGGCAAATTCTGTCTGGGCCGCTCTCTAAGCCATGGACAACCCTGTGAGCTGTCACCCTACTCCTGGCCATACCATTGTAATAATGACAATGATTCTTGTCATTATCAGGAAGAGGAGAAGTTGAAACTGGGGTGTGAATCAGCAATCAGTCGGAAACCGAACAAAGCAGAAGAACAGCAAACAGAGAGAAGACTCATGTGAACTATGGCTAACCCTGAAGGTGGACAACAATGAAAGAAAAGACTGTGGGGGTTCATAGAGCCAGCAGCAAGTACTTACTGGCATCATTAGGGTGCATGCTTGAGGTAGTAGGCTTCTGCTCCTTCACTCTCAGCCCATCATCTCAGTGTAGTGATGATCTTACATTTCTTGGCCAAGTTCCCCACAGGAATAATCAGACTTTACACCTTTTCCATTCTGAATAAGCCATCTTCATCTGCGACATGGTACATATTATTCATTTTTTACATCTGTTGTGCCATGGCAAACAGTATGCTTTGTCTTCTCAGCCTCAGCACAGGCACTGAGTCTGACTTCAGGGCTTTAACACAAGGTAAACTTTGGTATCTAACCTGTTTCAGGCTTTTCATTGTGATGGTTTCATTGACTGGCTCACACATCAAGCGCCCCGACATTATTGCTGCTTCAGCAGTGTCAACAATTGCCTACTATTAAAGCCTCCTGGACTGACTGGATGCACGCCATGCTAACGTTTCTGAAGAAACTGATTGTATGGATCATGCTGTTGCAGCTTGCTTGAGGAAAAAAAAAAAAAAACAACACATTTGGGCTTTTGTGTTATCTGGTACCACCTATTGCTCAGTATTAGCAGTGTTACTGTTAAAGCTACTTTTATTCAGGGTTCAGTTAAAACTAAAATGATTTTGCCATTTTGGACTCCTGTGTCAATTTTTGTATTTATATCACTGGTAATCATTAACCATACCAGTTGTTATCCTAGTTGACTTCATAATGTATCTGCAATCCTTACCTACACCACACAGGGGAGCCAAGAGACACAAAACCACAATTCATTGATTCTGAAAACCCTTTTCCATTACAAAGTGAATGAGGTTATTCCTGTTACTTCCTGCATCTAAGCCAGCCATTTTCCATGTTAAGAAAAAATTGGGTCAAGTGACATCATCTACATGAAAAAAAGCCATGATTTTGAGAGGCAGTTATGTTCGACAAACAGGTAACATGCACACAGAATAAATAAACTTAAGTAAAAAGACAATTTATTTGTTAATCAGAATATACAAAGCAGTGGCTGAAGTAACCGAATGTCTGGTTCTGAAAAAGGCAGTCTTGGACACAAAACTGGGCTACCCAGCCATAACATAAAACTCATTGAAAACGTAAGAAAAACAAAGTATAAATGGTACAAACTTGCGTGGAATGCATACAGAACAAATGACCAAAGCTTTAAGATTTAAGAGGGGTTAATTAACATTGCAAAATCCTGCCTCCATAAAACAAGGTCAAGCAGTCTTATCATGGAGGCGCAAGACAGAGCCCCTTTATTCATTTGCACCATCTGTTATGTTAACAGGGCAGCCAAGCCAAGGATTAACTAGCAGCTCAACACAAAAAAATATGCCTCAACTAATAATGCTAACAACTGTCCATTAGCCCCTGCTTAAAACTTATCTTTGGTCCTTTAAGTGAATCTGAGAGGTCAACATGAGCCTTGGAGGAGGTGAGCAGCTGCCTGTATGTATGAATCATCTGGTCAGCACTGCCATAATAGAGATTGTGCTTCTAACATACTGTTATAAAACCTCAAAAAGAAATGAAACAACTGATCTCATGGTGTGGCCCAATTTGTACAAGTAGAAAAAAGCTCATTTTAAAGACCAATAAATAACATTTCATAAAAAAAAAAAAAAAAAAAGAAAAAAAAAAAAAAAAGGATGCAGGGCCACTATGTTTCAGGACTCCAGTGCAATGTGATAACATGGGAGCAAACAAAAAGAAATCTCTCTCAAAGAAACAGAAAGCACAAGCTCTACAACATGATGTTGACCAGGCTGGTAAGACAGTGCTGCAAACAAGTTGCAGGGCAGAAATCTAAGCCTCCACTTCTGCCTCTTTTGAATCTCCATTTTCCTCTGTCTTCTGCTTTTTTGTCTCCGCCTTTTCCTAATTGAAAAAAAATAAATAAATAAAATAAAAATATTTCATGCATTAGTTAAGATGAAGAGTTCACCAGATTAGTCAACACACATTAAAAACAAGTGATTACATTGTACACCCACCTCATCCTCCTCAGCTGCACGCTTCACAGGCTGTGCATCAGTCTCCTCAGCAGGGGGCGCCTCCTCTGCATTCCCTGTAAAGACAGTTTCAGAAAATGCATCCTTTACTTTCAATGTAATAAAACAAAATGGTTTTCGTTTACTAGGGTTAGGGGAAAATTCGAAAATTGTTGTTCGTAGTAGCTCAAGTCTTTTACTGAAAACAAAAATACAGTTTTCTGTGAACATACCATCTCCGTTCTTGTGTTCCTCCTCTGCAGTTTCTTCCACTTTGTCACTGTGATCAGCACCATTCTGAATGGGGAGAGAGAAATGTCAATCCATGTCATGGGTTTTATTATGTGAAAAATGATGTGGGATAATGGGATAATTTTTTTCTCAATACAAGGAGAGAGAAGAGAAAATTATCAAAATATGGAATATAGTTGAAATAATCCTCTGAGAGTCTTGCATCCACAGACTCCTCTAGGGACACTTAAAAACAGGCATGTGTATGGAGCTCTTATTACATCCCCAGAGGATTAGCTACCAAGCTCTGGGAAACCTCAGACTAGAGACACCAATGGAGACGTCAAAAGGCTTGCTAAATAACATCTGTGCCATTTCACAACCCAAACAAAGCACAGTGTGGAGAGCAGCTGAACCGAAGGGGGAGGCGGGTGCAGCGACACCTGCATGATGAGGGGTGCTAAGACAAAAGGCCATGAGGCTGCCTGCCCTCGTCTCCAACTCACTGTGCCATTGGCAGGTGCGTCCCCGTTGTCGGTCTTCTTCTCCTCCTCCTCCACTTCTACTTCTTTCTTCTCTTTCAGCTCCTACAAAATAAAAGCATGTCCCTTAAAAATCAATGTGACTTTCAGCAAAGAGTTTATTCTAAGTGCCAAACATCTGGCATCCATTAAAAAAAAAAAAGGTGGGGGAACTTGCAAAATTTGAGATTAAGTGTAATTCAATTAAGAATGTTATGTTAGAAATAATAACGATGTTGAGCGTTTTCATCCCTAGACGCGGGTATCGTAACATTAACGTTACTGTGGCTTCCCGCCCACAGCAGCAGCTCCGCTTCACCAGCTGTACTGTTTCTGGCGCTTTGTCTGCTCAACAACACATATTTAGCTAACCACATCACATACGTTGGATTTTCCGGGCACAATATTTAGCTGACAATTACTGGCAAATCATCTCGATGTCGTGCGGCTGTCGACAAATGTCGTTTAAATGTCCCAGTCATTTAGGTAAAACACCTCCCTCCTCCTCCCTCCAATTACTGTTTTAACTTAAGAGAGGAAACGTTAACAACCGTCGAATAACAGTACGTTGTAGTTTAACCTGAGCTATCTTCACTCATCGTTAACAGACATGAAACAACAACTTAGAAAAGTTCCCAAAAATCTTTTAACACGACGGTTCAACAAAAAAAAAGAAAAAAAGAAAGAAAAAAACTTAATGAAACGAACCTTGGTTGTAACCTCTGCAGTTGTGGTCGTGTCAACAGCTGTGTCGGCCATGGCTAATTTTGTTAATTAATTTAGATAATTATATTCCTGTTTAGAATTTTTTTTTTAAATTGTTGGCTCTTTGCCTTCGTGTGTACAGTCCAAAGACGCTGAGAGAGAAATGATGTCTGCCCGTCTCCGCTTTTCTCTCGACCTCGTTGAAAGTCCACTCTCGTTGGATGCAGCGGCTCGATCCCGCACGTGATTGGACAATGTCGAGCAGCGGAGTATTCTATTGGACGAAAATTATGTCAATCTCGGCAATCTGTCCCGCCTCCTAGTTATCTCGTCGTTGATTGGTCCATTGTTTTAAAGCGCTGCACTATGATACCAGAGTTCTTTTTTTCTCTACTACCCACCAGTTAGATTTTTCACCTGCATTTTGAACAATGGATGTCAGTAGTGGTCTGTTTTTTCAGGTTATTAAAAAAATCTATTAGACTCAGGCTTACGACCGATTATTTTTTGGATGGATTGCAAAAGTTTCTGAACATGTGCGCACCTCATCTTTTGTCTTAGCGCTCTTTCTCTGCAGAGATCGGGTATCAAATTACAAGAGAAAAAAAAAAGACTGATGTGACGATGTGAAAACCATGCGGCCACTCCTCCTTGCTATATTTAACACTTGTAACGAATGTGCTTGTGCTCAAATGTGCTTACACTTTCACTTTTCACAGCATCCGATCAATTGAACCACGGCAGTAACAGTGCAACGTGATTATTAAACATAACCCGCTTAACATTAGAGCTGCACATCCATTTTTTTATAAATTCAAAATTTATTGTCGAATTTTTGGACTCTTACAATTGCCCATAGAATAATAATTTGTGTTTAGCTTAAATGTATATTTACCTAAGATTATTACATTTTCTACTTAAGTAATTAAGATAATTGGGCATAACCAGTAAACCACATGAGCTACCTGTTTTATATTTGATACAGTGAAAAGGGGAAAGAAATTTGGTATCAGGCATCGATAGATTAAGCAATACATGTGTTGCTTTGTGAGTCTAATAGATACAGTAATGTGGTGTCATGTGTAGTAGGCTACAGTAAATGTGTGTACATGCAGCTCTGTTGAAAACCTATACAGCATTACAGCTATTATATTCTAATCTTTTTCTATTTACTGAGACAGTACAATTTTCCAAAGCTGAGGAGGGGCTGAACAAGATACATAAGTGAGGTCAAGTCTAAATTGAATGTAACTGAAGTCATTTTTACATGTACATGCAAAACAAATTATCAAAAAAAAAAAAATGATAGCATGCACACTATGAGAATTGGTCTACAAGATACAGTATGTCTGATTCATATTTCAAGTGAGTGACACCATCCAAACGTGAAGTGTCTCCAGATATATTATCCCTTGTCTTATTGATATAGTGTTGCAAGTTATTTTTCTTCTCAGAAGTTTGAGGTGAACCTTCTTTGCCGATTCTGCACTTGCTCATCCAACTGTTAAACCAGAGGAAATGGCAACACACAACTTTGTGGTCTCTGAACTCTTAAATTTCAATCCACATCTGGCCAGTGCCTCACTGCCGTTTAAATGAAGGCAACCATATATATTCTTTTACTATTTAATTCCTCAAAATTCACATAATTTGACCTTAATCAACCTTATTTGTCATGTCTGTCACTGTGTCCGTTCACGCACAGCACATTAATTTTCATAAAACTATCTGATAATTGTCAGAGCAATAGTGTAATTTCCACTTGTTTTACTCCAGTAGAAAAAAACACATTTATACATGCTCCACAGATGACATCACTTTGGTCTGGATTTCAAATATTTCTAGACAGTCACACTAATGTTTGTATCCCGAACTTGTCCCAACACACCCAAGGACGATATCTTGACATGAGTATTTCTTTAGCCTCTAATTTAGGAAGTCCTCAAACCTAATCCTACCCTGCCTCAGTTATCTCCCCCTTGCCATGCCAGCATACAAGCCTGATTTTGAAGAAGCCTCAGGGCCCTTTTTAGTCATTCACCTCACATTCAGCCGAAATATAATTATGAAGACTGTAATTACATGCAGAGATCAAAGGGTTGTGTGTCAGTGTACTAGCTAGTTACTTAGAGATTTATTTTCTGTTTTAAATAAGGATTTTCCCCCTTATGTTGAGTCTGTTGCTGAACTATACTACCCAAGGACTGTATGTGAAATGTTGCTGGTTTTAATTTTATGTACCAAATCTTATGAATACTGAGCAATGAGAAAGAGGTCAGGTAATCACATTTTCACTGCAGTTTTATGTGGTTGAAAGTTAAAACACAAATGAAATACGTTCACCTACAGTTGTTGTGCTTAAAAAACAAGGACTCGTTTTGTTATTGCATGAAGTGTTGCCCTTTTTATTTGGGAAATGAAGGCCATGTGGAGACTGCAGAGCACTGAAGCAGACATCCACCATGTAATGGACTCAGTGTGTGCCGAGTCTAATGTGAATCCATGAGCACAACTGTGGAGCAGACTAAAAAGCAGCAGAAGGCATTACTCACTCTTTTTCTGTAACTGGAAAATGGGAGCAATCAGATAGAGGGGGAGTGTTTGTGAGATCATTTCCTGTCTTTTTTTTTTTTCTTATTTGCCTACCTCAACATGTTTCCATGTGCCACTGATCTGTTACAAAGTTTAAAAAAAAAAAAAAAAAAAATCTATGTGCAGCCTGTTCATGCTGCAGGTAGGGAAGAAATCCATTGCAGCAAGTAGGGCAGTCAAGGAAAAAGTTGAAAAAGAGATGCAGTTTCTGTGGCAATTTTTACAAACTTATTTGCCAACAACTGGAGTGTTTACCACACTTTCCACAAGTAGAAACTGGAAAACTTTTTTTTATGCTATTCAAAATTATGGAACCACAGAAAGTAATACTGTATAGTATAAAAGACTCTTTGTGTTCACAGGGACACACGTGAAAGAAAATTTGAAGTTTTGCATCAGGTCCCATTGCCTGAGGAACTATTTCTTGAAGTGTTCTCATTGGGTCTAACAGGTCAAAGGATATAGGACGGGAAGTACAGCACCTTAATTTCACCTTGATTTCATGCAGACAAAAGACTGTCCTCACTTGTGGAATGTCAGTCCCCGGGGGTAGAGCAAAGTGGGGCCCATCAAAGAGCAGAGGTCAGGATTAGGCGGGGGAAGGGTCCTGATAATTGCTGGGATTGGTGGGGGCAAACTGAGCTCTTTTGTTTTGAACAGCAGTGTCCTGCATGGTCTGGCTGTCTTTCTCTGGTTCTCAGGCAAGTCCTGCAGAGTACAGGGACAACATAAAGTTGACTTCTCGCTGGGAATCTTTAGTCAAATGCACAGTGAGGGAGAAAGTGTGTTTATATAATGGTCTTATAATTAACTCAATTAAGTAAAGTCATTATTGACAATAGTGAAAATATAGTAGTGCTGCCTCAAGACCTCCAGCAGCTTGCACTACATCTTCTAATAAATATTTTTAATTAATTTTTAATGGATGCATGGATTTTTATGAATACTATTTTGAAGTGATAGGGCAAGAAGTATCAAGGCCCAAAAAGATAATATAAAACATATACAAGTATATATGTGTGTGTGTGTATATATAGTAAACAAGTAAAATTTTATTTATTTTTAACAAATAAATTGAAGTAAGTAACAAGTAATTTTTTATTGTAACAATAATTATTTCTTGGGGATTATTATGTGTCAGGAACATGGTTCAACAAAGTAAGAATGAAAAGAAAAAAATATATATATAGAAAAAGTAGCAGTAGCCTACATTGATATTCATGAATATTCATGTGTATACATGCAGTATGTGTACATGAATATGTTGAACAAAACACCAAAAGTAAAAACAGAAGTCAAACAGTATTTAAGTTTGCAGGAACACACATAATGTAAACCAAAGCCCCTCAGTGGCATAGTGCCAAGAGATCCTGAAATCCTGCGGCTCTGATATTGTTTGTGCTGTTGTGGTCGACATGTCTCCTCAGCGCTGCAAGGATTAGTTGTAGGTGCTTTGAGGATTTGGTAAATGCCACTGCTACTGTTTCCCAATGCTGCAAGCCTTTTGGTGTCATTGCATTTTGAGTTAAAGTAGTGTTTGCCATTAACTCAAGCTTGTTCAAAATCAGTGTTGAATTTATTAAAGAATGTGCCTAGCCCCCTTTACCTGTTTATGATAACCACAGGCAGGAAAACATGGTGCAGCCAAGTTCTGGAGGAAGTTGTTTTGTTAACACTGGGTTATGAACTGGTTTTTTTGGCACAATGTCTGATGCAAAGGTGCCAAATGTTACAGGATGTGACTTTACTGGGATAAAGATGTTCTTTTCCTAAGAATTGAAAGAGTGTCTTTTCCCATCCAGATTAGGTAAAGCAACTACCCTATGGAGAGGATATTTCAGGACTCATCAATAATGAAAAAATCTGATACTCAATGTGACATGAGTGACAGTAAAGTGCATCAGTTGACCCGTAAACTTGCTTTTTGGCTATTCATCTCTGGACTATTTAAGAGGTGACCAAAAATTCTGATGTGAATCCAAGCAGCAGTGGTTGGGGTGTCCATACAGGGTATGCACAGGGAGTAAATGATTGGCAAGAGACTACAGAGCAGACCAAGGACATGCTACAGGGACTGTACATCTCCCAGATGGCACATGTTGGACAAAACTGCTGGGCTAAAAAGGTCACCTGGGGTAATCTACTGGCTTTGTTGCCACAACCACCCCAACTCTGCTAGAAAATTAGTAAATTGATGGATGCACAGATGATAACATGGATGACAGATATGATGTGTAAATGTATTCACATTACAGAGGCAAATATATTGTATGTATTCTCTTAACTGTACATTCAGAAATCTATCTATCTATCTATCTATCTATCTATCTATCTATCTATCTATCGTATTCATGATGTCTTTGGTTCACAGTTAGACAACCTGATCATCTTACATCAGAATCTCATAAACACTAAACACTAGTCTTTGGTTGTTGTGTGATGTTCCAGGATCTTGTACTGGTTTCTTGTCCAAAACAATTATTCAACAACGGTGCATATCTGAACAAACACAGTGGCAGATAACTGAAACACCAGTGTAAGTGCTGAAATGGAGATAAGTGAACAGTGGCATTGCAATTAGTTGAAAGGACACAAGTAATACTTCACAAGAATGAAAAATGTCTTTAAGGTTTCATTAACTGAATAGGCTGTGCATTAAAAAGAACACCAAATGTTTGTCTTTTGCACTGCATTTAATCTTTAAATTTAATTTTAGTTTAACTTTTGCTCTACCACCTTATTTATGTCACCTCCTAGCTCCACCCCTGCAACTGTCTTGCCAGAGAAAAGTGGAAATTTCCAGTAATTCCTTTTGCTTTGCAATAAATGCTCCTCCTCCTTCTAGTTTCCCGCCTTTCCCTCTACCTGCTCTTTCCTGCTGCATGCTGGCCTGAAGTCCTCATGGCCCTCTGCTGCCCAACTATGTCTTTCCCAGCAGCAGCTTTCACTTTGCACAATGTGAAGATCTACTCTCTCACACAGACATCCTCCAATGTATCTGATAGTCAAGGGTCTCTAAATTTCTTTCATTGAAGATGTTGAATATTGTGTTTAATATAGTGTTTGATATAGTGTTTAAGTTTTGTTTTATTTGGGTGAAAAAGAAAAGCACTTTTTTATGTTTGTCATTTCAAGACACTTAACACTTGACTTAACATTTCAAGAGAGTTTCTTTGTTTACTATTTTAAAAGTGTATCGTATCTTCTTACCCTCTGAATAAATATTACAGGTTAAGCAACGCCTAACTATCACATTAGCTTTTGAATGATGAACAAGGCTTGGCTTGGGATCACAGAACAGATTGTAGATTTGCATTTTTATTTCTCTGGCTGATCTGATATTCTGGTGTCTGGTGCCTTTCAGAGATATCACATGGTCTAGAGCTTGCCTGCAACAGATACATCTACATTAAGAATCCAGATTCAAGTAATGTTACAATACAATGAAGGCATAGGTATGGCTCCGATGTGGAAAATAATGTGACATGCATTAACTTCTTTGTTGTTTGAGAGGTCTGGGCTATCTCTTTGTTACATCTGTGGTTTTATAACTTCCTCACAGTTCAAGACCAACCACACTACAAATGTGCACATGAGCTGCAGTGACGCTTGACAGAGAATCATTTTATTCAAAATACAAATACTCTACAAGACAGCTGGAGTGGAGAAGTTTGAGTGTGTTGATGGCATGAGGCGTACTGACCTTAGACCCATTGTGAAGCACCAACAAAGAGCCATCTGCACAGCAACCAAAGCTGAGATGAGGGACTCGCACACAGGGGGACCAAGGAGGGGGGTGGGAGGGTGGGTTGGCGTGGTAGTAGGTTGGTGTTTGAGTTGGGGGTATATATATTTTTTAAGGGGGTGGGGGGAGGGATTAAAAAGAGAAATAGTTCAGTGATAAAGATATATTTCTAATTTAAAAGCTTGATCAGTTAGATGATGTGTGAAAATCACAACCATGAGAACATCTCAGAGGTTCATACTCTGCACAGCACATCAGACCAGAGAGCACACGGATCTTTCTATTGGTGCTCAAGTGGAAGACAAGAGCTGCTGGCCTAATCACTGAAGAGCACATTTCCTGCCTCCTGCATGACGAGATTAAGTCAATTGAAGCTGTTTAAGCAAAAATATTTAACCCAAACCTGGATCTCAAAAATGGCGGGTATCCCATTCATTCTGCCAGCGGAAACATGCAGGCTTTGTTTCTGCATTGATCTGAATTTTCATTGTATCTCTGTTTAGAAGGTTAATAGTTTGAATGTGAATAGGTTTCACAGTCCCAACAATATTTAGCTTCCCTTTAGGCTTCATTTCAGAACAGGGAAAACAAAGACAAGATGGTGTCAGGGACATCTGTAAAAATCACAAATATTTCACAGGTAAGACATGAGAGTCAGGATTGCTTAGCAACAGCAGTATAAAAAAAATCTTGCAGCCTGTGTGGCAACAGAGAAACTGATGGTGCTGCCATCTGGTGGTGGACTGGCAGCACATGCAGAGGTTGAACCACACTGAGAAGTTCACCTCTCAGAAGAATACATGTGTAGTAATATGAAATAAAAATGACTTGATAGCATAGATGGTGAGATCCTCTTTCCATCCTGAACACTACTCGAAGATGTGGTCAGTAATGTGATTGGCTGAAAAAAGCACCAGCTCTCATGGCGGATGGTTGCTTAGCAACATTCATGGTAGGGTGGGAAGTGGCTAGGAAGGAGGGTGAGAGTGTTGGGGGGTGGGGCGTCCTTCAAGAGGAGGGAGCATCGTGGGCGCAGACAGTCTTTCTGGGGAAATACCTGGCAAACTTCCCAAATAAATAAACAAGAGAGAGAGGGGGAGAAAGTGGGAGTGAGTGAGAAAGACAGAGAGAGGAGGACAGAGCAGGAGACAGACGTCAGGGGTATTTTCTGGGTTCAGATAACAGTGTTGTCAGAGATAAAGGGAACAAGGCTTTTTATAAGTGCTAGTGCCATTCCCAAACTTAGCCTCGCTGGGGACAGGAAGAAGAAAGTATTTTGGTGAAAACTTGGCATTTTGATGCAAAACTTTGTGGTGAGATGAGGGTTGATGTGAACTTTTATCAACATAGCAAACTGCTATTTGCTTGAAACAAAATGAACTCCAGCATTAGTTGTTAGAGACCGAGCTATGATTGGCACAACAGGATGTGAGCCGTTGTAGTTGATAAGGTGCAGAGGTCTGATGAGGAACAGATAAATAGGCCACAGACAAGCATGTAGCTCCCAGATAAGAGTGTGGAGAAACTCTACCTGTGCTTACATGTCTTTGTTTGCACAGTTGGGTGTGTAAGTGTTTCCAAAATGTGGAATGTGAACTAAATGCAACAATCTCAAAAAAAATAAATAAATAAAAAATAACAAAAAGAAAGACTATAATGACAAGAGATTTTGAGGTATGGAGAAGCAGCACTGGAAAATAGTAGGACTGTTAAGCTTCAGGAAGGAGAAAGGGTGGAAAATGTGCTTATATGGAGAGGAGGGGTAAAAAGGAGTGGATGGTGAGGTGGGGTGGATGGGTGGGAGGACTTTTCTCTGCTGGTAGGTACAACCCGCAGAAGGAGGTGGGCCATGGAAATGGCTGCTGCAGGCGGTCTCTACAGGCAATGAGGACTCTTTTGTCAGAAGCAGGAAATGAGGTTTCTGTTGTGATTAAAAGGAAGGTTTCTATGGCAATGCAGAGAGCCGTGTGCACACAGAATTTGTTGGGAGTAAGGAGGGTGGGGGGGAGTAAGTGAGAGTTGAATTTCAAAGCAAGCAGGCTCCTCCATCTCATCTTCCACTGCTGCCAACCCTCCGCTTTTCTACTGCGCCCCTTTTATCTCTGATAATCTGTTTTCACAGCCACACAGTTGAGACTGCGTAGGAGATAATCTTTAAGTCACTGGTCAATCAGTCACAAATGTGTACAGAACAACAGTTTCACTTCTCAAAATCACAGCTGTCAAAACCTCACTTAAAAAACAAAAGGCATTTTAACAAATATACTAATTAAAACAACACAACTCAAGACGGATAATTAACATAATGACCTAAATGTGTCACTTTCTTTCTTAGATAGGCACACTTCTGTCAAATCAACCCACCCCCCTGTGAAGTCCATGAATATATGATGGCATCAAGTGTGACCTTTAAAACCTAAATATAGAAGCACTCTTTGTTAATTGTTTCACTGAGCGGTAAGTAAAAATATGTTTCCAAAAATAAGCCTTCCATTCTGATTTTCTCTTCTGTACAGAGGAAACAAAAGACATCTTTGCCCCAACACAGGCTCTCTCCAGGATGTTTGGATAAGATGACATTTGAAACTCCTGAGGATCAAAGTGAAGTTTTTTTGTTTTTTGTTTTTTTTTTTTTTATCCTTGCGGGATACAAGACACAGTGGCTGATGTAGAAAAAAAAAAAGATACAGATGCTCCTGATTTTACTACTACACATGAAGATGATTATGGTTATCTGCTCAATATGCCTAAACTATGAATGGCTAACTTGAGTGAGCATAAATAGACACATATGTACATGAACAAAGAACCAATGTAGTGGAAATGTCATATGGAAGAGATTTTTATTATAGAAACCTGAATAAATGTGTGTGATTCACCAATATACGTCAGAGAATAATCACAACAAACTGTTTGAAATCAGTGTGTATGGTGAAGTGCTTAAAAGCTCCTCATCCCCTTTTTTTTTTCGAAACTCGGAATCAAGGTCCCAGCTTTCCAGTTAGAATTACAAAAGGTTCTACTGCCCTCAACCTTTAGCTTTGAGCATAGCAGCAGCTACCATGTAATGAAACACTGCCAGTGATGGAGAGCTGTACTGAGACCAGATTGCATAGTCAAAGCCAGATGGCAAGTCACACATCAAAAGGACAGCTGGTTACCAGAGTCTGAAAAGGCATCTTTATAGCTCTAAACCTAATTAGCTCCAACTAAACAAATCACACCAAGATGTAATGTAGCAGGCAATGCCAATGATTCATCATAAAAGGTGACATACACATAACATAATTACTCTTTAAATGTTTATGTCTGCAAGCTGTATGGTTTGAAGCTAGTTCCATCAGTGGCCACGGTGTCCATTGATCTATATTATGGCAAACATTAAAAGTGAGCCCGGCATCTGCCCACAATGACAGCAGGAATGGGGATCCTCATTAATGACACTGATCCAAGTCAATGAATCAGATCAGAGCATCTACCAGGGAGCGCTGTTGACCTTCGAACTGCTGACTTATCTTTGAGGCTTTGGTCGCTGCCTGATGGACTGAACTTCCTCTCTGGAGAACCTATAAATCACACCCCAGAAATCAGATGCACAACATACTTTAAACAACTGATCAATAATCACTCATGTGTAAGATTTGGACTTTTTATTTCACCCCTTTTATTATTCTTCTGCGAAGTTCCCCCAGTGATAGTGGCCGCTCTTCCTCATCAGTGACAACAGACTCTTCTGCATCATACTCCACACTGAAGAGTCCGACCAACACAGACATACCCATCAATAATCAATGGTGTTCCAAGAGTTTAAATGTATGTATAAATTTAATTACAAATAAATTGATCTGAAAATTAACAGAGAAAACACTGACCTGTTGACCGCAGGCTGGATACTGATATTCTGCTCAAGCAGCTCTGGATTTTGACCCAAAAGGAATTTGGGCAGGTCTTTCGGATTGTAGTCCTTTTCCAGATCCTGAGAGCGATATAATTACAGTGACATATTATATTACAGAGTAGAAAGGAAAGAAAGTTATGTATATACAATAGGATAAAATGTCAAGAAAAGGTAGGACAGAATCACAGGTTGACAGGTTACTTTAGAGTTGAGGAAAGCCTGTACGGTTAGTAGCTCATTAGTCTTCTGTTCCACCAGGCCCAGATAAGACATGATGTTGTTCTCACTAATCCCTGTTGAGGAGCCCAGCATGTCCTCTATTACTGAGCGGTCACACTCCATTTTAGAGAAGGTGCTGTTCACTCCTGTGGGATGGGAGAAACCAAGAGTCAGGAGTACCAGTAAATGTCTAGAATTAAATAACAAGCAAATATCCAGACAAAAGTGCAGTTTAAATATTGTATGTAGCTTTTTTGTAATCACTTGGTGTGTGTATACTGATGTACACACATACATATGAAAAATCAATACTTTACAGTTTTTTTATTTCCTGATTATTTCATCGGACATTTGATTCTAATTTGAAATACCTTATTCATAAAATATAAAACTGAGCGCTGTTTCTATTTCTCTTATAATCATGACCAGATTACATCTTTCTAGGGAACTTGTTAGGAAATTCTTAATTAATTACAGATCCGTAAAACAGATTGTTGCCAAACCTGTTTTAATCTCATCCAGGATTTTGCTTGTGATGCCAGCTTGTGTTTCGTAGTCCTCTGCTTGGGATTCAGCTTCCTTTTGTTGTTCATCAATGTCTCTCAGCAAAGAGCGAAGATCGTGCTCCTGTTGCAAACCTTTCACTCGAAACTGTTCCATCTCTTCTTGGATCTGCAGATTCACACATTCCAGCGTAAACAGATAAATAAACTGGCAATGTATATACTGTACATTACTTAACTTTCTCTTCACGGAACAGCACATCTTCCCTCTCAGCTCTACAACAATGGTCTTTGAAGTTGTTTATGCTGGTTTTTGTGAACAAGAGCTTGACTATACTGCACTGAATGGAAGTATAAGCAAAGGTCAAAATGGAGGAAATGAATTGACTCAGTGTGTTCATGAGGATAGTCAAATAGAGAAAACATACCTGGCTGATTTGATCCCTGAGGGCTTCAGTCTCATTGTTTTGCTCATTAACAAAATTGAAGAGAGCAAAGTTCCGGTCTTCAACTACACAGTGAAACAGCAAACAGCAGTGAGGTACATTCAAACCTTCTGAATAGAGACTGATCATCAATATCAAAGGACATTACATTTAGAGAAATCAAAATTAATCATCTGAAGTTTTTGTATAGTGTGTAAGTATGTCATACCAGTATATCATATAATGTATATAAACATATATATCAAAGCCAGTTTTCAACTTAAACATCTACTGAAACAGTGCAATAAACTGAGTAATGAACAGGTTCGATGTCATGCTCTTTTCTTATGGATGAGATTAAATTAGTGTAGTTGTGGTGGCAAGACACTCACCCTGGATGAACCTGGTGACCAGCAAGTCCAGGTTGTCCTCTCCTGTCACCGTCTGGATCCTTTCAAAAACCTCCTCAAGAGCATCCAGCGACTCTTCCCCTGAGTCTGTCCTCCGCTGCTCCTTCACTTCTGACACTGGGACAAAGAAGCATCATTACCATCATATGAAAGTCATTAGCACAGTGTCAAAGCCATCACCGTCTGGGCTATCATTATTATTATTATTGTTGATTTTTACCTCACCATTTGCTGTTACTTTTGATATATTTATTATTCACACTTCCCTCCTTAGTCTGAGTTTCTATATGTGACATACTTACAAACAGTCCCTAATCTCTACATCATAGTCTAACATTGTAAATGTCCCTTAGTAAATTACAAAAAATGAAAAAATTGTTTTTTTAAGCTTCTGTTTAAATGTTTTTGCTACTAAACTAACTAACTAACTTACATAACTGTTAGCTATCCTGGTGATCTATCGGTAATATGTTAATGTTGCTGCAAATGTTTTGTTACCTATTACGTGCAATAGATCAATAGCTATATTTTGACTGTGTCCATGTTTTTTCCTTTTAGTGTTTGCTATAATGTGCATGATTTAAACTGTTACTGATAGATCTGAGGAAATATATTAAGTATTCATCCTAGTTTTCGCAGACCCAGAAGAATTAAAATGACGTACTTTTGTTATCGTAAAATGTCAAATTCAGCGGCAGAGAATAGAGAATCAATCCTCAACATGGCTAAACTTGGCATTTCCATCTTCTCTAGTTAACTTTATAGGAACCAAAGGATAATATTTAAAATGTCAACATTATTATCATCAGTGACGGTATCACAAACACATTTTCATCATTATATATTTTAGGTCAAAACAGTAATATTGGCTACAGCACAATGGCTGTGGCTTACACTGTCTTTGTCCCGTTTCATGGCTGTCGTCCTGCCCGCTCCTTTCACTGCATTTGGTCGTCATAAACTCTTTCAGGCTATACTCATGGGCAATAACCCTTTCAATTTCCTTCATCTCAGCATTGTATTGGGCAAGGTCCTTCACCGCCTTCTCCCTCATCATTGTCATTTTGGACTGAGCCTCTACCCTAATGCAGAAAGGTTAATAGATAAGATATTCAAAAACCAACATCATGAGGTATAAAGCCTCCTGAGTTTTACATTACACAACTGTTTCAAATCTGACCTAGCATCATATGCAGCAGTGGACAGATTGATCATTTCTCCAATATTCTTGCGGACCTCCTGCAGTTCCTACAACACACACATGCAGAGACATGCTATTTTTTTTGACATCTTAAAGCCAGTGTAAAAAGGGTAATACTGGGCTAAATAACAAGGAAAACTATATTAAAAAATATTTTGAATCATGTATGGTGTGACCTCTGACCTTGTCCAGCCTGTTGTGCAGTTGCTGGAAACGGACACGCTCAATATGAAGTGTCTGCAACTCCTCTCTCAAGTGGCTGTTTTTGGTCAGCTGTTCATTGAAGCGGGTCAAAGCCTGAAGAGGGCACCAGTTTCCAAATATTACAGTCATGTGAAAATTTGTATTATTAATCAGATAAAGATGTTCCTTCATAACTCACTCTGTCCAGTTTGTATTCCAATGTGTGTATGGCCTTCTGAGTCCGCTGTACCTCAGACCTTTGTGTATCACTAGTACAGATCTCCCCTTTCCTCAGCTCTGCCAGCTTCAACTCCATGTTTGAGATCTGGCCACAATCCACACACATGACAGAAACACGACATAAACTTGTTTTTGTGTGTCCAAGATATCAGTAAAACATCAGACTAGAGTTGGTAATATATAGAGTGAAAAGAACTCAACTAACTTCTTTCTCTAGTTCTTTTCGATACTGTTTCTCCTTCCCTAGCTTGTCCTCTAGCAGGTCTCTCTGCTCTAGCAAAGCACGAAGACTCCTGGTGTCTGCACTGTCCTGCTGTTGGCGAGACAAGCTCTTACATACACCAAGGTTACAATGCAGCTCCTCCTGCTCCTTCAGCAGCTTGTCTATCTCCTGCCTTCATCCACAACACACAAACAGGTGATCGGGTGAGTGAAACACACACTTTGCAAACTTTTGTGTACTGATTTTTTTTTTTTTTTTTTTTTTTTACTGTTGCTTGCGGATCTGCTCCCGGGCCTGAATGTTGTAGGCCTGCCGATCTCCTTCCATGATCCTGAACTGTCTTTGCAGTTTGGCTATCTCTGATTCTGCTTAAAAAAACATTATATGCACATTATAGCAACTGGCAAAGTAATATTACTAAGAACATCAACATTTAATAGTTACTATTACCATTACCTGTACCATCCATATCCATCTCACTGCTGTCTGAGTGGGCACTGGTGGTCGCTCTTCCTCGAGGCATGATTACACTGGGATTTACTGGATAGACAAAAAAGTAATAAGTAACACTAAGGAGAATATCGCTGCCCTCTGACTCTTAAGCTTTATAAAACCTAGACATCTAGTCTCATATTCTCTAAATATGCTTTTCTTTCAGTGATTGCCTGGCTTTGATTGGCACTAATTTTGTCTCTATGTTAAATCACTAGAGTAAGATTAAAAATAGTGATGTAAAACTATATCTATTTTTTACTTACATTGATTTGATTTATTTATTATGATTTATGTGAGAAGATCCACGATCCATGATTCACAATCAACATGTTTGTCTTCATTATTTTGTCATTTGAAAAATATATCTAACAATACAGTTTTTGTTTTTCCAGCAGGTTGCCTGTTTGTGATGAATCAAATCTAGATATTGAAGCTATTTAAGCAACTTTATTTCTAATCTCAGAATAGCTAATCTGAGGCATCGCACCCTTGAACATAAGCAGAACCACACATTAGCGAGCCAGTCATTGTTAGCTGTTATGTGAAGCATATACTAATATTTAGCTTATCGAGTTTATCGCTCGCCAACATATGTAAGACATTGATAAAGTGTCTGCTGTTGAGGACAAATAATAATTTACCTAAACAGCTGGAGGTTTGAAGAGCAAGAAGCCAAGTGCGTCTCTCAGGATAAAACAGCAGGCGCCCATTAGCCTGAGTTGTTAGCAACCGTTGCTAAGCGAGGGGAGGAGTGTGTCCCTGAAGTCAGACTGTCAGGCAGGAGGAGTCACGTGTCACACAGTTTATACCATCAGGTTTGAGTGGGTAAAGGTTATTAATTGAACCGTGACTGAAGTTGAGTCTGCCAATCAAAGTGTTGCACAAACACACAATCACTGTGATAGTGCCAGTGCCAGTTTGTGTAAGCTAAAACAAAAGATGTGTGGGATGAATGGGAATGAAGGGACAATCCTCATCTATGAATAAATCCTAAATTTGTGAGTGAGCCATAAGCATTTTAAATATTGTGTATGGGCCAATGCTTATTTTATCTGACAGCGATAGCTGTAGTTATTGGTAAAATTGTTCAGATGTAATACACAGAACATGAAATAAGTTTGATTGAAATACCCAACATCAGTGCTGGAAAGTAATCTACCCAAACAGGCCTACTACTTGACTCAAGTACAGTTTTTAATAGTATCTCTGTTTTAAGCTTCTTTTATACCTCCATTGTACATGGTAGTTTTTTTTTTTCCACATAGAAACTGAGCAGTGTTTAAATTATTGGTTGATTAACCAATTTACTGACTGACAAATAGTAATTGACAATAATTCTTATAATTGATTTGTTATTATAATTTGTCAATTTTAGAAAAATCTGAAAAAATTCACATTCACATTGATCATTGATTATTTTCTGGTTTCTAGTTGACTAAGCTCAACTCAAGCTATACTAAACTCAGCATCTTCACTGTGCTGTTAGCTTTGGCTTCAGGGAATAATGACTTGAGTCTTTACTATTTCCTGAAATTTTACACACTGAGCACTGAATTTATTGTGAATGAAGGTCAGAACTGTCAAAGCTGTCCGATGTATTAGTGATGAAAATAATTGTGGATAGTCATTGTTTGGTACTTCTGTGATAGAATAATACCACTCACTTTCCTAAGTTCTCTGTGTTAATAACTTGACACAGAAAAAAAGTTAGCTGAATACAAACTAAAACTAGATTTTTACACAGGCTCCCTCTACAAGGATGGACAACATGGACCTGATGCAAATTTCTAACAAATTACTTTTATACATAACTTTTAACTCCACTGCCGAACACTATATAAAGTAGTTGGCCTCTCATACCACTGCTATGCTGTTGACACCGAACTAGACCTGTTGCTCCCACCAGATGAATGAATATTTCAGTGTCTACAGCCATCTACTTGTACTCAAGCATGCAGGCTTATGCTACTGTGTCGTCTGGCATTACCATCCCTGCATACAAGGCAATCACAGTTCAGACTGTTCTCATCTGCAGTGGAACAAGCTACCAAATGTTAGCAGAGCAGGGACATCCATCTCTATCTTCAAGACTTTCTTGAAGAATAATATTTATTAAGATTATTTTCAACACTTTTAACACCCCAAAATGCCCTAACTAGCACATACTATGCACTTTTTTTTTACACCTCTTTATGTAATTTCTTGCACTTATTGAACTCATTTACTTTCTGCTTATGCTAATGTATCCTACTGTACTGAAGCTTTAGTGATGCTCCTCGCTTTTAAGTTGTCTTGAATGAAACCAAGCCAAATGAGCAGATGTAAATAAAAAGCAAAAATTAATTAGGCCTACTAATTTTTTGTTAATTTGTCCTTAACATTTGTCCAGGACAGTTAAATTGATTATTTAAAGTAACAGAGTTACACCAATAATAATAATCAACTATGGCAATATATCAGCAAATATTACAAATGTATCCGTATTTGTTTCTATGTCAGTCGATAAGTAATAACAAAATAGTTTTGAGGTAATTTAGACATTATTTTGTCCACCAGAGAGCACTGACAGGTTAATTTTGCGTCTGTAACTTGTCCTGCTTAGTATGAAACGTGTTCAGAGGGCTTGAAGCAAAAACGCAAATCTATGATTTCTTTTTATAGTATGTGTTTGTGTCAGGATAAATTACTATCTACTAATATAAAGATATTGGATTTTAAACTCCCAAATATTGATATCAGTTGCCACAAAACTGATATTGACACCAGCTATCACAGTATTGGTAGAGCTCTTATTTATGTATTATATTGAAAGCATTTAAATACTCCATACAAATAAAAACAATCAGTGCCTCAGTACACAAATGCTAGGAAAAAAGTCAAAAACAAAGTTCTTACACTTTGCATTATTTTACCTATATTGTTAACCAGTGATTGTAGTTGTTTACAACATCGAGAATACAAGCAAGAAACTGTTGGTTATTATCTTTTACAAAATCAACTACAACTATCAGCTACTGCAGAATTTTTATTATAATGAAAATATACAAAATATAATATTCAAATTCTAAAATGTACTCTTTCTATACTTCTCAACAAGCAGTTTATGTGACTCGTTCGTAATTTCATGTAAATATAAAAAATGAAAAAATAGGAAAACAATGTAACCAAACTGAATGTAACAGTATATTTCATAGCTTTTAGATCTAACAGGTCTAAGCTATAATAAACACAAATATTCTTTGTTCACACACAAAGCATACAAATGTAATTTTTTTTACAAAATTTATGATTCTTTGATATTCTTTGACATTCCTTTTGACTAGCTCAATCACACCATGATAACTTGCCCCTGTTTACTGCCCTGACTCTGACTGTGGCTGTGACTGTGGCTGTGGCTGTGGCTCCTCCTGAGCTGGTGTTGGTGGGACGCCCTCCAGGAACGTACAGAAGTGCTTTGGTGTGTTCAAGTCAGGTTTCCTTAACAGCAAATAGCATTTAGGGAAGTAGTAGGCTGCCACTAGTCCAAAGTTGCTTGCCATAGTGAAACAAACATGAGCAATGGATTTTTTCTTGTTATCTAAGCCAATGTAAATTGGAATAAACGTCACCCAAATCACACAGTAGATCAGGGAGGAAAAGGTAATGTCCCTGGCAAGGTTATACTGATGAAGAGGCTTCACTGCCATGAAGGTACAAATGAATGATTTAAGGGCCAATACAACATTCAAACCTTGCATTAAGGCAAATCCAGTTAAAGGTAACACTGGACATGACAGAAAAGCCCTCACAAAATCTATTTTCATATCTCTCATATATTCAGACAGTGAGGGCCCTTCTTCAACAAACCAGCCACATAAACCAGCTTGCACAACACAGCAGACCAGCACAAACAGACGGCTCACAGGTCCTTTCAGTGTATGCAGGTGAGAGGCAGCTGTCACAGGGAACTCCGTTATGAAGAATACCTGTTTAAAAAAAGGGGTTTCAGCCTGTTTACAATATATGCTTTTCATATTGTTCCACATTATAGTAATACAGTTTGTTTGTCATTCCTTACCTGTAGTGAGATGGATGTGAAAATGGAAAGGGGAATTGTTTGGAAAATGGAGGTGAGGGGCACTTGAAGACGGCAAACCATGTCTTCTGGCTGCACCAGCAAGAGCAGCAGACTGAGGCAGGCTCCCATCAGACTGAGCAAAGCCACAAAACTCAGTTCCCCACCTGAGGCCATTACTAATGGGGTCCCCTGGTGCTTCAGGAATATGACACAGATTGACCCCTGGCACAGCAGTAACAGCAGCCCAGCCAATATAATTTCGGGAACTCCAGGTGTGTCGTAGGACAAAACATCAAAGATGGGGTTAGTGCAATTAGTGCTGCGTTTTAGAGACCATTGACGTTGAGGACACTGAGTGCACTGGGTGTCATCTATGAGTCAGAAAAAACAGCAGAAAATTTGGCTTGAAAAAGCACACCATCAAGAAATCAAACACAACCATGTTATATGTGGTTTGATTGTGTCCATCAAAGGAATATTTTGACATTGGGAAAAACACTTATTCTTTGTCTTTGGAGCTACAGTCAGTACCATATTTTATCATGTTTGTTATCTATACAAAAGTTGAAGTGAGGATTATCAGGTTGCCGTCTTAAGAGCACCAATTCATGATGACAGCAAAACTCTCTGATGTTACTACATTCTGCCAAGGAATAGTTTTGTACATATACCCGGTAAAACCACAAATTGTAATTAAGTTTTAAAGGTGATGTTCTCTTCCTGCTCAGCTAATCAAGCTCCAGCCTTATATACAGTATATATACATATAAAATGGCAGAGATTGATGTATAACCACATTACCCTTTTTTGCCTGATAAGTGCCTGGCAAACAGTCAATACAATCAAAACAGCAAGAATGGAATCCTTTGACTCTGTGGACCTGGCCAGCTTCACATGACCCTGAACAGGTGGACTGGGGAACCTGCAAAAGTTGTGGTATTACAGTTATGATTGTCATGTTTGTTTGTTTTTTTTTTAATATTTTGGAGGAATTTGAAAGTTTTTTTTTCGATTATGACTGATTTTCTACAAAAGTGCAGAAATTACCTCTGAGTTTGTAGTGTGCCATGTGAAAAGGGACTTGTTAATAGACAGTTTCTCGTTAAAGCTTCCAACATTTCTAAAAGTCACATTCGAGGCATTCCAGATCCACTCAACCAAATTGTATCCTATGTTTGGGTTGCCCTGACTGTCATACACTAAATGTTTGCCATTTATGTTTACAGAAGTATTCCTTAAAACCTTCAACAGCTGCAACAAAAGACATTATTCATTATTTAATTTCAACATCATAAAAAACAAACAAACAAACAAACAAAAAACATTGAACATTGATTTAAATTGTCTGCAATCACCTATACAGCAGACCAAAAAAAAAACAAAAAACAACTCACCTTCCAGGGATAAACTTTGGTTTCAGGTCCCCACATACAAGCAGTTGAATTGCATCCCAGCAGGTTATGCAGTGCCTGTGCCACGCTGTAGATGGCAGCATACACAGTGAAGGCCGTGGCCTTCACTACAGAGTTGGTCACCAAGCTAATATTAGCAGGTGATAAGTTCCAACATTGTGAGCAAGGATTGTCAGGATTGCCAGACATTGCAGTGGGATGGGACGTGCTCACCCCCTCCTTGCTCAGCCTGCTGAACAGCTCCTGCGTGTAGGTAGTGAGCAGATCCAGGTCCTGTACCTTGTCAATGAATCCAATGATCGTACCAACTTTTTGGATGTTGGGTAGAGAAGTCAGTCGATTGTGGATGGCCCAACCTGTGCTGGCAACCCACACACCTGTTATATTCCTCTTTATAACCTGGGAGAGATTTAATTGGATAATTGACATTGATATATATATATATATAAAATACACAAGCATTATATATATATATATATACACATAAACATATATATATAATACTTGTATTTTTTTTATATATAATACACAATTATATATATATATAATACTTGTGTAATGTGCTGTTCTCTGCATCACTAACCTCTTTAAAAAAGACCTCAGCTGACTCTGAGATAGAAAAAACCACTATCACTCCAACATTAGTTGCTTTGATATTATCAATGATGGTTTGGATTGCTGGTTCAGGGTCAGTGTACACTGGAATCAGCCCCTGATAGGCCACACATATAGACATGTTTTCTGCTAATTTGGAGAACTGCTGCATGCCTTGTTGTCCATACTCTTCTTCACTGCCCACCACTGCCACCCAGTTCCAGTGAAACTCTCTCAGTAGAAGTGCCATCGCATTTACTTGCCACTTGTCACTGGGCACGGTTCGGAAGAATGATGGGTAGAGCTGTTTGTCACTGAATTTGTCGCTGGTTGCGCCGTAACTAATCTGAATTGAGAAGAGTCATATTAGGATACAGTTTATTACTACATTGTAATTATGTTGAAAAACCATGACAATAATGAATAAACAACTCAATATTTTTCTCTGATACAACTTACAGGATAAAACTCCTTTCAACCTTAATGCATGTGGATATTCTAGAGGAAAATGTTCATATTTGCTTTTAAGATTTACTTTTGCATCTAAAATAATTTGTGTACACTTATTATTTTTTTTTTTTAAGTATCTTTAACCCAACCTGCGGCATCAGAAAGAATCCCAGTAGTTTTCCAATGACGGACACCATTTCTGAGCTAAAAGGACCAATCACGGCTGCTATGCTGGTCTCGTAGTCAGTGTAATTACACTCCACAGATAGTGCTTGGTTAGATTTTGCAGTGAGGAAGGAGATAGTAGGTTTCACAATAATGGCAGATTGTTTGCATGTGTCATAGATTTGATAGCCCAACTTGATCCGAGGAAGCAAATTTTTGTTTCCGTTTATCTCATCTATTGCATATTTCATTACTAGAGCAAGGCCTAGTCCAGCTTCATTTAATCTGTGGCAGAAAAAACAAAAAAAAACAAAGGATAAGTCAGTAAGGTTAAGTATAGATGTTGGTGCAGCATTTCAGACACTGGGGTCTTAATTCCCCCCGAACATTTTCCATAACATTATACCTTATATTTAACATTAACATTACCTTTCGCAGGAGATGTTGTCTGGCTCCTTCCTCTGGCTGAGGTTACTGGAGAGCTCGTTAATGGGAAAGAGCCCCCCCAGCATAATGTCCCCAGGCAACTGGAAGAGACTGGTGGAAATGTTATTGAACCATTCAGGTAAACCATTCACACTGCAGCTCAGCCTAAAAACCCAGCACAGAACCAGCAGAGTGACAGGTGCAGCCATGATGCAGATAAGCTGGAGACTGAAGCTAGAGTCATGAGAACTGAGTGCATGTGTGTCAGTGCATCATGAAATATTGTGGTATGCAAAGTCACCAGTAAGCCCCGAAGTCAGCTGGTATCGGTGGCCCTTCCCCTCTCTATCCATCTTAAGGTGTGATAGGAAGTAACTGCAAATGATGTGAAATCGTCCTTATAATACTGACCTACATTTACATTTGTGGTATAAATGGACATAAAATGAAATAACAGCAACCTTTAACTTTGATAATGATACAGAGACATATATTTCACTGCCATTATTAGTAAAAAAAAAAATTTTTAGAAGCTGCATCTTATTTGATGGTGTTATTGGTTTTTAAGGTATTGCTTGTAAGGCAGAAAGAATCACTTTGCACCTTCTTTGAGTATTTGTGTGTTTATTGTGTATGTGGTGTTCATCCATTATCCGGAGTATTTTCCTGACATTTGCTTGTGGTTTGCATTTTGATCCTCTTTGGTGTAACTATCTGTCAGGAGAGGAGCACACAGTGAATTCCTGTTTGTCTCCTCACCCTGTGTTGTTATCACAGCATTTATCATTTTGCATATGTCAGTTTGTACAGGCCGCTTATCATGTCATTTTAGTCTAAATTTATAATTTAATACTGCTGGCACGGTGTGGTAATGAAAAACACTAAGTGCTTACCCTGAAGGTGGCAATATTAATGATGAATGAACATATATAATTGTATATACTGCATATACATATTAAGATGCGTTTTATTTCACATTTTCTTTTTTGTGTTTTCATGCTTTGTGTTCACTTCAGTGTTGATTTGCATGTATATTTGCATGCAGTGCTGTTCTTCCATGAAAGCAAATTGACATATTTCCTCCCACAATATTTGCATAAACCTACAGTAGACATATGCACGTTTGATTGATCTTCTTAATACAGTCTTTCCTGTGTCAGAATTTTGAAAACAATTACACATATTTATTTTTTATAATTTTGTCAAACCCTTTAAAGTACATTTTTATAAAATTGTGCCTCACATTTAAACTCCCAGACAAAATCAATATGAATTCAGGGAAAAGTTGATAATGATACTAGACAGCTCAACCACTGCTTTTCTTAATATCCTTTTTTTGCTTTCTTACACAGGTTTGAAAATTTCCACTGTAAATCCTTATTCTTTTCTTTTTCTCATCTCACTGAGTATTGGAATTTAAAATGCACATTCACTTTAGTATCACTGCTGTGTCTTTGCACTTGCAATTGTTGTATTTTTATTTTTAAAAAATACTGATACATTTATTCCATTTTCCAAATTGTCAACAGTTAATTTTCTTTTGATCAACTAACTGATTAATCAACCGGTTATTGCGCAAATTTGTGATTTTTTTTCTCCAGTTTGTGATGTAAATCCACTTGGAAGGATTATTTTGTCAGGAATTCACACAGTGAACACAACTTAGACCTTTTTGAGAAGTGTTGAAATCTAAATATGAGACTATGACGTTTTTTTTTTTTTTTTTTTTGACTCTCAAATAGAGAAAAATAAAAAGTTCATAATTTCTACTAAGCATGTAAGCACTGGTGTTGCATTGTTTGAGAATATTGGGTTAATTTTGTTACAGAACCATACAGGTGAATTGTTCCATTGCAACCACAGATTAAGTGGAAGAACAGGAGGAAAAATGTAAACTAGAAGCAAAAGGGAAACTGATTCACAGTAGGAAGAGTTTGGTTTTATCATCCAGGTCCTGAGCATTTTGCTTTGATGTCTGCATACCAGCTTTGTCCCAACTGAGCCCTTGCAGGGAGTGTCCAACAAGACTGTAACTATTCTTCTGCATGTCATTTGATTTATAAGTTAATTAGTGGCCAAGATGGGAGAAAGTCACTGAACAAAACAATTATTATCCACACTTCACATGAATTTACAACATACATTTGATAGTTTGGGTTGTCACTGCTCATAAATTTGGAGATAAAGTCCCTGCTAATGTAATTTACCTCCAGAGTATACTCCTGGTAGTTTAGTACTGAACAATTCACATTACCTCCTTTGTTGCATTATAACCACAATCCTTTGGCATGCAGGTTCTTGTAATTATACACCATGTAAATACAACTTTTCACCGTTTTTCACATGTACACTTATCTTTTGTGAACAAGTCTGTGAACAAGTCTGATTTTTGAAGATCAGTTACAGGAAGGGTTTGTTCAGGGACATAAAGGACATATTCTGTTGCCTATCTTGTGAGTCATCTTGACGTAAGAAGACTGGTGATGAAAGTCTGTGTTTTTCTTTAGCACAGCTGAAGAGATCTACTCACTACATGCACAAATTAATTGTTTTAACATGAGATGGCATTCAAGGTTCTGTCGTCCCTGTGAATAGTCAAAATCTATACATTTTCAGAAACATTTAAAACTGCTTATATGTCTCTGACTGGATCATGTGAGTGATTAGTGCAGGCTCAGCGTTGCTTATGTGCAGACAGTGGATTCAGATTACCATCGTGTTTATGTTTAAACAGCTTTCTATCTCAAGCATGAATTCACCTTTTGCCTTGTTGTCTGTTGTAGCCGCAGAAAACTTATTTATGATCTGTGCATCATCACACAAATGCAAAAACATTGCCTGTCTTGTTTTCAGGTATTAAATAATTCAGCACACCTGATGCTAAATCTTTAGCATAATAACACTAGGCTGCTTTTTTAAAAGGTAACATGTCTCTAGATTGTTCAGAATAGTAAATACATGATAATAATGTTGTAGTTTAAAGGTGGTTTGGCTATATTTGGTGTACAGATATGTTTTGCTTTTTTTTTTTGTCTTGATTTTCAGATATTGGCCTCTGGGATTTCTGCTTCCAGCAGTGGTGTGATTCATTTTATGTAGAGTTTCAGTCAGTACCTAACCTGTAGTAAACACTATCAAATATTACCAGAAAGTTCATCACAGGTGTTTAGCAAAAGCTTAAATCAATTTAAATCAATGTTTTGTTTTTTTTTTGTATTGTTTAATCCATCAATAAATGTTATGCCACTTTTGTGGGTTTAGGTCATATGACTTTCAATTTATCGTATAATCCAGATTGCTACTGAGAAGGTGATAAGTAATAGTTTCATAAAGTTTGATCATGAACTGGGTTTTTAATTGCTTTGTATCTTGCAAATGTCTTACAAAGTCTGTGGAAAACCTGTTTCATGTCTTTTTGGGAGAAATGCATCAGTTTTTTTTTTTTTTTTTTTGGAAAATCAAACTATTTTTTTCAACAGTAGTGAAACTTTCTAATGAAGAAATGATACTGGTAAAGGTGGAGGTCAGTTACTCTTAACAGTCCCCCAACAACTGGTTTTACCTGTATAAACTGAACAGTATACATTTGGTCAACAATAGTTACTCTGGTATATGTGAAGTCCACCACTTCACAAATGTAGACATTTTATGCAGTTCAGCCACTAGGTGTCAGAGGTGTGTATTTTATCAGCTTCACCTACAGGACTCAGACTGTCTTGCCTGTTGGGCTGAAATCTGGCACTTGACTTAGACATACAGAAAGAAAAAAATATTTATATTTTGAAGAGCTAGACGGCTGAGGGCAGAAAACTCAGAATGAGACTTATTGTTCTACTACTGATGGAGTGAAGGCGGAGCTTCCTGCAGCTGTGTGGGCAGCAGGTACATTGTGTAGCAAAGGGCTGTTTGAACAACTGATAACAGAGGGGAGTCAACCTGCATAAATGCTGAAATGATTTTCTTGGTCTTAATGTTTTGGTTTACTCACAATCTGAGGAAACATGTTTTGTCCTGCAAGACTGAAGTCATTTATTTCTGTAGATTTCCATGAGTTAGCCATATGACCTGAAGAGCAGGGAACATTGTTGCACAACACCTCTCAGATTTAAAAACATAACACGGTCTTTGCATCAATGGAAAAACTTTACACGTCCTGATGTGAAGAATTTGATACTCTTGCACGATATGGTGTTTTAGTGCCTTTGTGCCTGTGTTCTAGCAAAAATTATGTGCCACTGGTGCCCTTTTTCCTAGTCCCAAAACAGTTGTGATTGTTGCAAAACACAATCTGAGCTGCTGAGTCGTTCCCTGAAAGAGACCCAGGAATACCATCCACCCTTGCTTCCTTTTGCCCTCCTTCCTCCAACCCCCACCACCCCCAACCCCCTCCTGCCTGCAGAGTGGCCAGATCAGCCTCGCTCTCTAGGCTCCATCGCTGGCCTGTGAAACACTAGGCCCGTTGTTGACATGCTGGCCTCATACCCCACAGGGGCTGACAAATTATTAGCCAGCCTCTCTGTGCAGAGTGAAGACAGCCAGCCAGGCAGCAGAATACTAAACTGTGCTGCTGGACATGAGGCCATCTGTCCTGTTCAGCTCCATGGCAGTGATGCTGGAGAAAATGTGGGAACGATGAGACCCCGTTGTATGACAGTGGGGGCGGCTGGTCAGGGTTGAACCAGCTGTGGCAGTGTAACATGATTCAGTTTACAACATTGTGCAGTAAAGCTTGTGTATGCTATCACAGCCAGAACACGTGTGTATTATGGAAAAATTTTTTTGCCTCACCTTGAAGGGTTAAATAAAGGATTCATCCTCCCCCCTTCCAGCAGTAAAACTTGTTCTTCTTCGTGTCTTCAGCCTGTGTGTGTGTGTGTTGCTTACCAGTGTGTTGCAACTTGTTTCTGTACATATATCCACATGTGCAGAGATATATAAACAATGTAAAACATTATTGTGCATTGTTTTATTGTACTTCTGCGTTGGGCTTATTGTCAGTCAACTATTCAGGCCTTTGCTTCATTTCACATCAATGCTTAAACCTGTCACACTTTTATATCAAGGTTTTATCCATGGCTGCACAATTTCTCTGGACTCAGCAGATAGAAAACTGATAAAATTAAACAAATAGTGCACAAGTTTACCAGATTCTTAGAACTGTATTAGCACTATCCAGAGACTGCAACAGTGGTGTTTGCACTCTGGATTAACTAACCTTCAGGTCAGGCAACAGTAACTCTTTGGTGGTGAAACCATTCACAGTTCAATTTAGGGACAAGGGTGTTTGGCTATATCTCTGCCAGTCTGTTCTGTTACTTACACAGCAGTGGATGACTGAGTCACAGCTGCCCATGGGGTTGAATCAGTAAGAACTTTATGAGCTCACTTAATAATTTGAGAAAGGGAGTGTTTACCTTGTGCTGCACGCTTGTTCTGTGTTATGAAATGAAATAAAGGTGTGACAATGGTCATAGAAAAAGCATACTTCCTTTTCTAAGAGTAAAAATGTTGCAAGATTTATTTAGACACAGGGACAGAAAAACTGGGGGTGGGGAGTGAAAGAATGACCAAAGACCTTGAAATCTGACATCACAGTACTGATTCGGTTATCTTTCTGTTTGTGCAAATGCACTGTGCTTAGAGATCCAGGTTGTCACAGCTGTGTAAACTCTGGTGACAATCTGGACAAATGAACTGGAGAGAAGGACCTGTGTGACCTGTGTTGCACAACCAATGCCAGAGCTGCACAAAGCTGCAGTTGAATATATGCAGATACTGCACTGTGTATGATGAGTAGAAAAAATGCTTGGAAAAAGACAGAGACAAATGACTGTAATGGAGCTTGGGAGATGTCATTTTTTTCTCCAGACAACACGCTCTATCTTTTTCTCCAGACAACACGCTCTATTGGCAAAACTGCATCAGCCAGGATGTGTGTAACTGATCCATTTTATTGATGTTCCACTCTGTGGACTTATGGATTTCAAAAGGACATGAGCAATGCAGCAGAAAGCACTTAATAGCTGACTTTATATCAGTCATGTTGGACTGTGTGAGTGTGTGCATGTGCACTCATGCTTATGTGGTGGTATTATGTTACATCCCAAAGCTAACTGGTAGGTCTCACCTGTCATCCTCCGGTCTGTGACTCATCAGACGGGTTATATGTGATCTCTGTCTGCTGTCCTACTGTGATTTTTACCTGCTAGAACTGGTGATGTGAGTCATTTCCTTAAGTAAAACTAAATGAACTTTGTACTCCAATTAACTATTAAAAAGTGATGATTCTTGTGTGAATGGGGCCACTTGTTGTAATGAACCCACTGAGAAGTATCACCTGAAAGTGCAACTCTCCTCTTGCTTTATTATGAATTTCAGCCTCTTTAGCAGCACCAGCAAACAACAGCAGAAAACAACTAGCTGAGTTGGTAGAGACCAAAAACAGAATTCAGAGAGTGAATAATCTTAGAAATATGACTTCAATTGAATGTTAATGCTATTCCTTTTCTGCGCAGTGTTTTAAACAAGCAAAAATTTGCGAAGAATTTTGTCAACTTTAAAGTGCTCACCTGTCAGTGTTGTATTCACTACTTGTTTCTGCAGCCCAAAACCATCAGTTGAGGCAGGTTTCATTTTTAATTTGTACTGAAACAATATAATTTTTGATAATTGTAGCAACACATGATGGAAAACTTTTCCCAAAACATTAACAGCAGCCAGAAATATTCTATAACTGGATCAATTAAAATGAGTAAAATCAGTATCAATGCCATATCAAATACAATATCTGATGTTCACTGTGTGCACATTTAACTAAGGGTATTCTAAAAGTCTCTAAAAATAGAAGTTTTGTTTCATGTCTTTTAGATCCGTAGCAGCCAAAGTTGAGGGTAGTTCACATCAGTATCTTCAGGAGACTCCTCCAGAACGGGAAGAAACACCACTCACAACAATGGCACACAGTGTTTGCAGATGATGGACTCTCTGAAAGGTGAAGCCTGTCTTTCAATTCAAGCCTCATTTGAAGTGAGGTAGCCTGTTTGTGAGCAGCTGGGAAAACATCCTATGAGTGGGCGGCTGGATTCGAACAGTAAGAAATTGTTGTTGAAACGCTTGGAAGTTAGCGGAGCAGGGAGAAAGAGAGCACTGTGGAATTTTACCAGGTCAACCTTATGTAAGAGGCTGAGCTGACATAGGACAGAGGGTAGGAGTCATACAGTCAGACAGAGACAGAGAGGAGAGCAGTAATAGGAGGCAGTCCAGCCAGGTTAGCCCGCTTGAGTGGAGGAGCGAAATGCTGTTTATGAGGAGAGAAATGAAGGGGATGAAAGTATGGGATGTCTGGTGCTCAAAGCTCAGCGTTGACTGCATGATACTGTCTCTACTAAGATCTCTAATTCAATTATTTTTCACTCTGTTTCCGTCTAACTTGAGTCACACTCTGAGGCTGTCAGTCATTGAATGATTTGATGTGGGTTTATTAAAAGGTGCGTCTTTCCCTCTGATTCAGTAATTGCTTTTCTTCTGAAGACAGACAAAGATCAGCATCTGCTTGGAAGAACAGAGAAGGAGAAGAGAAGGAAAGAGTGAGGAGGAGGGGTGGTGGGTTGCCTGTTTTTAGAAACATACCAGCTGCCACACTCCAACCCTCGGGGTGTCTGTCGTCCTCAGCACAGGTTAGGAGCTGCCCCCATGTAGCCACATGCCCAGTCATTTCAGGGAACTTGACTCTGTCTCTAGTCATGATCCTTTTCATGCTTCACCCCACAAACATTAAAACATCAGATGACTGAAGTAGGGCCTGTGAGCTTCTTGGTAAATTAATCTATACCAATTGTTTTGGATCAGCTTTGCCATTTCGGTTGGTGAGAAAAATATATCATCATAAGAGTCATTTCATTTCCTTTTTTTAGAGATAGAGAGACAAGATGAAATCTATATGTGCGGAGCAATGTTGTCCCGCAAAGCCATTCATATTTGGGCATTTGCATATTCAGATGAAGCGGAAACCATATAATATACCATAAAATAGTGGCTGATGAGCCTGAAGATGTTTTAACCAGAGCAGCCTTCATATTATTGTTATCACTCCATCACTGGCCCAAATTTTCCAGCAACCACCAATTAAGACTGCTTGTGACAGTGTATCACTATTTCAATTATTTTTAGTGCCGGCTGCTCTTTGGGATGGGGATGGAGGTTGGCGGACAGTGGAGAGAGAGAGAGGGGATAAAAAAAAAGCAAGATTTATTGATTTTAATGTGTTTAATGTTTTAATCTTCATTTCAATTACTGTCTTTGTCATTTTTACACTTTTGTGTGTGGCAAACTATTACACATCCAACAAATTGTGAGCAGTATTTGCATTCATCAGGAGTTGTCTTTCTATTCACTCAGCCATACTAAAGAATCAATAGTCACTTTCCCTTTAAGCTCTGTTTTCGCCTCCACCTACTCTTGCCATGATCAATAGCACATCCCTAACTCCCTTAAGCAGACTTTTATTGCTGAGTGATCAATGTAAGATTTGTAGGGCTTTATTGGTGTAAACAGCTGCCCATTACAACTGAAAACAATGCTGTAATAGTGAATGACAACACTCAGGTTTTGGGCCAGAAAATTAACACAGCAAGCTGGAGCTTCTAGTAAGATTATAGTTATAATTTTCTGTATTTTCATCACGACAAGCAACCCTTTTTACAATACATGTAGTTAATTAATACATTGATATTAGTTATATTAATTTGGTGCAAAAATATTGTTTGTGGCCACTTAAGACCATCTTAGAAAAATACTTACTGGTCAATATGTACATAAAAAGTTACTGTTCACTGTAGTTGTTCCTCCTTTCCATGCTGGTAGTGAAGAATTCACTTTGTAGTGTGACTTTTTAGAAACTGAGGGCAACAGTCCTTAGTTAGTTAAATTAGCCAAAGTTAGTACAAGGTTTTGACAGTTTGATTTAGTCAAATGAAATGCTTTATCAGAGGGATATTAACAAGCAGGAATTTCTGTCTAATATGGACAGGCCATTGACTCTTTAATACCAGCATCTCCTATACAATGCCATGGGTTTGCATTGTTTAAGACAAAAATATTTAGATATCCTATCTTCTAATTGTCAGTGTCAACATATTGCTTCTGATGTGATACAGATCAGTATCAGATCATCTGGCATGGGACTAAATTGGGAAACCCATGAGTTTTTAGCGGACCGTCTTGCTGTAGGTGACAATAGTAACCACTTAATGAAAATGGAAAAACAGGACACTTATACTCACTGGCAACCTGGAGAAAAGAGCCACTGTTGAGCATGATGACTGTACAGCAGGTCTGGCAAAAGTCTGCATCAAAAACAAGGCAAAATACATGTGAAAATGCTGTACTCACACCAGGTATATTGTATTTTATTTGGATAGATGACTCAGTTTGTGTCTCTTGAGACACGGGTTTGCGTCACTCTGGTGACCTTACAGGAAAATCCACATTGCATTACTCCAGGTAAGTGACAATACCAGTCATCACCATTATCACGCATTGGTAATAGCCCTCTTGATGACAGCCTAGCACTGTGATACAGGGCAGGGCTCTGGATTTGACCGAAGACCCCAGACTATGTTCAAACTAATTCAGTTTTAAATTAGAAACAATATCATCTAGAGTCCAGTCAGTTTATCTAATCTGAGGATCCTGATTTACCTCTGGCTCTTTCTGTTATGGAGCTTAATACAACCTTTATCAGTGGTTGTTATCCTCAACCATACTAAGTGCAAATTCTACCTGTGCCTGCTATCAACTTTCCCCCAGTGAGAGAGATCAGTCATATCTAACCCTGGTCTAAACCTGTCATCATTTAAACACAGGCACCCCAGCTGCGGACCCCCAGACTGTCTCCAGCAGGATGAATGATAACCTGTGCTCTGTGGCTCCTCCTGACTGACAGCAGGATTGCGTGTGAAGATGCAGGCTGTCTCACAGCTATAAACTTAAAAAACCTGGGGAAGGGGGTGGTGTTAGAGGCCTCTCTTAAATTGCAAAACACCTGTATCTGACTCACACAGAGTTAATCACACACCTTTACACCTTTAAAGCAGTACAGCCCTGCACTGTTCCACACTGAGGGAAGAGAAAGAAAGCAAAAGAGTGAACAGTGAGACAGACACTGACTCATCTGTTTGGTCCATATTAGACCATAAACTTATTTCATCATCCATTATTATTTATTAATAAGTGATTAACAATTTTGTTCTTGAAATGTGCTACACAAATAAATGTACCATGCCTTGCCAATTATTATTATTTGCTGTTTACTAACGAATCACACAAAATAAGATCTCTTTTTTATGTTGCAATGTAAGTAATTGTATTACTTTATATATTTTACTTTAGTTTATATATTTTATGTACATATTTTTACAGTGTGTTGGTATTTACTGTATTGTGCTGTGCTCATGCCACCAATGCCCAATGAATTTGTTTTGACTTATTAAACTTAATTTCACTTCAAGTGAGAAACAGGTCATGGATGTGTGGTACACCAAAAGTATACAGACACCCTTGTCCACATATTTTAGACAACATTTGTTTCAAGGTTTAAGGCAACAGTTTGTGGAAGCCCCTTCCCCTTTTTCAAAATGATAATGGCCCCATCCTCATTGGACAGGTTCACATTTTTAAAGCCTGTCTTACAGCTCGCAGGCCCATCATTTCCACTAAAATCAACATGATTCATGAAAAATTATTTATTTCATATATTCGGTATGTACAGTAGATGTGATCCAATAGCCACTGTCCACATGATTTTGGCTGCATAATGTAGCTACCAGGACTGACTGGTTTGATACGGCGGTGGATGAAAAGTGACACAAATAGTAATGTCGAATGAAAAACAAGCACCAGAGAGAGAGAAGTTCAAACAAACCCTGGCTCCTCTCTCACCTCCACACAGCTGGTCAATCACAGCATGAAGTGGGTGTGAATGTCAGATTGTGGGTCACAGACATGGCCCCCTCTAATTCAATTCAGGAAAGGTGTTGGTGGGAAGAGCAGCTGCATGGGATATACTGTGCTTACTGTTGTGTCCACAGAGATGCATGTCCTGTATGCTGGGTCTCTGTCAGAGGTGAACAATCAGCCTCTCCTTTCTGTTTGCTGTATGGCTGGTGTTGGCCAATGTGTGTGTGTGTGTGTGTGTGTGTGTGTGCGTGTGCATGTGTGTGTGTGAGAGAGATAGCACAGTGTGAACTACCCAGCTATTTACCGCAAGACTTTGTCATGTGGCAGCTCTCTTGTACTTGCCATTGGCTTGAGCAGAGAGAGAAACCAGGAGGGTACAGTGGTTTAAAAAAAGAAGGGAGGAGTTGCTCCTCATATCTAAAAGAGCTCAAACTTCACAAAGTATTGATAATAGCAATAAGACTGAAATAAAAAGAGATTGGCAAAACGGTGTGTAAGTGCAGATGAGTAAGACCGACTGAGTGATATGTGGTTTGGATTACTGCAAAGGGGAATTATTTTGTCAGCATAAATTGGATGGTATAAACCTGGCACACCTGTAAAATGTTCTCTGTGCGAGAGAAAAAGAGCCTAAAGAGGTGATGCATATGTATGTGTGTGTTGTGTGCGTGTGCAGAGGGGTGCGTGTGTTGAGGGTAAAGTGGATGGTTGACTCCACTGGAATGTGGCGCTGACTCAGTCCGTCTGTCGGCCACGGCCGTGTTCACTCTGTGGACTTATTCACACTCTGCGACCCTTTCAGGGGGGGCGGCATGTTGCCTCATGTTCGATTTCTGGCAGGACTCTTGGAATTCCACGGAACAGAACTCCAGGAAGTTCTGGAAAATGGCCTTGCTTTGGTTCTGTTTTCACTGTCCTGTTGGAAATACAAAACTTCTTATGTTTTCATTGTACATATCAGATTTCATTAGTTGGCCAGTGAAGAGTTGAGTTTGTAAAAGTTGGTACTATGAGCCCTAGTTTTCATAATTTTATTTTAGACACTACAAACCAAATTCCAGTAAACAGGGTTAATGAAAACAGGTATGATGGCCATTAAAAAAATGTAGTTTGACTTTAAGTAAATTTGATTTCATCTTTTCAGCTTTTCAGCAATTGAGCTCAAATGGTCTGCAGAATGTTTTATCATCCAACCTCACAGCAAGCATAAAAAGTGAGTGTTAACTTCAAAACCAAATTAAGCATATTGCAGCAAATGGCTCTCTAATCCTAGGACACACTATAAAGAGACATCATAAACTATGGACACACTGTCTCATTTTGATACATGACTCCCATAAATGAACATGGTGAAATCATATGGGGTCTGTGGTGTGTTGACATTTTACTTGATGCACAGATTTGATAGCTTTATAGTGAACACTTTCAAGCTGTTAAAATATACTATAGGATAAATGAGTGTTTTAAATAAATGTGACCTACAGTATTTGCATATTCTCAAGAAGTTACAGCCTAACAATCCTGACGATGAGTTGGTTATTTATAAACCAGAGGGATAGAACAACATTGGATCAGCGTTAATGTCCATTCAGTCAGTGAGTTAGTTTGTTGGTCACTTTCATCGAAAGTGAAACATCCCAACAAGTGTTGAAAGGATGAAATTCCAACATAATGTCATGGTACTCTGAGGCTACATTTATTGCCTGTGATCTTAATTATTTCAGTAACTTTTTCTGACATTTTTGGTCTAGTGCCACCAACAGATCAAAATTCCCACTTGACCAGCAAGCAATATATTCCCTCATGCACTGGGCTCGTGCTGAAAGAAAGAAAAACCAGCATAGAAGATTTCTCACGCAGTGTATGAAAGTGTTTTTTCACTTTACAGATGAGCTCACTATGTAGTCCTCTACATGAAACTCCCTAGATAGTGAGTAGGAAGTGAATGAGTGAGTGATTTCAGACACAGCCTATGTTAATATGGTATGTAGTATGTAATATAAGAGACAGTTGAGGAAGGAGACAGTTCATTTTCAATTATTTTCTGTAGCTGTCACATGGGTTTCTCCACCTTCCCACCCCTTTAGAAGACCAGCCATCTGACTGTTTGTATTCAAATGGGAGAAGTGAATGCATTCACACATTCTGATCGGTTCTTGCACCCATAGCCACCAAAACAAAAATTTGAGCCCCCACAGCAAAATCAGGCACAAATTCATACTGTATCTAGGATTGTACTGTATTTTTATGTTATCACACGCACAAGCAATCATGACCACTCCCACTTAGACAGAAAGTGTGTACCAGTTCATACCATAGGCTCTGCCTATATTGCATTATCTTCTGTATAGAGTATCGTTGGTATTATTTAGCATGTTAACATGTTATCTACCATGTAGCATTTAACAAGTGCTAAAATGCAACTTTAATCAACTTAACTTGTTTATAATGCATGTTATCATTCATAATTTAATTTTAACATAATTATGTTAAATGTCCCAGACAACCTTTGTCTGATTTACTTTTACTTACATCCTTTTTTAAGAAATGTAAAAATGTAAGTACAGCACATAAATGATTTTGAACCTTTTAGCCTACATATCAAGCCTTAGCCTGTGCCTGCAATGGTATAAATATAGCTCACAAAGTCATAACAGTGGGTCATCCAAGATGAACCTCACACGGTTGTTTGTATTTCATCTGTTGGGAGACTAACATCAGACACATCTCATGTCAGTAATTGACTGGTTTTGTCATGTAATCATAGTTGTTGCAGGAGAAAAAGCTTTGTCTTGGTCTCCCACACCCCTCGTCCCACCCTCTCCAGTGTGTGTTTGTGCCTGTCTATCAGTGTGTTTATGTCTTTCTTTTTCTGTGGGGTCATCAGGTGGCTCATCCTTTTCCAGATGCTGTCCTGGAAAGAAGATGAGTCCAGGGCAGGGTGTCTTTCATTTTGGGATTACCTCGGCGTCTTCGTTGTCACTGACAAAACTAACAAAACAAACATGTCAGTTCAGAGGAAAGACTCTGATTATGTGCATGTGTCATTGAGTGTTTCCATTCTCTTTTAATTCGATGTGACGCAGTGTAATGGTTTGCTGCTGCTAAATGCCCTTACATGTTAATGTAATGTAATGTAATTTTTGCTTATGTACTATATCTAATGATGTAAGAGATAAAAAACAAATCTTCCAGGGGCCGTTCTGCTGCAGTATGAGTTTCTGCTTTTGATTTTGCTAATATTTTTTTTTTTTATTGATATATCTTTTGCCTGGTCACTGTGGTTCTACTTTTGTTTACTTCAGACTTCTTAAGAATTTCTAGAAAATCCAATCTAAATCTTTACATAATTCCATCAACTCACTCTAAAAAAACATGTTTGTCTAGTCTCTGCCTCTGGTGGATCTCCATGAGTGTTTTTTTTAGCTGGCAAACTGTGCTGAATTTCTCACACTAAAGTGTTATTCTGACTCTCTTCACTTCCGCTCATGTGCTCAAGTGTCAAGTACACAAAGTCTAAATCAACCAGATAGACTTAGAATATGTCTATCTGCAATTGATCCAGAAGGATCAGTGTCTACCCCTGAGCAAACAGCAGTTTCTCATAGCACTCACCTCCCAGCCAACCAGAACTGCTGAAAGTATGTGTGGAGACAGCTACATTAATCACACTCCTGTATAACATGTCCTTTTAAAGCTCTTTATTTCAAATACAAGCTCTCTCTGTGTGTGTGTGTGTATGTGTGTGTGTGTGTGTGTGTGTGTGTGTGTGTGTGTGTGTGTGTGTGTGTGTGTGTGAGTGTGTGTGCACCTCTATCTGTCAGGACTCTCTTGCAGTGCCTCTCCTCTAACAGAATGCAGTTTGCGGCATGAAAGACAAACAACTCATGCATGCACACCACACAAACATACACACATACAGATACACGCAGAAACACACACACACACACACACACACACACACACACACACACACACACACACACTGTCACACACATGCTTCCACACTAATGGAACCCTGGGGCAGAATGCCAAAGAGCTGGAGGAATTTGACCCGGTGACCTTGGCTTGCTGACTTCCACATGGAGACCGGACACTAGGATGGTGTGCATCGGAAGAGGAGGCCAGAATAGCTCTGGTGTCCGGTAACGGGAGACAGACTGTGTTTGTAAACTGCGGCCGTATGAGACACACAGAACCCGCCGTGCACATGTATATGCACAGACCCACAGGTGATGGAAACACATGTACTCGTGTCCAGAGGTTACAAGGAGGGTTGTGGCGGGTAACATGAAAAGGAGTCTCTCAGTTTGAGAGCTGCATGTACATTTTCTCATGTACAACACTGGGTTAACCTTGCAGCCACACATTTTTTCTGCTTTCATAAATCCTGACTTTCCTGTTTGACGTTTTTTTTCTTTTTCTTTAAATACATGCTCAGTACAGAGAGAGGCCAAGCTAGACCTAACCAGTCATACTTCAGTCTGCCTTTATAAAACAAGCTTCATGGTATTCCAGCAAGAGAAATAAATCCTGCATGTACGCATAATTGGGTTCCATATGTGTAAACACACAGTTTTGCATATTTTAGAGTACACATTTATGACCTGACACACACACACTGATTTCACTGTCAAATGATTGCTCAATATGCTGACCTGCTTTTCTTCCTTCGGTGAGTGTATGCAGTGGGGTTTCCAAGTCATGCATCAAAGATGGTGAAGATAAAATGTACTTCGGCTGCAACAAATATATGGGACACTTCTTATTAACTACATACCAGCAAGTGTATTGTCAGCACATCTCAATATAATTCAGCCTTTCTTTCTCAGATATCTGTTGAAGTAAATGGCCATGTTGTGCTTTTAGTCATCTACTTTTACTAATTTTCTAATCTACTAATTTAACTTCTATCTAATTCATTTTAGCAAAATAAAAGCTTTTATTTTGTACCTATTTACTTTGAAAATGTGAAGACATGTGAGAGAATACTCATCTATATGGACTGAGACATTCAGTGTAAATCATTTTTTTTTCACTCTTCAGCACAGACAGGCCAGGGGTAAACCCCACCCTCTGTGCTCAGTGAGAGGACAGAGATACATGTGACAGATCAGGTCCAACCAGTCACAGATGACAAACCTTCAGTGTTGCCCCACGATTATCTGCCAAACATTTGAGCCCTCTGGAGGAGTCATTCTTTGAAGCCCATTGAATTCTTGATAAAGCAGCTAAGGTTTTCACAGTCTAAATGTCTTAACTTCTTGGAATTTCCTGCTTTATTTTGTAAATTTTTTTAGCCAGCCAAAGGCTTGTAACATAGTTTTGGGAAATGAATAGTTTTAGCCTCTTTAATTTAAAATCATTCAGTACTAACGCTCTCTGCTGGTCTGACAGTGTTGTATAAGTTCATCTGACTCTCTCCTTTACATTTACTCATCAAGTATCCAACTTCTGTGACTCAGGAGACAGTCGGCTCTGAAGACTTGCGAGGCTGTCTACAAACCTGTGTGTAGTGTGTTTTTATGCCCTATCAGTCTTGTTGAGCACACAAGTGCAGAGCCTACCTGAGGGAGATGGTCTGGTGCCAATGGGTTGTAAAGTAATCAGACAGCAGTAGTTTATCCCCTTCTGCCTATCAAATAGCTAGCAGAGCAGGAAGGGAACTGCCTGTTGATCCAGAAACAGCAGCATTCAGTCCCAACCCCTCCTCATCTGGTCCAGGATTATCTGCTTTGTTCTCTCTCCATCACTGCCACTCCAGAAACAGACTCCATACAGGCACTGGAGTCTCCCTCCACACTGGGTTGAATTACCAATCAAACACTCAGTACTCAGAGAGTGACCCTCTAATTTTGACCTTAACTGCTGGAAAGGTCTTATTTAAGACAAAGCTTTGTGGACAGTAGCACCACAGGCTTATATCTGCAGCTGACACTAACTCTTTATAAAGGGGACTCTGTATATTTAATGTTACCAAGTGCAAATAAACCCAGCATACTTTATTTCCCACGACAACTTTCCATTATATTAGACTACAATAAGTCTGATCCATTTCTGCTCTCATAAGTTTAGCAGTAGCAAACCAATGTAAGCTGTGCCCGGCGCTACCCCCGCTGCATCTATTCAGGTCAACTATTGAGAGATGCCACTATCACTAGGGCAACAAGTAAAACAAACAATGTGTGGGTTTTGTATGTGTATGAAACACTAGACTCGAATCAGTCAGCCACACAAAATGCAGTTAGTGGGAACAGAAAGAGGTCTGCGCCCAGTTCAGGCTGTATTTTAAACCACGTCCTGCCTTTATGAGACAGAGTGGGTGGTGGGAGTTTAAAAGCTGTCAGACTTTTTTTAATCCATGTTTACCACAATAGGAAGCTCTGTAAACACAAGGGTTTGCCGCAACATTATTTCAACAAGCAGTCGTGCTTGGATGCAGGACTCACTGAGGTCTTTCCGTTGAGGGGCCGATTTGACTCTGGGATGAGCTGGCTCCGAACTGTTTAGCTTTTCCCATGCTTTTGGTAACAATGTGGCACAGAAAAATGACAGGTCATGATAACTTTCGGATGATAATAGAAAGATTTGTTCGAGCTGGCAAAGCTTTTAAACTTTTTGTGAAGGTGTTTAGTTTAAAAATATACTATAACTCTACAGTTCGTGTCCTGTTGTCCATCTGTTATTAGTTTTCTGCATGTGGCCTCAATGAATAACACTAGTTCTGGTACCTGCTTTTAATTCAATACAGTGATGACAAACACAACTTAGTCCCTGGGCTATTGGGGAATGGTGTCATACACAGCCTGCGCTTCAGGAAAGGTTTAGATTGTGTGTCACAATGTGGCTTCAATAGGCAGAGTAGATTTCAACATGACCAATCAGGAAACACCCTCAAAGGAGCTGGTAAGAACAGATTTAAACACACCACATGTGTGTTGTGCACTGGTGAGAGTGCACAGCAGCTATTCCACCTGTCGTAATCACAGGCTCTTATCTCAGTGTCCATAGGAGGGAGGGTTTTATCAGCTTGACTATACAAGCTGGAGAGAAACACGGTGTACGCTGAGTGACTGGGGACCAGTGAGATGAAAACAGGAAACAGAGGCCTAAAACAAAAACATCATGATCATAACCACTCCTGTTGATCGCTAACTTGAACAAGAACAGTAAATATTCTTCGAAATAAGATTGCACCACAGTTCACTCTCAGACATCCTAATTGTGAAGGACAATATTTTATATCTTTCAGGAATAAAGTTGCCTATTTTTTTTACCATTGCAAAGAAAGGAATGACACTGTTATATAACTTGAATATAACTGATTAGAGATTGCAGGAAAGGAGGACTAACAAGCACACAATGTGACAAACAGTGGGTTATAAACACTGTGTACTACTACTGTTTAAACAAAGTCCAAAACAAATTTCATACATATCTCTACAGTTGGAACAACATAGTCACATTTTCTTCTTTACAGTAAAGATGATCTTTCAAATATAGGAAGTGAAATGAGCAAATGAAGAGAATCACAAAGTCTTGTAAAGCTCAGTTATTCACTGCTGAAGCATGCAACACACCCTCACTGTTACAGGAGTGACACAACAGTGTGACATGACTGAGTTTGCCCTTTGCAGGGTCATATGTCATGATTTAGATAATTGTGTGTCTACTCTAATCAGCCACCATTCGCTGCCGCACCAGTCATGAAAGCTGCTGTCAGTGCTTTGGACGCTTCTCTCTGCTCTGCTGCTCTGGCCTGGTTCAGGCAGCAACATCCTGGAGAGGAGACCCTGTGCATTGTCGCTGTCCCACAGCTGTGTGCCAACCAAACTGCATGAGTCAAGGCTTTGCGGCAAGTGTGGGTGGCTTCTCTCCTGTGACTACTCCCTGACCCATCTCTCTCAAACTCCCTCACATATTCTTTCTCTTTAACTCCCTCTTTCCATCTGAATCACTGAGCCAATATAGTGGATGAATGTTTATCCTGAGAAATTCCACTTCACTTCCTGACCATAATTTGACTGACAGTGTAAATATAGCCAATACTACAATACACCGGCTTTGGAATTACATGACACAACTCTGTTTGCCCAGCTATGGCCATGTCACATGAGAAATCTGCATTACATCACATAGACATGTGCCTATGCTAACACAAAAGGCAGTAGACAACAGGGAGTGGTGGTGCTTGCGCTCTTCTTCAATTACGGAGTGCGGTGCAGGCCAGCATGTCCATCAGAGTTTAGTCTTTCCCATTACAAAATCCATTGCCACTCTATGTGTCTGCTGTTGCTCTAAGTAACAGGCAACCAAGGAGCAGGAGAACACATCGAGTGTCATGTCTGCTTCTTCTCACGCAGAGTGCCAACAACATGCTGACATACTCCCACGAAGTGCTGCCTGTGCTCTGAGCTCTGCTCTTCATCCTGTGCTGACGTTATTTGTCCCACTCTTACGCATGCAGTGACATGCAAGTGCATGTGAATGTACTGTACCTGCATGTGAATGTTCAAAAACACAAGCCCCACGCTTTATGCTTTGGAAGATGCTTTATCTACTTCCTATTGACTCAATTTCCTATGGCAGGGAAAAGCCAGAGGAAGCAGAGCTGCTGTTGTCTCTCCCAGCTGGGTGCTTCCTGTCCTGATAGAGGGCCAAGTAGAGATATCCCTGAAAGGAGCTGCTTGAAGGGAAGAGCTGGGTGTTTTGGACCCCTTTCACTGACTCACAATCTTATCTGGCCTGAGTTTGGTATGCATCCACTAGTTAGTGAGTTTGTGAGAATCCCCCTCTCCATTACAAACTTTCATCTAAAAATGCTTTAACAACCTGAATTTTATTGCACTTTCTCACCACACAGAATTCAGACAATCACTGATTGTTAGACTGTCAATTTGAAAAAACTTGGATTGGAGGATTTTGTAGGGATTCGTTTGGTGTTTGCAGCATACCAGACAGTATTTCAAAGGAGCTAAGTTTCAGCATTTTAATAAGCATGAACTTAATTAGCAGGTTCTGGTGGGAACACTTTGTGAGCTCACATAAAAAAAAATGTAGCTATGCAGGATAAGCCCAAAGCACACTCTTACCGTGCAGTAGCATTGTTTTATATAAACAATCATTTATTATGTCTATTTATTATACTATTTCATAACTTTCATAATAATAATAATTTTCCTATCTATCAAAACGGGTACATCTGTTAACTGCCTATACCCCTTAACTCTTCTGTCTCCTGTCACCTTCACTCTATTTTGAGATGCTTACTTTCAGTTTGAACTCTAATCTGAGTAAACATTTGAAGACAGGCTGCCTCCTCTTCTGTCTAGTTCTTTCTCATTTAAGGCACAACACTGGCCTGAAAGGCTCAAACTGTGAGAAAATAAAAGCCATATGTGTGTGTGTTAGTGGTATTTCTAATGTAAAGATTGAGCTCCTCTTCCTCCAGCCTCCTCATCCTACCCACAGACAAGAGTTACGGAAATGGATATAATTAAATAATGAGCTAAGGAGCAGATGGGTCCAGGCTATCATTGGTAGTTACGACAGCCAAGCTTATGGATGATAATTGGATGGCTGGAAATTGTCGGCTAAAAATGAAGGACACAGATATTAATGTCTCTGACGTCACAGACACATAGACACACACACTAATGGAAAATTACCCAATGCTTTAATCTAAAGCTCTGTGCTCAAGTGCATTCTGAGTTATTCCAGGGTATTATGGCAGCATTTTAATTAGGCAGGGCTAATTATCAGGCTTTAGTTAGTCAGAGAGAGACATGCTTAAGGGCCATTGTCTGGTGTTTAATGTTTCATCTCCCTGAAAAGCATGGTGGAGGATGTTTTTGCAATGACTTTCTCTAAATTCTGAGAAAAACGTATTGCTAAATGTCCTGCACCAGTCTGTGGGAAAACAAGACCCCAAAACTACAGAAATTGTTTGCAACTTTAATCAGTTGACGTGTTTGGGTCTGGTTTAGGTCAGGAGAGATTACATGCAAGGCTCTTTCACACAAGCAGAGTGTCGCAGTGTGTCTTAACCACTTCGACATTCACCCCTATTTAAAGCCAGTCCTTCAACAAAGGCAGTGTGAGGTCAGAGGGACACATATGTCAGTGCGATATCTCCCAGACAAGTGTAAAATGGCAATCTTTTCCTGTGCAGTTGATATCTCTGAACGTTTTTCAGTATGGACAGTCAGGGAAGGCTCCAAATGATGGAGTACTTGTTGGAGACTTCTCAGTAAATACAGTTTTAGAGGAAGATTTGTGGGTATAGGGTGTTAAGTATAGACTATTGCTGTTAAAGTGTTGTTTGAAGTGGAAAAAATATGAAAATTAAAATGTCTTGTCTATTGCCAATGTGTAAACTCAAGTTTGCCTTGGCGTCTGTGAGTGCACACATTTTTGCATGAGTCAATATGAGTTTATGTGCACGGCTGTATATACAGCAAAGTCTGTTTTTTTACTTGATGAGGAAGTAACAAGCACATTGTGCCCCGTGAGCTCGGCGCACACCTCCCACACGCCCTCAGGCTCCAGAGGCCCTTTCAGTGTTTGGTCTGGGGCGGATCCCTGGCTGATTTACTTCCTGCCAGGGACCACAGCAGAGCTTGGAGGACAGTGTCTGCAGGGTTTGCCGGAATGTGGGAAGGAGGCAAGGATAAACTCAGATTTTTGTTTGAGTTACAAGACTTAACAACCATTAATTCTACTTTTCATCGGCGCTTCGAACAGAACCTGATCGTCTGTCTTCATGAGCCTACTACTGTGTAAACTGTTTATTGAATGGACCAGAGATGGACAGGACAAAGCTTGACCCATGTTGTAGATGTTTGATAATTACACTTGGGTGTCCAAGTGATTAGACCAACAGAAGCTTCAGCTTCACATGTTACATAATTTAAAAATAGGGTGTACAGCAGTGACAACCCATTATTTTTCTACAAAGCTGAGAATAATCTGCTAGCTTCAGTATAATTACAGCCCTTATTTAAACTTGACTTTAAATGTTCTTTCCACTCAGCTAAATTTACAAAGCAGTGGAGGTGGCTCCATTGAAACATCTATTTTGCTTTTTGTTTGGTTTCAGTCTTTCCACCTTAAACTTTTAAATCTTTTATACATCTTTTTTTTAGTTCTTATTGTTACTTTTATTGATTATTATTCCTCATTGTACTCAAGTCTTTGAACACAGTGTGCCCTTGCATTAACCCTTTCTTTAACTCCTGAGAAAAGGAAAAATGATTTGTTGTGGAGACAGAAGTTAAGTTATTCATCTGGCTTAGTTTTCACCATGTACCCTCAAGGCTGTTATAGACCTTGTACAATTACGATTGAGTTTAGGACACGACTCGACTCTACATGTCCACCCACACATGGTTCCCTCCCTGGAGCGCCACATTCTGCCCCAAACATATGCGTCTGCACAGCCCACCTGCTTGTAGGGGATGGAAAATGGGAGCTGGACCCCATCTGCATTCTCCTGCATCCGTGTGTTCGCTTGTTAAGAGGCTCATGTGAGTGGTGATCCGAAGCCTTTCTGTTGTGAGGAATTAATGTGGCTGTGGCAGCAGCCCAGCAACAGATCAGGTAGTCTGGCTGACTTCATCAGGGGCCCTAAATCCATGTGTGAATGGAACAAAAGGCGCTCTGACAAAGCACATACTCTGCTCTGCATGACTCAGTCCATGTCATCAAGCCTTGTTGCATGCACACATTCATACACACACACATACACAAATGGGAAAACAGGACTTGTGCATCTCAATGGCTGTAGCTCATCTGTGCACTGCATCCCTCATACACATGTGTTTTTCTGTCCTTTTAGTGTACCAAGAGAGCTATGGTTTCTTAAGTCTGTGGCTACTGATTTATACCCAAGTGCCCCCTTTGATGGCAAGTCTGTGGATCTGCTTGGTGGACAACATCTGAAATCTTTATCAGAAGAGCCGGGGGCCTTGGGTCCCACAGTGTGCTGTGTTTATAATATCCCCCCACAGAATGAGGCTGAACCTGGAAATGGGGGGTGGGGGGGATAGCAACCCCCTTCTCATCAATCAGTTGTTACTTAAGATTAATAGTTTGCTACATTAAGTGAAGCCTTAACCCTCTACAGGCCGACATCAGGAACACTGGAAACCTGGGATACTCATCGGCCAAATGCCAGAAACTCCTGTTTTGGACACTTGGAATACAATACAGGCATTACATTGAGGGAAACTCGTAATGTATTTCTTCACAAGACCTTTTGGGATTCAATAATGTCTCGACCTCCTATACACTGAATATTAGTTGTGAGGCAGGAAACAAGGCATATTAGGAGTCTGTTTCCATCTGTGTTAGTCAATCCAGTAGTGTAGAGTTGGCTCTAAACCAGCAGCTGGAAGGAGTGCGACGTTTTCCATCACACCACAGCTGTCGTTTTCACAGCTTCTCCCCAAACATCAGAACCAAATGAGTGTTTGTGTGGGTGTCTGTGTATGGGATTATGTGTGACTGTGAACGTAATCTACATCATATTCTCATTCTTTATAATACTTCCCAACATAACAGTATGCTATTAGCCACACTAATAATTACAAAACATGACTTTGATTCAGTCAGTCATAGGATTAGCTCACCAATAACTCCCCCGGTCTATGTCTAAAGTCATCTTTGGGACCTGAAGACTAAACACACCCTGTCATCATCAAGGAGGCGGACTGGCTCGCTCCACCCATTACTAACAGCAGGCTGTGGCTGCACTTGAACCACTCAACATAACAATGCTGAAGAGTGATGCAACGATGACTCGTTATTGCTGCTTTTGATTATATTCATCTCCAAAATAAAAAATACCTGTGTGTGAGGCAATTTACCCTAAAATCCCTTCATTTCCCAGAAGTCTTTGAAGCAGCACAGGACGTGATTAATAACTGAAGCAGCTGGAGAACTCTCAGAAGTTTGGTATGGTGAACAAGAAAAAGTGCTTTAATATGGTTGTATTTATACTGTAGTGAGAGATGACAGCCCGTTGCCTGGGGATTTGTGTTTTGTTTCCACGGCAGTAGCCAAGTGTGTGTGGGTCTGCCAGACAAAACCACGATCCAGCAGTAGTATGCTGCGATGTGTCAGCCTGAGCTTTGGCAGTGGTGCTCACAGCTGCATCGACTGGACGCACCGCTCATCAACAGTGTAGACTGTGAGGGCAGGACATAGTCATGTTGAGATGAAGAGTGTCTTTCTGTGGGATACTGTTTATTCTCATTGCAGACAGTGAGGCTGATTTGCGTCCTTCACTCTCATAATGTTACGTTATTTGTTTAGCACCTTTCTAGGACAAAGTTACAAACTGTTAAAAATTATATATAATAAAACATGTCAGTCCAATTTTTCTATGACCCAAATACAATGGAAGTGAACTCTGTTTCTAAAAATTCATAACTTTTATTTGCTTTCTTGGTGACAGTTATATGAGCGGGCTGATACCACTCTCATGTCTGCACCTCTAAAACTCACTTAATAACATGTTTGTTTAAGCCCAAGTATAAAAACACTTTGCATATTATTATTTATTGGAGTCAAGGCAACCAGCCAAGTCTCCAAGAAATCCTGATTTCCAGCCATAACACATAACCCCTATAACCCTGTACTATTTCCTTCACACCTCCAGTCTTTATGCTAAGCTAAGCAAACAAGATGCTGGCTATCCATACATGACAGTTTAAAGTTTGAAGGTTATTTTTATGAAACGTGAAAATCTGATCACAGCGTCTATTTAATTGTTTTTTCTGGAGCTTAAGATACATTTCATGGTCATCAGATAAATAATGAACTTGGTAAATTAGCTTTATAGGTTTTTTTTCTTTCCACCAAAGACATAATGGAAAGGACAGATGTGTATGATTTGGTCCTTTTAAGTGTAGGCCAGACAATATGGTTGTTGTACAGTGTTCTTGCTTTGGCGGAGTTGCAGACATGGTTGTTATTTTTATTGTTTTTATTTGATATTTTATTTACTATTTTTTATTGTGTTTTGTTATCGCTCTTGGCAATGATGTTTGTTTTTATTTGACTTTTTCATAATTTTATTGTTTTTATTACTGTATACCATTCTTGCCAGACATGCTTGCTAGCCATTTCATTTTGCTTGACTTTTTCATCATCTTATCATTATTAGTAATATGGTTGTTCTCATAAATTGCATATCATTCTCGTCTGTGAATGTGATTTCAGGACATTGCCATAAAAGAGATTAATGCTCAGTCAGTCTTCCCTGAATAAACAAGGGTTGATGGTTTCAGCAGATGAGATTTGATGCAGGATGACAGAGACAAAAGAGATGAGAGGGGTTACGATCTCAACCCCCTATTGATCTGTCATGACCAACTGAAACAGCTCCCCATCCCCTGATGACAGCCATGAGAAGTGGCTAAAAGCTCTGGAAATTGTACTCGTGATTAGGATTTATTTTATCTGTGTAGGTTCTCAGTCATGGTAGTCTTAAGTGCTTGAGTCAAAGACAACAGTTGCTCAAGTGCTTAAGAGGAATTCATTATATTAGATTATTATTAATATGATTTGTTGGTGAGAAAAAAAACCTTAATGTGAACAGGGTTTTACACTTTAGGTTTAGTCAGATGTATTTTCAAAAAATGTAATTCACCTCCATTGTACTGAAATGTAAAAAGCTCAATAGCATAGGTGCCTCGTTTTGAAATGTTGGTGAACCTTTCGTCTAAACAATTAGATCTTATGTCCTATAGAAAGAATTTGTTGCAGAATTTGCTGTCCACAAAATGTTTTGATTGTTTTTTAAACAGATGTTAAACCTTAAACCTTAACATCTGTGAATCGGGACTTTGTTCAAGGGAAAATGTAAACAGAGCAAATACAAACACAATACCAAGTCACTGGAATCTACAGGCCAAGAGGTTTGACATCACCTTCCTACAACACTAAACCGTCTGCTGTTGTGTTTATATCAGTGTGAACTTTGGACGCAGGCTGAATATACATGTAATTTAATTACCTGAGCAGGCAGAGGCAATCAATGCTGTGACCTCCATAGTGAATAAATCATTTACACTGATGATACAGTGTTTTTTTTGTTAGTTTTTTTTTATTTTTTTACCTTGTTTCGAGCTAAACTCCACCCTTCCACTTCGTGGTGGACTCCCTGTAATCAGCTGAGAGACATCACGCTTAACATCATAACTTATACAATTGTGCTGTGAGTCTGAGCCACAAAGGCAAATTCCTTTCTGCTCTATGTGCAGCGGAAGGGAAAACATGCCAGAGGTGTCACTTTTTGAGAAGAACGCTGGAAGTGGTGGACAAATCTCAGTGTGAGTCATGAAAGCAGAACCAAAGAAAAGGCACAGTAATTTTTCCTGAGAAGGATATCCTCTGTGACACAAGCTCTTTCATCTGCCATCTCTAACTCTCATCAGAGCTGCCTCTGGCTGCGGGTGCTTATCTCCCTCCCTGACTTAGTTTTTTTTTTTTTCTTGGCTAACTTTATAAGGAGCTTCCTGTGAGGGATGACATCACAGGCAGGGAGAGGAGGGGGGCTGAAGTGGGAGGAGAGACAGTTTGGACATGAAGCCTATTTATCCTACTCAGCGAGTCTTTTTAGTGGAACATGGGGGAGCGTTTTTTGTTGAGCATTTCAGTGCAGTAAAACTAACACATATTTGGACTGGTTTTGATTTTATTTACATTTTTTTTCCACTTTTTAAATTTTATTTCAATTTTACCTTTATTGTTATAAGTGACAGTTATAGGTTTCCTGCAACACCTGCCACTGTAACTGTAAATCTCACTGTGGAAAACATTCACCCTTCCCTCTGCTGGTCACAACTGGCTGGGAGGAATCCCAAAAATGTGCCTGAAATTATAAAGGGGGATTAGCGAGAGCCTGGACCATGCAGGGGCCAAATATGTAAGGATAAGCCTTTTGGGTTAGGGGGGTGGAGGGGGTCTGTGCCCAAGCTGTAAAGGATTTACAAACTCAGGCACAAGAATACACTGTTCTCTCTCCCCACACACACACACCTCCAAGAGTTGTTTGTAGCTATTGTATTGTGGTGTTTGGTTAGTGTGCATGTCAGAGTTGGGTTTGTTTAGCCTGGTTAGGGTTAGGTGACATAGTTGATGCAACACTACTTAAGGTGTAAGTAGGCTAAGTGACTGGAAACAGAGGGCATGTAGGATTGCACGTACCATGTTATGTTTATGTGACCATAAAAAAAAGATCTACATGTGTGTAACCTGCAATCTTTAATCTGTGTTTGAGTGAACATTATGTCAGGTAAACACAAATCAGCTTCAAGCTGAATGATCAGATAATGAACAAGCTGGACAGTCTGGGCTCCGTTCAGCTGGCTGTGTGCAGATAAGACTGTTTCTGGCTGTGAGTCTTTGCCTGTTGTCTGTGTTATCTACCCTGGAGCCATCCCCATTACTGCCTCTGTCTCCCTGCAGATCTGTGCAGTTTACTTTTGACTGCTTGTTGTTTCTGAAACCACTCAGGAGGCACATTGTTCCTCTAGGTCTTAAAGAGAGTATATATATATATATATATATATACACACACATATATATGTATGTGTGTGTACGTGTGTGGTTTAACATGCAGGAGGATGCTTGTCTGCAAAGAACTGCAAACATTTCTGCTGTTTTCTTTCTGAAATGATAGGTCTTCAGTCTTGTCCTGTTGCACGCGTCCACTTGCAGAGACACTGGCGTAAATGGAGACTGCGCCTTTAAGGGCAAGTGCGCAAGGCGGAGCCACGGCTCGTCTCTCGTGTAGCGAAGCTTATAAGACATTGCTCACTACAATACTAGACTTATCTCAAAGTGTCACATTATAGCCGGAGCGTCACCAAGTCGCTGGCGTCCTGTTCCTGATGCAATAGGAAATCTGAAGATCACAGACTCAAATCAAACTCCCCTCCCCCCCGCAAAGTAACCGAGGAGCTGTATTTTACCAAAGAGGAGCCTTGGGGGGGGGTCAGTCGGCGGTGGAGAGCTGCGGTGATATTTAGGTGAGTTCATAAAGTAGTCATTTGAAATGTCTGTGTACAGGCTGCTGTGTGAACACACGTCTGGCCTGTCTTATTGTTTTGTATGCGGGTGCCAGCGCGACAGACGCCGCTGATTGGTGCAACTTCAGCTGCCGCTGACATTATTTTCGTCTTTTAAATCTCGTTTCTTCATATTTTTGACGGAGATATAGCAAACCGTTCAGCTGAATCCTACAAAAACACCGCGCACACGTTTGTCAACATTTACAAAGTGCGTGTGTCAAGTCGTCTATGATAATAAATACGGGCTCAAATGGGACAACGCGCCGTGTTGTCGATTGCAAACAGACAACCTGCTCTGGAGGAAAAAAAAAAAAAAAATCATCTCCACTATTTAATTGGGTCTTTTCCGCTTGAACAAAAGGGAAATAACAATTCATCCCTGTATCATCACTAGCTGGCCTTGCCAGATATCTGACTTATGTGTTGTGGTGTGAGTCACCTGCCTGCTAGAGGGCTTTTAACCATTATTATCTCAATCCGGTAAAGTGAGGGGGTGTGCGCGCTGTTTGCTTGCCGCACAGGTAGAGCGGGTATGGTTGCTCGGAAACCGCTGCAGGGGTGTCATGAGCGGGGTGTGAACTCCTTTCAAAGCCTGTGCGTGTGTGACTACTACAGCCCTGTATCAAAGGCAAGCTATCTGCTGATGTTTTACATCATCACTGCTCACCCCAAGCAGAGCTCCACCTTTTCCAGCAGCCGTGGGCCCTGTGTTATCTCCACTCACTGATTGAACCCGTCAGAGGCCAGGAGTAATAATAATAATAATAATAATAATAATGATAATGATAATAACGAAAAGCCACAGTCTCTGGTGAAATGATCAGAATTGGGGAATTGAAAAAAATTCCCCACCTCTTTTTTTTTTTTTTTTTTTTTTTTAAAGTTGATTAATGCTCTTCATGACTGCACATCATTTGTTTAATCCAGTTGCCTGTAAATGCCCCTATGGTTAACTGCCAGGATGAACTGTCTTTGCACCTGTTGCAAGAGGAAGCACAAGCCTCTGGGGGTTCATTATCAAGGATCATGTTGCTTCCCGTCCCCTGCCGAACCGAATCGGCGGCCCTGGGCAGGGGGATGGCATGCCTTGTTGGGCATTTTGGCTCAGGCTGATGCCCCAAGCTTCCTGTTGTTTTAGAGCTTTGTTTCTCACCAGCTGTCAGGGCAGCACACAAATATGGCTCATAGGAGACCAGGAGCAACTGGGGGGGGGGGCATTGTTCTTCTCAGTCATCACTCCCACATTATAAGGAGGACAGCATGTCTCCGGGTGTGCATGAACCTCATTTGTGGTCTCCAGCAGAGATAACCACCAGGGTTATGGATGCACCTGTTTTCCTGCATTCTGGTGTTAAGACTGCTGCTGGTGCACTGAAGTCATGAGGAGATTTGCTTCAACAATGCATGGCTGGTGTCACAGTAATCTCAGACATGGTGTAGCTACAACAAAAACAGTCACTCATGGCATAGTTGCTCTGTGTACTTGTAACATTACTTTGCCTGACTTCTAAACAAATGTCTCCAGAGACTGGGGCATACTGAACAATTGAGTCCACTGGGAGGCAAAAAATAAACAGTTTGTCTCCAGTGTATTGCTGACTCTACAATTATCTCTCTGAATGTTGTATTCATTGTTTACTCAGCTCTGACACAAACTTTCAGGTCATTTGACATGAGGAGTTCTTGCAACATCAGGTATATCTCTGGTAGGAGGAGGCGCCCCTTCCTCTACTGTTCAGGACAAGTCAGATTGCAGCAGCAGGGCACAGAACAGTCAACTTAAAATAAGTTGTAAACCTATTGGAAGTAGAGTCACAGTTTGTAGGAATAGAAATTTAAAGTTGGCAACCTGCAGTGTTGACCTGAGTATAGAAACACCTCAATTGGTAAAAAAGACCTTTTTGTTAGGGACTTTTACTTTAGTCCTTGATAAATGGTCAAAGCAGACAAAGCCATAACTAAATATTTTGCCCGGTGGGCAACAGAGAGGGGGAGATTTTTGTAACTTGCTTTATATATTATTACCAGTATTTCCTTACTTCTTGGCTTCAGGAGAGGTTGTTGGCTCTTGAGTATTTTTGAGTGTGCTGCCGCATGTACTGTCATCTGCTTTTGCTTCCAACCTCCTTTCACCGTCACTCTTGGCTTTGTCACAGATACACCAGAAACAGGAGCAGCCAGCCGGGCGATCTGAGTGTTTCCTGGCTTTGATGCGACCCGAGTGTGCCTGGAGCATGTCCACAGTGGGCCTGACTGCCCAGGAGATCTCTTTTCCCATAGAAAACCCCTTCCTGCGGGGCAGCTACTGTCACAGCATGGCTGGATCCAAACCCTCCTGGAACTATCGCCATGAGCTGGACAAGTAAGTGTTGTGGTTGTTCAGAAAGGTTTTTATTTATTTATTTTTTTTAAATCTGCATGACTTAGGTACACAGATGGTTCTGAGATTCTTTGTAAATTACAACATGGTATTTTTCTTATTTAAAACTCTATTAATCTAAGATTTAAATTTTCTCCTTTAACAGCCAATACTTCAGTATGGACACTGCACACACAGATACCAGCTCCCGAGCCCAACAAAAGGGGCCACCTCCACCATCTCTAAGTTATGAGAGTAAGTGCGTGATCTATCATCTTGACATTACAAGTCTTCTGAAATACATACAAATACTGCCTTGCATGTTCTGTGCCTTTTTATCATCTAACCCCCCGCACATATTGTAAGAAAAGTTGTAGTCCAAAGGAGTCCTTTCTACTGGAGCCAGTACCATTAATGTGATGATAATTTTTTTCAATTTTCCTCTACCACAGGGCACAAACACAGTCTCAGTACACAGAGATTACCTCCAAAGAAATCCCGGCCCTCCCATCTCTCCCTGTCGTGCAGTGCTGAAGCTTCCACCCCAAGTCCTGCTGATGATGACCAGGTGGTCCCCTCATTCCAGAGGCTCTCAGTGTACGAGTGCAGCAGCCCACCACAGACACCTGGCAGATGCTCCAAGCCTCTGCCCCCCATCCCTCCACAAACTGACATCTCCCCTGAGCAAGCTATGGACAATGAGGTAGAGTTTTTTACTAGCTCAGATGACAGCTGCTGTCTGGTGTCTGATCACTGTCCCAAATCGTCTCCTTTTCGATATGGAGTCCTTGGCCGAAGGAGCTTCAGAGACTGCGGACAGATTAACTATGCTTACTATGATGGTTCATTAGGACAACAAAGCCCGAGGCAGCCTCAGCAGCATCATCAGACACATCCTCCACAGGAAGTGAGGGAGCAATATGAACAACAGCGACAGGAACCGCCTGAGCCAGTGGTCTGTCCAAGACAGCAGGACAAGGCACAGAGGAGGCTACGACGCTCTCACTCTGGCCCAGCTGGATCCTTTAACAAACCCTCGCTGCTGCGCCTCACTTGCCACAAACGCCACACCCACAGTATGGATAAGCCAGAGGTGCCACCCCCTATCCCTCCCCGAACAATCAAGACAGGAGACTACCGCCGCTGGTCAGCAGAGGTCTCGTCTGGGGCTTATAGTGATGAGGACAAACCACCCAAGGTGCCCCCAAGGGACCCTTTGTTGAGAGGCAGCTCTCGCACCCCCAGCCCCAAGAGCCTCCCAACATACATTAATGGAGTGATGCCCCCTACCCAAAGCTTTGCACCAGATCCCAAATATGTAAGCTGTCGAGGTTTACAGAGACAGAACAGTGAGGGCTCACCCTGCATCCTTCCTGTTATGGAAAACGGCAAGAAGGCCAGCACCACACATTACTATCTCCTGCCTGAGAGGCCAGCTTTCGTGAACTCGCCTTGCGTGGAGAAACTTCTTCGGGTCATGGACAGCCCTGCAGCTCGCAATCCAAATGTATCAGACTCAGATTGGGACTGCCACGCCAGGCGGAAAGCACATGTAGATTTAGTTTGAAAAGTTTTAGTGTAAGTAGCAGAGGACTTTACTGTACATGAGCAAAAACCACTTGACAAGATGGTGAAATGCTAACGACCCTCAAACTGCTGCTTTTACTGTTTTTTTTCTTTTTTAAACCCCTTATGTATTCTGATCACACAGGGTATATGAGCACTGTATTCAGTTACTGGTAATGTTGGAATAGCTATCTGAGATACATTACATATAAAATATATCTCTGAAAATAGATTGTGAGCAAAATTCAACATTGTAGAGCTTATTTTTGATATGATTTTTATTTCATGACATTCAATATTGTGCTGCTTTTGCTGATGATGTGGTACAACCAGAAGGTACAAGCAGGGCTTGAACCTCATGTGCTCAGTATTCTGTCTATAAGGTTGAAGCTGTTTTGTGAGATGCACCAGGGCTTTTTGATGCTGCATTTGTGTCTCACAAGGGACAGAAGGTCAGTAATGTAACCATTCATTGCTTAATATATGAAGTCTAAACCCTTGGCCAATTAATTTTTAACAAAATGAAGGATGATAGTACACTAATCTCCATTCTGTTTGCTATTATATACCCACACTGATACGGTTCCCCTGCCTTGATGAAGCATCAGTCTTACTCGGGCTCTTTATCGGTGTAAATTTGTTTCCCACGTGGCATGTTGTCATGGTACATATTGTACTAAGAGGTGGGTTACATTACTGGTAGCTATGCATGTTTCCATTGGAATCTTTAGTGCAGCTTATATCGTGTAGTTGTCTGTTGATGAGTGTGTTTGTGTGTATGTCTGTGAGTGGATGTGTTTGTGCATACGTGCATGTGTACAGCAGTTGGAAAAGTGTTCTGGTGATACTTTATAGAACAACTTTCTGCAGTCAAGTAGAAAATTGTTAACCACACATGTTACTGTGCTCTGCCGGTTTGCACTGCCAGCTTGTGAGCTCAGAAGACATTTGATTACTTTCTTTCAGTGTCCAGGTCTGTTTTCTTGCACAGAAGTTGACCTGTTGAACCTAAAGCGAATGTATGCTATTCTTACTGAAATTCTGTCAAACAGTTGGAGGATCTTATTTTTAGTCAAGCTGTGAGTCATTGCTTGGAACGAATTTGCATCTACCTCCTTTTCATATTAATCCTATATTTCATATACTCCCCAATTAAATTGTGTCCAAAGGCAAAATCTGAAATTCCAATCTACAAAACATGAGCTAACCTGCTCCTTATGCTGCAAAGCTTTAATTGCCTTCAGTTAAGAGTAACGCAATGTCAATATCCTAAAATAGAGATTTTTAGATCAGGTAGATCCTAGGTCAGAGATGTGAGGTTAACCTGGTAATACAGACGCATTACAAAGACAGTGCAGGGTTTACCTACCTGACACAGACTTTCCTGTTCTGCTCATGCATTCCTGCCTTACATGATTGCAGTGGGTGTGGTCTGAGAGACTTTGGCTGCTGGCAGCCAAGAAAATATATGGATTTTATTGTTGTAGGTTATTCAAGAAGCATCAGGATGATATAGTAAATGTAGCATATGTATTGAAGTAACCCTTTGTATCAAACACGGTGTTCAGTTTGGGAAGCAGATAACTGCTAAGGTCAAACGGTCATTGAAGTATACTTTTTCTCTCCCTCCTGCTCACAAAACCTTGCCAACACAATGTTGCTTTTGACTTAAATGTTTGAAGAATGTTTACATCATACAATGATACTATTTAATCTTAAGGTATTCATATGTCTTATTAGAAATGATAAAACTGAAGACGAGATAACTTTTCTGCTGTGGTGAAGACATGCACTGGGAGAGTTCAGTATGCTGTGTACAGTATTTAACAGTTCCATTTGTTGTTATGAATAGTTTATAAGCATATAGTCTTTAAAAAGAAAGCAGAATAAAATGACTTATTTATGATCTTGCCTCACTCTATTTCTTGAATTTGACAGAAGTGAACTCTCAACTCAGCTGTCTGGCCTGTTTTATCACCCACACACCCTCATGCTGTGCCTTATTGTGACTGGCCTCTATCCAGAGTAAGAAGAGTGACTTACAATGGTCCGACTGACAGGTGTACAGTATATTGCCTTCCTCTTCCTGGTTATAGTGTAGTGTCCCGCATGACTGCTTAGATGCTTGGTGACAGCTTGCTTTGCGCCCACAGGTTTTTAAGCACTTAACAATGTTGCAAGTGTTCTACTCTTGACTTGAGTCCATGTGGTTAGGCATGGAGCCGAGTGAACCACACAGAGCATTAGAGGTCAAATAATTACTAAATAAGCTGCAACTCAGCTGCACCATCGTATCCTCCCAGCAATGCAGTGACTATTTCTCTAAGTTTGCCACACTGATAGCAATTGATCTTACATTACTCTCTCAGTGGCACAAAAGGAGGCAGTCTGAACTATCTAGGCCACCTGCAAACCCTTTCACCTGGTTCGCTCTTAAATGAGCTGCTAGGCGACAGCATGGGTGGTGACTATAGCAACTGAAGAAAGACAAGTTGCTCATTTTAAATATAGCCTGCTGGAGGCAAGAAAGATCAAGTGCCAGATGAATAACAGAGCGTGTGGTTTGAGATTAGTTTTTGAACAAATAAAAAGCAAAACACATTATTGCACTGATGTGGCACTAAAAGGCATTGTAGCGCTCCGGGCAAGAACTCGCTTCACTTCACCATTTTCATGACTTTTGACTCAACTTAAGAGAGGTTTTCTCAGGCTTGGGCAGAGAGATCATTATCAAATTCTTCTTAAAGCTACATTTTATGTTTTTCAGAGCCATTATGACTTTTAACATCACTATTGCTTTTTGACCATAAACGTCCTCAGTTCAGGCATCAAGAATGTGAGATTTAACTTCCAGTTTTCAGGGCTCAACTACAGTAAATATTTCTTTGGTCTCAGTTAATTAGATAGAAGTCCTTGGCTGGAATTCTTGATGGATTAGCAAGTGGAACAAACTCATTTTAATAAGAATTATTACAGCAATTATGATTATTACCTTATTAATTGCTATATAAAATCTGCTCATTAGTCTGCAGTTGTCTGCCGTGGCTGCAGTGCATAAAGACCTGGTGGTTGTAGAAATAATGTTTAAAAAATTATTCTCTAAGGCATGACAATAAGCAAAAAACTAATACAGTATAACTTTGATATTATAACCCTTATGCTTTAGTAAATATGTGAAATTAACATAATAATAATGGTCATGCAGGAGCAATAGAGCTGTTCTACAGCTGGACTCTGAAACTGATCAAGCAAATTACATTTAATTCTGCTACAAAGTTAGGAAGAACAAAGAGGTATGCAGAATAATAAAACATCTTTCACAGTTTAGGCAGATTTGATTGTAATACTAAAGGATCTCACTCTGAAGTCTAGAAACCAAATTAGAATATCAAGCTTTCACTGTTGTACACAATAAAAAATTAAGACATTAAGTGGTTGAATGCAACTTTGTTTTCTTTATTAAATACATCTTATATTGTAAAAGAGCCTCCTCTGCAGACATAAGGCTACATTTCTATAGATTTTGATTCTAAAATAGTCATAGACTCAATACACTTAGGGCAATCAAGGCAAGGCGATTAACATTATTATCATCAATCATAATTATCTCCTTATTCAAATTAGGTATTTGCATTTAGACTATATACCAACAAATAATACTGAACCAATAATTAGATTCTGAGTCTGGAAAAACTTTTCATCATTTCAAACTGGAAAAACATTTTCATATGAAATGTTCATAGCTACAATAAATGTAGAGAATATCTGCAATGTGTAATATTTTCAAGAGGCAAGACAATTATAGTTTGGATGTTTAATTGCATCTACAGAGTTTTTTTTCTAATTCCCTTCCCACTTTCCAAATGCATGCAAAAGACTGAGAAATCTGCTGATTGTTTGCACCAATCTATTGTTTTTGTTAAACTTTTCTTATCATTTGCTGTGAGGGGCGGGCATAGTTGTGAATATTTAACTCGGGCTTAAGTGCTGCTGGTTAAATTTTACTCAGGTCAGGGTATCTGCGTAGAAAATATAGTAGGCTACATCAAGTGAAGGTAAAGAAACTGGTCAAGAGTGTGTCATCTGTCTTCAGCCTCTAGTTGGAGACAAAGGCCACTTATAGTTCATAATAAGACATCAGTGAACTCTCTATTTCTGTTGAGAATCAGTAGAGGCATTTTGAGGTGCTCCCAAACAGATATCACAGAAATCCAGAATGACAATTAGTCAGACTGGGAAGGAACAAAAACATTGGACTATTACTGTACTGATAAAGCTGTTATTTCCTGGTACTAGCCATAAGTATACAGATCCAGTTCTGCAAAATAATCACACTGCTGAGATTGATTAAACCATGACCCATCATCACATCACCTGTATTCACTTTGAAGATCATGAAATATTTATCAAACCAGCTTGGTCCCTCTTTCCACAGTTCCTTCCTCTTGATATATTAGTATGGCAAAATATAATTAAAATAAGTGCATGTGTGCCATCTAGTGACAGGATAGTGTAATGATTCTGAGAGGCATCCACATCCAGGTAATCATTCCCTTTGTACTCAAATACACAATCCCTTACATTAGATCCTTAAAAAAAAAAAAAAACACCTCTCTGACACAGCTGAAATATTGTGTGGTTACTGTACTGATTTGCATAAAATTGGACATTTGTAATTGTGTCCACCCAATGTATTTGAATGTAATTTGATCAGGGGTGCTCAAACACAACAGCCACTTGCTAAATTCCCAGTGTTCAGTCAATCAAAAACACTTTTGTTGCTAATTATATTGATTTTACACCATGTTGGTGTCCCTGCTGTATTTAAACACTATTGAAAACGGCCAGATGATTGTAAATTACACAAATTGGTTGCATACATTGCTGAGGTAAAAACACACACCATTTCTTTTCTATAGTCTGTTCTTGTTCAAACATTCAGTCAGAGTTTATCTGCCTTGGCTAGTTTTGAAACTGCCTTCTTGATGTTTAAATTCAAGCTTTTAACTGCAATAAAATTCCTGCTAACTCTAACTACCTGCAGCTGAGAGATGGCATAATAGTGATGCATCATTCACAAGAGATCTGAGTCAGGTTAGAATGAATTTTTGCTTCAGGCATAAATTAAATTGTATTTTGGTTCACATCCAGAATAGATATTAGATGCAAACAAACCCAAGTTGTTGTTTTTTTTACCTTGTGTTTCTCATTCCTGCAGGGGACCACTGCTTGACAACATTACGATAAAATAAAAATACAAATTAATGAGTAGAAAATGTACAACTGTAAAACAAATAACTGAAAAAGTAGACAGCTGTTGTGAAATCAGTCTTTACTTGGAAACAAGAGGCTACAATGGGTTACAGTTAATATAAATAAAATCATAAATATTATAACAGCATATTACTTGTATATTATTTAATGTGATCTGTACAATTCTTAATTGGTAACATGAAAAATATTACAATTAAAACAAATTTCTCAAGGATGTAGCCTTCATCTAGGATTGATGTTCAAAACCTCTGGACGTCTTGTTGTAACCTGAGGAAAAACAAGAAGATTCAAATATTGATCAATATCAACATTTTAACAATTATCTTGCATTTACCATTTACTGCACTTCTATGGGTACAGCAATTACTTCATGTATGTAATACCAGAATAGTAAATAAGAGTACCTGTAATTGGGTGTCAACATTTTCTAGATGTGGTCTAAAACCCATGGATGTGTAAATGCCTGATGATCCTAAGTTGTGATCCCCTGGGCAAAAGAATATACTCATGTTTAAACTACGTATGTTAGAATACCTCATTGAAGAAAAGACAAAGACACACCTGTATCAGAGAAATCAAAGAACTCCTCCTCAAAAGCAGAAAGTCTTCTGTCATAGAAGTTGTTCCTTTTCCTTAAATACAGACACACATGTCAGTATACAGATTTGAATTACCCTGTTAAAAATGCAAGTATATAACTGCTTTAATTACTTCATCAAAGTAATTTATTACATTTGGTTAATTTTTGATTTACTTTTCAGTGCCATTAATTTACTCTGTTGGTGCCATGTATAAATTTCCCAACCAATGACCTCTTAAGTTAATATTTAACAAAAAACACAATGCTGAATGATTTCTTTTTCCTGTATTGCCTGCAAATATGTCAAACGACGGTGTTCCTGCATGGCCATAAGATGTAAAGCAAAAGAATGAATGTCATTTATTATTCTACATAAGCTTTAACCTGAAAATAATACATTCAGATATAACACCTTTGTAATGTAAATATTCAACTTGTCATTGTAATTTAAATTTTTTCTCAGTAACTATAAGTATAATAATAACAAATTCCCCCCCCCCCCCAACAAAGAAACAAAACTTGTTGAGCATTCGCATACAACTATAATTGAAGATATATTTAAAACTCACCAAACTCCCACATATTTCTTTTTGACAATGATAGCAACAACAATGATAATTAAGATCACAAGTGCTGCTGCCAGTGACCCAAACAGTGCTCCATAGAAACCTGGACCCCAACGAAAGAGGTCACACTGTGGGCCATAAAACTGCTCCAGGCTGGACTCAAAGCACCTGGGTTAAAAAGCCACAAACATTAATTAAATTGATAAAATGTATATTACAACATATTTAAGATTCTTGCAATCAAAATAAAAAACATTTCTCTTACCTACAGATAGGCCCTTTGTGAATTTCATTGAAACATTGTCCATGTTGATGACAGTAATCAGGGTTTGTTTTGCAAGGTCCAACACACTGCCATTGGCCATTTATAACCTCAGCAGTGTAACTGGCAAACTGAGTGCAGTTAACATAAGGCTTCAGATCTGTAATATCTGAGCAATAAAAAAGACATTTATCACTCTTTCCAAGTACAAATATAAAACATTTGGACAAATATTTAATGAAGAAACATTGAGTGTGCAAACCAGCAACATGACAAAGATGTATGTTTAAGACTGACAAATAACACACTTACTGGTAATTGTAGGTTGTTGGAACGTGAACCCATTCAGCGTCACACTGCTGCTATTAAAGGCTTGAGAAATCGTTCTGAGGTTACTTGTGTCATTCAAGATATCAGTCAACACCCTATCAAGCTGTGTGTTGACAAACTGGATCTGCGTTTCATTGTTTGGATAGCTGTACTCTGCCACACTCTCTGCAATAACACTTCCTTTTCTACAGAAGAGCAATAGAAAGAAATTACCAAAAGAAAAATGGCCTGTACCTGATCAAAAACTACATTTAATCAATAAAGTTTAATAAAAACTTACGATAACTGGATGACCTCTACTCTTCTGAAGGTTTGTGGGTCTGCTTCTCTGCATAGAGCTTCAAGCTGGAACACAGAACAAATGCTATTAAATTATAGTTACACCAATATGTTGAATTTTGGAAATGAAAATAAAAAGTAGAGAAGAAAGCAGACTATAAAAGGACCATTTGCACTTATTTCATTAAGAAATATGCTTCAAGACGTGAGCAAGCTCTATGAAATTTGATCACTACATCACGCAACATTGAAAAAAAACTCTACCTGTCGTTTTAATGTGTTGATAAATTCTAGTGATACAGGTGAGCTTAAATTGTCAAAAGCTGGAAGAAAAACCATCTGGATTTCCAAAGTAAAATTTGCTTTTCGACTTGGAATTGCCCCATTATCTACAAAAAAATATGACAGCATTATATTGACACTGAAATAACATTGTATATACATAGCAATGACATTTGGCAATCGAAACAATGGTTAAAATATCAAGGCCAAAAGCCAATACATTTAAAAGCCTTAACTTAAAATTTCTGCATTGAGAAATTATTTTTGTTCATAACACATTTTTGAAGAACTGTATTGGGGGAAATCTCACCAATTAGAGGTGTGGTGTCATTTTCTCCGAAAGAGCAAATATTACCGAAAACAAAATCTTGACAATGGCAGCTACAATTTCCAAGAGTTGTGTTGAATTTACAGGTACCCCCGACACACTGACAGTCCTCTTCGTTACACTGAGGAGTTGTAGACTGTGTTGTCACAGTGATGCCAGTATTTGATGTAAAAGCCTTCGAAGTTGATGCAGTTGGTGAAGCTGTTCGTGGGCTGGTACTGGTTTTTACTTTTGTTGCTGCAGATTGTGTTGAAGATTTTGTGTTGGAGGAGATTGTAGAAGGTGCATGGATTGTCGGTGTATTTGAGTTTGGGTTAACAGTAGATAAAGATGAGAATGTCACCACCTTATTTGTGATTGGAGAGCTGACAACTGACGTTACAGTCTGTACTGTGTGTTTTGGAATCGTTGTTGGTAAGTGTGATACTGTGGACATAGTTGTTGAAACTGTACTCCTGAATGTTGTGAGGGGGTGGATGGTTGTCAGAGATGTGGGAGTAATTGTGGAAGTTCCACTTGAAGGCACCTGATTACTAATAGGAGATGTGTTAGCAGTGGAAGTTTTTTGAACAATGATAGTAGATGGTGTAACATTAGATTTGGTAGAGAGTGCAGGTTGTGTAATCTGAGGAGTAGAAGTTGGAAATAAACTTGAAAGTGTGGAAGAAGGTAGAGTCATGGATTCATTTGTCACTGTAACTGAGACGGTTGAAAGAGTAGAATGGGTTGAAAATGGTGAGTGTGATGGTGTTGATTCAGTAACAGTTGTGAAAACAATGGCGGTTGAAGCACTTTCCATTGATGATCCTGTAATTTCAATATCCTGACTGGTTGTGGTTTGAGTAGTAGTGAAAGTGGATTCTGCTGAAGTTGTTTGAGAGACACTAGTTGTCATTCTTTCTTTGATTGTGGTTCCTTCACTTGGTGACATTGGTTTTTTGGTTGTCATTACTTCACCTGTGGGAACAAATGTAGTTGAAATTGTTGATTCAGTTGGAGATATGGAGGTTGCTGGTGAGGTTAAAAGAGTTGTGAAAACATTGGTGCTTGGAGCACTTTCCACTGATGTTCCTGTAGTTTCAATATCCTGACTGGTTGTGGTTTGAGCAGAACGGGATGTTGTGGAAGAGGGTGGGGAAGTTTGAGGTTCATTTGTTGTGGTGTCTGCCCCAGTTTGTGTAGTGAAAGTAGATTCTGCTGAAGTTGTTTGAGAGACACTAGTTGACATTGTCTCTTTGATTGTGGTTCCTTCACTTGGTGACATTGGTTTTTTGGTTGTCATTACTTCACTTGTGGGAACAAAAGTAGTTGAAATTGTTGATTCAGTTGGAGATATGGAGGTTGCTGGTGAGGTTAACAGAGTTGTGAAAA
>CM076649.1:5992156-6020032 GCA_038496675.1 Rachycentron canadum | reverse complement strand
TCTGCTGAAGTTGTTTGAGAGACACTAGTTGACATTGTCTCTTTGATTGTGGTTCCTTCACTTGGTGACATTGGTTTTTTGGTTGTCATTACTTCACCTGTGGGAACAAAAGTAGTTGAAATTGTTGATTCAGTTGGAGATATGGAGGTTGCTGGTGAGGTTAACAGAGTTGTGAAAACATTGGTGATTGGAGCACTTTCCACTGATGTCCCTGTAGTTTCAATCTCCTGACTGGTTGTGGTTGGAGTAGAACTGGAAGATGTGGAAGAGGGTGCGGAAGTTTGGGGTCCATTTGTTGCGGTGTCTGCTTCAGTCTTTGTAGAGAAAGCAGATTCTGCTGAAGTTGTTTGAGTGACACTAGTTGCCACTGTTTCTCTGATTGTGGTTCCTTCACTTGGCGACATTGGTTCTTTGGTTGTCATTACTTCATTTGTGGGAACAAATGTAGTTGAGTCTGTTGATTCAGTTGGAGATATGGAGGTTGCTAGTGAGGTTAAGAGAGTTGTGAAAATATTGGTGCTCGGAGCACTTTCCACTGATGTCCCTGTAGTTTCAATATCCATACTGGTTGTGGTTGGAGTAGAACTGGAAGTTGTGGAAGAGGGTGGGGAATTTTGGGGTCCATTTGTTGTGGTGTCTGCTGCAGTCTGTGTAGTGAAAGTAAATCCTGCTGAAGTTGTTTGGGAGACACTAGTTGACATTGTCTCTTCGATTGTGGTTCCTTCACTTGGTAACATTGATTCATTGGTAGTCATTACTTCATTTTTGGGAACAAATGTAGTTGGAATTGTTGATTCAGTTCGAGATATGGAGGTTGCTGGTGAGGTTAAAAGAGTTGTGAAAACATTGGTGCTTGGAGCACTTTCCACTGATGTTCCTGTAGTTTCAATATCCATACTGGTTGTGGTTGGCGTAGAACTGGAAGTTGTAGAAGAGGGTGCGGAACTTTGGGGTTCATTTGTGGTAGTGTCTGCCCCAGTCTGTGTTGACAAAGACTCTGCTGAAGTTGTATGACTGACCATACTTGAATTTGTTTTTTTGATGTGTTTGCTTGAATTTCTTTCTGTTGCAATTTTTAAAATCTCTGGCTGATTATTGTTTGTGATATTCATATTTGTTTGATCTTTCCCTTCATTGTTGTCCAGTATTTGGTCTTTCTTCAATGCTTCTTCGGGTTGACCTTGTTTTTCATTTTCATTTCCTATTAAGACAATAATTTTGCATGTTACATACATTTGTAATTGTAACCTCACAACATATTGCACCAAAACTGATGTTTTACATCAAACATTAATTTAAAATCCTTTGAACGAATCTTTTTATTGCTTTAATCTGTTTTTGGAACTATCATCCAATTCAAATCTGTCTTTAAAGTTAACAACCATTATGTCATCATATTGAATCCAATTGTTTGTATTGAAGAGGCTGATTCCCAGACAAATTTTTAATTTAATAAATTCCAAGGTGACATAAAAATGAAACTCCCTTCCTTTACTGATGAATAGTTTTTATTTTACTTATATGAGGGGCACAAATCTGACATCTGTATAATGTTTGTATTCTCACATAATTTAGTCAATCAACTGTTAGTATCAGTTATTTCCTTGTTATGTGATATATATTGCTTTCATGAAATAGTTTTGAAAAAAATTGAATTGAAAAAATTACAATACATTGCTGAGATTGTTGTAATTGTTAAGAAATTATTTAACTGAAAATATTTCAAATGCAGCTGTAAATATGTAGTAATCTGAGCAAAGAAACACAACTTCACCTACTTTCAAGGTGCATGTAAAAGAAGAAAAGAAAAAGAAAAAATAAAGAGCTTTATTAGACTGACACATTTTGGCTCCTAGCCCTCATTAGGGACATCACAGACCACATCAAATATAACAATTAAATATGGTAGATGGTAGATGATCCACACATCATGTTCATCAGGGTCACCATAGTGATAATGATTACCCTATTTATGTTACCTTTTTAAGTAATAATAGTAATGAGTAAAAGTCATATATCAGATGAATAATACAAGGGATTATTTTAATTTTATAAATCAACATACATTTTCCAAAAATATCACATACATTGAGTACAAGGATGCCAAAATCAAATTGGTGTAAATTTACTACCTAATGATGTGTTATGAGGGTTATGAGGGTTACATACAAAAGTATTCTTCACTAAACTGACATGATTACAGCTCACCTGGTAAAGCAATAAAGTATTAGAGAAATTAGACTTACCCCTTTTATGTGCAAAGGACACACAGAATGCAATCAGCATAATGACCACAAAAGTAAGGATTATCACAATAGTGGAAAACCTCCTCCAGTTAGAAGATCCCATGTAAATCCAGTTTTTCATTTTTCTGTACGTTCAGGTAATCATCCAAAAGGTGTAAGACTGAAATATTTCCACTGCTGCAATGTCTTTCTCTGCATGAACTTATATACAATACACAGAAGAATACTTTAGACGTTCTCTGATTTCCAGCCTTGCAGTAAATGTCCAATAATTGTCTGTGAACTGGTGGTCATATATACCTTTGTCTAACAATATCAGATCCTATGTGTCACCAATGATCCAGTGGTAGACCGAGGTTGTTACTGATGTTGTGCCCTCCCTTGGCAAACCTTTTGTGTATTGTGACATGGCACTGCAGTGATTTGCAAGTTTCCCCGAAAGTACACTCACACCCTGTACGTGTTCATTTACAAAGGTCCAGATCACAGTAAGAGTGAGGTGGAAAAAGATTAAAGCATTACTGGGTGTGATTCTGGCGAAAAATAATAAATACCCAACATTATAATTACCCATCATTTATTGTGAGCGGCACCATATATATATATTACATCCTCACTCTTAGTGACTAAGGGATGGTTAAGGGTAGCATAGTCTATGACGCTCTATAAGAGTGAAACTTTATATATCTAGTTACGGTATGTTTTGTGGCTTAAAGCACCAAAATAGCCTCAGTGTCATTTTTACCTTTATTTCAGATCTTGTGTAAAATTCCTAGCCAATGATTGATTTATCCTATATCCTATTTATCCACAGTAAGTATAAGAAACATAAATACAGAAGTTATCATAGTTATCAAGTTATCATAAATAATTTTAGTATTTCAATAATAATTAGTTCTTCAAACACACATTTAAATTTCAATAAACATATTGTTTCAATACTAAATTATTTGCTTTGATGTTGAGATTTATTTTAGTCTAATATTTACCTGTTGTGGTAATCAGCTGGACATGATGGAGAAGGTCACATGACTAACTAAAGAAATATCACACAGAGCAACTTATTGACAATACAGTCCACTGCATTGATTACTAATACTATAAATAGACTGTTAAACATTTATACAGATTAATAAGTGATTTCAACAACACCAGGAATAAGTGGGCTGTGACAAGGTTAAATAGAAATATTTCTCTTGATCTTGAGGCCACAGGCTTTTTGGGCAAAGCTCGCCACACCTCTGTTTGTTTATTAGAAAATCATTACTGAAATGGTACACAACAAAAAAATATATATTTCTTACTTATGTCATACCATGTATGCTAAGTCATAATGCAGTTGTGTTTGTTTCTTGTTTTTGTTTTGTTTTTTATGTTTGGTACAATTTAATTTATTATGGTAGTGACCCATTACTGAGCTTGCACTCAGTACCACAATGTTAAAAAAATCAAACTGCCTTCTGTTCCACAAGGAAATAAAGCAATATCAACAGAACAAGTGTTTTATTTGTTTCTGCTTGTCATTTGGACACATGTGTTGTCAGGTGTGTCTTGGCTCAAATTCGACTTTTTATCAATAACTGACTGACGCAAACCAAACTTGTGGTTTTCAGCATGAACCTGTTCAAGGTAGTGCACCAAGTGTGTGACGATAAGCATGTGAAAAACAGAATGGGCAGTTGCTTCTATCATGTATATTGGTGAGAAATCATCATCTAAATATGATGTATATTCTAGTTCAATTACAGTGTTAGTGTTACCGTGTAAGTGTTAGTGTAAGTGATTTATAGATCTGTCTCTTTGGTTGGCACTGTTGGAGTTTTTTGTGAACATAATGCATATACTGTGTGCACGCATGCTGCCTCTGCACTTGGTTTAACAGTGTACGTGTAGAAATGGCTGAGAACCTTTGTTTACAATATGACTTGCTAATGATAATGGTGTGATTATAATCGATATAATTTGTATAGTTACATATTAATCAAATCTCTTATGAGACTGATTATTTACTGTATGTGCATTTTTGCAGAACTTCACTTGTCAGAATGTAAAGTAAAATAAAAATGTAGTTGTGGCTTGGAAATAGACGACACAATAGAGACAACAGAGATGATTTACTGCATCAATTTGAAAACTACCATCTAACATAATATGACTAAAGTCAGTAAGTGGTAAGTTTTCAGTTTATAAAGGTTTGCATAACACACAGCACAGTATGTGGGTGAAGAATTTGCTATTGAGCCAAAAACAACTATGGGCTATTAAACCTGCCAGTAATCATATCAACAAACCCACCCACTTCTACTTTCTTTCCTTGTGTTTGGCAAGTTGACATTTACTATTGATTTAAGTCTGCACATTCAAATACATGTAGAAAAACACAAGACAGACAAAAGAGAAGAAAATGATCAAAGTTCATAAGTCATTTTCAAAAGAGAAAAAAAAACAACTAATTAACTGCTTGGCATTTTTGCCGTAGATAGTTCTGAAAAAGTTAGATAGAGGATACCTGAACAAATGCAATAGTTTCTGAATACTTTAATTCACATAAAATTGTAAGTACAAACAAATGCCTGTTATGGCACACCATACTCAGACATGAAGCCACTGGATTTCATGACGCATTAGTTGTAATGTAGCTTTTTCACAGAGACCACCAAAGCAGTCTGCTCTAAAATATGCTATTTCTGAAGTTGCTGTGAGCAGTCCACCAAACAAGTCAGAAAACAAATCAGTTCTCTCTTCCCATATAACTGTGACATCCTTTTTGTCTGACATAGTCTTCAGCTTTAATTTTCACACTTCAGCCTGCTTCTGTCCAGCCTCCAGACCTTCTGTTTCTGTTGCAGTTTCTGTCGAATCCATCTTAGCCATACGGCGCTCTGCCTCTGTTATTGTCATGGGATGCAGAGGGAAAAATCCTGCTAACCCTGCCGAAAGAGAAATGGAGAGAGGAAGGCCACAATTTTTACTAAGTCTTAAACTGTAGCAGAAAAATTACCTAGGCTTGCCAAATTTTTAGGGACTCAAAAAGCTTGTGCAACATTGATTTAATAGCCACTTTGAATACATTTAAGTATGTTATTACTTCAACCTGTGGGTTTTTGGAGAACAAGCCTTGTGATACAACGGATGATTGTTATAACCATGAATGGCACATAATCTGTATTCGTTCAACCCTTTAACCCAGAGCGTATGAATAAGGTGGTTGAGGGCACATTGAACACATAATAGTACTAAAGGGCAGTCATTTATGGAAGCAGTTCATACAAAAAAGATTTTCAAAGAACAGTCAATAAAGTGAAGTATATCTTAAGATGAAGAGAATTGTAAAAGGTGTTGGTGCTTGTAAAACCTATACATGGTCTACCTTCACTAAACAAAACACTATGAGCAGCATAATTCTCCGGACAAACTGACAAAAAAGGTGTGCAATGTTGATCCACCTAAAAAGAACAGACTTGTGTTAATACACACCTAGAAGTTTGGCCACAGGCTTGGTAGGGTGTGCACCGCAGCCGATCCAGTACTTTATCCGGTCGAAGTTGAAGCTGACAAGTTTCTCATTGTAGATGTTAGGGAGGGGGTCATAGGAACCCAGCTGCTCAATATATTTACCATCTCTTGCTCTTTTATTGTAAGCTGCCACAATACGATAAAAAGGTCTGTTAGCTTCTTTGTGGCCTGCAAGAGCGAGTCGAATAACAACGTAACCCCCATGGTACTTCTTTAAGAGGAATGATGCTGCAGGTGGAAATGAACACAGTAAGAATCGTCGAAGAGAAAAAAAATTAAATAAAGAGTATTTTGTAACCATTAAACACCCCACTGTATCAGAGGCATAACCCATGTTCTACAGTAAAGGCTATACTGTCAGTTTATGACCACCTTGTGCACTTTTCCTTTTTTGAATAAGGTGAAAGGAAGAGAAGCAAGAGGGCTGTAGCTTGTGGTCCTGTTATAAAGCAATTCAACATTTACTTTATCCCTATTGATAATTTTGTGTGGAGGGATTGCATCAGACTAGTTTGACTGTGGTGTATATATTTCTATCAAACATTCACACAAAGCCAAAACAACAAGTATGAGTTTAAAGAGCTCACCATGAGGTTTCTGGACATCTGGTGGGCTTTTTTTTTTTTTTTTTTAATGACTGAATGTACAAGTTGTAATGAAAAGAACTGGTGCTGGCCTATAATCACATTTTTAAACATTTTATTTGACAACATGCCTACAATAAATGAACACATTAAGTATGCTAATATTTTCATAATTGTATTTCTGAATATGTCCTTATCCCAAACAGTACAATTGGGTGATCAGAAGTGACTGCACATTATCACATTAACATTTATTTAGATGTGACCCTACCACGTTTATTTCATAAGATAGATAGATAGATATTTAGATAGATAGATAAGCTATTTTTACTCTTTAATGACACAATAGGAGGAACAGTCAATTTCCATGTAAGGCAAAAGGTCCTAAAAGGTTCCCTGTATAAACATATAAAGTTAATATATTTACTCTTTTCTCTAAAATACCAAATCATAACTCTCTCATTCCCTATAGTCTCATTTCCTTTTACATTTAAGTATCAGTAGGAACAAGTCAGTATTTTATGTGTATCTTGTACAAACCAGGAACCAACTCATTAAATATCGGGCTCTGTTATAGACCCGAGGTTTAAAACTCTCAGGTTGTCCGTGCTCCTCATGAATACTCACATAAGTGGACCATGGTGTTAAACTGGATTATCCTGCAACAGACGAAGGGGGAGAAAAAATAAAAAATAAAAATCACCTTTAAACCAATGAGTACTCAGCGATGTAACTTTCTATACCAGCACTAATTCACACTGTTGTGACATTACAGCAAACATGTCAAGTTAACTGATATGAATACAGGGCTCCCTAACCACACAACAATGTCATCCAATGTTCACAATGCAGCCCTGGGGTTGCTAGCGGCTAAAGTTAGCCGCTAGCCGTTTGTAAACTACGTGCTGTCTAAAAATGAGCAGAATTAAGCCAAATACCTCCGAAGATGCTGAACCGCGTAAAGTAAAATCTCCCCAGATGTCGCCTCCTCTTTTTATTTGCTAGGAAACCTAGAAAACAGACGTAAGGAACAGTTTGTTTTCAGCACAAGAGGTAGCCTAATGTGACTTTTGTCAGTGCGCGGCCATGTTTTAAAAGGGAAGTGACGCAGCTTCCTGACGTCATTCGTGACCGTGACGGTAGATGGCGCTGTTGCACCACTGTCCCCTCGTGCACTCAAGCTTCTTGTCACAGCTGGAGCGAAGGGGTTTGCAATATGAACATTTGTGCTTCAGCTGAAAAATAACATGTTGAATCTATTTAGAAGAGATAATTACAGCATGAGAAATGAAAAAAAGACATTAAAACGAGGTAGAAATGTTGCTTTTCAGTTGTTATGATATTGTTTTGTATTGTCACTTTTGGTCAGAAATGGTTGAACATCTCAGATCCATGTTTTTGTTTCTGTGTAATACCAAACATCTGTCCCGTCTCACATGGGATAACAAGACACTGCTAATTTACAAAACATACCACTCTACTACATGCGACACAAGATGGAACTGCAAAATGTGTCAGTTTTAAAAGTAAAATTTGCCCAGCTCTTCACACAGAATTTCTCCCTTTTTGATTGTTATAGACTAATATGATACACTGTGGCTACAACATTTCAGTATTGGATTTTTATTAATAATATGCATTAATATGTAAGATGTAATTTGAATGACTTTACAAACTGTTAGTGGTTTAATTTTTGTTTGTTTGTCATATACAAACATTCTGTATTTTTGTTTGTCAAATCTTATACTAATATCTACAATAAATAATGTGAAATAAATGTTATGGGGTAAAATGGGTAAAATGGAGAATGTCAATGTATACAATAAATGATATTACCACGGAGTAGTGGAGTAGAAGTATAAAGCAATATACAATGGAAGTACTCAAAAAATGTCAAACTTTACTTTACTACACTTCTTAAGAAATTTGCACTTACATTCATACCACTACTTTTGGTGATAAATAGAACAAATGTATATAGTACTAGTATACTTACTATACTTACTAGTTTGTAATTTAGCTATATTTGTTCTACTGTTGCACTTGTTGAATGTCTATGTGGATACTTATTTACTTATTTAAATTGTTAAATAATATTATTAAATTATTTAGTTGTTGTTTTAATGGAAGTAATGGGGCTTAAATGAAGAATCAACAGTTGTTACCTTTGTAATTTATCTAAACATCATTACTCACTACTTAAGGTAAGTCTCTCAATCTTGTCATTGAGACACACGTGTTATGTTGTCCTTCACATTGTTCTGTGCGTAATTTCCATTCCATGTGTCGTGTATCTTACATCAGCAATGCACTGAATTTCAAATCAGTTTCCACTGTTGACCCCAGCAGAGATGAGGCGTTGATTTCCTGAGAACATTCAGGGGTCACTGCTTTGCTTGATGTCGTCCAAATGCACAGAAATTTCTTCCCACTGGGAGCCCAAGTACCCCTGCCCCCCTCCCGCCCACAGTCTTGGAACATGGTGATTTCACACTCCTGTTGTGTAAAGCTTGTTTTTCTGTGCGTATGTGTGTGTGTGTACGACAAACACATGGTTTTCTGTGAGGAGAGGTCAACGAAGACACACAAAAGAGATAGGCCCTTGTTTGTAATTCTGAAAATATCCTACTGTCCCTGCGTGACTTATCATACATAAAGCCAATAATGACTTAAAACTGACTGAAAACATATAAAAAAAGACTTTACCGAAGTCTATTTGTAAAATACTTATATTTATAAATACTTATATTTCCTTTGAAATTCATTTGAAATGCTCTTAGTAAAGGTTATATTTATGGTTGCAATCTATACATTGTCATTCCTTCTATGACATGGTCTAACTAACTTAAGATTATGAACTACTATACCAACACTGTAGTTGTGATGTTATTTCAACTTAATTTACCATTTTCAAGGAAAACACGACAAGAGAACCTGGTTTAATTGCCAGAATGAAAAGCACTTGATAGTATACTAAATTTAAAATAAATCTAATTCACTAAACGTATCACACTATCCAAACACTTACACACATCTGTCATTGAAAAGAATAACAAGATTACAAGCTCATTAGTTTAAAAAGATTTAAAAATTTTGTCAGTTTGGTTTGTCACACAAATAATTTGAGCAATCAGACGAATAAGGCAACACAAAACATTTTCTTTTCAACAAGCAGGGCGGAAATTTTAAAAGGAAAGCGTCATTATCGAGTTGACCACGTTTTTTTCTGCGTATAAATCTGAAAATGAATAGAGGCTTTACACAGTTAGGTGGCAAATAAAATGCATCTTACATGGTGAATCGGCAATGCGTGATTATCTGAACGGTGACATTGATTCTAGTTGTGGATCACTCTCTCGTGAGGACCCCATGCTCTTTGGGATACCAAGACGAGTTGTTCCTCCTCTAATCATCTGTGACAGTTCAGTTAGAGACGCTCAGATGACCAGATATTTTACTTGGAAAAAAAAAGCAATAGGAGCCTGTTTTAAATGAACAAGCCTGCTCCAGACATTGCAGTGAAAGATGTCTGAAATGAATTTGATTATGAAGATGTTACTAATATTGTCTGAACACTGAGGTTTCCCCTACATTGTGCACTTACAAATAGCTCTCACTACCTCTGTAAAGTGAATTAAAACACCATTTTAGATCATGTTGAGGTCACGGGTATTGTCTTTCTATGCACTTTGTATATTTTCTGTTGTACTCTAATGTCAGTGTATGGGGTTTACATTTTCAGGTCTGTTTTGTTCTCTGCGTGCATTATAAATATGATAGATCCCTCTTTATAAACTTATCTGAGTTTAGAATCACAAAATAGATGTTTTGAAAGATGAAAATAAAAGTTCATTCTTTCAGGCATTGTCAGTATCTTTGACAAAAAAGGGTTAGTTATTTAATTTATTTATTTTTTGTTTTATTTAGTATATACATTTTGGCAGAGCTTTAACTGAGAGGGTAGATGAGTCTCATATCTGATTAAATCTCTGATTAAATGTGAAGCTACTGCCAGAATTAGCGTAGTTTAGCGTAAAGATTGGAAACAACTAGCCTGGCTGTGTCCACTGGAAACTGAATCCATCCACAAGCATCTCTGAACCTCCTTAACAAACGTCATATATTTTGTTTAGTTAATTGAAACATAAACCAAGATTTCACTGATTTTACAAGGGTTATGCATTGGAATATTTCTTGGCTAGGACCAGGCAGAACCTGGAGTCTCACCTGATTGACTGGCAGCTGTTCACACACTTGTGTTCAATAGTGAGCTCTAGAGGTGCTGTTAGGCAGATTTTGATACAAGGCTAGCCATTTCCCCATGTTTCCATCCCATTATGCTAATCAAAGCTAACTATCTCCAGGCATAAAAACAATTATGCATATTAAACTCTATGTCACATGTTGTTTTTACATAATAACCTTTGTCTGAACATTTCTTTCTTACTGTGTCTTGAACCCTTTATCACTTTTCTATATGTGTGAGTTGGGATAGGGTCACTATATAACAGTATCTGCTTTGGTGTATTTTTTTTTCTAATTTGAAAGCTTCAAAATCAAAAATTCAATTAATGGAAGACAAAATATGAAATTGTGAGATGCAAGACTGTAATACTGTAATGGTCCCTTTTTCTTAACTGCTTAGTTTCAAGCTTGGGTCCACTTGAAGCACTTACATGAAGAGTATAAAGGCACATTGGACAGAAACACAGAAATACTGTGTAGACATTCATTTCTACAGTGTGAACAATGTTGACTCACTTTAATGCCTTTGAAAATATGAGATGAAGCCATAGGAGTACACATGTGAAACTCTGGGGGAGCATGCAAACACTAACATGCATATTTGCAATGATGCACAGAAATATCCAGATACCATCATTTTTCAAAAAGGTCCTGTGTCCCCGAACAAGACCTAAAAGACACAGCAAAGGTGAATTTTCGTGTTTTTGTCTATGGAATATTGAAATAACCCACCAGGGATCAGACCTGGGTCCAGAGTTAACCGCTGAATCACTGTGTCACCCCAACCTCTTAAACGGTTTAAGCTATTTTATGCTACTTACTCCTAACCACCATTTCTTTACCAAATAATACATTTTCTAAGCTAGATTATCAGGAAAATAACCGGTCAAAGTGCTTGTTTAGACTGAATGACAACCACGATCTTTCTGATTACCCTTTTTGTAAATTGTCTTTATGTTTCATTACTTAAGCCAACATTATTGGAAACTTTTGTAAGAAACTGTTATATGATATAGTCATTCATTATCTGTTTTTACACCACACGCATTCAACAGAAGTTAAAGTCAATGACAGTTACATCAATAAACACAGAAAAAGATACATGATATTGTCTAACATCTACATTATAATGTGTTATAAACCATTAATGTTCATATATTGCTCAGAAATTCTAAATTGGGTGTTCAAATTAAAGTGTTACCAATATTTTGAATTTATTTATTTATTTTTTTATGTTAAGGAAAGGGAGACTTTCTCTCACATAAAAAGAAACGAAATGCCTCAGTTTATCTGAACATTTCAAGCAACTTAAACAGAATAGGTAAGTAAAGTAAATGTAAGTTAAATTGAAGTATTTTCATGCTGTATTGCAGGTGTTCATTTAAACTCGCCCAAGTGTATGCTACTCTGTGCCTCCATGCAAATTTACATCAAGAATGACTGGAATTTTTTCAATAATATGGCAGTTTTATATTGTTTTAAGTTTGTGTTTTGAAAGAAACAGCATATGCATACGATTCCTCAGTTCGGTTAGTCAGAATAATGGACCTTTTCAACCACAGGCGCCGTGTGACTTCTAGTCTGTGAGCTCTTTGTGATGCCCTCTGCTTTTTTAAGCATCTGTGTCCAGCTTGTGCAGAGATAGACGTTATGGTTGCGAAGAGCACCTAATGGAAAGACAGGATTCAGTCACAGATGGGGGTCAAGTGATCTCCCTTCTCTGGAAAGATCTTTCAGATAGTTGTGGTGAGACTAATTGTAATAGCATGCAAAATGGAGGCATTACTTTTATCTTCATTAACAAAGAGACTTTTTCTTTTTCTGTTACTTTTTTTAAAAAAGATTTGTCTACTCCTGTAGCCACTGATTAAAGCAAAAATGTTCTGTCTTCTTTGGACATGTGGTTGCTGTAGTGAATGTTGTGGATAATACACAACAATTTCATCAGTCGTCATACTCTGATATGGGTTTGACTAACATTGTCAATTTGTCCCTACTTGTATGCTAACAGTGATACTTTACCAAAACAAATTTTTGGTTACCAAAATGGTACAACATTTTCATTTTTAATTAAAGACAAAAACAGAGAAAAAAGAGGTGTGGTTCATGTGATTAATGGTCTGGTGGTGGAATATAAGTAAAAGTACAAATACTGAATTTATTGTATTTTCTGCTACTTGATACTTTACTGTATCTCTGTATTTCTGAGGAGGTGCTATACTTTTTACTCCTCTATGTTTGTTTGGCAGCTCTAACTACTTTGAAGATTAACACTTTTTGTACAATGTATAAAAAAATGAAGCATAATATATGATAATGTATAATAACATAAGTCTAACAAGGACAACTGGGCTGCAACAATGCATTCACTTTAGATACTTTAAGTGGATTATGTTGAAATTAAAGATATTGAATACAGGATTTTTATTTGCAGAGGAATGACCTATATTGTGCTATCACTGTTACACAAGTATTATTACACAAGTAAAAGTACTATTACACAAGTAAAAGCTCTAAATATTTCTTCTACCACTGTCAAAGTTCAACAAGAGTGAGGATGCGCTTTTAATTCAGTTTTCTTCTTTAGATTTTTGCATTTCTTTATCCATGACAAAGAACTAAAGCGCACAAACATTTTGGGTCTATGTTTCAGTGTGCAATTTGGATATATAGTAGCTATATAAAAGGATCAGGGTCAAAACTGTAACCACATCTTTTAATTTTGAATAGCGATGTCTAGATTTTACATTACACTCTTATCACTTTCTAAAATAATTAACAATCAGTGAAAACAGACATGGCAGCTGAAGCTGGGTGAAGGTTATATTTGGTCAAATTCAGTCAGCAGATCACATTGTGATTCCTGCTATGAGAGGTCGTGACCTGCTTCCTGTGCTGCTGCTCTCCCCAGACCTCTGCTGGCAAATCTGAAGCTGGAGAGCCACACTGGTAGGTTGTGTGAGAGGACAAGTGGATTTGGCATGCACATCAGAGCGTGATACCCAAGCATTCTGGTCCTATCACATGCCACACACACTCACGCTCACACACAAGTGCAACACACACACAGAGCATTCTTGGTCGTGTAAAATGGATTGTAACACTGGCCACTGTAATGAAATGATGCCAGCAACCCACAGTATTCCTTTACAGTCAAACTCACTGAAGGTTTCCGTCCGTTGTTGCAGCCAACAACAATAGTGGACACATAGTGGGAATCCAAACAACATTATTTTTTTTTAAATACGTTTAAATAACCTGTTTGTCTCTTCCACTAACTGCAGATTAGGGAATAGTGGGGCAGCCATACTTGATTTTCCTTATGTTCAAGTCAGTGGACAGAGCACGAACAAGTCCAAATTTGACAAATCAAAGTACATTTTGTTTGTTTGTTTGTTTAATTTCATCGGTAAACAGCATTTGGCTTAATAGAAAAACTCCTCTGGTTGTTTTAGTGAAAGCTTTGAAGGGATTTTCAAGCAAGTGACAAATATCAGCAAGTACAAATTCTTCCAATTTGCTCGTTCACTGATTTAGTCTCAGACATGTTCACTTCAGGGAAATCTGTTCATCTCTGATCTCTCACATTTGGGTCTTAGTGTAACCTGTTTATTGAACACCCAGTAGCAACATCAAGATTACTGCTTGTGTAACTGTAATCATACCCCCCCACACCTCCCCTTTTTTTGAGGAAACTGACACTAAACCAAGAGCAGCCTTATCTTGGGGACATCGTAGGCGGCCATGACAGGTTATACACCATTCAAAATTTTTGCATTATCTCATTGCGTCTGTGCCGGTCTGAGGCGAATCATCAAAGACACGAGATCAGCGGTTGGCTATGACATGGTACCTTGTTTATGCAGAACTCAGAGTAGCAGGCATCGCGTTAAACTCTCATGACCGTCCAACGCCATCCTTACATAAACAAATGTTGAACAAACTGGTATTGCATTCAAAGTGGAAGTGTGATTTTATGTGACAGTAAAACAGAAAGAGGTGCTTTATTGGTTTGCTTTTGCGTTAAACAGAAGAGGACAGGTGAGCTCTGCTGTGGGGTGATAAGAGCCTTGGGTCGTACAGACAACAGGTTTCTTAACAATGTTCAAGGGGGATAAAAGAACAGTGTTGAAATATCCCAAGACGCTGAGAGAACAACAGTCATCAGCAGTGCTTTGTCATGTGCCTTGCATTTTCTACTTATTTGTTCCCAGTTACTTCCTGGCCTCTAAGCATGAGATCAGTCTCATTTGCAGACTTTCAGATTGTCTGTCTTTGTGCAGCACATTGTCCTCCATCTCCATTATCTTCCACCTGTTTCTTGGGGATCAAACTGGATTTGCGCTCCCTTTCCTTCTTCCCCAGACCTCTATCTCCAGTGTCACGACACTAGTTTGTACTGCTTGAGCCAAGGGAATGTGTTATTGAGGATACATGAAATTCACACTATAATGAGCAGTGACAGGATGTCACCCACTCTGCCTCTAGATCAACCCCCCCAGCATGCTGCTGCTGCCACCCCTGCACCCACCTGCACCCATCCAGCTGAGTCTGCCTGTTTGTGTGATGTCACCCACATGCCCCACTCATTTCTGCAGAACCGATCGGCCTGTTGATGCTGTTGCAACAAGGCAACATTCACTCTCAGCTCCACAGCTTACCTGCATTGTCTTCTCATTTATATAACACACCTTTACCATGTTCTGTTTCTCATGTGTCCTTGTCCAGTTTGTCCTCCCTCTGATACCTCTGATCTCTTTGGAAAATCCAGAGAGAGCTGCCCTCACTCTTTGTGGCCTTTGGCTGTGTTTGATCACTGGTTGAGTTATAGACGTCTCCATGACTCATAACTCAGACACCAGACTCAGATGTCAACATAACATATGTTGTTTTCTTGCTCGCCTGCCACACATTGTGTGTGAATAGATGATGTAGGAAAGATCATGGGAAGTCTAGCAGGAAAGCAATGGTACCCAACCTTGTTTCCTTTGATTATCTCAATATAAAACAATGTCAGGTTGGTGCTTGAGATGTGACTTGAGAGCAGTTCATCCAAAGAATGATTTTCTCTCCTGATTGTTTAATTTGGCTGTATTTTAGATAGCAAAAGGAACCAGTATTTAACAAGAAATGTGAAAACTAATTTTGGGTAACAGATTATTTCCTCCACTTTTGACTCCTCAGATTCATTGGGCCTGACTTGGGTTGGGAACCACTACCTGGACATTTCAGGCCTGCACTCCCAAGACTCCCGAGTCTTTATGGTTATATGAAATGACCTTCTTGGATGTTCTCTTAACAATTTATTAAAATTTCCAAACCTTTCAAGTCTTGCCTTTGCCTGACTGTGTTTTATTATACCTCTGTGTTTCCTATATGTACTGAATAGAACCAGCTAGGTGGAGGCTGAACTGTGGGAGTTCAGGCAAGGTTCACACGTAGGCTAACTTGTTCCAAATGAGTGTGAAGAATTCCTACGTCCTTGCTCTCCTTATTAACCAAACATCACCTTGTCAGACCCTACATGCCCGTTCAGAGCCTCTGTCTGTGGTACACACAGTGAGATGAATATCTCAAATTAGCTTTCTTTGATTAAAGGTACAACACAAAGTAAACTTCTAGGAGTATCCTCCTAAGAGAGCTATTTTATATGCTCTCTCTTTCTATCGTGATAAAATAATTCCCATGAGGAAGTGATTACACATTTGGATAATTCTCAGCAGATGTGTAAATATCTCAACAAGTTAACAACACTGTGGTGGAAGTGCAGTCCTAGTCACTGGTGAAGCGGTTTACCGCAGCATCAAAGAAACAGTCACCAGAGCTTTGTCTGTAAGTGGATCTTAAACTATGAATGGACATATTTTTTGGCTTTTTGTACTGAGCAACTTTCTCCTCCTTAAAATCTTAAGGTGGCTGTTCATCATAGTGAACACTATGTCATGCTGACAGGTTTTTTTTCAACTTCTACACAAGTGATGTCGGCCATGATGAGAGAGAAGCAGCTTGTTCATGTATAGAGGACTTGTGCAGATAAAAGATTATTTCCAATAAAAACATCTGTCAACAACTGTCATTCTTGTCAACAAAGAGAGATTGCCCTCAGCATTAATATGCCCATGAAATGGAAAAAAGCTTCAGGAAACAACCAAATTAGATTTGTGAATTTCCTTTGCGTGTATTTGTGTATTTCCAGTGCAGGCCAGGAGGGATTGAAAAACTTCAGGGGATGGGGTATTTGTCCAACTGCTTATTGTGTTTTGGGCTAAAACTATGACACAAAAAGCGAAGGGTATTCCTTTTTAATTTTATGCAGTTTATTCATTGTACACAGACAGTGCAGAGCAGAGTCAGGTCTGACTGGCATCTTTCAGAAATGAAAAAAAAAATCTAAATATAATCTAATCTAAATATATTCTGCACACTATCTACTAAAGACAAAGAGTGTTGTTTGTTTGGATACAACACTCCACCTTCACCTACTAAAAGATAAAAGAACTGTTAAAATTCAAATAAAAATAATGTTTATATGCACTTAATGCCTGTACTTCTCGCCTTTGTTCAGCTCAGGAAAAGATAAAGCCTCAATTGGCGATGCCTCTCAACAAAGGTGTTCTCTTCTGTGCTCCTCAATGTGAACATTGAACAGTTGTGTATAGAGAAAATACATGTAGATGGGGGGTGGGGGGGGGGTTGTTCACCTACAAGCAAAAAAGAAACTTTGGTAATTGCCATAACACAAATAATGAGAGGCTATGCAGGAAAGCGTTTGAAGAGCGGCCCTGATCAAGATAAGATTGGAGACAGTATCACAAGAGAAAGGAAGTGTTTTTCTGTTTGCTGCAGCTAAGAGGAAACTTAAGTGACAGAGTTACTTACATGAGCCAGACGCTGAGCTGAACCCTGCAGAAACAACCAGGATAAATGCAGTTAAGGGTGTGACGAGGACGAGTGCGATTCAGATGCCAGTTGTGGTCGTATAGTACAGAGGCATAATGCATTCATACATACATTAGGTCTACGAGCTCTCACAAAGGTGCACAATGTTAGTTTTGTGCCATTTCAAACATATATCAACTGACAGTGAAGCTGTAGTCGCCCACTAGTGGACACGGTATGGCAACGTCTTACCCCAACAAAATTAACAAACAAATAACACAGGTCAACTACAGGTTTTTGTTCATTTTAAATTAGCTGTTTTTGCACTCTTGGTTTTGTGTTACCAAAGATGTAATTTACTAATAAACTACAAAAACTCTCAATAAGAATGCTGTAATGATTTGTTTATCTCGACAGCACCTCTAATCCCTGGATTACTGTAAATGTAACCAGGTGTTATGGTTTTAAACCAGTCAAGATAGCTTTTCAACCATCAATAGTTGAAGAAAAGAGTCAATGTAACTATCTGCAATAAGGTGCAATTCAAGCTCTGCAATTAATGCTGGCTTTGTTGAGCTTGTAGTGTTCCTTTATGCGTGTGTGACTTTTCATTCAGCCCAAAAGGAGTTCATGTTGAAGGTTTATACAGTTGTTGTTCGGCTGCCTTTCCGTTCTGTCCACCTCCTGCATGTCTGTCTGCAAAGGAACTTATAAATTGTGTTTTGGGATTATAGACTGAAAAGCCTGCTTAACTTTGTTATTTGGATAAAAGTGTAACGGCACATTATAGACTAAATACAACGCTAAAAATAAACAGGCCATTGGGTAGCAGAGATATTTGGGTCCCAGAGCATAGAGCTATAGGTGAGAAAACACCTGTATGTTTCCAAAAAAAAAAAATATTAGAAAAAACTAAACATCAAACTTCAATTCATAACAATGTCAATGATGCAAATTTCCTCACACACTCACAAACTCTTTTCTTTTGGGTGTAATTATCAGCAGCTGCATAACAAATGAATATCAGGGTAATAATGATTAGAATAACAGGCAAGACCTGGTGGTGGTGAACCAATGATATTTGCAAGGATATGGGATTATTAGCATTATTTGCGTGTCTGTGTGATTCTAAAAAAAAAAAAAAAAGAAAAAGAAAAAAAAATGAAAAAAGGAACATGGCCCTATCTGTTGTAGCATCTGAGAGAAACAGAAATGTGGAGTATTTGTAGAAGAACATGCTTCTAATAAGAGATATTTGCTATTGTTTGGATTTCACATGATTGATGCTTGACTTAATCTAGTGCTCTTTGCGCCTTCCCAGGAGGGTGAGGCGGTCTCTTTGTGCCTTTCTGTCCCATGTGAAGCAAACCAAAGCGGGAGAGTGAGGGTCATAGCTATTCGGCAGGGTACCAGATCCTTCCCACCGGCACATCTGCATGTGAAATCGCCATTTCACCCCTCCACACTCCCTAATTGTTGCTAAAATTATTTGTGAAATTGCCTTCCACCAGGAGTGTTTTCCACGGCAATTGTCACACAATTTTATATGCACGGTGGGCCTACAGAGTTGACACATGCACCTCTTCTTTTCTGCCATATGTGCTCTTTTTATTCGAGTTTAATAGTGCCCCCCCCCCCCCCAACAATTACCTTTAAGCAATTACTCTTGTGTGTTCTCCAGGGCAAGTCAACCTGTTGTCATCAATAGCGGGTCGATCCAAATGTTGTAATTACCACAAAAAGCTATAGGAGCGATTTAGATGTTCATGCTGCGCACATTTCCTTAATTGAAAGGTTAACAAGCCAAAAGCATCTTATAGCCCAACCTTCGCCGAGCAGAGCTGCCTCAGCGCAGCTTTGTCCATTCACACGCAGCATCATAAATGTCTGACTCAATCATTTTGGCCACTGATTTCTCTTTCTTTCTTTCTTTCTTTCTTTCTTTCTTTTCTTTTCTTTTTTTTTTTTTTATTTACGCAAAACGCTATGTGTGTGCCCGCGCGCGTAAGGATGAGTAACTTTGGATACGGACCTTAAGACTCCTGAAATTTTATCGAAAACGACACGATCTTGGTCAATGAATTTAGATAATTTTTCAAATATGATTTTTTTTTTAAAATCGGAATCTAAATATTTGCCCGCTAACAATATGAACACTCAACTATTTTTAGACGGCTTTCTTTTTTTTTTTTTTTTTTTTTTTTTGTTGGCCATGAGGCTGTTAAAAGGCTGTTTTTAAAGAAAGAAATGAAATGAAAGAAAGGAAGGAAGAAAGAAAGGAAGGAAGGAATAAAGGAAGGAAGAAAGGAAGCTATCATCACTTTAAAAGCATTGATATTCCACAGGTTTTATCAGCTGAATATCATGGAGGCAGGCACGTTTTGAAAAGACAGGATTTAGAATAACATTTAGATATAATAACATTTTGAACCGGGTTTGGTGTATGGGGTCTTATGAGGGAGGCAGCAGTGAATTAAAAGTGGAATGTGTTGCTCTGATTGGTCGACTGGCTCCTGGCTAAACCCACTCTCTTTCATCCATAAAAGAAAGGCCAGGGAGCCTATGGGAGCGCTCGGCTGTCTCCTCCTACGACATGCACGAAAGTTGGCCACTTAAACTACTTCCAGCCAGCCAGCAGACATTATACTGAACCCAAACTACACCAAGGGAAAAGAATAACAGTGCTTTTTTTCCCCCAATTCAGACACACAACTTTCGCTGCTGCTCCTCCATTTTGCAGACTGCCATTCTTAAAAAGGTTTTTTTTTTTCCCCAATTTCATTTGTTTACTGTCTTTATTTTTATTTCATTTTTTATTATTATTTTTATTTTTTATTTATTTATTTTTTTTTTTTTTTACATTTTGGCACATTCATCGCACCGGAGGAGAGCATCACTTTTATTTTTCCCCGGTGGAAGAAGGGCTTGTCCAGTTTCTCCGCCTGGGATTGGGATTTGACCGCAAAGAGAGCAGCTTTTTGAACATTTTGAAAACGTCCTTGGACTCTGTGAGAGCAGCAGGTTTGAACAGAGTCCGGTTTGGTTTGTCTGAGTAGCTGCAGGATGGCTACTTTACCAGGAACAGTGCCTCGGATGGTGCGCCCCGCGCCAGGCCAGAATTACCCCCGAACCGGCTTCCCCCTGGAAGGTAAGGAGAAAAAACAAACAAACAAACAAACAAACAAACAATGACAGGCATGTGTTTGGGGTTTGGACTTGTGCTCGTGAACTCACCAGGACTCCGCTCTGTCAGTTTGTAGCGTGATATTCTCGCAGAGCACAGTTTGTTACCGGCGACACGCTGGGAAATAAAACGGAGGGTGAACAAATGCGACCTCCAGTCAGCTCTGATTAAAGTTTACAACCTGAATGAATCAAAACTGAAGGGTAGTTTCAGGACAGCGGCAGCTGCAGCCTCGAAAATCAAATCACAGCTTTTTAGAATCATTTGTTTTCTTTCATCTTGGAGACATTTTTTTTGTTGTTGTTGTTTGTTTTTTTTTTGTTGTTGTTGTTTTTTCATGCATTTATGAGTTCAGTCTGAATGTATTTGTAATTTTATTTAATTTGAGTTTGGACTTATTCAGTAATTTCTTCTTATTACAGTTACAGTAGCCTATTTAGCTAAAATATTTCCAAATACATGTATTGATTTTCATGTTTTCATATTTCGACATTCAAATTAAATTTCGATTCATAATAATACGAAGGCTAGAAATTATTTAAAAAATTATAATTTAATATAAAAATATACATATTCATGTAAATTGATATTATTTAGATGAACCTCTGCATAAAAAATAAACCAAACTAAGATTATTTTACCCTCATGATAATTTAGATGACAGAATAATATTTATTTTTACTACATTTTAAGGAGCATTTTTACAGGTTCAGCCTCGACCTCACACACACACGTAATTTAATTGGTAATTTTTTTTTTTTAACTCCTATGCCAACCACGCTCAAGTATATGGAAACATATGGGCGGAAAAAAGATCACTTTGTATTTGCATGCATTTATGGAAACCGTTTTCCCATTACACCCGGTTCGTGCTCAAGTGCCCTGGACTGAATTGTACGAAAACCACGTAGCTCACAAGTTACTCGAGCTCCGGGATTTGTTCAAGTGTCCTGCTGCTGGAAATGGCAATAATACACACAGCAAAGAGATGGCTCAAAGGATCACATCAATATTTGTACAGCATGACTAGGAATAATCAAGGTGGGAAGTGTCACCATGTTTAGTGTCTCTTGAATGTGAAATTGGATCCTGAAGTGGCCTCGGATACATCCTGTCAGCCAGACTGATGCTAGATGGATTTGGCACAACGCTCTCTTGAAAATGTAGAATATGATAATGTGCGTAAACTGTGTCCCATAAATAGTCAGCAACATGGCAAAACATCTCGCTGATGACTACAGGACACACAAAATTTTGCTCTACTTAGAAGTAGAGATCTGACAGCTTTAGTGAACATGATGTGTGGTTGTTGTGGTTGTTTTTGAGACTATCATTGTTTATTGTGGCGCAGTGTCCACCCCTCTGGGCCAGGGTAGGGTGAACCAGCTTGGCGGAGTGTTCATCAACGGGAGGCCCCTGCCAAATCACATCCGACACAAGATAGTGGAGATGGCCCACCACGGCATCCGACCATGCGTAATCTCGCGACAACTGCGAGTTTCTCACGGTTGTGTCTCCAAGATCCTGTGCCGGTACCAAGAGACCGGCTCGATCCGTCCGGGGGCCATAGGAGGCAGCAAACCCAGGGTGAGTGGAGGTCCGTGGCCGAGCCTCTGGGTCACAGCAGCGCGAGGATGGGCGTTATGTTGGGTGGGGCATGAGGAGCATGTCACCTGAGTGAGCCCATATCTGATGTTGTTACCAAAACAGCCTGATAGAGTGCCAAGATAAAGACAATAAAAATATGTTTGACCTGCTCTGTTTTGGAAGTCTTTGTTTGTCTAATAATAATAATAATAATAATAATGTGCTTTATAGGCTATAACCAGGATATAACCACTTTCGTCTCATATAATTTGGTTACACCTGTAACATCTTCTCTGCACTGATCATAACAAACTATTTTTCACAAATATTTGCATAAATATAAAATATTTCACTGATAATAGAACAAAAAGAAAGAAAAAGTATTATATTTAAAAAGAAAAAAAAAGAAAAACACTGAAATGGCTGGTCTTATGGTTGGTCTTGAATGTGCTTATAGTAATTGATTGTACAGTATAATAATGGTCATATTATATCTTTTGCCAACGCAGTATATTTGTTATTATACATATTACAAGAGGACATGAGGTTTTTCATGTCATTCATTGTTAGATATTTAGTTTATAGTGCAGTTAAAGCCTGGCCTATTTCTTTGTATACACAGTCATTTCAGTGGCCCATATTACCATGAAAATAAAGCATCTTCTATCTTATATATTTGTATATTATAACACAGGCTCTATTTATTTTCGATTTTTTTTTTTTTTTTTTTTTTTGCATGTTTATTTGTCCCTCAATGAAAACTGTCTAAAATTCGTTCTTTTTCCCTCTTCTTTATTTTTTTCTTCACATTCACACCATTTCAAACCTAAAGCAGGTGGCAACTCCTGACGTGGAGAAGCGGATCGAGGAGTACAAGAGGGAAAACCCGGGTATGTTCAGCTGGGAGATCCGGGATAAGCTGCTGAAGGACGGGGTGTGCGACAGAAGCACAGTTCCTTCAGGTGAGGCTTCATCTGGTAAGCTGCACTTTTTTTTCCCTTATTACCAGCGAACACTGCAGCATCACCTCTGAATGAACATCACTTTGAATTCAACCTGTTTTAAGCCCCAGTTACTGATAATAAAATGTTTCAGTGTAGCTGGAAGCTCACCTGCACCTGAATGACCAAGAAAAACAGTCTTCCTGTTGGGAAAATGTGCCTTTGGTCCTCAGCACTGAATTTATATTGTTGTATTTTTAGTGTAACTTTGCTCCTTTTATTATACCTTTTTATTTGAAACATTTTCTCAACGCAGCTGCTTCATGTAAAACTTTACCTGTGCTATTTTTGTATGGTAACATTAAAAAAGGAAAAAGAAAAAAAATGTATGATAGGATTATTATGGTTCTTTTATGGGTTTTAGGGCTAATCACCCATTTACCTTTTTGTTGCCATTAGTGAGCTCCATCAGCCGCGTTTTGAGGGCCCGATTTGGCAAAAAAGATGACGAGGATGACTGTGATAAGAAGGATGAAGATGGAGAAAAGAAAACAAAGCATAGCATCGATGGCATCCTCGGTGATAAATGTAAGTTAACAGCAGAAAGTATATGGCCCTTTTGTATATGTCTGAAATAATAAATTATTATTATGATTATTACAATAATAATTATTATTATTAGTCAGAGTAAATTGCAGACTTGTAAGCAGGAAGCAAGTGTTTTAAACAGACTTCCTACTTTACGTCCTCTTGGGAAATTGTCCCACATCCGAGCTGCAGCTAAACAGAGAATTTATTCCTGCTTTTAACTCCGAGCCAGCAGTTGTTCATTTACTCAATTATTTATGAGAGCCTTGGCAGAAGGTATTTAACGGCAGAAAATTAATTTGTGTAGCGAATTCCTCCTCATTCATTCACTCATTTAACGACCCCTAAATGACAGCTGACAGTTGACCCATTTCACAATCGATGTCAGTTCACTGACATTTCACCACTTGTCAGTTAAAGAGGAAATCAATGTTCATATTATTATTTGCTCTATTAGTAATGCTGCGAGGGGGGAAAAATAAAGCTTTATTTACAGGTATTCGCTGTCAGTATTTGTCAATAGAATTTACAAGCTTTTAATAGACTTAAGCATTGGTATGTCATGTGGGCTTCATATTTCTGTGGCATATTGCACATATTTAAATATAACCACCCTATAATGTAACACCACCACGTGGAATTACACTCAAAATTGGGAAATGTGAGGATTTCCTTTTTACTGAGTCAACTTAAAGTTTTTTTTTAAACTAGCAAAAGTGGAATTGTTTGACAGTTTACAAGAGAAACTCGTGATTTCACTGTCACCTTTTATTGAGTTGAGTTTTCCTGGTTTTCTTGGTCATGGGGAGTGAAAAATGCGCATCCTCCCAAAGGTATAAAGGTTGGCTCTTTTGATGATCAAACATGTGTGAATGGGGTTTAGATAAGAGTCTAGAAAAGAGCCCTTCTCCTCCCCCTGTTTTCTCCTCAAAAAAAGACACTGCCAAAGATTTTTCAAACTTGAGGATGGACTTCACGAGCAAAACCTCCCCTCTATTGACGGTTTTCTAAAGTGAAGAGTCCGAGGTACAAAAGCAAATCCTGGAAAGCAGGGCAGCGAAAAGGAGAGTGTGGGCCCGTCCATTCTCATTCAAACATCGGGTAAAAGAGAGAGAAAACTTTGGACAAAGGGCAAGGGGAGACATAAAAGGAGATGAATTATTCAGTACGCCCCGCTGGTAGATAGTTTTGTAATTTTATATAATGGCGTTGGAAAAGAATCAGTTGATAGCGTGAAAACGGTCTCTTTTTTCTGTCACACCATGCATTAATGTTACGTGAAAAATGTCACCATTTTGTTGCAAATATCTCCACTGTTCATGTGGATGGTTTGTGAATCCTCCTGGCTGCAAGTGACCAGCATTTTGGCAGAGTTTGTCCATTACGCACAACTCGCGCCGCATGAGGACACGTTTTCTGGATAATGTGATAGTTTGACTGTTAGGGCGTTAACTACATTACCACTGCGTTATTATCGACTTTCTACTGTTGGTACAAAATATCCACATAATGTTCCTGGTTCTATTTTTTTTCCCCCTTGCGCTGCTTATGTTTTAAATTGGGACTGAATTGCATTGCTATAAAAAGAGACGCACCCCTCTGCGTAATGCAGTTTAGACTACCGGCATCCGGATGGCATTTAATAATGTTAATACTTATTAGAGTAAGCACTGGAAACGATGGTTGCTGAATAGGTGGCTGTGTTCGTGCCGGGTGTAATAGCTCGCAGGCATGGTAAGAAATGTATTTATCCCCAATCAGCCCCTCACTCTCCGAGTTTGAAGCACAGCCCTTATGTGGAGAGGGGTTTTAAAGCAGATTAAATAGAGCCTTTTATTTCTTTTCACTTTCATCTCAGAGCGGAGCTCACAGTGGCTCGCCCTGGGCACAAAATTCATGAGATTTTTTTTTTTTTTCGTTTACTTATCCAGATTTTAAGACTTTATTTATTTATCTATTTGTTTATTAGGTCTGTGTATTTGATTTTTCTCAGAGGTTACATCACGGATTTATCCCAGCTCTAATCTAGCTTTAATGAACGTGTATTTAAACTGTTAACCACATTACAATATTTGTACATTTTATTTTGCTGTATAGAGTCGACTGTTATTTCTCAGACAGATGCAACCAAAACTCATTTTAATGCGCCGAAAATAGTTCCACCTTATACACCATGTATGTGTGGTAACTGGCTTCACTGTCTGGTGATCACCAAGCGCAGATCCTAGTCCCCCCACCATTCTGCTTGCGCAAAAATAAATTGACCATCCAAGGTGGCAAAGTTGAATTCCGCGCAGGGAATGGGGAGGAAAAAGGTTGCGCTACATCTGCGCAAACTTGGGAAGCCTTGTTTTGCGCCAGGGTGTGGAGGTGAATCAGCTGTCCGGCGTCCATCTGCCACACTGATGCATCCAAACTGACCGTCAGATGAGGTGGAGACAGGCGATGGACACCTCAGCAAATCGCAGGATTACCTGAGGTCCTCAATCTAATTAAACAGATGCCACGTGGGATTATATCCGAGCATCATGGAGGGAAAGTGACAGACCGGCGGAGAGGTGTAAAGGGAGCCAGACAACCTAAAGATCCAGGTTGGGAGGGAAAGGGGAGGAGGCTACAGTTAAAGGCTATGAGATCCTGCACCGCGACCAAAACTTCCCCTCTAATATATTTGTCGAGAATAATTGTCTCTGCAGATTAAACCCGTTTTATCTCCACTCCTGTTTCAGTTTGTGCTGTGAGGTAGGCCTGCAAATATTTGACAATTTCAGTCATACATCCAGCAATGTTTTTCAGATTTATCCTCCACTCCCGGGTAGCCGCAGTCATGTTTCTCTGCAACAGAAACAAAAACACACAAAAGGAACAATTTCTGCTGTTTATTAACGAAAAGCTGCCCCCTCCGCGCTTTTCCACGTCACGAACGCGCACGGACGTACACACCAACGCGCGCACACGGCCGCGCGCACACAACCAGTCTCTAAGTGTATGGTAATATAATGTAGCTATATTTCGGGTCTAAAGCCGTGCTGAATGAGAAGGACAGGGGAATGAAGCGAGAGACCACTTCAAACAAATCCATCTGGAACAGTGTGTGAGAGAGATTCAGTGAAAGTATGGGGAAGTTATTTAGCTATTAATAACGTTTTTTCCTCAGGCATTGAGAGTGACTCCATCTGCACTTTCTCGCAGCTATTTGGCTGGGTGGAAATTGAGGGAGACCCAAATGTTGGGCAGAGATAACATACCCATCATAGCCCAGACCCTGCGCTGTGCTTCACTGCATTAAACTCGGATTAACCTCCCCTGTCCCCGCAGCCACTCAAGCCACATTTCACTTGAATTTACATCGGTAGGCCTACATTTTTTATAAAGGGAGCAGGAGCTGAAAGACAGGACACGATCGATAGTAAAATAAAATAAAATAAAATAAAATAAAATAAAATAAAACTAATAGGCTACATTTCTACTAATTTTCTGGGCTAGTCGTATATCCAGTGGCTAAATGAATAATAAATAATAAATCTGGTAAAATAGTGCCTATTCAATACTGAAACTAAATTCGAATGTTCAGATTCATATTTTTAACAGCTTAAACCAGGATTTCCCTCAGTTAACAACAAAACCATAGCCTATTTAGACAAAATACAATTAACACTGGCGGTCTAATGCCATTATTTGACCATAAAACTCTGCCTCCAAGAAAAGATATTTATGGAGTCAGGTGAGTGATGCCAGTGGCAGGTTGACATGTAATGTTATGGGATGGTGGTGATGGAGGGATGATTTATGATTAGGTCTATATCACCGGCTAACCTTTAACAACTGCTCAGTAATACTAATATTTATAATAACACATAGATAACTTGGTAGCCTACATTGGCTGTGAATTAAGGTGCTGTTTAGTAATAACTGCAGTATTTGAATGGTTTCTCAGTCAGTATATAAACCCATGCTTGAAATTGTGTGACAAATTTCAATTTTAGTTTAAGTAATAGTAGTAAAACTGTTGTTAAATTGGGGTTTATTTGTAGACCTGTTTATGTATTGTTTTTTTTTTACATCACTCAGCGTTATATATATATATATATATATATATATATATA
>CM076649.1:5951506-5987167 GCA_038496675.1 Rachycentron canadum | reverse complement strand
ATATATATATATATATATATATATATATATATATATATATGTGTGTGTGTGTGTGTGTGTGTGTGTGTGTGTGTGTGTGTGTGTGTGTGTGTGTGTATAATATATATATATATATATACATAGTGTGTCTGTGTGTGTGTGTTTGTCAACATTTTCTTAACTTGTGCTGCTTCAGTCGCCTTTACCTTCTATGCAAATGTGAAAATACAATTGTCTTCGACAGCCATTTTTAGAGGTCGCTTTCTCTTTTTATTGAATACTTTTTTTCTTGTATTAGTACAAAAAGCCCTGTGATGTCTGACAGCCTACTCTCACCATTGTTAGATGAACAGCCACTAGAAAAGGACGAGAGAAAGAAGAGGGAGGAGAAAAGGCCCTTCTGTTATTTTCTGTCTTGAGACTTGCTGCATAGGCTATTCAGGCAAGTTGATGAACTCCTCCAAAAAGTTTATTAAGGGGCTGCAAAACAATAAGAACTAAAGCCTTTGGGTGCCTGGGCAGACAGTTTATAAACTAGCTGCTATTGTGCCTCAAAGGCAGATGCATGAATACTTTTCAATAGGGGCCTTCAAACTGACACGATCAGGCTGGACAGCAGCAGTTTTAAAGGGAGAGAGGGTGCTTCTGCAGCAGCTCAGAATTAATGTACATCTGCAAAGGAAGGGGGAGGAGGAGGAGGAGGAGCTGGGCACTGTCTGCTATGGCCACGCTGGTTTTCCCTTGGGCTTTACACTATATGTGTGCTTAAATAAACCTAAAAGGAGATATATAAATACGTGTTGGGGTCAATAAGCACTTTGTTAAACAGTTCTTTGAATAATTAGAATATAAATGCACACCATATAGGATATAAATGCAAAATATTTGCATGTATATAATTATTCTCAAAGAGCATAGGTTATTTGAAGAGAACTTAAAAAAGTCTGTCCAGGGAATCATCATGAAAGCAGATGGCTTAAAGCGCTGCATCATATTTTTTTTTTTTTCGACTAATGCTATATTTTGAGTGTGGAAATTGCACAAGCTGTTATGTGCAGAGTGTGACAATTGGTGTTTCCTGTTAATACTGAATTTTAAACAAAAAGATTTCAAATGTTCCTGATCACCAAAGCAAGGCAGAAATCTGTTGATATATTTCTTTGGATGGAGCACACTGGTTACGCGCACTCAAGGAGATACATTATTCCCCTCCTTTTCAGTAAACAATAGACTGTCACTCTTTATCCCTCTTCCCTCCTCTGTTCTTCCCTCTCCAGCTTTCTCTTTGAGTCTTCTCAGTCTCTGGCTCTGTGCCTCACAACATCAGAGGGAGTCCAGTGATTTGTGACCCCAGCAACCCACACTTAATCTCGCTAAAGAGGGGGAGCATCCAGTTTGCAGCTTGGCGGGCCCCAAATAGACCAAGCCTACTCTGGCAGGTGTCAACATTAGCAAACAATTGGTCCCCAGTCCCATGCCCCATACCCCAGTGCGACACTGAACCTAAACTATTTGAGGCGCACTGAAAGAAACCACATAATAGGGAATGTGGAGGGGAGGAGAGGAGGGGGAGGACAAGGGAGAGATTACACTCTCAGACAGCTATTAGCAGGGATGAGGCTTTTCTAAACAAACAAAAAAAAGAAGACGATCAATATTGTGTTAGTTTACCAAGTGGAGTCATCATTGTGGCTTTGCAGTATTTATTTTCTGCTCCATTGTTTTTCTCGACTTCTCGAATATCTGTGGGCCGCATTGGCAATCCAATTTAGTTTGGAGGGGGTCCCTGGGAGGCCTATTTCTTCTCCCGGGCAGTTATGTGTTTGTGCTTGCGGTGGTCAGTTCATTCATAGATTTGAGGTTGTAATGAATTCTGATTGGTGAGTATTACCTTCAATAGTGGACAACAACTGGCCTGTCCACGGGGAAAACAACACTCAGGGATGACAGAGCTCTACAGCCCTGTGGGATTTCAGTCCGTCTACTTCATTAGACAGGAGTGTCTTAGCAAAGAGAGTAGAGGAAATGGGAAGAGAATGGGTTGACATGTGGACTGTTGCTGCTCTCGAGTGGGTATGTGTCTTGACAAGAGGGCCAATGTTTTTTAAAGGCCATTTATTTATCTCTCACTGCTGATTCCTTGCCATGCCACGAGGAGAGACAAGTGTTCTCAGCGGGGGAGATTAGTTTCAAAGGTTTTAATGGAAAAACCTATAGTATTTGTTATCAGACAGAAATCTCATTTAATTGCTTTGAAATGTCCTCTTGGCATCTTTCTGCTGACAAAGAAAAAAAAAACATTTCCATTCAGGTTACATCTGCTGAAACAACCCTCCCACTGCAGTTGTTCTGCACACATCTTTAGAGGAACTGCCATCATTTTTGTTGCTATAAACAAGCGTAATTAACTGACTTTGCGACCTTTACAGACAATGGTGGCTGTCATCAGAAAGGGCCAATAACAATGTTGAAAAGCATTAAACTGATTCTGAGCATTCATGGCATCACAGCATCACACAACAGAAAATAAGCCTCAAACAGACTGATCAGATTACATACTTCTGCTACTGTCCTCATGAAGACTGTAGATTTTGGTTTTGTTCCGACTAGGTGAATTGCCAAAGGGGATAGAGAGTTTACAGTGATTTCAGCTGTAAGCACTATTTAATTAAGCATGTAAAATCATAAATTGCAGACATTTTGCCAAATAAGTTATTCACCAAACAACACAAATGTCGCTGGCTCACTGACAATGTCAAATAATGACAAAGCCCTTAAAATATTTGTGATCGGTCCATTGGTATTTCTGCAGTACATTTGAGCGGCACGTCAATAGAGAAGCCTTGGCATGCAATTTATAAGGGGAGAAATCAGTAGCATCTTGTATGAATGGATAAAACTGACTGAATGGTGTCATTTTTCATTCAAAGTTCAATTTGACAGTTTGCTTTTCAAACCTGTTGAAGTCTGTTTTTCATGATTGCTCGTCTAAAGTAGTGTCACATTTTAATAGATTTTGTATTATTTCTGTTATGTATTTTAGGAATATTACTTATGATGCTGATTGATTGTCATTTATTCAGTAGAAAGTGGTCAGCTAACAATTAGTACCAAGCAGTCCTGCCATTAAGAATCTGTTTTAATTAAGTGTTGCCTGCACAGCATTTAGATTTTTTTTATTGTTCAAGATTTTTCTCTTTATATATTGTAGAATATTGAATTCCCTGCCTGCCCGAGTTAATCTCAGGAAAATTTTAAGATGGACAGTCTAATAATAAGCAAGACTTTTGGCAGAAATAGATCTTTGTCTCAATGATTAAGCCATTGTTATTCTGCCAAACAATAAAGCTGAAGGATCACAAAAATGAGTATAGAGTACATCAGGACATCTCAAGCTTTATTATGACCATGTCAAATTGCGCAATGGATGAGCAGGTCAGAGCCACACAATTTATTGAAAGAAATGTAGTTTCCTCCAATTCGCCTTGCCAGCTAGGGTTGTCAAACTCTGACAGCTGGCACAGATGGGGACAGTGTGTTGCATTATGACCATCCACTGGTTACCATGGAGCTGCATTAGAAAAGACAAAAAGCATTTATGGCTAATTTTATTACAATACAGGAATAGCCCACATAATGTGCAACAGTAATTACGTTTAGCACAGTGCGCCCGTGCTCTCCCTCAGTGATGAATGAGAGACACTGACCATGGTCTGCTAGTTTAAGAATCGCCATTAGCCTATGCTACTTAACGCCAGAACATTTCACATTTTATGCTCTTGATCTGCTTCGCCACTGAAATATTCATTTGTTTTAATTGTGCATGTTTTTTTTTTCATAAACACAAAGACAATAAACATGTTCCCTAAGTGTTGCAAATCAGAAATGTGTTTTTCTCCCACCAAGTTAAAATGTGAAAGCAGTTGTCCAAACAGTGGGGTGGAGCTCCTGTCCTAGCCGACAAAATAACAACTTCAAATGTTGTCCCCTATTTTCAACTAATGGGCTTATTTCTGCATCGTCAGTCATTCTCTCCTTGGGGAATATGTAGTCTCAGTATAAAAAGCTTTGCTACTGTGCCACATTACAACCCCTCAATATGGAGGGATCTCAGAAATTAATGCCAAACACTGTAATGCTCCACTGTGCCCAGAAAAAAAGCTCTTTACAGGAAATATTCATTTTATTTTCAAACATAAAATGTGTCTTTGGTAGCAGTTTGTTTACTTACAATCCAGTAAAAGTCAGCGTATCATAATACAGTGTAATATAGTAGTGTTTTTGATAATAGGCCTATGTTAAATGATTTAACACAGTACATGGAGATCATTTTTCAGTGGTTTTAAAACTACAAACTATACCACCATACCTTACCTTTTACTGCCTATTAATTAAACATTTCCAAAGTTTTTTTTTTTTATTTGTCGAGATGAGTCTCGAGTTTTTATAAAGTTTTCATCATTCTTTATAACTCTTCTTTCCTTTTTAGTGTCCTCTATATCACTCAAACTTTTCCACAATATTTGCTGCCCAGCCTTGTCCAGAAAATTAGGAAGCTTCCCTTGGGCACTTAAAAATGTCCGCTGTGCATTCCTATACTGTGCCCAGTAATCTCTCTTTGGCTTTGTTGAGAAAATGATTTGTTCCTCCAGGAGACCTCGGCTCATAGCCCTGAGACTTTACTGTTTGATTTCCTGCGTAGGTTTTTAGAGCTTTTTGCTGGGGGACCGGGGCTCTGGCTCCAGTGCCATTTGGCAGAGACCCCCATGGGTTCCTTTTTACTTTCTTGTGCTCTCTGTTAATTTCATTACTTTTGCTGTGACCTCAATTAGCAAAGACTGGAGCTCAGGCGGTGACATTCTGCTCTGCACAAGAAGAAGAAACCTGGTGTTAAGCTCCGTCTTAGTGGGGAAGTGAGAGGTGGCAACAGTCTTCCTTACAAGGTTCACATTTTGTATCCTCTGAAGTCTTTATGGGCCCATGAGGCTATGTTAGATCCTCTGTAATCTGGCTTTGTTCTTAGACTGCCACAGTGAAAGAAAATAGCAAGTAAATTCATATTTGCACATATGTATGTAAATGTAGGATTTTCTCTTTATATGAGAGGTGAAAAGTATATTTTCTATGTTAGAAGAACATTTTTCCTTATATCTACATCAAAAGAAGTTATTTATATTTTAAAAATAAAAAAATCAATAAAAATAAAAAAACTTTTCTGAAGAACAGTATTTGTCTCACATAGGAAAAGTGTATGTGTTAAAGCCAAAAGCAACCAATCATGTTGTCACTAAATTACTAGTTTAAGTCAGTAGTATATTGAAGAAAAAGAATCCCACCCTTCAAGCCCTTCACGCTTTCACACTCAGGCAGTGCAGAGGCATGGGGAGTCAATATGTCAGCGTTTATGGATGCCCTGCGGAGCTGCACAGGGCTGTCAGGGCCCTATTCATGCTCTAATGGCCCCCTGAGGAGCTCGTCTCTCCCGGCTGAAAAGGCCGGGAGGCCCAGTGGACGCCCTGTTGTTGAAGGTGAGCGTGCGCTCTCATGGACGCGCCGCGCCTTCATCCATATGACAAGAGCCATAAAAGAGCATCACTCTCACTGCTGCTCCCTCTCTGTCTCCTCTGCTTTCTCTTGCAGCAGCCCCCCTTCCTCTCTCTCCCACTTTCTCCCCACCTCAAACAGAGAAAAGGGGGCTAATTGTTTGTTGTGAGAGCCAAAGATTATAGAGCCTCCCATCTTTCTTCCTCCCTTGCAGTTTTTTTTTCTCTTTTTCAAGCCCCCTACTCCTTTTCTAAAGAATGTGATTCTATCGGAGAGACAAGGGAAGAAAAGTATTGGAATTTTCCTGAGGAATGTTGATGTGAAAGAGTCTTAAACTCTGACACTGGCAGCGAGAGGTTGTGTGTTCGGTAGTAAAAGCAAGATGGCCTTCTCTAACGCTTTCATCAGGTAGAGTCTATTTGAAGATTTCAAAAGCTGCTCGTTATGTTGAAAAGTTTTTGAAAGTGTAATTGTGGTACAGGATGTTGCAGAAATGTTAGCGCTCTTGTTCACTTCTCACTTGTTCCATCTAAATTCTGGGCCAAGTACCCTTGGCCCTCACCCACCTGCTATAAACTGGTAATGACATGATAGGCATGAGACAAAGCTGAATCCCATGACATCTGTCTATAAAGGTGAGCTGAGAATGATTTTATTTTAGATAGGATGATTTTTAATGTCCTTATGTATAGTTACACATCTCATCCAGATTCAATTTCAGCTAAATGTCAAATTACTGCCCAGAGAAGGTCACTGACAACCAGAAGAAATTGATTATGCATTTTGGCATGTTACCAAACCGAGTAAACAGTTAACTTGATTTTGCCACACATGCAGTCTTTTTACAAATTGTTTGGTGTGTTGACCTAAGTATGTCTAATATATAGAAATAAATCTCAACCTTGCTGAGACTTTGCTCACTTTGAGACTTTTGTTTTTGTTTGTCGCTACAGGAAAAGATTATTCATAGAGAATTTGTCTTTAAACCATTGTGGTTATCACTGTCGTCTATCTTGTATTCACATAAGGTTCCTATCTCAGATACATCCTTCGGTAAATGCCTTGAATCACATGCCTCCTTTAACTTGGCAACCCCTTTGGGATGAACAGGCAAGTGCATGAAGCAGAGATGCCGCACCATTCTCAGAAAAATGCAAATTGGGAAGTTGTTAGTTATTTGATGTTGCTGCACGACCCCCCCCGCCCCCGAAACATCCCTCCACTCCAGTGTTGGTGGTTGAATTGCATGCAGTCCTGGGGACAGGCAGGGCTGTTTATATGCAGGCCTGAAGCAGCAAAGACAGCACAGAGACAGATGCATGTCAGAGATAGCAGATCCCATCTCAGGCAGATGCCTCTTATCACAGGCCTGTTTGCATAATTAGGCCTTTTGATATTCACCCCCTCTGACTGACAAAAAGTATAATTGCAGTATCAACTACGACAAAAGGTAGGCACAAAATAAACAAGTCAACATAAATAGGGAGAAAAGATGCGGTGTTATTTTTGTCCTGTGGGAAAAAAAGAGGGAGGAAAAAACACCATTTTTAACTAAATCTGCTGTCAGTCACAGTCAACTGGTGTGACTCGGTGCTCAGAGGCTGGTCCTGTGAATGCCTGCAAAACACAGAGCGTGAGGCCTGATTGTAATTATGCTGGAACTAATATGCTTTTCAAAATGAGCCATTATGAGCTAATGCTGCACTGCCAAAGCTCTGTCTGTTTTTGTCCCTCTGTCTTGGATAGTTTGCAAAGGTATGGCTGATATTGAGGCCATGGGTTATGATATCAGAGACAGTCTGACTAGGATGAGCACTACTTTACTTTAAGGTAATGCTGCTCACAGGTGAGATGAAGGATTAAAACTCCTTACACCTGCACCACTGCAAGGACAAGCAGGACTTTTTTTTTTTTTTATTAGAGTTTCTCATACAAAAATATAATATTCCTTTTTTACTTAATCTTTTTCTAAATATTGCTGCAGGTTTGTAATTTTATGCTCCTTTGCAGCTAATACAGTCTGTTATTATATTTTTTTTACATTTATATATAATTGTTGTCATAATTCATATGAAGATATGGACATGATAGGTTTGATTTTCTTCATGCGGATGACAGTAATGTCATATGATCGCTTACTTTAGGGCCCTAGTCGTTGTTTTTCATTTCAAACTACTTCACAGTATTGGATGTCTGGTTGTAGTGTTTTCAACAACCTGGTAGAAATGATGTTTATTGCTGTTGTTATGCATCATAAATCTGTTACCCTACAGATCACTTGGTTAATTGCCGGTATTGAATGGACAGCTGCCTGTTAAATCAGAATTACCTCAGCGTCTCCAGGGTAAACTTGGAGGACTGTAGGAGTCCGAGGGGTTGAAGGGAGAAGAGAAGGAGGGCTGGAGGAGTAGGTGGGGAAGGGGTTCGATATGAGGAGGGGTTTGAGGAAATGGGGTGATGATGAGGATCCCATCTGCCTGTAGTCTGAAGAGTCTGTCTGCGAGGTCAGCAATGGAGCATCGGGGGAGAAAGCAGGCTTTAAACCTCAGAGTAACCTTAAAACTATTAACTAGCAGTTTGAGTCCTTCAAAAGTAAGAAGCCTGTTTTATCTAAAAGATCTGGACAGAATTAAAGCAAAGTCTCTCTAGGGTGAAAGGACAGCATGTGGATCTCCACATCTGTGGCGTTTATCTCCCATTAATCTGTTAATCACAACAATCATAAATTGTTCTCTTTTTAAAATAAAACATACATCTAAAACATAGCAGACAGAATAATCCCATTGTAAAGTTGTGATCAGAGACTGATCCTGCATTGAAGTCATCTCTTTCATAAGTCATGAAGTTCATTACAATTTAGGTTAAGGTAGTATTTATTTAAACAATAGCCAGTGTGATCTTCAATCTGAATCAAACACTTACTTAGCCAAAGCAATGTGTGTAAACCGACTTAATTCTTCTTCATGGGCACAATTTTAAATCAATATCAGGGTAAACGCTCAGAGGGCCCCTGGAGGAGAGTACACGACAGTAATCGTGCCCACTGGATGGCAGATAATTAGATTCTAATTGGACGATAACTAATGAGACAAGGCATGAGTGGTTTATCAATATCCCATGAACCTCTGAATGGAAATTACAGCTGTCGTATTATGCAAAGGTCTAATCAGAGGGTACCTTTTTGTGCCGATCAGATCATTAAAAAACTGACCTTGACAGCCCTGTGGGGATTTTCTTCTCTTATTTGTTTATTTTGTCCCTGATTGTTTCCATTGGTAAGTGAGTGAAGGGAAAAACAGTCACATGAAATGTGAAATACAGTTCAAAGGATCCTTTGTCCGAAAACAGACTGAAAAGAGATTGTTTTGCTGCTTGTGCATACTGACATTTTTTCAGACCTGTTTTTAAATAACCTGGTGTCTATCAAGGCACTCATACTTTATTGTAACACAACTATATATTAACCAGAAATCTGTGTCAGGCACTGTCTTACATGAACACGGATGGTAGCCATATGTTTTTAGATTTTTTTTCTGTCGTCTACTCACCAAATGTAGTCAGCATATAGATGAGTTTTACATCCAACCACAATCCCAGTTGGCCTCATGTAGCGTGTGCCATTTTCCATTTTCCCTCACTCATTACAGGCAGGGCTGTTGACCTTGTGCTTCTGGTTCATGTACAAGAGCAGATGTGTTGGCTCTGTGGGGCTTAATTGAGAGCAGCAGTACAAGCCATTGTCTGTTGAGGTTTATCAGTCATTAGCCTGATAGCATGCTAAATGTGACACAGATTGCCACAGCAGTTTACTCGCAAAATAAAGTCTGTGGAAGCACGTCAAACAAAGGGGAGGAAACGAAAATCATTTGAGGAGGAGAGAACTTTGGTGTCTTTCTCAGGGCCCCTTGAGTCTGAGTTGACTCTGGCCCCCATGTCTGCCTGTAGGACACAGAGGTGACTTTGGAAAGTGATCTGTTCACTGCTGGGCTGGTCTCAAGTGTCGTCATGGCAAGTTACCGGGAAAATGGATATACGCATCCTCATGAAAACCAACAAAGGGATATGTGGTGTATGTACATATTCAACTTTGTATGTTCAAGGGTGTTCTGCAGCGAAGTGAGCCTGTGCTTCAAGAATCAATCTTTATTAAAAAGGATAAGACTGAAGAATTGATTTAATGAATGCGGCCTCATGTCCTGCGGCCACATGTAATCCACAGAGAATCATTGAGCATGAGCTCAGGGGGACCAAAAATGTTCGTAGAAGACTCATGGAGTGGCCTGTAATGATAGTCTCCATATAATCCCATAATTCCTTGTTTAATTAAACTCTGGAGCTGGCCTTGAGACTCCACCAGCTCTGTTGCTCTTTTGTTCTCACAGTTGTTATTTGGAGGCTAGGTTTGAGTATTCTTTTGTCCACTTATGTTGAAAGATTTGACTGGAGTGAGCTTTAAACAGGCATCAGAGCAGTAAAACAACGAATTAGACAACAAGAACTCACTCAGGCGAGACATTCAGGTGAGCAATATAGTTTTCATTTGAGCTGAATTGCAAAGGGCCACTGTCAGAAGCAGAAATCTCTTCATACACCCTCTTCTTCAATATCTCCCTTTATTTTCCTCTCCCACACTTTCTGGACTGTGCATGATGCAATCCAACTAGGCCTGGAGCAACACTGGCACATCACGCCGCCTTGTCAATGTCTCAATGAGGAAATTATGAAAATGTGAATTTTATGACATGAAATGAAAAGGGCCATGTAGTTTGAATAGACATGCAGAGGAGGTGAAAATGATGCAATTTTCTAAATTCAGTTATAACGGTAATGTGCAATGGTAATGCGTATTTGCTGTCAAAAATTTCCCTGTCGGCCTGGATTGTACAGCTTTGTGCTGTATCTATATTCCTCGAGCAAAAATTCAGCTTAGTTGAATGCCTAAAAAGTAATGTAAAATATGTTCTAATTCATTTAATGACAGCAGATGGAAACACATGGGACTGAATGGTTTCGGTGTGATATTGTGCTCTATTTTATACACTTTGGCTGCGCTGTGTATGAGCGGTGTGCCCTGGGCCAATGAGAGAGAAAAGCAGGGTGAGGAGCAGCAAGGTGGCCTGTGCAGATTAACCCCTCTACCCACGAACACCCCCACTCCCCCTCAGCCCTCTGCCTTCACAGCCTCTGGGGCCCCTTTCAGAGGCAGGATTGTATATCAGGGCCTCTTCTATATTAAATAAATATCCACAGATTAAGATAATATTCTCCCAGTTGTATATTGAGAGAGGAGAAGCTGTCATTTGAATCCTCTATGTTGCCAGTCCTCTCTCCTCAGCAACAAAAGAGCAGATAATGCTGTTAGAGCTAGTTTATGATCAATTTCAGTTCACAGTTGATGCTATTTTCTCCAAACACCCCTGAGTTAATTCAATCAAAAAACTCCTTTACTTGTTTTCATTTCATGATCACACACAGATGGCCCTCTGTCCCTTTCTTCTTACCTCAGGTAACCGCACAGATGATGGTTCAGATGTAGATTCGGAGCCTGACTTGCCCCTGAAGAGGAAGCAGAGGCGCAGTCGCACCACCTTCACTGCTGAGCAGCTGGAAGAGCTGGAGAAGGCTTTTGAAAGGACACATTACCCAGACATCTACACCAGAGAGGAGCTGGCTCAGAGGACAAAACTCACAGAGGCGAGAGTACAGGTCAGACACACAGTAGAGTACTAGGACACAGATGGATGAGAATGCACATTGTTCTGTAACAGGCCTGCGTGTTAACACATTTTCTCACTTACCTCATGTGGGACCATGCCAGGCAGTAAGCTTTTGCTTAGCTGGTTCATTTTTATAGATAAAAAAGGAAAATTAGTGGACAATGGTGGAATTTGAGGTTTTGAATATTATCCAGAACCTGATGTTGTGGATAATTTGAATAATGGGGTTTTATTGGAACTACTTTGTTGGTCGGATGTATAGCTCCAATCAAAACTGTTCACTGTGAGATCTGTTGACTATTCAGAGAAACTGAGATGTGATCTAGAAATGAAAGGTTGCCAGAACACTTTATTTCATCCTCAATGCTGTGAACACCACAAAGAAAATTGCATTTCCCTTAATGGTATGGAGGTAGAGGCAGAAATCTCAAAGTGGACAAAACTATCTGCTCTCCCTAGATACCACTAAAGTAAGAGAGGAAATATTTCCTTGAACTTTTGGTGTTCCTTTAAACACGTGTAATCGGACATTAGCTTTGCTAACTTTAAAGACTCCACTTGTCAATATCAGTGTGCTGTAGCAGCTCAGCCCTGAGAATCACCGAAACAAATATCTGGTTTCTACTATAGTGTGCGGCCAGTTGCAGTGGCTCACACTCCATTACACCATGTTCAGGCCTCACAGGGCTCTGCACGGCATGAACAGCAAATATAATAATTCCCCTAAACACCCTTCAAAATATCATGACACCTGGCTGAATCCACACTCAGTTGGTGTTGCTCATGAAAATTAAAATATTTTACCTACAGTCAAGAAGACATTACTCTCCTTTCCGTATCACGCAGTACATGCATGGGAGTTTGCTGCCTACCGTTAGCATTTATGTTTTAGTGCTTTGACAGTGATTCTCCCCATTTTCACACCTCAGACCAGGAATCTTTCTGACATCCTGGGTGCCCTGCAGTTGTACATAAGATTGAAGGAAGATATGTACAGTAGAGTTACAGCAACAGCTGTTCTTCCAAAGACTGAGAGAGGGAGAAAAAAAGAGACAAGGAGAGAAAGGGAATGCATTCCTGATGGATTTCTCATTTCGGCCTTTGGCCAGGATCTCATCCCATCACTTTCAAGCTTGCCGCTGCTTGTAAAACCCTCCACATATCACACAGGGTTTCTCATCCTCTCTAGGGAACCTATGCCCCGACAACAACATTAATCAATCAACCGCTAGTAAAAAAAAAGAGAAAAAAAAAAGCTCTGGGGCACCGCTCTCCTCTTACCACAGTCGTTCACACTCCCTCTGAACCCCCACAAACTCATCACCGCATGCTAACTGTTCATCACACTGCAAACATGCAGTTGGGGTAACTGATTCCACACATGTCTTTGTCCATCTTGAAGCCCCCCAACACACAAGGATGTCCTATATGTCTGAGTGTTTAATGCCTCACTCAAGGGAGGAGAAATTTATCTCTTGTCTGTTATGGGGCAATTTATTAGTTTTTGTGTCTGTGTTTGTAGAAGAGATAACTGTGGACAAGAAGTGGGAGAACTGAAAGCGACATCAATAATTTTTATGGAAAATCTACTTTAACATGTTTTGATAATATTGATTTAGAAGTAAATTCAATTTTGCATTTTGTAGCTTGGGTCCCAACAATCCTAATATGGTTTAATTTAGCTATGCAATTGCACAAACCAAATTTTGTATGTGAATACCAAATATAAATGCATAATTTTAGTGCAAATCATAGTCATCATAGAGGACAGAAAGACTTCAGGTTTGAAATATTAATCCATGTCTGTATTAGCACCCATATAGGCCTATTTATGGAGACTGACAGAAATATCTCAACATGAAAGCAAGAAGAGAAAGAAGAACTGGAGTGACTGCTGTCTCTTTGCTGTTAGATAATAGACTTAAATGATGTCATGTGAAAACCTGAGGAATTTGAGTCATGGCTATAATTTGTTAATGCTGTTTTTCTCTTAATCTAATTCTCAAAGTCTTTGAACATCTCAAAAGGTCAACTCAAACTTAATTTTCTGAGAAGGTTACGAAGAGAGAGGCGCTAGCAGCCAAAATAAATAATGCCCAGAGCTGCCCTGAAGTTTGGTGAGCATATCTGCAAGAAGAAGTGAGTTTATAGCCACAAGTTTATGAATGTTTTAGGTGTGTCAAAACATTTCTCTAAATCCAACTCAAAGGAGTTATTGTATTTCAAGTTTAAAATTTAACCCTCTTTATGAACATTTAGATAATAAAGTTGAGCTAAATGTAATTTTTTGGGGGGTTTTTTGTGAATTTGCTGGTGTGTGAGTGTGTGAGTGTGCGTGTGTGCGTATGTGTTGTGTTCTGAAAATGTCCACCAGCTGGACTTTCACATAGGTGCCCAAATGGCCCATCACAGGGAAGGAGAGAAGAGACCCTTTGGCCCGAGAGCAAAGCTTCTCCAGCACAGCTGCAATGACGTATCTTCCAGATGTCGTTCAGAGACTAACTGGTGTTTCAGGCTGAGAAAGAAACTATGGGCAGGAGTTGTTGGAGGGGTCTCACACACTCATATTTTAACTTGAATTAGTGTCCACAGTCATGGTTCACTGCTACCCAACATTAAACATGGTGATAATGTGGAAAGATTTGGGGGTTTTTTTCAGGTTGGGTGCTGAGGTAAAGTGTCCTCATGGGGTGCAAGCATGGCTGCACTGGCACTTAACCACCACAGCCCAAAGCTGTGTTGTAAATTAAACTGCTCGATTCTTGTGGAAGTGATGACTGTTTGGCTTAGCGCTGACTCACAACCTAAACTCATAAACAGAGCTAACTCCCTTGTGCGTGCCCTCGTCTGCCATTTTAAGACCCTTTCACCATCCATCTTTATCAGCCCTGCTGCCCCTTTCAGCAGAGCTACCAGCGCTCCTTCACCACCACAAGCCTCGCAATGGTTTTATCACCCCAACTGACAAATTGTGGGATATGATCCATATCTCTCAGCAATTAGTTCCAGGCTGTCTCAGTGGGAGGGGATACTGCCAAGTCTACCTTCAGTATATGCTCCGCTGATGCAGTGTGCGCTGCCACTTTCCATCTGATAGCCCTTCAGTTTTAACAGGAGCAGGCGGCAAAGCCATTCCATGAGCTATTAGAGAAGAGAGCAGCATTTGTGTCCGCTCCCTCTGAGGAGTGGACCAGGTGGGGGTAGCACTGAAGAGAAGTGGGTGTGTGTGTGTGTGTGTGCAGGCAATAGGCAGCAGACCGCTGTAAATCAACGATCACAGAAGCAAATTACATTCTCTTCTATTTAGACTGAAGTTTTTAAAGAGACTGACTCCCGAGTCTCGGCTGAGGCTCATCATGCCGCCGCCTTCTCGCTTTACCACATCTGTCACATAGATCCTCTTTCATTACCAATAAACATTCTGCATGTAGCTATTATAGTTAGTGGAATCTAATAAGGTATAAGCATTGGTTTTTACAAAGCGTGAAAATCAATTTGGTTCAAAGTTTTTCTCCTTATCTCTGGCTTGTGCTGGCCTGTTGATGTATGGAATGAGCACAGGAAAAAAAACACCTATATGGAGTCTGAACTGGCCTTCATAGCTTTATGGGGAAGACCAGTACAGCCAAATTCAAACTAATGCTGATGCTCTTAAACCAGTTTTCAACTTAGCTTGTGAAAATATAATCCCATAGGGATGTATCAGGAGGTAATACACAGTTTCCTGATTGTTAGAATATCAGTCAAGTACCAGCGGCAAGAGAGAAAATTACAATGGAGCTGAGTGGTGACAACCAAACCCAACAGGCAACTGTATTCCCGCCAGTATGGGTTTATGTTTCATAAAGGAATAAATAGGATTTGTGTAGATTGTAGGGGAGAAATTGTTGCAATGCATCAGTGTGAATGTTCTAACAGTTTCTTATTATTAGAATTTAAATGACTTTGGTACAGTGCTTCTGTACTCCTGATACTTATCAAGCTAATCCCACTCTCCTCTCAAATTCACACTCCTAGCTACTTTAATTAGCATAGTGCCAGTCTGGAAGGCAAGCAGGGAGGGAATCAGAGAGAGAGAGAAAGAGAGAGAGAGAGAGAGAGAGAAGGGGAAGAAGAGGGGAAGGAGGAGGTGTGAGGGAGGGGGGGGGGGGGGGGGTATTGCGTGGTATGAGACAGAGGAGGATTTGTATGTTGACGCTGGTTGCATCACCCCTCTGTGTTTTTGTGGATATGAAGTCAGCAGCACATTTTGTTTTGTCATTATCTCAGCTCTCGGTATTCATCTACCGAATGTTGCAAATTGGCTCCTGAAAGGCGTCACACATTCAGTACTTCTCTTTGACAAAATAATTCATGGAGGATTGTCTGAACGGGGAATTCTGAAATATGAGTGATCCTATTTAAGAGAAACAACATAGAGCGGTTTTCACTGCAGTGCAGTGTCACGCGTTTACAATGTTTGGAGCGTGTATTATCACTGATCAGCGATAAGAAAAGGCAAAATGCCTCTAGATCGCTAGGAATCGATTCTGTTGGCTGAGGGTGAATGGAAGATTAACGAAAATGAACCAATGCAAGCAGCCAAACTTGAACTGGAGACTGAAATGTGTCACTGCACTGAATTGCACTAAATGTTGTGGTTGCAGGTTTGTTATCCGATTGCAAGTTTGAGGTTTGCATCTAAAACCTCTTCTGGTTGTGCTGTAGAACAACCCTCACCCTTTGTCCTCCTCCAGCTGTGTCTTCCTTCAAGTCTTCCTCTTTTGCCTCACAGGCAGGGGCTAAGCTTGACTCCTATAAGATGGGTTACTGCTCTTCTATCTCCTTCCCTCCCAAAACTTTCTCCACAATGATTCAGAGATGTGGTGTAGACGTGTCCAAGTGCACTGGATGCAGGGAAGCCTTTTAGTCCGTGACAATGAGACAGAAGTGAGCCACATGAATTCGGCTGCACATTTGTAGGTAGAGAGGGAAACATGGAGTAGCACTGCAGCTCTCTGTGCAGCAGAGAATTAAACCGGATTGAGGGAAAGCAGAGGAGAATCTGTGGTCCAAGGTGACTTTGTGATCAGGTTCCAGAGCGGAGCCTCAAATCCTCAGCTTCAGGCTGTGTTACTTTGTGTGAGAGCACATGTGTTTATGTGCAAGTGTGTGTTCATAATATATGCATGTTTGTGATGGCATATGGACACGTGTGCGTGTGCATCACCATTTGCACATGTTTTGGTCTGTGCTGACAGCCTGATGAAAGTTAGTTACACGCATTCTTCTCTTGCACTTACATATTGCATATTACATACAGTTTTCAAGTGGAAACATTTCAACTGCATTCATGCACAATAACTCAGTTGATGCAGTCTCTACGTAGTAAAGGTAGATTTAGTGCATTAAGCATAGGTGGCCAAAGCCTGTCAATTCCAACAGATTAGGAGAATTGACTCAATTGAAGGGATGGTGACAACATTGTCACCTGTCTCAGCTTATTTTATAATAATAAGGACACATTGTCAATGAACCTACAAAATGTTGATACTGAACCTATCAGCCAAACGTTAACTGCCCTTCACTGCAGTTCTGCTGGTTGCAGCTAAAGCATGATATACTGATTTATGGTTATGTTAAGATAATCTAGGGGTTAGGGTTAAGGAAAGATTGTGGTATTGGTTGAATTCTGAAAAAACCAATGGCAATTTGACACCAATAAATTTTAATAAAACCAGGGTCTCTCCCTCACCTCAACCAAAGCACTTTTTTGCCTAAATATAACAGATAGTCAGGATTTGGTCATGCTGTATGAAGTAATTTTCAAAACATTTTAATGTTACAAAAACTTTCAAGGAGGCAGAGTAAGATCAGTACATTAGTCAGTACTCAGTACATTAATAAATGACACATTTTGTGTAATTCCTGGTCTCATAGAAGACTTTTTTAAATTTAATATTTAAATTTACTCAAAATCTACAGTGGGAGGCGCCATTACCAACCACCAAAAGTCTAACATTGGTAGAGCAGCCACAAATAAATATAGGTAGTTGGAGCCAAAAAAAAAAAAAAAAACAACTTCAACATATAAGTGTTTCGTGTCTGCCATGATGGAACACCTCCTTCCTAAGCTTGGATGACAAAGGGGGAAGGAAGTGAAAGTGAACATAAAAGAGGGGTGGGGTGAGTGGATGAGGTCGGAGGTGAAGTGCCACTGTGGGGTGGGGTGATGGGGAGTGTGTGGAAGGAAGGGGTGTGCCTCCCGTGCCCCCTCCCCTGGGCCAGGCAGCTGTTTGTCTGGCCCAGTAGGAGCTTAGTTCAGACCTTGGACCACGCTCCACTACATCCCAATAGCAGAAATTTCACTGGAGCCACACACCTCATTTGTTTTGGAATATCTGATTGAGGGATTCAGACGGGTCTTTAGAGCCCATTGGGTTTAAGATAAAGATTTCCTGTTGGTTTTTGAGCTGCATAATTAAGGTTTGCCTGACGCAGTTGTCGCCTGTTGCATCCTATTTACTAAGAGCTCACAACTCAACCGAACTATGCGCAAAAAAATAAATCTATAGATCTAATCGATAAATAGATAAAAATCTGTGGGTCTTTTGCAGAGGCGGTGACCGTGTGGGAAAAGAACCACATTCAAATTAAGATCTCTGTTGGGCTGAGATCCCTTGTAGGCCTATACGAGTTTATATGTATGTTTGTGTGTACAAAAAAGAGGCAGCCCCCGAAAAGCAGTGAGTATGTCGCTGTGTAAGTCCCCTTGAAAGTGTCCCTCTTTAAGACCTGTTTAAAAGGGACGCCCCTTCTTTGTGCCCACTGTTCTCCGTGGCGTATGGAGGGGCTTTTGTCCCCCTTCTTTCATGTGTTCTCACAATAGCCCAGGCCGTTTGAAACACAACAGTAGATGAACTGCGCTGACAGTGTATTAAACTCTGATGAATTGCCTGTGCGAGGCATAGATCAATGTCCTTCAACCCTTAGCACACAGTGAAGCCTGGGCCTTGTCTTGGTTAAATGGAACAGGTTGCTGGCTCTTTTCAAAAGACCCTGATTATATTCGTGTTTTGTTGAAGCAGAAGCCCTTTTAAAATGTGTAAATCTTTGCGGTTCAAAAGAGTCCTATTTTTCCCCCTTTCATTCAGGCAATTGACATTGTGGGCCTATGCTTTAGTGCTGCTCATTTTGAGTATTTTGCTGTTTGCAGCCTTAGAATTCTGTCTGGACTCCAAAGTTAAAACACTTTCTTTAAACTGACTTTTAAAGCTTTAAAACAACCACATTAAAACAGCCCAGTTGTAGCATAGCAGCTGATGTTTCTCTGTATCTCCAGAGAGGTGAAGGCCTCTCTCGAAGGATCTAATTGTTTCACAAACATAGCCGAGGTGTGTGATGTAGAGACTGGTGGCCTACCTTTGACCTTTAAATGACTTCTTCCCTCTGAAGGAGGCTTAGGGCAGCCTGTTTACACAGATCACAGCTTCAGCCACTTAAGAACAACAGGGGTAGACCACTGAGCTTCCATGGCAGCTCCCACAGGGACTGCTGACTCTCAGCTACCACCAGCACCACCGCTCACATTAACCAGCAGATTAATCACAGGTGGCAGGAGCCAGGCAACTCTGCAGAGGATCGTCTGTAGTCAAATGCTCACTGCACAAGCATAAATTGAGTTTTAGTGAACACAAGATAAAACAAAACCAATTTGAAATCTGCAGGAGTTCAACGTTCAAAGCTGAAATTACTTTTTTTTTTTTTTTGAAAACAAAGAATTTTAACTGTGAAATTGTGTTTTATAAGACTTTAATTTCTTCTGTAGGTGTGGTTCAGCAACAGACGAGCTCGGTGGCGTAAACAGGCCGGAGCCAATCAACTAGCAGCTTTCAACCACCTGCTTCCTGGAGGATTCCCACCCACAGGCATGCCAACTTTACCCACATACCAGCTACCAGAGTCCAGCTACCCCAGCACCACGCTATCGCAGGGTAAGATGACACAACATACTTCCATCTAACACATAGCCTACGCTCTGAGTTTAATCTAATTTTGGTAGATGACATTAGTGCTGTTTATTTGGGATATGCCATCCTTATGCTCATGTTAACAACATTATAAATGACATATAAAGCATTTGCTGCATATAAGATCCATGCAGCAAGTAATTATCTTTACAATCACAGCTTTGTCAATGTGGGACAGAAACAAGCCTTCACTTCATATCTGTGCTTTGCAACATGATTAATGTGTAACATGTGTTTATTAGTAAATAATCTGCAGGAAGGACATTTAATGATTGACTTTTGACCTGCTGAACTTACATTTTGAGGTTTCCTTGTGATCTTCAACTTTTCTGGATGTGTTCTTACTCGGTCCCTTTTTGTGTTGTTTTTTTTGTGTGTGTGTGTGTGTGTCAGAGGGCAGTAGTACATTGCACAGACCCCAGCCCCTGCCTCCATCCTCCATGCACCAGGGAGGTCTGAGTGCTGACAGCAGCTCTGCATATGGCCTGTCGTCCAATCGCCACAGCTTCTCCAGCTACTCTGATACTTTCATGAGCCCCTCAGCATCCAGCAACCACATGAACCCTGTCGGCAATGGGCTCTCCCCACAGGTCAGTCCACCAGGATTTACCTCAATGCACCACATCTATATGTTCCCCTATAGGTAGTGTTAATATTCTTCCTCCTCCTCCTCCTCCTCTCACTGTTCAGAATATGTAATTGTATTTGACTGAAATTAAAATTCAGAAACAGCGTGTTCAGCAAAATAACTGCCAGTGTGGGCTTTTATATTCGCCTTCCAAAGCCCTGGATTTATTCTAGTTATTCTAAATTGCTACATTTGTAAAACAATTGGATTAACATCAACAAATTAAAATTCATCTTGATAGTACCGCAAGTACTCGAGCTGCTCCAAACAGCGGTTTTCGACTTTCCTGGGACATCTAAATCCTTGCGCTGCACAGTGAGAACACATGCAGATGAAATAATTAGCTAAAGCTTATAAATGTAGACCCATAATCTTCTTCACATAATTGTCTGCAGCTGGAAGACTCCAGTGCTATGTGTGGTTTTCTTTTCGTCTTCAGTGTATGATTTCCAGGCAGCTCAGTGTACAGACTGATGGAGGTGGTGTGCTCTCCACATGTCAGGTTTTCCTCTTGTGCTGGTCACCTCTCCTGTTCCTGTACACTCTGTCTTAGGTTCCTAGATTTTCCTAATTGTAGTTTAAATCTGTACAACACCCAATAATATATTGATTTTGGTGCCATCTTATTGTGTGATACTGTCTGCGCAGGTTTGCTTGCGTCATTTTCTGCAAAGCATTGGATTTCACATGTTAACCTCTTTGGACACTTCCCTTAATGAGCCTTTAAATGTGACTCCATGGTAAGGGTTGAGCTTTGAGTAGCACAGAATGAAAAATGATTTGTATTGATGCACATCGTGTGTATGGAGTGAATTATACACAATTACCCATCAATACTGGCCAGTCTTGCCCACCCTCACCAACAAGATGTGGTTAACAGGCAGAAAATAAGATTGAAATGGTGTGTAAAGAGTTGAAAATGAATTTCAATGCTGCATTTGTCCACAATTACCCCGTCGTTCACACGTGTTTTATTGAGAGTTTTTTTTTTTTTTCTTCAAATATTTCTCAAAGCAGATTGGAAACATTCTTGGTATTACCCTCTTTCTTCAGAGAAGAAAGAATTAAGGATTTTGTGACAAAAAAGAGATTTTCTCTCCTGCTGGAGCGACGGAGGATAACATGGAGGCTCACAGCGTGTTTGATTGTTAATCGTGGCACAGGGGCTTTAACTGCTAATGCTCTCACTGCAAACCTGCACAAAAACACCAGGAACATGGAGTCATTTTTTTTTTTTTTTTTTCATTAATGGCTCTCTCTAATACTGGCATGGGGTACACTGTCGCTTTCTCTCCCTCTGCACAGGCATTCAAGAATGTGTTGGGATATTAAACATTTCCTGTCATAGTGAGGATTAGAACAGGAGCCTTTGGGCAACTGTACAGCTTGGATTTTCAGTATTCAATTACTCTATCAAGTGGGTTTGATGAAAGTCTTTATCAAAACCCACCTGAAATGCAGTTTATTATTTTTTATGTAATTTATTTATTTTTTTTTATTTTTTTTTTATGGGGGCATATGCATAGGGAGTGGATGTTTTGATGTGTCACACCATGTTTGCACTGCACTTGAATTGAATTGTATTGAATGCATGCAGAATGCTGTGTGGCATTCCTATCAGTCTCTCAGCATGGAGATGAATGTTCCCACTGACAGCAGAATCAGAGTTCACTCTGTGGTGCAGGGTCCTGCTGGGCTGGGCAGTCTCTCTCTCTCTCTCTCTCTCTCTCCCTCTCTCTCTCCATTTCTCTCTCTCTCTATCACTTCACAAACATGCAGCTATCCATAAGACAGAAAGCTCACACAATAAAGTTCAGTTTACCTTGTCTAGGTCAGGCCTTGCTTTGTATTTTCTTGCATTTAAACAAATTTTTACTCAGTAAATCAGTTTGAGATTTGGAACATTATCGACACACATCCCACACCTTGCAGTTTATTTTTCATGATTTGCAGCATGTTTTTTTTCCCTCTGCTGTTTTCCCTCCTCTGTAATGGAAAAAAAGGAACACAAACAGACTCTCTATCGAGATGGAAATGAGAATTTGATATTGTAAGTTACAGACAGCATCTGTTTGCAGGAGATATGCTTGTGCATTGGTATGTGTGAGCGATTTCTTCAAGTGTCTGGCATTGATGGCCTAGCGGTTGCTGTAAAGATTGACAAAAATTCTCTGATTCCCAGTAAATGGGCTGTGGTGGCGAGGTGCCAAGTCTGTAATGGAATCCTGCAGCGTTCAGCAGTCCCGACAGGAGTTCGCGTCCATCCCAATCCCATAACCTGTCCCGACAGCACACATTTTCCCATTATAGGCGGTGGAAAAGCTATCCACCCTCAAACTGGTTGCTGTCATTGTGGGATGTACAGCGGGCTTGGCTGGTTGAGAGAGACAGTGTATTAGAGGTGGTGAGACTGAAGCTGTGCATGGCTGGGCAAAAGGTATGAAACCAGAAGTGTGTTTTGTTGTTGGTCTTGTTTCATTTAGCCGCACAGCAGGTGTCCGAAAAAAGGAAAGGCAAGGGCACAGAGGACAGGGATTTCAGTATTTTTCAGCCATCTTTACCTGAAGATTGAAGTGTACATCTGCTTTTTCAATATGGCATTTTTCATTTCAAATATTTCGCTCGAAACAGGCCCATGTGTTAACCTCTTTAACACAATGCTTCAAATTTGAATCTTGCACACTCTTGACTAGAAAACAAATAAACAATACTTGCTTTGGACAGATAGCATTGCTTTCGCTGAAGAGGTCACGCTTTGATAGCCAGCACGCAGTCATCTCTCAAGAATATTTTCAACAAAAGCAGACTAGACATATGAAGCTGAAAAGAGCCTTTTAGATAGTACTTTTTAAAATGATTCTTTGAAGCGATGTTCATGGGCATGGCATTTGTGGGGAGACATTTGGGCTGAATTCCTCATTACTGCATGACAGGGACACCTGCTGGGAGAGGAAAGAAAACAACTGAACTGCACTGGAGAGCTGAAGCCATAGCAAGAGGAGCTCAGTGGCAGAGCTTGGGTTTGGCTCCTTAGAAATATCTATAAATGACAACAGGGAATAAAAAGAACAAAAAGAATTTCTCTTGCTGGCTAAAAGTGGGAAATGCACTGTTAAATGCATGCAGCGATGTTGTATGGTGTCCACAGATGATTCAAGATGATAGAAACAGCTGGAAGTCAGTGAACTCTATAGGTATGGTGGATAGAGATTTTATTTGCCGTTTTGATGAAGGAAGTTTGCAAAGTTTTGTGAGGAACTTTTTTTCTGTTTTGCAGTTTTATGAAAGTGTTGTGTGTTTTGGAATGACAAGGATGTGTGTGTATGTATCTGAGGAGGGCCTTTGGGCTGTGTGAGTGGGCCGGGCCTCCACACATACACACACACACACACACACACACACACACACGTACACGGGATCAGAGGCAGAGCGGCTCTCACCCCTGCCTCCCTTTGATCTGTGTCCCCAGGCCTGCCTGCCCGCGCGGCGCTGCACCGTACCACGCACGCTGACACCATGCTCACCAGCGACTCCCCACAACTGTCTGAGAGAGATAAGCCAGGGGAGACTCCAAACTGTGCTGCTGCTCTTCCATTAGCTAGCGCAGACGCTTCTTTTAAAAACGGGATGAATTATTTTTAAGAAGCAAGCTCTGCTGTTGCCAAAAAAAAAAATGGAGAGGGGAAAATGTACGGAACAATCTGGAGCTCTGGCTTCATTCCGCCTCCCTCCCTGACTTCTAACAAGACATTCTGCACCTGAATACCAATGAGAGGGGGAGATTCATGTAGTCCCCCACATTATTAAAACTTGGGCATTAAGCCTCTCACCGGGCACTGTGTCAGCTGGCAGGCTCCACTGACAACAAATCAAAGGGGATGAGCACATAGCCTGCATTCATAGCTCAGCCACTCGCGGTGCAAGAGGGGGAATACATACTGGTTAATTAGAACTCCCATTAAAACAAATACTGTTTCAATTTGGCAAGTATAAAAAAAGATGTAAGAGGCTTTCAGAAAAAAGAGACCTGCTGTTGGCAGCTGCCAAGAAAATCCAGGGACTGTAAATCATATCCACTGGCTATACTGTTTCTGAACAGATTATTAGTGTTTGCTGTTGTTTTGCAACACTTTTGAACTCTGAGGAAAGATTCTCCATCTGTGACACTAGAAATGCACCTCTGCACAAACCGCCCGTTGTCGTTGTCATGTCGCGTCGGTCTTCGTCCTTCATATAATCATGCATCTTGGCTTGTGTCTGCAGTCTGTAGGGAGTTAGGTTTACACATAGCTTTGGTAAAGTATGATGTAACTAATAGCCCTTTTTTTTCAGAGTTAACTTAAAGCCTCGTGCCACTTGTAGAGCACATCATGGTCATAGCTGCTGCTTTACAGGCAAAAACTCATTTGCAAGTAGTTGAAACGGTGCTGGAGTTGACTACCCCTCCGATACCTGAGCCATTTGTTGCTCACTCCATCTTTTAGGTCTCTCGAGCACCCAAGTGAAGCCATTTTCCTTTTCATTCCAAAATATTTTTGGTTGGAGCTTTGTGTATTCATCATCTATTTTTCACCTACCAACCTTCCTTCCCTCCATTTGGCTTTTTGTCATCCCATGATGCCTTGCCAATAGTGCTTTGCTCTCTCTCTTTCTCTCTCTCTCTCTGTGTCTCTCCCTTTCTCTCTCCCCACCTTCCTCTCTTGCTCCAACTCTCTCCCCTGGAGAGGCAGCTCTTCTCCCTACGCCCAGATGAAAGGCTATGGCGGACAATAAAAATGCTATTTAAATGCAAGGGTGTTTGTGTGCGGGTGAGAGATATTTCCTGCTGAAAGTGAGCTGCTGCATCCTGATAAATAGTAAATATAAGGGAATGTGATTTACATTTATCTTGCAGAGGCAGCCAATATGAATTTCAGTAAATCCTAGAAGATGGGGATTTAAGGAGGAAAATGACTGAGACTGATTCACATGCTGTGTGTCCCACGCAGTTGAAATGCCTATAAGGTGGAGAGTGGTACTGCCTTTATTAAAGTATAGGCACAGACGTCGATCCTATCTAAAATACCTATTACACTCATGCATACAGTGTGTCACATGCTCATCTGTGGAGATTTCCAGTCACATACACACCCAATTCAAAGGTGACTGAAATAATGATACTATACTACACTAATAATATTAATGATGATAATAATAATAATAATGAAATATAATATAATAATAATATGTACTTCATATAGCAGGCTGCTGGACAGGTGAAGTGTCTGTGGGCATACGCTGGGTGAACTATCTCTATGGGGTCATGGGTCAGGGTGCAGAGGGTTATAGGACGGCTGGATAAGATGGAGGGCTGCTTTTCTGTGAACCTGCCTGAGAGCTGGAGGTTTGGGATGTTGTAGCTGCATGTGGTTCCCGTTAGTTCCAGATGCCACTCTGACAGGTGCATAGCTGTGATTAATATTCTCTCAGACTTTCTCTCTTCTCACCCATGTTTTCTCATCTTGTCCCTCCTTCCTTCTGCCTCTCCCTGCATGTCCCTCCCCAGTTCTTGACTTTCTCCACTTACCCTCTCATTCACTGTGGACTCATATTTGTGACCTTTTTGCAAAGTTGATCTAACACTCAGTTTTCTTGGCCTTTGTAAAAAAAAATAAATAAGTAAAAATAATCCAAGGATCTACTGCCAGCATGCTTCATTTCATGTGCCTCTTTCTCTCTACTCTTTTCTTCCTCCTGACAATAAGATGAGAATATGGGAGGTGGTTGGGTCCTCAGCTGGTTGTCTTATGCAGCAGCTCTCTCTTCTCAGTCTCCAGCTGAGAGCTATTTCACTATTTATTTACATGTAATTATGGCTATGAGGTGCAGATATTAACACTGTCAAGAACAATTTGACCTGACATTTTTCACTAGACCTCCACTAGGCCACTAGGCCCCTGCTGTTTTTAGCAAACAACCCCCACCCCTCTCCTCCTCATCCTCCTCTCTCTCCTCCTCCTCCTCCCCCTCCACCACTTTTTTCTCCTCCACTCCCTCGATCCGCCTCGCTTTCCTTGTGGAGCTGCTCCCTCAGACACACACAGGCCCTGCCTCGCTGAAACCACTCTCCTGGAATCAGAAAATCTGCCGTTTAATTTAGAAGAGGCGTCGGTGCAAGGTGCAGAGAGTTGAAGTGTGTGTGTGTGTGTGTGTGTGTGTGTGTGTGTGTGTGTGTGTGTGTGTGTGTGTGTGTGTGTGTGGGTGTGTGCGCGCGCACGCGAGTGTGTGTGTGTGTTTTTTTGAGCGCACGTCTGTGTGCACTTTGAAGGGGCCTCTCTTGTTCCCAGTGGCTGAATCCATCCCATAGTTACTCAAGCATATCACTAGCAGAGAATAGAGGATTGCTCCCCACACGTTCTCCAATTGCAGTCCAATAGACGGCATATTAACCTCTGGTTAGTGCAGGGCCAAGTTTATGGCTTATACTGAGGGATGTTTAGGAGGGAGGGGAACCTTCCTCCAGCTTGTGCAGCTGTGTTTTCTTGAACACTGAGGCTGTAGCTTGAGCTAAAGTGGGCTAGAAAGGATTTAGCTTAATGAAAATTTGCAAAGAGACACAGGAGGCGTGTGAATAGCCCTAAAATAGATTTGACTTCTATTCCATTTCTACTTGTTTTAGTTTTCTTTGTATGGGTGAACAGCTTCATGGATCACAGGGAGAGGAGACACAGGCACAGGACAGCTAACACGTTGTGAGGAGTGACAGCTTGTTCCAGTGCCCGCTAATCGTCCTCATCTGGGCCTGACTTGTCAATGCCCAGATTCTGTCAGTGCCAATCAGCCTCTTAATTGAACACAATTAGCAGCCCACCCCAACCCCCCATATGCACCACATTCTTCAAAGGCCCATTTCTCTCCCTCTAGCACCAACCCCCCTACCCAGCCCCCAACTCTTCCTCTCATTCTACCTCTCATTCTGTTTCTGTCTCTTCATCCTATGTTGGAAGACACTTTTCAGTTTTTATTAATGTGCCGCAGCCAATTAACGCAGTGGCATGCAGGCCAGAGCCCGTCATCTGCTGCCTGCCACCATCTCGGCTGTCTGCTGCGGCCCCACGCCACCCCTCGCGCCACCTCCACCGTGACCAAAACGCTTTAATTCAATTTATGCAATCACTGTTATTTTTAAATAGTCATTTTGTCTGCTCAGATGAGGGGCCTTACTGCCTGCTGGGCTGGCCCTCTCATGTGAGGGATGGGGGAAGGGTGGGACGTTGTGGGAGCAGGAGTCGACTGACTTAGGGGGGAAAGTCCCTGATATTTTCATTTGTTATTTACCACTTTCATTTGTGTTTTATTTCAGGTTATTAGGTATTTGATTTTGATTTTGTAAACAAGTTATCAAAGGAAATGTCCAAATTTGCTCTGCATACACACGCACATATACATATGTGAGTGTATATATAAGAGTCTACGTCCAGTGTTTTGGCTGTTCTCAAAGTCAGACTCTTTCCAGTCACTCAGTTACTGGATCTGTGACTCTTGGGTCACAGAATTAAACACTATTCTCTTCCTGTAATCACACCCTCAGGACTGACCTTCAAATATTGATCTGAAATTCAGTGCCATCACTGTGGATCTTTAATCATTCTCTGCTGAAGCGAGTATCAGCCAGGCAGATCTGCTAAGGTGCAAGATGCTATTCTGCACCACTCAGATAACTTACAGACATTTGGAGTGCTCATTTTTCCCTGTCTGCCCTGGTGACCTCTGCCTAACTTAAAGGTACATCTTGGGGGCATTTTGATTTGGGCAGAACGGGGAGCTATCGGTGACAGAGGAACTAATCCAGTCTTGCGCAGATTAAGAGTATTTGTGGAGTGGGGTGTGTTGGCGCTGGCGCCGGGAATGGAACAGAAGGGGCTCCTATCAGCTCTCCAGGCAGGCTAGCCCTCAGGCCAGTGCAGTCCTACAGGAGTCTTTGTACTTCCCAAAGCCTCCACTTTTCCTCTCACTCAGTCTATATCACTTTCTCCTCTCTCTTCTGCCCCCCTCACCCTCTTTCTATAGACTCATATTTTCACTGCTCCATTTCTTCTCTACACATTTGCGAATTTGTGATGTTTTAGTCCAACACAAGAGTTCATGTACACAGTTATTATTTTCTCTTGTTTGAATGGGGACAAACAGCTGCAATGTGGTTTTTGTGAGTCACAGATTTAAGACACGTCAAGTCCATACTGCTCAGTATAAAAGATGTGGCTCCTGTGTACGTCGGTGTTGCAAAAGATATTAGCATAAAATAATAGGAGAGCAATAGCATCAACAAAAATGGTGGTCTTGTGGCACAGCTGCATCCTGTTTCTTTAGTGACTTTGTTCCCCCTCTTTTTGTCTTTTTTTTTGTCTCACTCACAGTGTTTCTCTGAGTTCTGTCTCTGTCTCATTGTTTTATTCTGGAAGGAAATCCAACAAAGAACAACTCGTCAAACATTCACGCACACAAAAAAAATTGTAATTTGACTGTTGAAGAAATTAAGGAGGTATGAAAGGGCCTCTTTTTTTGTCTCAAGTGCACTATTTATTTATCTGAAAGGATGCACATTGTATCAATTTACACTTCCCCATTCACTTCGCCACAGGCTGGAGGGCTCAGAAGTTGAGAGAATTAATTACTTTTTTATTATTATTTATAAAGTAATCTATCTGTAGAGAGGGAGCGGAAAAAGGCGAAGGAGAGGGTGAGGGGAGGGGTATGTGAGAGAGGCAGGGAACGCCCTGGAGCATTGTCCTTTAAACTAGGTCCTGGCTCACATTATCTCCCAAACCAGCACTCACACAACGTCAAACAACAAACGAACTCTGGGCTGCTGAGGACGCTGTATGCAAGGAAAGAGAGGGAGGTGGCAAGGGGTTGGGGGAGAGGAGAGGGTGGGAGGGAAGTAGAGAGGGATGGAGAGACGTGGGGGAAGAAGTGCTTCTCCACAAGAGTATGTTAGGAAAAATAACGAGGTTTAAGATTTTATTTTTTTTCCCTCAGCTCTAAAATTTTAAACTCTACAAGTCTTGTTTAATATACCTGTGTGAGAAGTGTAATTTTAAAAATTGAGCTACAACCTGGCGCAGTGGACCTCATTCAGTGAAACAGCATCAAATATCGAATCAACAATAACCTGGTTGATCCAAAATCACATCGTCTTAACATCTAGCTGTGTGCATTTATAGGTTTAAATCCTCTGAGAGTAAATATGCCGGCCATGAGCAAATCAATACCACCAGCAGAAATTCTACCCTTTATGCCAGAATTTGATATCTATAAAAGTTTTGTTTTACATGGTCTATAGCAACAGAAATGTATGAAGGTGTCCAGCAAATGTTTTTTACGAGCTAATGTGACTGAAGTAATATGACTGAGCAGAAAGAGCTCTTGAATGTGAACTGAGAGAACTTTATGGGGACATCAAAGTAGCAATTAAAACTGACCCTAGGATAACATAAGAGATGTGGACTCACAAACTCAGGCATTTTTGAGGCGTGTTCAAAGGCTAACGTGACTCTAACACAAGTACGACCTGAAAGATGAATTCGCCTCAATCTGTACCTTCATCAGATTGAAAGGATGGGAAGTCTAGCATGAACAAAACAATACAACTGGCACACAGCTGACAAAAATCTCCCAGAAATTCTTCCCAGGATGTAGCGATTTTTTTAAGGATCGCTACATCCTGAGATGACAACACTTGTCAGACTAATAAGTGGCTGATCTATTTTAATTCACTAAAATAGCAAAACTGCAACAACGTCAATGATAAGAAGTCATTTTCTTTTGAAGAACTTATATGAGCATGAAGAATAATCGAGCCAATTGCTGGCCATTCTGTTTTATGAGAAAACGATGTAATCAAGCTTCAATTAACCAATGACTAAAATTGACTCTTACCCTCCAGCTGTCTCTCTCAGGACACTTAACAAGCCCCCCACACACACACACACCCTTTCACTTTCTGCAATCATTGACCATCAGGACTCATACTCCTCGTCCTCCTCAAAGTGTGCAGCTCAGCTCCATATGTGAGGGAGCATCACATGTGTCCAGCATGAAGAGGGCCATGAATCTCCCTCTTATGGATACATGTCACATGCTTTGTCTGCAGATGTGGAGGGGACGATGGGGGGTTTCCATACTGATAGAATTAACATGTGGAAATGACTAACTGGTCTTTATGTTTTTGATGTGATTCAAATTTCCTGGGAGGCCTTTTCTAAAGATATGATTAATTTGCAGAATATAGTTGATTTTCCCTCTGTGGGATATTCTTGGCTAAGTGCATCATTTGTGCACTGTTTGGCTTGTCCCTGTATTGCCTATATGGATGTGTCATATATATGTGTGTGTGTGTGTGTGTGTGTGTGTGTGTGTGTGTGTGTGTGTGTGTGTGTGCAAACATATGTCTGCATGTGTATCACCCCTGTGTAACCACCTCCATGATGGGCTAATTGGTTTAGCAGCCAAAGGGCCAAAGGCCAGTGCAGCATAGCGAAACTCAACATGAACCTGATGTTGAAAGGAAGGTTTCCCTGCAATAGGAGGAAGCATGTGTGGGACAATTCTCTTTTTACCACCCCTTCCCACACACACACACACACACACACACATACACACACTCACCACTTTCCCTTTTTCACTTAAAGAAACTTGCAGCATAAGAAAGCAAAATTCCTGTGTTGTGGGCTGCTATGCTTCAGACTGGGGTAGCACTCGAGGTAATCTCTTCCATTTTAACATATTTTGAGACCTTCTTCTGACGAATGTCACATGCTATTACATTAATCTAGAATATTGAATTGGAAGCTTTTATGCACTATGAATAATATACACACTGTAATATTCAGGCGAGCCCCAACCTGCAGTATCAGCAGGCCCCTCAGTAAGGTTTGTGGAGCCTACTTTGTGTGGGGATCTGAGGGGATCATTTACCAGTTCCAACTCCATTACTATTCATGAGATGGGTAGGCTAGGGGCGAGGGATTAGGGACTCCCTTGGTGCTTGTTGTGCTGTAGGCTCAGGCTCAGGCCTCAGGCTCCGGGACAGGGGCTGTCTGGCACGGATGGTGGGTCTATTATCACCCTGGGACCCTTCTGTCCCACAGCAGAACACTTACTGGCAGCGGCAGCTAATGGAAACAGTCTCTCTTGTTCCCTTTCTCCTTTTTTTAACCTCATCACCCTCCTTGTATCCTTTACCCTACTCTTAAAAAAAAAGATGGGGAAGTTTTTCCCTTTCCCTATTTCAAAGTTGAAATGGTATATTTCTATCAAGCATCTTTACCGTGAAGTAATAGGATGGCACTATATTTGCAGGAAAAAAGTACTTTCCCTCAACTCTGTCAATGCTTTGATCCTCAATTTTCCAAATTTCTAACATCCTCCGTTCCCCCTTGCCCCCCCAGGTGATGAGTATCCTGAGTAACCCCAGCGCCGTACCCTCCCAGCCCCAGCACGACTTTTCCATTTCCCCCCTGCACAGCAGCCTGGAGAGCTCCAACCCCATCTCAGCCAGCTGCAGCCAGCGCTCTGACACCATCAAGAGTGTGGACAGCCTGGCCTCCTCCCAGTCATACTGCCCCCCCACCTACAGCGCCACCAGCTACAGCGTGGACCCCGTCACTGCAGGCTACCAGTACAGCCAATACGGCCAGAGTAAGTAAACCCTGCATTAACATTTATATCCTGAGTGCTTTTGTCTTTTTGTGTGTCCAACAAGAGCAGGTCAATTGTTTCTATGCTAAGTTCACAAAATTTAAAAAGCCTATGAAGTGATGCCTACCTCCCAGGCAAGAGAGCCTCCTGACCTTTGCACCCTGGTTGGTGGAGGAATACACGTGCTCTTGATAAAGAACCCCCCCTACCCCACCCCACCCCAACACCAACACCATTACCACCACCAGCCTCTTAGAGAGCTGCCTCGGTCACACCCCACTCCACTTGGATGGGTAAGAGGAGAGGGCCACTTCAAAGAACGGCACACCCTCAGGGGCCGCAGTGTCCTTTTGCCCACCTCTCTTTTTCCCTCTTTCTCTCAACTCCATCTCACACACACACACACACACACACATTCACACACCCTGAGGGCAGGAAAGAGTTAGCTTTATTAGATTAGCATAATTGACTGATGCTGTCATAGCCATTCATAAGAGGTAAAATGAAGCACACTTCCCCAGCCAGCTAGCCGACATTTGTTTTTATTTATATGCAGTGTCTAGTAAGTAGTGAGCTGATTTTGTTGTGCATCACTGTTGTTTTTTGTTTTTTTTTCTCCGATGGGTTTGTGTTGTGGTGCATGGATGCACGTGAGCGTGTGCCAATCCATCACATTTTGTGTGTGCGCACCAGCGTTTTGTCAGCAGCACGAAACTGATGGCAGTGCGGATGTGAGCTGATGTGAGGTTAATTAAGATGGTGATTGAGCACAGTAGATGGGTAATGAATGGAGGAGAGAGGAGAGAGCTGCTGTCTGAGGATGAAAATGATCGGCCATGTGGAGTGTGGAGGGCATGAAATCAGAGATGCCAAGTGTAATGAAGACTGGCACATAGAACACACACGGGGACCCATCTGAGTGACAGCATGGAGACTTTACCAGGATGCACATGCTCTGTGCCAGCAGCGTGCCAACCTCAGACAAGGGACAGGGGAGGGGTTTTTATCTTTTACTCTCTCTCTGTGAATTGTTTTTCATTTGACTCACTGGCTTCTGCCACAACTTATTTCAACCTTAATCAGAGGAATGAAATGAGAGTAAATGGGACATATGTCTGAGGAATCTACCACCTGTCTGACGTGTGTTTGTTTTTTCTGTCTTTTTGTTTCCGTGCAGCTGCTGTAGACTACCTAGCTAAGAACGTGAGCTTATCCACCCAGAGAAGGATGAAACTTGGAGACCACTCAGCCGTGCTTGGACTTCTGCAGGTGGAGACAGGACAGGCCTACTAAGCCCTCGGGACACAGCCTAGACGTCTCTCCTCCACCCTCTGCCACCCACTTCTCCATGCTCCATCAAGTCTGGACTCCAACTCCAGCTCCAGCCTCTCTGCTGCTCGATCTGCAGCCCGGCCGTGACATCAGCGCACAGACATGCAGCCTTGCTGTGTACCAGAGAAAGTGACGCTTGCGGGGGTGACAAGGCTCTTCTGGAAATGGAACTAAACTTTTCACACCATTGTCAACCACCAGGCGGCTCTGCACCCTCTCTTCTTAATCTTTGGGCACACCTGCCTGCTCCCTGTACTCGTACCCCTACCCCAAACCCTGTTTTGTTTTTGCTCAGAGGGCCAGACAGGACCCCAGACGACCAGAGAGTGGTCAGCAGCCTTGGGCCAGGTTCCTCTTTGTCATGGCTGCAGTCCAGCACACATTTAGAGCCATCAACAACATGTACTTTGATCTTGCTGTTCATAGTAGTTAACAAAGCCAATATCATTTGAGCGACTCTTATTCTTGTTCCTTTTTGATATTGTTAAGATTATTGTTGCTGTTATATGATTATGGTTAATGTGATTTATGTTGTTCTTTGATTCCATTCGTATCTCTTTTCTCTGTTAGATGTTGGTGTGTAAAACACAGTGGATGACTGAAACGATTTGGGAGTGAGTGTCTGTTGCGTGTGCATGTTTGCGTGTCAGCACAGTCTCACAAGAGAGGATGATTGTTTTCCAAGCTGCTGTTCCTCTGCCTGTTCCCTGAGCTCTAATGTTCGTGAGCGATTTGACCTTCCCACTTTCATATTCATCTTGACATTCCTTAAGAACTTGGCCACTCTGTGGGAAGTCTGGCTGGATGGATTCTGCAGGGAATTAAAGCAGCGTTTTGGCGGCCAATAGCTTTCCCCTTCTAACCTCCATCCCATCCTTAGCCGTGGTCCATGGGGAGGGGGGCATTGTTTGCAAAAACAGGATTGGGGAAATTAATGTATTTTGTTTAGAAATATGGACCTTGCCAAAGAGGGCTAACTCAGTTCCCCCCCTCTACTCCTCCCAAATCCCCATCTGCCAGGGAATCCTGTGTGACTTAAACAGTGTAAAGCAGATTAAATCACACAAATATAATGTCAAAGCTAATTCACAGTGACCCTTCCCATTAACAGCCAGTATTTCTGTTTTATGGAGTAATTAGCACATTCTGTAAATGCACCTTCAGTCAGTTTCCACTTTCAGACTAAATAAACATTCCTTCGACACATTCCACAGGCTCCATTTACGAACATAAGCATTCCAGCGCTTTCTGTTATGAGATTAAAAAGCACACAAGCTGTGCCATTCACATGCACTCTGGAAAAATCATATAATCCAGTCAGTTGTGAAAGGGCACAGGTAACACCACTGATTGGCCCCCCTCTCTGGTTTGGACCAGAGCCCCCTCTAATCCTCTACTTTGACATACTCACTGAAATGTACAAAAAAAGAAGAAAAAAAAACATTTAAAGAATAGTGAATATGAGACATTTGTGTAGCCCTCATAGTTGACTTGACACGATCCAGCACCAGCTGTTCCCCTTGAGATGTGTGTGATTTTTTTATTTCATTGGCATCAGTGTGATATTGATGATGTAAACAGAATTGTTAACTTTATCTCAAGACAGAATTTGGTCCTTTGTCGCCTTTAAAAACAGAAAACTGTAAAGTAGCTGGGGCAGATTGTGTATCGTTTGTTTAAAAAGAGTATGTTTTATACTAAAACAAAACTATGTTGAGTGGTAGGTAAGCAAGGGATCTGTGGAAGTAAATGTTTGATTTGCGTTTCTTTAACTGACTTGTTTTCTGTTGCTTTTCTTTTTAATTGTATTTAAATGGTTTGACCTGTTTGACCAAAAGGTTGGTTTGTTTTGGGCCCAGGTTGGAACGAATTTGTATAAATTAGTACAATATAAATTTCATTAAAATGTTGAAAAACTTAAATTGTATAAAAGAGGATCAAACTGACCTCAATGGAAAATGAAAGCTTGGTGACAGACAGACTACCTGGACCACGGGACCACTGTATATTTGAACAGGTGGGTGGAGGAACCGTCTCTACACGTCAGAGCATTTCCAGGGTGCTTTAGACCACCTGATCTCACAGACTGATCATTAGTACAGACCAGACTTGACTGGACCATGGACCTAACACACCTGAACTCCTGAGCCTTCGGTGTGGGTTCGTCGTAATGATGATGATGACGATGATGATAATGATTATAATGATGATGATGAAGCTGGTGAAGACAGCCTCTTTGCTCTGGGAAACTGAATCGAGTCTTGTTTGATTTGTGGACCAATAAGACTTCAGGAGGAGAAAGTCAAAGTAACGTTGACTCCGCACTGAATCGCAGCAGCTCCAACTGCTTCGCTTAGACACCTCACTCGTGTATATTTTAAAAAGGAAGAATTTTAGAATCGTCTTTAGTGTATCAAACCCATTTCTAACACTTGCGTCAATAAACATTTGGATATTTAAAGCATACAACTCCTTATCCCCTTCCCGTCTGTTTGACCCCTAACCTGTTTAGTTGCTTTCTGACACCTGTGCTTTGCTTTAGTCTCTTTTCTGTTCCGCATGTGTGTATATTATCATGGTATAATTTATTCTGCTGTATGAAGTATTAGAATAGTGGGAAACTTGTATTGGTATTTACTACCTTCAGCCTGTTGGTGTGTTTACTGTAACACTGGCGTAACTGTTATCAATTAAAGATCCAAAACTGATTTCTGACATTTGTGTCTTTTTTATTTAACTGTGTTTGTGTGTGTGTTTGTGTGTGTGTGTGTGT
>CM076649.1:5733702-5945198 GCA_038496675.1 Rachycentron canadum | reverse complement strand
CTCTCTCTCTCTCTCTCTCTCACTCTCTCTCTCTCTCTCTCTCTCTCTCTCTCTCTGCCTCCTCTGTCTGCTCCTCACGGCTGGGCACAGTTGGGGAGCAGCTCCTTATTCATTCATGAGAGAAGCACCGGATAAATAAAAAGGTTCATTACTGTGCTAAAGTGTTACTAATGACATGTACCTGCCACTGAGCACCTCCGAAAATCTAATGTGACACACTAGAATGGAAAATCTATTCTGCCGCACCAAGGCCTCCAATGGTGCTAGCACATACTCTATGGAAATTTCTCTCCGCTTGCCCTCCAATTGTGTCTCTCTAAAACCCAATATTTACAATCCCATAGCCATTATGTCCTACTACGCCCTCTGCGCCTGCTGTTGCGACCTCCATATTAGCTGAAAATTGGACTTTGCAAACTTAGCAGGGGAGAAGAGACTCTTCTCATAGATGAGAGGGGGCAGCACCAGGGAACTCAGCATGAGGCCTGCAGTGCCTCTCAACTCCCTGCTGCCCCAACCCTAAACTGACAACACCCACCAAATGACAAACAAAAATACAGAGCAGTCAAATTCAGACTCTGTAAGAGCCAAATGCTAATAAATATGCTAATATACTAATAAAATGCAAAAAAAAAAAGACCTGATTCATTAAAAGACACTGAAAATTTACTTTGTCTTTTTTATGTTTTCTTTCACCACTAAAATGCCACTTGATCACGTACCTGCTGCCGTTGGTTTATAAGCATTGACAATAAGCACTTAAGTAACAGTGAAGAATACTTTTGCAATTGTTTCATAACAATAGCTGAATGCAGGCATATAGTTTTCTTGAGAGGAGACGGGCTGGATGAAGAAGCCTCTATAGCTCCCGCAGTAAAAGCACTTAATGTCTCTGATGGTACACTTCAGTACCACTGTTATATGTAATGACGACATCTTCTCTGGACTCTTTTTTAATGATGTTACACTTTGTGAATCTAAAATTAATATGTTGTATATAATATGCTAGTAATTGAAAATAAGCTTTTAATTAGTTGCTGTTCTACTAGCAAGGTCTGGGACAGTTAGTGCTCCAATGCAAACTTGTCATAATGTAGTGCAAATTAAGTTATTGTAAATGTTGATATATCAAACAGGTTACCCAGTTTCTGATGCAAAGCAGAGCGACAAAAAAATGTTGGGATGAAATAAAATGTAATAATATCCAAAAGTTAAAAAAAGGAGTGAGAAAAAGAGGATTTTCCCATCAGTGAAGCTGAAGATTTACACATATGGACAGGTGTGTTCAAGTTCTCCCAGAATTGCCCCCCATCCTGGGTCCTCTAGCATTAAACCAAAATAATGTCACCATTTTCCTATAATATTTCTCTGAATCAAAATGAAGAATCACCTGAATTCACAGTGTTTCCCAACATCACTCAGCCTCTGCAGCTGTTCTGTCTTCTCATCTATCAAAGAATTTAGCCAGTCCTCAGGAGCTTTACAGAAGCACGGGTGTTAGTCAGCTTTGGTTTTCTGTCGAAGCCAGCTGTGGTTGTTGTCTTACCTCCTGAGAAAAGACTTGTTGCATCTTTAAGAGCTCAGTATCTAATTGAATCATGGCTTCCATCAGTGTCTCAGCAGAGTCTTAAATGACTGTTTGCTCGACATGTCTGCCCATTTCCACTGATTAATTCATATGAAGCCAAACGAAATGTTCTGCCTTGTTTGTCACGTTACATCCAAGCCCTGCAGTCTTTCCCCTATCAGGAGGAATGTTTCTAGACTGGAGAAAAAACACAGAGTAGAGAATTCATATAAATATTAATAATAATCCAGATTTGTAATCAGAATGCAAGCGAGCAATACGTTCCCCTGCATTATATAGTTTGCACATAATCTCTGTATCTAAATATCACATTATCACAACATTAAATATTTATGATGAGGTATAAATGAGAGGTTTTCACACAAAGCAAAAGTATCTGGCCCAACATTGTTGGTCCAGGATTCATGTTATCAAAATTCATCATTTCACACGTTCACAGCAGCAAAATTGTATGACAAATGAATGGATCTCAAGAACTCTTAGTTCTGAACACTAACACTAAATGCGAATCATTGCCATTCGTGTTGAAAAGGAGTAGAAAAACTAAGAATTTAACAAGGCCTACGTGGGTGCAAATCTTGTGCAAATTTTACAATTACTCTTCTACACATTGCAGACCAGCATCAAATCTTTTCATATTATTGTGTATATAGGCAGGGAACATGTGTCTTTGGCTGCAGGTCATTGGCTGATGCAGCAAAAGGCAACAGAACAACATTTTGACATCACTGTACAAGTCTGTGTAATTAAATGTATTATTCAGATTATTTAACATTAGCAATGTGCACACCAGCGTCCAGTCGTCAAATGCGTCTACCTGACACCCACGGGAAATCTAAACAGCAAATCAAACCCAGTCCATTTCAACAGGTTAAGTGATGCAGGCAATGTCGTCTAAACAGTGGAAAGTGACACTCCGCGCAGATAATTTAGTGTTTCAGGTGCTGTCACAGCCCACATGCAGATAACAAGTATAGGGACTTGCATTTGCAGCAGAGGCCACACACTGTGGGCTACAGGCCTTCTGATGGCCTTCTAAAGATGAGGTGGTTTTAGCCTGTAAAGTACTATTTTAATTCAGCTGTTAATCATGTGTGTGTGTGTTGTCAACACTTAAATGCATGTTAGTGTTATTGTGTATATTAAAAGAGCAGAAATTCATAGATCATTAGTCTTGTGATTGATCATTGTGTGGGTTAAATACTTGGTGTTGTTATATCACAGATCCTCTGACAGCCATTATAATTATGTCCCCTCCCAATGCTTCCCAAGGGTCCCATAAACCACATTAGCCACTCTAGCCAGCCACATCATTGAGACTTATTTGAGGGGCCGTCTTCTCTGATCGTCACTTCACCAATCCACTGAAACATCTATATCTGGGATTTGACACAGCTGTAAATATTCAAATATGATGATTTCATGATTATGTGCCCTCACTGCGTGAAACCTGTGCCTATTGGAGTTAGTATTTGCCTTTGCTTTAATTTTGGTGCCATTCAAACACAAGACAGATTTGTCATTTACACCTTCAGGTTGTAAAACTCAAAAATTAAGGCTTGATTGAGCATACATTTGATGCACTGTGCCTCTTTGAAAAGCCAGCTCAGTTCCTTATTCAGCAACCTGTTCAGTCAGTGATTGACTTTTCCCTTCGCACCCCTGCAGCAGATGAAGGAGCAGAGCTTAAACCTGTTACTGTCAGCTTCTCACCTGGATCATAAGAACTCCTGCTCAGAGCATGCAAACCAATATCCTCCTATTCTTCGCTCAGCCGCCCAGGATTCACAGCAATAGCTTTTCACAAAGACCAGGGCAGAGCGTGCTCCATGTTATCTTATTGAGTTACCTGTAGCTAAGCTCTGAGCGAGCACACACAATGGCAGACAGTTAATGACAGCGCAGGGCCTAACCCCTTGTCCCTGGCCTTTCCCTGAGCCTCATTTCCGCGTGGCGGCTGCCATTTCACAGCTGTTAGCCACAGACTCTCTTTGTCATGATTAAGGACAAATTAATAGATGCCTCCTGGTAATCAGCTTTCATTAGGGCTGTCAAACCGTCAGTGGCGTTCACTCAGCGCACTGGACACGGGATGATCACCTCCCAGTTGAGAGACACTACAGCTGGCTGTGCACGGCTGTGGTACTGCCTCTCAGCTGCTGTATTTGTGTGCTTGGTGTGGCTAAAGTGTGGGTAACCAGTGCATTAGCACGCTCCTTCGTGGCACAAGTGCTTGTAGTTGGTGCATTAACAGTGCTCCGTGTGGAGCTGCAAGATGGAGGTCATCGTGGGAATGACATAAAGAGTAGTCTTTCTGCTGGGTGTAATTGGCCCCAGCATGCTGAAAATGGACTGTGAAATGTAAGGGGGGGTCAAATAATTGATTTTCCCCCGAATGCAGAATCCAGGGCAGGGCTGTTTAGTGAGTAATTTACAAGAGCAGTTCAGCCCAGGCTGACTGGCATATCTGTTGAAAGTTCCCAGGGGCACGGGAAGAGATAACACACACCTGAGACCCTGGAGCAGATGGACAGCAGTCACTGTGCTACTCAGAGGGCAGAGAGGATTCACATCAAACTTACTTGCACACACACATCTATCTATGCAGAGGGTATATAAGTGCACATATACACAAGTACTGACACACACTCACACACAGAGGATGATGGACACAGGCTATTGTATGTAGAAATAGACTCTTTCCTCTCACTCTGTCCATCTCTCTTTCTCTCTCTGTCCCTCTCCCTCCCTTCTCCTTCTCTCTCTCTCTGCAGCATTTCTGGAATTGATTAAATAAACTCATCAGACTTCCAGCAAGTTTGGCATTGTGCGTGAGAGCTGAAGTCATTTCAGTATGTAGATTTCAGACTTAAACCCATAACCGTGTTGCGTGGTGCATGACCACCCCCACCTGCTGGAGAGAGAAGGCTGGGGTGTGCATGATGGGATAGGGACGTCTGTAAGACAGGATATAGCCTGGCCCTCTGTATGTTTAGTGATTTTTCTACACCACAGCCTAGGGGAATTAAGACAATAGCCTTATGTCAGATAGCATAATCTAGTGACAAAATGGCATTTCATTTCCTGTGCCAAAACTGGGCTCAAATACATGTGTAAGCTAATTGAGAAGAACCAGCTGCTTAGCCATCTGCCGGGGTAAAATTGGTTTCATCTTTGATTTGGAGAATTTCTTGTTAAGTAAAAAGATGAGTGACGATTGTCAAGATCCATGATCTCTATAATTTGAATTTATGGAAAACACAATGATTAGCTATTGTTGTGTTGCACCAGAAAGTCATTGCTGTCAAAAATGTAGATGAGTCACCTAGAGCTTGCATATTGTGCTCATCACAACAAGACATTTGTATGGCGCACAGTCAGTGCTCTTCAATTTTCTTAAGCATCTTGGTAAATTGCACCAAACAATTTTCAAGATCAATTCCAGCATCAAAAACAATGCACACAAATCCCATTTCTTCAACCCATATTGTGTTGGAGAGGGCCCCTGTGTTTGCATGAAGGTAATTACAGTGGGATTTGATGTTGTGGTGTGCCCAGAATTCTCCAGCTTTAGATCAGGCTCAGGGTGCTCCACCCCATTAATACTCCATATGGGGAACCCAGCTGTGATCAGAATTGGAAGAGCGGGAGGGGAAATCGATTTCATTTGCAGGATTATTGATGTAACCGAGATGCCGTTTGTATGAAACATAAAGTCTCATTTCAGAGGTTATGGATAAAACTGGATTGAGAGGCTGTCTGTTTGTTTTATTCAATGAAACATTACAGAAACAGAGAAGTCAATATACACACTGCTGTACAGTCCTCACCCGCATTGCACCACATTAAAGCTTTGGAACTTTTTTCTATTTTTTTTTAATGTTTTCTCTTTTATATCTACCTGCCCACACTTACACAAACTACTGCATACAACTTACAGAGTATGTGAGAAAATGTGGAGAAATTTATGATGATGAATAATAGCTTTTATGAAGAATAGCTTTTAAAAAGAGAACATGGAAAAATTAGCAAGATAAAAGTGATTTACTGCATCGCAGGAGGTTAAAAAAAAGGGTTCAAAGTAACCCATAATGTTGGCAGTGAGAACTGACCTGGCATTCGGCCTTTTTCACCCTTTGCCAAACTTCCCCCTCCACCTGTTCCCTACATTTTTTAGGAGGCTTTATAAGTCAGGCTGATGGGCTCACCCATATATTAAAAACAATATCAGACTTTCCCAGGGTTCGGATGGTCTAACAGCTGGATCTTTCAACTGAATCCATCCTTCTCTCCTTCTTTTCCTCCTTCTCTGTGCCCAGCGGAGACCATTGTAGTTCCCACTTGAATAGCAGCAGCAGTTGGAGTGATGGCAAGCCAGATGGGAATGTTTTTCTCTGGGTTCACAGCATTCCTCTGATGACAACAGCAGGGTCAAGACAAGGTAAAATCCTCCTATAAAATACTTCTTCATACTTTTGATTGCATTTTATAGCTAGAGAAAGAAATTTTCCTTCTCATAACACAGAGATGGTTAATACATATAAAACTGCTGTAACATTACCACATGTGCTGAAGTTATTGTACAGTTCACATAAAGATTTTCCATCAAAGACATTTTTTAATAACTGTTCCTGGTCATCAAATTAAGGTGTTTGTGGGTAGATTTCTTCCCCAACTTACTGTCCTTGTTCAGAGCAGATGTTCAGGTTGTTCTAGTGTCAGTGATGGGCAATGTAAAAACAGGCTTACACATGTTCATGTCACCATATCGATACAACTGCAGGAGGAAGTTATGTCATCGGGCCAGCTGGCTCTAATATGAGCTGCAGCATTGTGTGAAAAATATAGAGACAGGGGTGGAGCCAGAACTCAAATTTGGCTGAGTTGCATACAATATTTCTCGCTTTGGGTTCAGGGTTCAGACACACGATGGGTGCCTACAAAAGAGTTTAACAAGTTCTCATCAGTATGTCATTAATTTTACACTAAACACACATTGTATGGTCTCTCTGTCAATCCTCCCTGCACAGTTTTGTTTTCAGTGACAATAATTACAGGTTTAACAGTTGCAAAATGGCCTTGTTTCAGATGATCAAGGAAATTGCAGAATTCCATCACGGAGCATTTGTATTTTTTACAAGGAGAAAGCTGAGCCAAGTGAAAAAAGAGAACATGCCATTTTTGTGCGGCATGTCTGTGAGGGGCCGATGTTTTGATATGGGCCTGTGTGGAGTGAGAAGGGAAAGTGGGTCCCCGTCTGGGAGAAAGGGCTGAAGCTCTGTTACGGAGCTTAGGCCTCCATCTATCCTAATAAAAAACACTTAAGCCAAACAGCCCCCTCTTGCTCTCCCTGTGTCTGATCCTGGGAGCTACCTGCAGGCCCTCCACAGAGCACATTTAATAATGGTCTCCACCCCAAGCGATGGGCAGTCGTATGGACTGCAGGCTGGAGTCTTTGCTTGGAGCACCAGCACAGTATTCTGGGAAGGCTGAGGGTTGTTATAATGCCATGAAGGGTGTGGTGAGGGTCCCTGCAGTGTCTGTGGCAGAAATCTAACAGGGCTGTAGTCTTTTTAATAACAGTATTTTTGGCTTTTTTCCAAACTTTGTTGAATTCAGCCACGCTTTAACTGACACATTTTATGTTTATTTTTTCCCCTCTTCATTCTTTTTCACCCAGGCTTTTTCTTTGATGGTGTTTGTGGAAGCAGTTTGAAGTGGTTTTCCTTTGCCACCGTAATCCCTGTTTCTGTTCCACACACACCCTGATGTGAATGAGCGGGAACGTAATGAAAGACTTGTGCTTTCGACGATGTTAAACCTGAATAAAAAGTGGCATTTTTTATTTGTTTTGCCTCGTGTTTGATTCTTGGTAATGCAGACAATCAACAGGGTAGAGGAGTTAAGTGCATTATAAATTACTGAGAGGGAGCCACCTCGCTCTTGGAGCTCATCCTGATGCTGCTGCTGCCACTTTGGGTTATGTGAGGAGTAAAGTACTTTAGCAGAGACCGTGGAGCTGCTCCACAGCACTCCTTTGCATATCAAATAAACAGCAGGGCATGATGGTGGTGCCAACCCAGACAGCTATGTTATATGTACACGGTGATGCATATATGTCTTTAAAGGTGCCACTGAAGTCTATTGAATATCTCCTGTGATACTGATCATGGTGACATAGTGTCTGAGGTTTGAAGTGGCTTGTATATGGAGTCTATAGAGGGGATGTTTCAATTGGCAAGCTTTACCTTCAGCATGTGACACTTTTGATTTGAAGCAGCTCAGGTGAATATGGTAATTAAAACAAACCCATTCACAGAGAATATAATTAGAAATTTTACACACAAGAGATTTTATATTAACACAAACACTGTACCTGCTCATTTGTACTGGTTTCTTGTTTTTAAACTACATTGTACTCCTAAATAGATGCATTTAAATAGTTGCTTTTATTTACTGTAATATAAAAAAAAGATCTGGATTTTCATGCTGAATCCCATGTTTATAGACCCCTTTTCTGTGTCCTCAATCCGTAAGGTGACGATCCACGACTCTTATTTTCATAACAAAACATTCCAGGGTCCAGCAAACAAACTGTTGTATGGATGTACTATTGATTTCACATTCACACGTCCGGACTTAAAGAGACTATGGGATTGCCCATGAATCCCAAATCTGTGTGCTACTCACAGTCTGTCAAGTTGACATCCACTCTCTTCTGTAAACTGGCAAGATTATTCACTCAACAGGATCTCCCTCCCTTTCATCCTGCAAACTACAGGCCAATCCGGCCGCTGACAGCCAAGTGATAGCATACAGATGGAAATGAAGGCGAGTGGGGGAATGGTGCTGTTTGTCAAACACTGGAGAGAGCTTGTGGGTTCAGGGAGTAGACTGCTGCGCCAAACTGGGTCCTCTGACTCTGACTTCACTTAGTCTGAGGTTTCAGCACCCGAAATCTTATACTTAGCACAGTTGTCATACGTTTTAGATGTAGGCTGAACTTAAAACTCAATATGATCTGATTACCACAAGATATATATGTTGCACAGCAGCAGAAGAAATCCCACTACATGCCGGTTGCATGACAGCAGGATGACCTTACAGTTGTATTTGCCACCAAGATGAGAAACACCTCAGTATAAGCTAAAGTCTAATGGTACAATGACAGGGTTTTGGCCTACAGGGCCTGCAGATGGATGCACCAGAATTTATTTTCTCCCTTAAATGCCCTCCTCCGCTCAATTTTGAACAACCTATTCTGAGCAAAGAAGGACAGGAGTAGAGCAAAAAAAAAAAAAGTCTGCTGAGGAGATGTCATTCATGTCAGTTATTTGTGGAAGTAAATTACATACAGCCACTACATTGATAACAATCATATAACAACTAAACTGGTCTCAAAAAGTGATATGAGCAATATGTGCTGTGAAATGTATTTCCTTCTCCTTGGGCAACAGATAATATGCATTCTTCCCTGTAGTCCACCAGGCAATACAAAGCATGTATTCTGCCTGTTCAATCGCAATGTTGGTTTCTGCTTGGAGATGGCCATTGTGCTCTCTGGATCACAATTCACAGTCACCGGAATGAAACCAATTTGAGCTCCTTTCAAGATAATGCAAATAAATATCAGCCCTGATTTGCCTGGTTTTTTTTTTTTTTTTTATAACTTTCCTCTCTTCACTTCCTTATCAGCACACAGAGCATTTCTCTCTTTCTTAAGGGTCGAATGAAAGGTCTCTCTTTTCTTGAGAATCAAGGCAAAGGAGAAGCCTGGTCCAGGACTGATTCATGTCGCACACACTGGTGGGATGTTATGCATGGATAATTGATTGTCGAAGCAGCATGGCCACTGTTGGATCTTGATGGTGCTGCCGAAATGTCACCTTACTGATGTTACAGCGGCGCCGATATTAAAAAGGCTGGTCTCAAAGGCTCCCATCTGAGCACACTCCTCTCCCACTGTGTCTGGGAGAGACAGCACTGTTTGTCAGGCTTCTATTTCAGAGAGACAGATCTTGCATTCGCAACCTTATCTGCACAGGACAGTGCACCCTCTTCCAGAAGTGCATTGAACATTTCCAATCATAGGAGTATATCACTCTGCTTTTAAAGTGGAAATCAAAAGTGTGGGAATAGTGAGGCAAAAAAACAGACATAATTGAGATTGCATAGGATTTATTTATAGGTAGTTTGTCTCCTCCAAAACCCGGAAAAATTACACTCCAAGCTGCAAATATCCCCTTCGACAACAATAAAGAAATAATTTTCTGGGAATGTTTTCATACCAATTCGAAGAAGTTTGAAAGGAAAATTGTTTGGAAATGTCTCAGACATTAAGTCAGATAATGCAGTATGCATTTGTATAAAAAAAAAAAGTGAGGGATTAAGTGAGTGGAATCCGGTTAATTTCAGAGTTAGGATGGTGAACCAAAAGCTGAGCAGGGACTGGTAAACTGTGTTAATCTATAAAGGCTTATGCAGGTAAAAATAGACTACACCTGCATGCCTTTTTACCTCCATAATACTTTGCAGAGGGAGGCTATTGAGCATCCATTTCCATTACCAAGGAATGGAAAAAGGATATTTTACCATCAGTTTTCAGCATGGCTTTGGTACATTGTTCCAAGAAGAGAGACATAGAGTCGCCATCCTTGCGATGGCCCGAGCGGGAAAAACCTGAACAGAATTAGAATTTTTTGCCACATTTGTTGCACCATGAATTATGCAGAGTTGTGAATACATGAAGTAAAATCACAATGTATGATCAGTACATAAAACAGAAGTTACTTTTTTTTTTTAAATCACATAATCACGTACTGTTCTGTTTTGCTCTTTTACACTAGAAATATTATTTCCTGAAATAATATTACAAATAATATTCCAACATTTTGGTTAAGTCTGGATTGTGTATCTGCTGTTTAAAGGACAGCCCTTTTCCTTTTTCTGCCTCTCTGTCATACTGAAACCATTCAGAACTCAGGGCTTCCCCCATAATCAAGTGTGAATGAACATGTAAACTTAGCCAAGTATTAACAGAACTTGGCCTTTCTTCTAGACACAGTGGTTCATGCTGCTGTGTGAATCCTGGTTGGCGTGACAGAGGTAAAAGGCAAACAGCTTTGAGGAGTGAAGAGGACCCAAAACAGACAGGCGGGAACAGACCTTACTGTTGGGCAGAGGGCTGCAGCTGAAAAGGGAGAAGGGAGCATTAATAGCCACCATATGTCTGCATATTCTGGGGGTCTCCAGCACAAATTTCATTACCAAACGCACAAAATGGAGCATCTAAAAGACGTGTGTAACGTGGCCTGAGACAGCTACCGTGTGAAAAGCGGGCCGTTATGTGTGAGAGCCATGGCCTGATCTGTCACGCTGGGGTTTTTAAGGAAAAACGGGGGTAGCAGCTGTTTGGTTCACCTGTCCTGTCCTGTACACGGCTCTCCATCAAACTAGAGGCTACTGTCCTCGCAGGCCTGCACCCACAGACCTGTTCCTCCACAGTAATCTCAGATGTAACAGTCCTATCTAACGTGACAACATTTATAAGACCACAGCCCCTCTGTTTATCAGACTTGTACAATTATATGGTGTTCCATTTGTATAAGCACAACGGCTACAGTAAGAGAGATATCCATAAACATAGTGTACAGCCTTTAGTCTGCCTGTGCTCTGCATCAAACCATGTTTTCTCACTGGACAGTGAGTGGGAGAAATCAACACATGAAGACACTGCGCTACCCTTGTTGTGAACCTTCAGGTTGCTGTGTAGGCTATACTACATGATCATGGGTTTATGGATGGTAATTTTCAAGTGCCTACTAGTCAAGAGTTGGAAATACTGTCTGAGTTCAATGTGGGAAAGTCTTTAGTGAACATGCACAGCTCGAGTATGTGATTGAATTAAATTTAACTGTTTGCACATATGCTCCCTTGTTTAAGGGGGGAAAGTTACTACAGCACTGCTTAAGCCATGGATTATCTGTCTGCGTCCTCTGCCTCTTTAGCATCAACATGAATTCACCCACTCAGAGTCTATCACACATCCACAGAGCTCCCTGAGAGAGAGCGGACCTTAGGGAAGCCCAAGCAGGGGGGACCTCGACAGAGCCGAGTGAAGCTGAACAGGGTTGTGGTTGAGCCCATGGGCATGGCCCTCTCACTCTCTGGCAACCACTTTGTTAGGCACACAACACTAATCCTCCTTGTGTCTTTATTGCCCTCTGTGTAGAGGAGCAGGCCGGGGCTAGGGCTGTAGGGGGGGTGGGGTGGGGAGGGGAGCACCGCTGCAGGGCCAGTATCATCAGCATTCCTGTTTGAAGATAGGCCACGCTGTACAGCATTAAGGCATCTAATAGACGCAAGCTGAGAGCAAAACAAACTGATACTCACTGAGACAGAGAGGGAGAATAAAGAAAAAGGAGAGTCACTTTTGCCCCCCCCCCGTAATATAACATGGGTAGGGGCATAATTTGAGGATAGGCAGATTATTGCAACCAGAAATGACTGTGAGGCAATTCTGGTTCATGTTGTTACACATACTCAATAATCTAAACAACACATTAATGTGCTGCCTTAATTTGTAATACTGCCTCTGTGGTTGAAAACAATTTGTCATGCATTGGATTTGTAGGAATCTCATTTTGGATAAAGCATTTAAAACAAATTGTTTAATGAATGCTGAGACATACATCCAAATGTATCTTTGTTAAGTTCATCTGTTTATTTGGCCATACATACTATACATCAGAAATTTTTTTGGTTAAAAAAAAAAAAATCATCTGATTGCCTTTGCCGCAGCCTTACAAAGTCGACTTTTATTATTTTCCTTTTATTATTTGCAGAGATTGTTGTTGAAAATATCCTCACACAGTTGGCCTTGCTTTTGAACTACCCTACACAAAGTTGAACTCACTCAGCTGGCGCCATCTTGTGTCTGTATATTGCTGCTTGCTGCTGACACAGGTGCATAAAATTCAATGTCACCTTTTCTCCCCAGACCTCCTCACTGTCCCCCAGCTGTCACCTGAGCACTTGGCAGCATAAGGTAATAGCATCAAGATGCAATCAAGATTATATGCTTGTCACTCATCCCATGCACTCAGTGGCTTACAATGTGTGAAACAGACACAAGATAAAGCCTGTGCACAGATGGGAAGATAAAATGCTCCTAAATATTCATCAGTTCTCTGCAGCAATGCGAGCCCCGAACGCTGCCATTTGATGACTGGGAAGAGTAACCGGTGAGCAAAGGGTTGGAGAAAATGAGTTGGAAATGTAGAAATGCAAAGAATAAATAGAAAGAAAAAAAAACGTCTGAAAATTTTAATCTCTCCCTGTAGAAGCAAATTTTCTGTAACCACTTTGAATATCGTGGCACTCTTCCTTACTGGGAATCTGAAACAGGGTTTGCAGCTGTATATCTCAACTGAACAGAGCCCCTGCTTGTAAGCTACATCCATATTGGCAGTTTATTTCCATGTTTACACCGTTTCATATTCTTTGCAATAGTAACAGGATTACTTTGTGACAAACGGTAATTTGTGGAATTCCCTCATTTCAGTTTGAGGATTTTCTTTTTCCTCTGTCCCCATCTTATAAAAAAAAAAAAAATGTTTCTGTATTCTCGTCTCCCCGGAGGTTTGATTCCAGAAACCCTTCAGGTTTTCGAGCAGACCTCTGTGAACGGCCAGATAAAGCAGAGCAAGGCCTGGTGATGCAGGCAAGAGGGAGCACGAGAGAAATAATAATACGCAAAGGAATCCACTGATGAGCACCCTTTTACTCCACAGGCCAATCTCACATGCACCAAGTTGTAAAACATACACTTACACACACATAATAATCATTTGTTGCCATGCCACATTTAGGGATAAAACCAGTTTGCATATTTTTCCTAAAATCTATGAATAAGACTAATGCTGTAGTGTTTTAGACATTTATAAAGGTACATTTGGCATTTTAGGTTTATTTGCTGGTTTATTCATTTCTTGGTTTATTCTAGATGTTTTTTCTATCAGCAAATCCTGTCCCAAGACCAAAAAAACGCATGTGTTTGTTAGTTTACTTTTGAATCTCTCTATCCTGTCTGTGGTTCTCAGCCCCAAGCCCATTGTTTCCAAGAGATAAAATGGGTGTTTCATTTTTTTTTTTCAAAAGAGAGATTTCATAAAACCTGTAGATTTGATTTATGGCAGCAGCACAGTGTGCATTGGGCCACATTAAAATAAACTACAGTGCACATGTTTGTCGCAGGGAAGGAATATTTTGCCCAATGTAAGTGAGGCGGAGGTCTATGGCAAATCAGGCTTTGACTAGCCAGGCAGCATTCTCATTATGATCAATTTATTGAGAGTTTATAGGGATTTGTTGACGAGAACAAAAGACAAACAAAGGAATCATCACAGGTTTCCTTGAATGTCTTTTCAAAATCATTTTCCTGAGATTTTTTTCATTCATTTTATGTTGTCTAAAAGTCTACTTGTAAAGACTTGAATCTTGTTTGAGATTAGAAGAAGTGTCAAGATGACACTGCACACAGATAATTTTATTTGTCAGTTCGTGTTCCGTTGCTCAGACAGTCATTGTCATCCTTACTAATGTGTTACAAGTCACTTTGAAACATTTCTTCAGTGTGATCATGTACTTTTTGGTTACATATTGAAAGAAATTAGTAAATTAATATAAGTGAATTAATGTATGGAAATTAGCCTGAGTGCCACCGCAGGGTCTGGTGCAGTTGATCCCCAGCTGCATATGTTGGTAATCACCGCTGCCTCTTGGATTCACTCACAGGCACGCAATAAACAACCTGCTGCCAGCACCCCCTACGCTTTTGTCTAATCTGCCGTTTCACTGGGCTCTAGTTTGACGCACAAATATGAAAGTGAATCTCAGCAGCAGAATGCACAGAGGCACATTAACTAGGATAGGTGCCTGCACACTAAAGCCCCACACATTAAGTCTAGGATTTACACTGGAATATGTTTCCCTAACTGTCTCGAGAGTTTGCTGCAGAAGTTTTCTGCAGAACTCTGTGACCTCGGTGACCTGCTGTCTGTTGATGTTTTTAAAAACCACATTCATTACACGATTGACTCAACCTTGAGTCCTTCCAACATTAAGACTGTGATTAGGTAACAGGCTTTATGGATCTGTTAACTAACATTGGCTTCGTATTGATTATAGAATCTCAATGTTACACTTTACCTTTGGATTCAAGACTCTGTTAACACGTGTTTTAAAGGTAAACTCATTTAACGTCCTTTAGTGAATCTTGGGTTAATGCTACCACCTACTGGAATAAAGAATGTACTGCGTGTTATTACAGGACTTTCATGCCTGTTCACAGCTAAACTATCACTGACTGCAAAATCATTTCTGTATCCCACACAGTAATGGTAATTTTATTGCCTAATACATGTATGTTAAACAGCACCAACTGCAGGTCCCTTTTTAGCCTGCAAAGCAGTCACTGGTTGTTGGTATAAACCGAAAAAATAAACAGTACCAATAGGTTACTGCATTATTTTTGTCTGTATAAGATGCAACATTCACTAATAATGTCTTTTTCTTGTGGCTGAAAATGAACATTGTAAATTGTGCTTAGCTTTCGGTAGCTTTTACCACGTCCACTCTGTTTCGAGATTGCAGGTGTTGTTTGTCAGTCTCAATGCTGCATTTGTGACTTTGAGGAGAGAGTAACCACAGCTGAGGGTTAGAAAGAGCTGGCAAGATAAAATCACAGTTAGAACAAGAAGATTAACAGTATCTGAAAACAGGATAAACACACTTTTTTTTTTTTGTGCTCCTAAAGTTTATTCCATTTAATGAATCAAAGAGGGAAAATGTCTTTGTCCACTACTTATCGACTGTGACAAGAGGCTGTGATAGATTTTAGTTTTAAGGATCACAGACCATAAAGGTTAAAGGTCATAAGGCCATATATTTGTCTACAAATGTATAGAAAACAATAATTTTGATGAAAACAGGGTAATTTTTAACATTTGTAACACATTATTATGAGGTTTTGCTCAGTCACTGTCAGTGTAGTTTTCTGTTTTGTTTTGTTTTGTTTTTTTTTCTCTGTGTCTTAATAATTTTCTAAATAATACATGTATTATAACATTTGTTGGTCTTTACACTTTCTTCAATAACATACTTGACGTGTATCGGTGTGAGTCTATATGGGTAGAGAAGGATGGCGAACCCTCTTTGAAAGGGGGATAAAAGAGCCAATCTGGCACCCCTGCTCCTGTCAAAATCTCATTGCAGGGCATGCCAGTTCCTGCTGGGAGTTGCACACTGGATTTAGCGTCCTTGCACCTGCTAGAGACATAACTGCAAGCTCACCATGGCGGGAAAGAGGGCATTAGTAATCCTGTCTAAAGGTGCAGAGGAGATGGAGACTGTTATCCCTGTGGACATCATGCGTAGAGCTGGGGTTGGTAACTCGTCTGCAGGCTTCATGTGCTGTGTCTGTGAGCAGTTAGCTAGTTAGCTAATGGTGGCACAGACCAACACAACTTAGCCAGCTAGCTCAGGTTAAATGTAGCCAGCCCTTTATCCGGGTCACAACAGTGACGGGCACATTGTCATGTTTTGTGGTGGTCGCCAGCTTCTACTGTGGCAATGACATGCTACATTTATAACGAGCTAACATTAACGTGAATCAGCCTGTTAGCTGCCGAGCTAACCAAATAAAGGAGGAATAGTTACTATACGGTTTTTATTTAGAGTTAGAGTTTATTAAGCTGCTTGTTTAATTGTTGACGCACTAATAACCTTTTAAAGTCAGTACAGACAGGGGCCAAGTTAAATGTCAAAGTCCAACGCCATTGCAACTCTCCGTCATTTGATAGCTTTCAAAGTAAAAGTCTCAGTCAGCCAAATGAAGACAGACTGCAAAGTCTTGCACTTATGTTAATTCTGTGCTCCCCCCCTTTTTTCCCCCTTTTTATATAAATTACCCACCCAAACCTGTAGATTGCAGTGACGGTTGCAGGACTCATGGGCAAAGAGCCAGTCCAGTGCAGCAGAAACGTCGTCATCTGTCCTGATGCTAGTCTGGAGGATGCCAGCAAACAGGTTAGGCACAGCGGCTACAACTATGTGCAAATATATGGCAGTTTTTTTTTTTGTTTTGTTTTAATGAGAAGAAATAATTTGGTAGATGGGGGGGTTGGGGTCAATATGTGTGGCATGTGCACCAGTTTGGGCAATCTATGCAGTATTCAGTAACATCCCCTTTACTAACTTTTAAATATGGGGGATAAAAAATATTCTGTGTCAGGGTTATGTGGCAGCCAGTGACCCAGGAAACATTGCACGGACAGAAGCGGGGGAAGAATGGATTGCACTAAATATCAGCAAATTCTGGCTGTAACTGTTTTACCGTCCATCAAGCAAGTGGCACTGAAAAGGTGCCAGTTTCTACAACAGGACAATAATCCACCTCAAAATCTACCATGAAAAATAAACAGGAACTTGTGGAGCAGCCCTCAGTCGCATGGCCCGAGCATCACTGAAAATTTGTGGGTTGCTCTAAAATGTGCTGTATGTGCAAGACAACCTAAAAATATCTCAGATCTGCTGGAAGTGTGGGTGAAAATTCATAAATCAAGAATAGAAAGACTCTTGGTGGCCAGAAAAAAGCATTTGCAAGCTGTGATATCTGCCAAAGAGGAGAGCACTAAATACTGACTTAGCAGGCTGGCAAAACTTGTGCATATTCCACAATTACAGTTTTTTTGCTGGTTTTTATCTAGCTCATTTACATTTTAGTGAAATTTTTAATTTCTGTTTTAATGTTTGTTATAGGGTTTGTATTTACTAATTTTCACTGTATAAATCAACAAAGTATATTTTTCTCAGGAGTTCCCAGGGTTTTGAACACAACTGTACCTTCTAACACTACGATTACATGTTCGCCTGAAGTCATGTGTAAGATTTTAAAGCTGGATGAAGTATGATTAACTTATTTTGTAATTTTTTTTGTATGTGTAGTTTGCTTTGCTCCATCAGCCAAATAGATGATGACTGGTGTTACGCAATGTTAAACCTTGTCAGTCTCCATCTATTATGGTCTGTTTCCCAGGGCCCTTATGATGTGGTACTTCTGCCAGGAGGTATGCCAGGGGCCCAGAATCTGGCAGAGGTGAGAAATGCACAGACAAACTGCATCTAAATGGATCAGTCTCCTCATGTTTTGAGGGTTTCAGTCACATGGACTAGACCCAGACTTTCTCTGTCACTATTTCCTATTTTGGAAGCAGAAAAGTAATCTTGTGTAAAATATATTAATTGTACAAAATTACTGTAACTTGAATGATTAGTTGCTTAATTGATAGTTGACCAACAGAAAAACATTATTATGATAAACCGTTGTTTTTTTTGTTTTTTTTTTTTAAGCATAAATGACAAAAGTTTGCCCAGTCCTAAAATCTGAAGATTATGTGTTTTTCTATGGTGTATGTAATGGTAATTTAATGTTTGGGTTAGTCAAGCAAAACAAGACATCTGCAGATGTCATCAAATTCAATAACAAATTAACAAAAAGGGGAAAAAAATTTATAAAATTTAAATAAATCGATTGAAATTAATCGATAATGAAAATATTTGTTAGCGTCAGCTCTAAAATTTGTTAACAATTTAATAGTTTAATGAAAGAATATTTTAGGAAACTTTAATTGCCTGACTACACCTGAAAACTCACATTTTAAATATTTCTCTGACTAAATCGGAGTTATAGGAGCATAGACTAAAACATACATACAGAATTTTTCACTATAAAATAACATAACATAATAATCTGACTTCTGTATTCACATAGGATCCTTTAACATCTCATTTTAATCACTAGATAAATCTTTTTAAATCTTAGCCTAACAGGAAAGCATGCTTGTTAATTGTCGCCTCTAAAGTTAAGATATGTGCTATAGTGTTGAAACGATCAGATTTGATTGGCAACTATTTTTGTTGATTGTTTCTGCTTTTTTTAATCACATCTAACAGTAAATTCAAGCTGTTTTTCTGTTAATTGAGATTTTACTCCACTTAAAATAGAAAGATTCTCTATTATGTTTTTAACCTCCTGAGCTACATGGGTTACAGAAAGCACTATTTCCTAAATAAAACTTGTTTAATATTCTGAAATTAAATATTAGTCAAGCTCATCTGAGATCTGGTCAATACCATGTTTTATTTAGATATTATTAGTGTTTTTGTTAAACAAATCTGTGGTTGGAAACAGTGATGGGCTATTTAGTGTTTAAACCATTGCCAGATTGTTTTCATGGTTATAGCATAGTCAGCACACTGTGCAATCACATGGCCTGCAGATGGCTCACAGTGCATCTGCTTTTTGTGCTCTCTTGCAGTCTCCTGCTGTGAAAGAGGTGCTGAAGGATCAAGATGGTAGAAAAGGCCTGATTGCAGCCATCTGTGCAGGTACAGTTTGTGAAAACAAACCAAAGTCACAATTCTGTACGAGTAGCTTTCTAATAGTGATGCCTTTCTGTGGGTTAAAGTTTAAATGCAGTATGACCACAAATTTGATGACCATGTTGTGCTTTTAATCGACTAGATGTAAATTACCCAACCCACACAGTGAGGTTTATTGTGGAGCTTGCAGTGTAAAATAGCATTGTCATAAGTAATTGAGCAATAAATAATGCTCATGTTTTCCATATAAATCAAACCAGTTTGACAAATTAGTGGTATAAATTACCATGTGACCTGTGAACATTTTTACCTAGAAACAAGGCTAAAGGTATGATATTCTGGTTTTAAACACATCAGGTGACTGTTGTGCCAGTAAATGGGATTTGGATTTGCTCGCTACTGGAATTAAAGGTGTTGGACAGAAAAAAGGTGCCGTTTTTCAATACACATGGCACTGAATCTGGGGGATTTTCTAGTATTTTAGTAACTGAATGTGCACTTAAGAGAGTTAACCACACATCTTAGCCACATATTGAAAAATATACAGTTAACAAACAATGTGCTTCAGTCATTTATGGCCATATGTGACCCCCATTTGGCATTTGAAATGAAAAGGTGAGGATTTGATTAATAACTGTCCCTGAGTGAACCCATGAGCACTGACATTTCATTTGACAGCCTCCGTATGCAGAGGAAGGACATTGGAAGGACATTTTGAATAGGACAGGGGACCAATGCGGCAAAGTGGATTGAAGGATGTCCTAGAAAATTACTGAAATCCTCACAGGAATATACAGTTTAATGAATGGGCCAGCAAAAGGGCCAGTGGCAAGACTTATTTTTCTTCTGTAACATGAAAATTGTTATTGTGGGTCATGAAAAAGGCCTGTCCAAAAAGGATTGGATTGAAAACCAGATTAATAAGCACTGTAAAAGATAGCAGAATAAGTTAACGATTGTGTAGTTCTTTTTTTTTTTTTTTTGAGATAACTGTTACATGGATGTGAGGTCATGTCCACGAAACACAAAATGCACCATTTTTAGAACACATCAGATAATAGAATGATGATTATCATCATCACCCTTCTCTCCATGTCTGCCACACTGTCTGTCTCTTGTTCTTTCTCTCTGCCAGACTAGCGTCCTTTGGGTGGGGACTTGCTGTAACAAGAGTAGCTTGGCTTTAACTGGCAGGCTGCTGTTCTGCCAGGGGAAGTGTAATCTTTAGACTGTATGGGAAGACAGCCAAGAAGCATAATCAATATGTTTCTATTTATTAACAGGTTTTGGAGGAGCTCACTGCAGTGCTAGGACGCTGCCAAAGTTAATGCAGCAGCAGTCAATGTCTTCAGCCTCTCCTTTTTTCTCCTCACTGTGGTGCAGAGTCTTTGGAGAGACTGAAACTGTATACTGCATGTCCATATTATTAAAAAAAAAAATGGTACAATTGAGGACGCCATGGTGTGGTCATCAAATATTTTGTACTGATGTCATTAATGATATTAATTGCAGGCCCTAAAGTCAAATGCACCCCTCTCTATATTTAGATTTTCTTTGGCTGTATGATTTTCATATTTAGTGTTTACCTTGAAGGGAGTAATTTGAGGACACAGTATTTTGACCTTGACTCTGTAACCTTTCATTTGCACGAAGATGAAAACTTGGAATGACATGAGCAACAGAACACGATCTGAAGTATCACCTTATAAGAGGAAGCTGATCGACAAAACTTACACGGATTTGCCTCTCTGCAGGTCCCACAGCTCTCCTGGCACACGGCATTGGCTACGGCAGCACAGTCACTACACATCCTGGCATGAAGGAGAAGATGATGACTGGGGGTAAAATAAAAACAACTTCATGCAAACAAAGGGGTAGAAATATATGCTGAAATGTGAAGCTAGTGGCTTTACCGTTTGATTTAGCTTCTAACTCGGAACACAAGGAATTGCAGTTAGTTGTGAATTGCAGCAGATGGTGCTGTACTAGCTCAATTTTGCCTATAGAAAATCATGTCACTATGCAGTAGAGGAGAGCGCACCACTCAGAGGCGAAAGTGGATGCAGGAATTTGACAGAACATGCTAGAACTGGGTCAGCTGAAATGGTGATAGATTATCTATGTGGAAGTACACTGTGGTTTCTAACATGTTTGGCTGTCAGCTTGTGGCCTGAAGCTCTTATAATGTGATTATGCTTATAATCTTTTTTTTTTTTTTTTTTCTTTTATAGATCACTATAAATATTCAGAGGCTCGAGTACAGAAGGATGGACATTACATCACCAGCCGTGGGCCAGGAACCAGCTTCGAGTTTGCCCTGACAATTGTAGAGGAACTTATGGGGGCTGAGGTTGCAGCTCAAGTTAAGGCTCCTCTTATTATGAAAGACTGAATGTAGCCGTGTACACTAACATCCTGCAAGCAGCACTGCCCAATACATCCGGCCTGCCATTACAGAGACAGCTACTCTGCTATAGCTGGCACACAGAGTCAAAGTTGCTAGTGACAAATCATTCTCCCCAGGGAACATATAGATGTTTCTGTTCTGGCTATTGTCCTCCCCTAATCTTTCTTGGTTGGCAATAAAAGGCACCCTTGAGTTATTTAACACTGAAATACAATATGGATAGTTACTTCACAGGCTTTCCAAATGAGATCAGATTGATTTGTTTCATTGTAGGTCTTCCACAAATTGCTTGACTGCTTTTATGGTTTCACTTGACATTAAAACATCAATGTGACGATTCCCTGATTGTCTTACTCTACTGTATATTAATACTGGAGGTCACTGTGACTTGTTTTCACATGCCTGCAATGGTTGTTGACGCCTAAATATAGGCTGCATAATGTAATGTATTGTGAGCACTGCTTAGAACGCGGGAAGCAGAATCCGAATAGATTGGCAGGTGGGCTGCCCAATGAAAAGCCTCGCTCCGGCTGCAGTTGTAGTCCAACTGACCAATGACGACCCGCCCGCAGCCAGCAGGGCGGTGCTTTGCCGCAGCGCGTGGTAGTTGTGTCAGAGCAACAAAATCCAGAGGGTCCTCACAGTCTAAAAGGAAGAGAAGGATTTCGACAAAGGTAAGCGACTACAAGTGCTGTGTGTGGGGTATTTACACAACTATCAGTTCTAACAGTTCATCGACAATATTGGTTTCATAGCGTTTAGATACGCTCGCGTCTGCCATTAAATGTTGGCAAAGCAATTTACGCAACGTTAATCACGATAACTAGCTACCAACGGTATCGAAATTGACAAGACGTTGTAACGTTGCCGTCAGTTATTGACACGGTGGCAACAAGGACAAGTGTTAGTTACATCATTTGATGAGTGGGTGTTGGAAACTAGCATTTAAAAAAATGTTTTATTTTATTTTATTTTTTTGGTCAAACCGTGATTAGCCTGCTAAGTGCGGTGAGTGGTGGGGCTTCAAGTTCGCTGCAATTCACAGTATAATGGATTGACATCAGCGTCTCAAATTGACCGGGCAGAGTTTTAACGTTAGCCGGAGGCAACGCTCACTACCCATGTTCACTAGTCAGGTATGCGTTAAGACTGAGCGCACACGAAACGCAGGGATCGGGCTGAAATCGTGTCCTTATCACTTAAAGATCTTTCTGCAGATGTGGCCCGACATGGAGACGTCAGTCCCAGAAGCTTTCCATCCTCCTCAGTAGCAGCAGCCGCAGCCGGATTGTGCTGCATACACTGACTGAAGCTAATACAGTGCGGCAGAGGCCAGGTTAATTCCTCCATTAGCCCGAGTAACACATCCGTGACAGAGAGAAAAAGCGCTGCAAAACACGTGCAACTGACAATATCGTAACCATAAAAACCTTTTTTATTTATTTATTTTTTTTAAAAATGTCTCAAATAAATAACCACTGAGAATGCTTCAATATCGAGGTTAAGGGCACGTCGATATCCATTGTGACTGTCCTTATGAATCACTTTACTTTTATAAAGACATGCACAAGTATGGCTTATTAATTTAAGCAAGTACCTGAGTGGAGCAGCAGTATTGTGCAACATGAACTGGCTTCACCATAGAGATATCTTCATTGACACCACAAGGCCTGTCAATATTGTGCGCATCATTTTCATTTTAGCTCTTAAAACAGGAAGAACCAAATGTGTTATTGTCATCTCTTTCACTTTACATAGACAGGAAACAGAGTGCAAGTTCTTTTCTGGCAGGCTGAACTTTTCATGGCTTTTTTTTTTTTTTTTTTTTTTTTTTTTTTTTTTGCAAAGCATGCACAACCATAGCAAATCAGAAGTCGTCTAGATTCTGTAGGAGGGCAACTCAAGTGGATTTTTCCTCCACCATTGTACAACCAAACAAAAGTGAGCCAATAAAAAGGCTGTGAGGCTATGTTCTCAATGCAATGCTTCAAGGTGGCAGTGTTTACTGTTAACATCACATCACATCAAATTCCAAATCAGCAAAATCATGAACATGCACCTGTGTATGGCTATTATGTATGGATGGGCTCCATAAAAGTTTAGGCTAGTTGTTTGCCCTATGACAGTCTTCAACATTTTAGATGGGGCTATGTCTGTCATGTTGAAGCAACATCACTATAGTGCCTAAACCAATACACTTTATTTCTCTGCTTAAACACTAAGCACTGATCTTTCATTTCTGGGAAGAAAACATCAGTGTTTAAAAGGTGTCTCCATGACAGCTGTATATTATAGTCTCATTAATGCTATGTTTTCAGTTGGATATTTCTGGAATGTTAACATTTTGCGCTGTTGCACATAACATGTTAGAATTATTCTGCTTGAGCAGCTGTACAGTAAAGAGCTTGAGGCTTGACTCCCTATTTCTGGATGGGGCAGAAAAGGGAGGGGTTGGGGAGGGTGAGGCTGAAGTCACTGTGACTGAGTCATTGGTTTAGCTAATGATGCAATTAGAGTGCTGCGCTTTGCATCTCCTGATTAGATCCCCTTCTTGCACTGGCCTGCAGACGATGACTGAGTTTTCTTGCCCGAGTCGCTTCAGCAGATAAATTTCATAAGGTAATAGTTTGCAAGCAATTGGGATTACATCCAACATCAACATTTCTTTGTGCCATCAGTAAGGATTAAATAGATTTTTTGATGTCTGGCACTTATTTATTTATATTATAGCTCTTGGTGATTATACAATATGGGGCCACTTAAGGTCAGCAATTCTTAGTCTTAACTTTTGAACAGAATTTACTTTTTACATTGACTTAGTCAGTAAAGTTTTTAATTGTAACTCTCAACATATTCACTCGCACCCATGTGTGCACCACCAAATGGAATGTCATGTTGTAACTAATTGTTAGGAATTTTTTTTTTTTTTTTTTTTTAAACCAGTCATTTCACCCCAATTAATTCCTTTGGGTGACTTTGTTTGCCAGAACAATAGTTTGGAAACATTGCTTTGAAGGGCATCTATAAATGCATTGACTATTGACTTCATTTTGTTATAGTTTATTTTTAGAAGAGAACATTACAAGGTACTTGCAAGACTTTTATCTAGAACATTTTCGAATGCAAAGGTTAATGAGAAATGCTGAACTCAGCTGTCCAAAATTATACTTACCATTCTGCTATTAGGTTATCTGCATTGTCCTTGTAATTAGTGTTTCTATAAACAAAACAGGACTTTAGAGGTATTTGAGGACACGCACTGAAGCTCTCATTTAAATAGACTGCATGTATGATTTTATGTATCGGTATGTAGTAGCCATGCACTGGATTGGTATCTGCACTGATTTCATTAAAGTAATGAAGAATTGTCCAGATGTGATTGAAACACATCAAATAGTAGCTGCAATGTGTTCTGCATAGGTCAAGAACAAACTAAACAGATCTGACCTAAGGTACAGAATCGTAAACCAAAATAAGAAGATTATTATTTTATTCAGCATGGTTGTGTAGGGAAGAACTATATGTGTTTGTCTCCTGTATGTTAGTGAATGTAAGTTGAGCAAATACACAGTCCCATTGTCACCTGCTAAATGTGTGGCATCAGCTGTTAGCTGTAGATGAAGTTCTTCAGTCCTGGAATAATTGGTAATCACATTATTCAAACCCTCTTGTCAAGATTATATTTCTATGGAATAATCCCTTTAACAACATCCCTATAACAGTGGCATGGCATCATCACCCTCTTCTGTGTTATCCAGAAACATCTGTCAGGGCTGCATCTTTACAATCTCGTCTACTAGGTCAGGGGCTGACTGATGATTAGGTGGATTCTGTTTTGTGTGAGAAGTTACAGAATAATTCCTCAGCTGCTGTAATTTTGTTTACTTATTGCCTGTCACTTGCTCTGTTGTCTGTTGTAATTCCAGTGAGACCACACAGAGACTGTAGTATTAAAGGCCTAATGGCCTTCTCTTCAGCAATCCCCAAAGGACCTCAGATACAACTCAATACGGGGTTGAAAGAATAACCAACTGCCTGTAAACAGTTGTGTTAAGTGTTGTATGCAGAGGAATAATAATTTGTTGGCCACTCATTTACCCCTAATTTTTGTTTAGTTTAATTAAACAAAATTAGTAATTAATAATTTACTATTGTGTGTGTGTGTGTGTATATATATAAAATATATAGCTGCAAACAACTATTTTCTATGTATAAATATAGTGGAGGGTTGTAATGTCAGTTTCACTGGTCTTTGTTTTGGTAGCTTGTCTGGATGCGCATGTCAGTCATTTCTGTTAAAGAGTTGGGCCTCCCCACTTTTAAAAATACACAGGCACTGCCTGCAGGTGGGATGGCACAGTAGACACACTTCAGGTAAAATGACCTCTCAGAAAGAGACCAGAATGTAGGCACGGTGGCCATGAGGATAACATGGCTGAAATCCCAGTCTCAGAGTCACTATTGCAACTGTAGTCCTATTGAATAAGTCCAAGGCTGAATTTCTATCCCAGTCTGACCATTAAGCTAATACTGGTATGGGTTTACAGAGGAGAAGCCCTATGAGCTGCTAAATGGCTCCTGCTCGACTCAGAACTGGCTTTTCTACTCCTCCCTATGTAAGTAGCTTGATGGCTACATAATGTTACATATCTGTAGGCATCATAACATTAGCTAATTGGCTGTTACTCTTATTTTAAATTTGTTTAGCAAATGTTTTGTCTGTGAGTGACTGCACACTCTTGTAAAATTTGTGTCTAGCAATAAATCAAAGGAGGCACTGGTAATTAATGTATCTAAGTCTTGCATCTTTTTGTATCAAACATTAAAGTTAAACTTTAAATACATGGTGATATTTAAGTTAATGAAGTGATAAATATCTGTATCTGTCAAGTTCCTGTTTATTGTTACTGTTGTACTGTCATAGAAAGATTTAAAAAATCTCTCTTTATCCCCTACATGAACAAAATACAGCTTAAATGCAGGAGTCTGCAACACCTACTTGGAGGCATGTTCCACTGGTGAAGTGAAACTGTGGGCCCTTTCAGACCTAGCATTTGCATTGGGTGACCCCATCACAAATGGACAGTTCTAAGTTTGGTTGTGAATGCATCCAAGACATGCTGAGGAGGCATTTGAGACCCAAACACTTGTGTGCCAAATGTGGCCACATGCTTTTAGCAGTGTGAACATGAATGGATCTTGGGCCTCATTCAAGGACTTCCTACGCAACTGAGGTTCATTTTCATAATGAACCAAAAATATTTTATTATTTCAATGCGGCACATTGATTTACTCAACCTTGTTGATTTGTCCTGCACACTTGTCCTGCTCTCACAAACACATTCAAAACAGACTTGTCACAGTAGGACTGGCTAAAAACAACAACACATACTTTTTTATTTGCACATAGAGCTGGGAAGTGAGATAATAAAACTTGGGCCAATAGAATGTTTGTTTGAATCACAAATGGTCACTTGAGACGCATGTGAAGATGCTTTCTAGTGCCAGGTATGAACTGATGTATTCGAACTGTTCACTTGTGATTGGATCACTGAAGACGCATGTTAATGCCAAGTCTGAACAGGGCTAGAGGCAAAGAGATTTCGGTCTGTTTACGAAGGCCACTTGCAGCTAGTGTGGATATCATTTATTGAACTGCTGGCCTCTGTTAGTACAGCAGGTCTACCTGGAGCACAGTGGGTTACAACGTAAGTATCTGTAATGGATCAGGCTTGATAGTAGTCCATTTAAAAATGCTTTCATCTACCCAAATAGCTGTCTTGCAGATTTGCTTGGGCCATTTTAATTAGCGTCGATTGTCTTGACCTTGAACAGATACAGGTAAGTGTAAAAAATGAAGGATGATTGTTGCTGTACATTGTTGTGATATGAGATTTTTAGGGATCTTTAGGGTTTTTAGGGACCAATACCTCTCAATTGCAGCAGGAATGTCTGGGTTACCATTAATGGACGGATTGTTTCTTGAACTGCTCAGCAGCTAGTATTGAGGAGGGCAAACACTCAAGCCCCTGGCATGATCATAAGAGCAGTACCCTTTCCATATGCAGCTGTCCAGCAAAGCTCCAGAGTGTCACATGCAGACTACAGACTTACTGCAGTAGGCATACACAGCACAGAGCTAACCTTCTCACCATTTATTATGAATGTGGAGTTGCAGAAAGTTTGGACGGCCATGTTTTTGAGTGTGTTTATAGGTGTCCATTGGATTTCGCAGCAGAATTCATGGTATTTTTTGCTACTACTCACACAATTGAATCCATTCTAGAAAAAAAAAAAAAAAAAAATGCATTATTAAATATTTTTCATTTGGGAATCATTTGGGAGAAATGAATGGAGTTTTTGTTGCGAGACTTTATCTCTCAGAATATCTTCAGAGATTGTAGTTACTGGTGTGGGTAAACATCTCCTGCTGTTGCCCCATCAGACTGTCTGGCAGACACTGCACCATGCTTGGTGTCATCATGACTGGAGAGGAGTGAGCTGCAGAGCTGTTGTCTGGCTGGAAGCAGAAGCTGGAGATGCCGTGACAGGGCTTAACTCAGAAAGAAAGGCCAGGGACAGTGGTGCGCAACAGTGAAGCTGTAGCTGTCCCCTCAGGCTCTGAGAAACATACACACACAAACATACACATGCAGGGTGAGGTAAATCCATTAACACAACTCTAAAGGAAACTGATCTTAGTGCCACACTAAAAGCTAACAATAACTACTGAGGTAGAGCACATCCAAGAATATTATTTCATGGAGGGGAAAATGCTTTGAAATCAGAAACTAGTCAGAGAATGCGAAAACTGTCATTTTTCATTGCTATAATTTATGCAATGTTCTCAGTTTTGATGGTAAACAAGTAGTGTCAATGGGGATAAAGTACTCTACATCTGACAGGATGTGTTCTCTTAATGTCTCAAAAAATATCCACCTTTCAATTCTCTTGCCTGCGCACTTACCTCTAACTAACTATACCTAACAATACTGCTAAATATCTCCTTGGCCGAGGCTAGTCACAAACTCATGATGGGACTTGGGATGTGTTGCATTCAAAAGACGTCATCTCTGAGCCCAACTACCTGCTCGGCCACCTGTTCAGTTACCTGATATCCAGAGCAATCTGTACTGAAAAACCAGTTTGAACAAATTAGGAATTCTCTGTATATCTAGTCTTCAGTAGTTACTACCAACTGAAGTAGCCCCTTGTGTTTCTACCAACACTAGTCTACTTTAGCTTTAGCTAATGACCACAATGAAATTTTCTTGCCTGCCCCACTCACGCTCTCATGCTTTATCTCAGTGTAGTCAGGTTGTCGATTTCATAAATGTTGTTTGGATATCAATAGCATTAAGTGAAATTTCCATCCCTGCCTTTTGAGAGCAGTGGTTTTATAGCACATTGATTTTTGCTGGCATTACTTGCAAAGACATGGGACCCTTGAATTGGTTAGCAAGCACTATGATTGGCATTTAAATCATGCACATTCCCATTAAAAGCGTTTCCATTCAAACTATATTCAGGAGCGTAAAATTGGCAGCTTATGTATACATGGGTGCATTGTATTTCATGTGCAGTCATACATATTATGTAACAAATTATTGATTCTTTTAGGGAAGTAACCCTCTCACTTGACCACTCTCTGCATAAAGGTTTAGAGTCCTTAGCTGTGAATATACTTGGATTTGAGAGAGACACTGGTGCATACTGGTTGCTGCTTAATGGAAGGAAAATGTTTTTGTTTTTTTAATTATCTTTTTTTTTTTTTTTTGCAAGGCACATGCCACTGTGCATGTCTACGCTATATTATTCCATAATAAGACATAGGATTTACAGTGGGTTTACTTCGATGCTTGCATAGAGCTTGGCAACACCATGTAACTCCACCTATCTCTGAGCCATTGCCAGCTTTCTGACCTGTGTTCGCTTGCTATACAGCCAATAACTTTGAGCCACTTTCAGTGGAAACCATGGATCTCCTGGTTTGAGGAAAGACTGTCATGTCATTGATTTTAAAATGAACACATACTTCTTGCTTTCCTCTGGCACACCCATCTTCTCTTTCACCATTTACAGCTCACTCTGATTCACTGAATCCATGCTTACTTGCATGCTGACAGTGCAAAGGGAGTGTGTGTGTGTGTGTGTGGAGGAAAGAGGGAGGGGCATTTCCTTTTAATGCATCTGCTCTGCTCAGTGACTCTCCAAGCTCACACATTTATTCAGTCTCTTCTCTCTTTCTTTCTTACCTCGTGTTACCATTCCTGTTCTCCCTGTCTCACTTTTTTTGTCTTCCTATTTTTTTTTTCTTTTCTCATTTCAGACTGTCTGTCTGCTCATCTCACTCAGGCACATAATCTTTATCACACAGGATCTCACATTCACTAGTCTCGCATTATTGCACATCTTTCTCCTCTTCTTTCCTCTCCTCCTCTCCTCTCCATACTGTTTTCCTGCTCAATCTCTTGGATTTTGGCTGCTGGTCCTGCATCATAGCTACTGTATTCTGCATTTACTCCCTGGTTCTGCTCACTGCGTCAGGAATCAGCAGCAGACTGAGGTGGGTGTTTTAAGAACATCATTGCTAGGTCTGAGGCTCCATCTCTCTCTTTCTCTCTCTCTCTCTCTCTCTCTGTCTCGCTCTCTCTCACTCACCCCCCTCTCTTCCTGTCTCTCTTCTCACTTTGCTCTGTCAGTAAGAGTCGGGATGATCATGCTTGTGTGTTCCTACAGGGGAGAAAATGCTGTATCTGTATGCAGCGGCATTTAACATTGTCACACAATATACTAGCGGGGTAGCAAATCTACCTCTCCAGATCTCCCTGATTGTCTCACAGCTGTCAGTACGCTTGATAGTGCTGCTGCTGCATTGAAAACTGTCTTTGCATACCTTATTATACTGGCATGTATTTTGCTCTCTCTTGTCTGTCTCTACTCCATTACTCTCCTCTGTCTGAATGTCTGTCATGTGTTATGCATGCCCTGTCCTTTTGAATTTATGTCAGAGACTTGGACATGCTGTAGGATTTATAAAGAACCACCTTAAAATAGCCAGGGTAAAAGACATAGGTGCAGAGTCACACAAAAATTCACATCAACACACATGCGCATCCACGCATTAGGTTTGATTCTTTTTTACCTTACCTGCCCCAATGCTGCTGCTGCTGCAGTTCCATCTGTTGCAGTTGCCACAGCCAGCAACACCCTGAAATGAGGTTTAACTGCTCCCCTTTGTTGTGATGTGTGTTGGTGAGAGGTTGTGACTGTCATCTTTGCCTGGTCAAACATGTTACCATGTTATTTAAATGTGTGTTTGTGTGTGGGTGTTCATGCAGGGTGATTCTTATGGGCCAATATGTGTGTGTGCTAGTTGGTGTGTGTTCGTGTGCTCTTGCACTTTTGTATACAGTATATTTGCTTGCCTACCCATGGGCTCTGGTCCAAGAGGAAAGCATGCTGCAGGGGTTCAGTTTGGTGCAGTAAGCTGTTGAATGTTCTGTAAGGAGCAGAAAGAGGCAGACTCATGTGCTGGTGTGTCCTTTCAATTGGCTGCTACATCTATATTACAAAGTAGTCTGGCTTTTACTGATATACCTGCCTTAAATTTGTCCTTGAGTAGCCTAACTCTAAGAGTATGCTTGCTGTTCTGAATACTAATCTATAATTTGGCTTTTATAGGTTTATTGTGAAACAGGCACTGGTGTTATAGTGCTAGAACAGTAATATGTTTTCTCATTATCTTGTATTTGTTACCTTGCACTTATGGCAAAGACACTGATGATGCTCAGCAGACAATACTACCAACAATACTTAAAACAAAATCCCATCAAAGAAGTGGCACATTATGTGACTTTCAGCGACAACTGAAGAAGCTGATTAATCTGGAATTTGCAGGTGCTTTGGTTAGATGTCATTCCTCATACTTCTTACACTAGGAACAAAGAGGATGCAGCTTTTTTTTGATGATGTAGCAATTATACTCAAACTGCTGATCTTGAGTGTGCTGACACACCTTTGAGCAGCTACTGCACTGTATTAGCAAAGGTTCAGAATATGATAGGACTGAGAATAATTAATTCTTTTTAAGCAAATGTCTGTCAAAGTTGCAGCAAAGTTTCAAAATTAATGAAAAGGGCATCCTATTATACATCACTAAATAGATAAACACACTTTGGGTTAATGTTAGTAGGGATGTCATGATACCAGAATTTGCTAAGCAATTCTATGATTGTCAATATCAAAAGATGTATATAAATACCAAATACCAAAAATCTGAGAACACACAAGCTAAAATTATTCATTTAAAAAGTTGGGATGATATTATACTGGACTGAATGGTGATGACTGTACCCTACTGATATTGTGAGCACCCAGCCCAACTAAGCTAACATTAGCCTGTGTGAACATTGTGTGTGGAGTTTTGCTACAACAGATGCTAGCTGTTACATAACGGTTACATTTCAGGACCTGCGCATGTTAACAACTGAAAGACAGTTTGAGGTGTTTCTTCCTGTGGCATGGTTTGCTTTTGGTTGACTGTAGCTTGTTGCTGATGATTCGCGTCAAGTGCAAAATGTCTCACCGGTCATGGTGTGTGTGTTTTTTTTTTTTTTTTCTTTCCCCCCCTCTTTCCCCAACAGACCACTGTTGCTGGTACAATTCTACATGTTGTTATTGTTTACTGTACTGTGTAGTGTGTCAGACTAGAACACCTGTGTTATAAAGCTCTCATCAGTCCTGCAAGAATCACATCTCAACATGGCAGCAAAGTATCGGTTCTTGTGACATCTCTAAATGTGAGCACATAATATATGAAACACAGAATTATCAATATCATGCAACATTCTGTGTGATAGGTTGATAAAATATTATATATTATTACATGAAACGAGTTATTTTGTTTGTGTCTCGTCTATGATTATCATATGGTGCTTTTTTGGCACAAAGGTTGTTATTGATGGCTCCATTGTGTAGCTTCTTGCTTCTTAAACTCTGTTTTTTGTCCCAATTTTGGGACGGCATCCATTAGAGGCTTTGAAGACAGATTGTGTCACAGTGGTGCCGTAAGGCTGTCCCATTTTGAAGGTTCCTTCAATTATGGCCTTCTTTTCCAGGGCAACAAAGGCTCCAACATGTGGATCCTTCAAGGCCAAACGAAAACAACATGACGCAAACAACAGCGACAGTGAGCCTGAGATTATACTTGGGATTACAATAAAAGTGTTGGGCTTAAGATCAGTTTAACAGCTAATGGTACTGTCAAAACTCTTAAGAGCCTTAAAACCTTTAGTTCTTGTTAAAGAAAAAAAAGGTTACATGCAGTCAAGGTGGCTAGGCAACAGGAGCACCCCCTGAACACAGCTCTTGTCTACATTGGCCACCCTATAAAAGCAGCGTTTCAACAATATAACACTGAGAACACACTGCTTGCATTTGGTTCGATGAACGGCGCTTTTGCTGACATCGGCTGCATCTTTGCTGCATGCTGCTACTACCGGATCTATCTTTCTACGTAGAGTTGGCAGGCAACTCAGATATTTTTCATGTCTTTCTGTTATTCAGATTCAGCCAAGACAGAAACCTATATTAGAAGGTGTCATCTTACTATAATGTTGCTTGTTTTCTCTAACCCTCTAACATAAGTGCTAAAATGAAAAAAAAAAATTGTTGCATAGCCACCATGCGCAAGCCACACATCAGTGAATTCCGGCCTTACAGTAATAGTTGCAAGTTGGTATTTAAAATGTCAGAAAATACTCACTAAGCTAATCATGGTTTACCAGAGCATGGGATGAAATATTTTAATTGCATGTTTTGTCAGACAGTCCAAATTCCAAAGATTTAAGTTTTCCCAACTAGAGAAGGCAAAGAAATATTTACATCGGAATAGCTGGAACAATGTGAATGTTTTTGTTTATTTAAAAAAAAAAATAAATAAAAAATCAAAATTGTCTTGTTTTTCAGTCATTTAACTACTGGATTTATTGTTTTAGCTCTAATGCATAGTATTCTGCAGAAAGGTGTTATGTCCTATGCAGAGAGTAAACAGCTATAATACAAAAGTGAGTGAGTGACATTTCACTCAGCCCTGTCACTAAAGTAGGTCCCGACTGCAGCTTTTACAGCTTGGTGTGCTGGACGCTCCAATGGGGTTGTTTCCTAATCTGAGCTCAGTAATCATTCTGCAGTTGAGATTTTGTGACCTGTCTTGCTTTGTTAGCCCTGTTTTGCAGCTCTCAAGGGGTACCAAATTTACACATACTCACATGGACACAAACACACAGGACCTCAGTGAAATGATCACACAATTGTTTAGCAGGTGGTTTTTTTTTTCCCCCCTTCCTTAGCGCCAATATTTTTAAAAGATTTTTGCCTAAGTCAGGAGAAGAATCAGGTTATATTAGACCTTTATATGGATATCAAGATTTGAAATAATGCACTTTTGTAATTGTAGAAGCTCAGTCTTGACATAAAATATTAAATCCCCTGGAAACATATTTTCCCTATGTGCAAAAGTGTCTCACGTGAACATACTGGTTTCAGCCGAAGTAGCTTTGGTTGTTTCAAATTAGTGTTTGGTCTGTGCTCTATTGTCTGTGCTCTTCTCACAAAGCAGTGGGTCTAGGTTGTGAAAAAGGTGATAGGAATACTTTATGGATTCAGGATTTAGCACTGTTTTAAATGAAGACGTGAATATAGTCATGGATTTATTTGCTTAAAGATGGACATAGCTTCTGTGACGTCACCCATAGGTGACTGAATAGCAAAGAGGTGGAGCTTGTGTGTAGCCGAGACTTTGTGCATGCCGGTTTGTGGTCAAATACATATAAATATAAATCAAAATTAATGCCTTAACTTAAACAGCGTACTAAGAATAATGTGTTTAGGAGATTTATTATAATTAGCTATTGCTAATTCAGCAACAAAATGATAAAAAAATAAACAAGATCTTAAAAAAGAAGCTTTACTCATTGGATATGTGCTTTATGAAATATGATAGTGTCTGTTTAGTTCCGCTCAAGATTTTTTCTCATGAAGGTGTATGGCATTGTCTGAGACCCTCTTCTGTGAGATTTTCAGCTACACAAGTAACAAAACGTGACCTGTAACAACTGACGACAAAAATCACAGTTCACATTTTCACACATTCAAGCTACTTTTAGATGGCACACTGAGGCTATTTTCCCTCTAGATGTTTCTCTGATGTTCTCTGATCTTACAAAGATTCGGTGTGATATTAAGATTTATGTAGCCATGTTCGTTTTTCTGGGCTTGTGTTTATTGAATGTGTGTGTGTCACACGTGATTTGTGAGTCTAGCGTGATTGACAAAGCCCAAACCACGTTAATCATGATATACTGCAACACTTTGTGAACAGTCCATGTGAATTACAGCAACAATACTGCAACTGTGAATAATGATTTAGCCTGGACTGTTGTGGTTGATGTGTGTATGTGACTTATGAGACATTGTATTGTTTATGATAGCTGAGTTATTGGGGTCATGTCTGTATTTGCTGGAAATATTTGATTGATTAGAAAGCCTCAGTCTAAAGCCTGAATATTGTGTGGGATTATTTTGTCCCAATTCTCGGCTGCTACATCAATAAAACTCAAACGCTGTATTGCCTGCATAGCATTAATCACTGACGTGCACCTGTAATGTGCTAGCTGTTTATTTTATGCTAACATAATACACCTTAGGCCAACTGACTTTGGTTTAGTTGAGTGTAATGTGTGCATGTAAGTGTTTGTGTGTTTGTGCTCTGTGTCTCATTCTTTGGGACATGGGCAGATGGTTGGGATGGTGTCACTGCCTGGTCACCCAGGTCTAGGCTATGTTTGTTCTGCTCCAGGGTCCTACAGTTTTCCACAGCTCATGTTGGTTGCACCAGCAACTGACTAAAAAAGGTTTATGAGGTAGCCCCAGAAGAGTAAATAGCACAGGAAAATAGGTTGAGAGAAACTCAAGGCTGTTATTTTTCCCTCATGACAAGTATGAAATGAGTGGGCACATATCTTCAGTAATAATATCAAGCAAAGTTGTAATTTTTGATATAAACAAATCTTAAACACAAATAAATGAAATTACGGTCCTCTGTTGGTGGTTTGTTCCTAGTCATGTTTGTCTGTGTTGCATTGAGAGCAGAGGGCTGGGTGACCTGGCATATAGCTCTCAGACAAAGAAGTGGGAGAGGATGAATATAGATTGATGGAAAGAAGAATGCAGTGAAAATGGAGTGAGCACTTGGAGAGAAGACAAACTTGACAGTGCACATATTATTTAAAACTTGTCAAATGTACCCTTCAAACGTACATTCGGAGTTTACCAAGTGTAAGACGGCCTGCAAGATCAGGGTGGATTATGTACTTGATTTTCATTTCAGTATAATTTTCTGCAGATAACATTGGAGCTCTGTGATAATGTAATGTTATTTACTTTCTCTTCAAGCAATTACACTGTGGCAAAATTTTACTGTTGTCGAAGGTTTAATGAACTTGTCAACTTTGACAGTGGTAAATAAGAAAACACTGTAAGCACAATGAAAATATGAATATAAAATATTGTGAAAGCGGGGTTGAGTTTCATGCTGAGTAACTCCTGCGGTGAGCTACTTTATATCCATGAAATCCATGCAATACTGTGGTTTTGTACACAATGGGCCTTGTCCGCCTCTCTGAATAACTGGTGAGGGCAGTGGGTTTGACTTCTGAACCCTTGTCTTACCCTTGTGGCTTAAGGTTTTATGATCTCTAGTTGGCCTTGTTTGGAGACAAGATGTTTGTGATTTAACAGTTTTCCTTCAAAACATTTTCTATCCATCCTCGCTGACTTACCACTGTTTCACAGTGTTGCTTACTACCATATTTTCTACAGATTGTCTGTGTGTGACTGTTATGCGGAGGCGGCACGATCCTCATCATGTGCACATATACGCATGTGTACTATGTCTTGAGTTGACTCAAGCAAACACTTTTTAAAGGCAGCATATTGTAGGGGTTCCAGTGAAGCCTGAGGAATTTCCTAAAGGATGATAATGAACACAGCATTTTTCAGCTTTTAAATTTCTAACTAGTAATGAAAGTGATAAGATTCACTAGCATGAAAATATAATCCCTGGCATGATGCTGTTGTGACAGACAGCACTTTGATCGGTAGGACCCTGATATTCTCATCATTGCTACTTACCCATAGCTAGCAGTCATGTAGGCTACTTCACGTGACAAGAAGTTATAGGGATATCAGTTGCTAAGCACTCTGCAGCACTGTTACTTTCAAAGTAAAAATGTTGATAGTTAGCTCTTGGTATGGTATGTGCTGAGTAGTAGTTTCCTAATGACACAAAGCGTTGAGGCAGAAGATTTGAATCGGGGGTTTCCGACAATATATTCACACTGCCTATACGACCTTAGGCTGATTATACCAGATAGATAGACAAATCTCACGTCCCTGTCCTCAACATGTCACACCATAACTTGGAAACTGTTGGACAGGTTGGAAGTTTTTACACTCTGGCCATCCAGACTTTGGTGGTGATTTGTCTGCTGTCGTCCTCTTGTCGGGTCATCAAAAGTTGAAGTCCATAAACAAGTTTGATGAGATGTATCTTTCGTGTTGCTTGAATACTTTTGAATTTCCTTTATCTTTTTGTATTATCTTAACACAGAAAAAACATTTTCTAGAGCACCCACTGGTAGTCATTTTGTTTTCAAGCATGAAAATATATGGAGTGTTTTGCAAACAACGATGTTGTAGTGTTTCTCGTATATGTGGAGAGGGGTCTCTTTACAGACTGCAAGAGAGCAGCATAACTCTAAGTGGGAATAACTTAAAGTTGTTCAAATGACACAGAACCACACAAGATGTCAAAATGACATAATATGAAGTAGGTGTAACTTGAAGTGGGTGTAAAAGTCAGTATTGCAATCTGTAAACAGATCTATTTGCATGTTTGAGCTGTGAAAAAATTTCTAAATACTATTAGATGTTTGGCGAGCAATAAGAATTTCTCATTGAGATGAAAATTGTGTAGATGGCTTCTAAGGCTCGACTGTGAATCGAGATGCGTTTAAATATGTGCAGACAATCTTGGTATGTTTGTCAGTTGATTCCATGCCATTTGCCCGTGTAATTAGAAAACACTGGTATACAGTATTGCTGACCAATAAATTGCATTTTCATCATCGTTGCGATATGAACATGTACAATAAATACAAAAGACGGGATGAATTAAGAAATAATAAATTACTTGTGCCATGCATTTTCACAGGGTTTTCAAGCAAGCACCTGAACCAAATGAACCGGGAAGAAACTATGCTTAATTTTCTCTATTCCATTTTAATGTGAGGCAGCAGCCTCTGCTCTGTGCCACACACACAGGGCAGACAGCACAGAGGCGGTGGTGGAGAACAGTGAGAGGCGAACCTTTTACTGGAGCTGATGGCAACTACAATTGTAGCTCTGTGATGTCACCAGCTAATCCAAGTATCAATACAGAACCAGATAAGCTGTACTGCATTGATGAGATAAGATAAGATATAACATTATACAACTACACCTGACTTCACACTGAGCATGTGAACATTTGACTTGTAAGATGGAGCTTGGACACATTGCCCATGGTGTCAGTTTGGTGGTGACTGTGAAGATAGCTGGCATAATGGTAGAGGAAGATATAGGAACTGTATATGCACACATTGATATTTGACATTTATCACAAGTCATATCATCATCACCGTGTTGGGATATACTTATTTAGATTACAATAGCAATAGTTAGAAGTAAATACTTTACTCTAAAAGAGTGAGTGATGTGTCAGAGAGTGATATGTACACGGATAGGATACTTAAAACAGGTTGAAAGACAGATGGACATCACTGTAGGAGGCGGGGAGACTTTCTACTCGTGACACAGAAACACTATTGAGATACTGAGAAAGATAAAGAATGAAAGCACTGACATGAGACAGGACTTCTGTCCTCTCCTTTAACTGAATTATTTTTAAACTGAAATAAATAAACACATGGTTGTCGGACAATTGTTGTCTGTGAATGTGATTAAGATGAGTTTTCAACGGTTAGGTCAGATGATTATTTTAATTTCATCACAGTATTTTTCTATACTGGTTATATTGCTGGTCGTGTTCTAAAAATAAATTGGTTGTTTAGTCCTACAAATTCCTAGAGCCTAAATCTGCTTCACCAAACTGGTTTTTCAACCACGTTATTGGTCCAATAATCTAAAGGTAGTGAACATACAGTGATATAAAACAGGAAAAAAGAAAAAAGACTATTGATTATCTGTCTTCCATTTTCTGGTGACTAATCGAGTCATAAAACGTGACAAGCTGTCAAAGTTCTTTTTGGATGAGTGATTTTGGATGTAAACAGAAGATTCATATGATTTTCAAAGAACTTTATTCTGTTTATCTAATGGCTACCATGACCTGTTAAAATCTTTAACAGAAATAGGATACTTTTTTATCAGATAAATCTCTTGATTCAAACAGCCATGTATTGGATTACTGAGAGGTACTGAGAAATAATAATTGAATAGTAACTACTGACCTAAAGCAAACACACTCCTGCACATTCTCTGCTGTTAGCCTCACAGGTTACCAAGGTTAATGTAACAGTCCAGATAGCAAATTGATTCACAGTAACACCTGCACACATTGCACTGACACATGGGATCAAAACAAGTGCTATTACCTTAATACACATAGCTGAGTGTAGCTGCTGTTGCCTCTGGGACACAGAAATCAGCCGGTAAACAAACATTTGAACAATCTACAGTGATTGCCTTTGACACAGACTTTGGGCAGGCCAGCAGCATATATGTGGACATAAATAAACAACATGACGTTAACCCTTCATGCCTCAGGAAACCTGGTGCTGTTCTCATGCTCGACCACGCAAGTACTAAGGGTTTGTGTAGGTAGTCTGATGTAATGTGAGTGTGTATTTGTGTTTGTAGTGAAAAATAAAGAGGGCATGGAACAATCGGCGTCAATCTTCCCTCTGTCTTCCTATAGAAAGTCAAATAACGACAATGTTAAAGCATGCTTAGATGAGTCCGTACACTACCGTACAGTCATTGTGTGGGCACTTGCATGTAGCCATTAAGTTTGTCCTACTTTCAATAGAAGGCTATATGTATTTTATATGGTTGCTGCACTGCAGCTCCTGTGTTGTTACACAGATTATGTTTGATGGCAATTCTTTGCTTTCATAACACAGCAAAACAAACCAGTAACCAGCTGTTTGAGATACATGAGATTGGTGTTTACAATAGGCCTATTCAGACATACTACAGTACATATAGAGTAACTTTATCAAGCAATCGTTGCAGTGCCCTCTGGAGTCACACATATAAGTGAATTATGTATCCACTCTGGAGACATAAGGAGTAGTGTTTTTTCTTGTAAAGTAGCTGCATTAGTATCCTGAGGTGGTATCAGTGTGTGTACTTGTACTTCTTTCTTCGTGTGGACCAATTTGAGTTACTTACAAACTGAGGAAATGTTGTTAGGGCATTTTTGCCAGTATTCACACCTTCAAAAGGTCAAGACTTGGTTTCAGGGTTAGGGGCTAGGGAATGCGTAATGTCAATAAGTGTCATCACAAAGATAGGTGCGTGTGGATGCAGAAAGTGACCCTGCCAAGTCATCCATGAGTGAGTAAGATCTGCACACATGTATGTGATCAGAGAATTGCAAGCCTGTGCTATGCTTACATACAAGAAGTTTTTATCTGATCTTAGGGTCAGAATGAAGGCTAAAGAAGAAAATAATGCTGCGGACTGTCACTGTCTCAAAGCTGAAAACCACAGTAAAGGCCACAACCTCCTCCGGCTGCCATTTAAAGTCTGTGAATCACATGTACTATGTCAGGCAGACAGATTGCCTGTCCTCCACAAATCTTCAGGGTTTCACTGCCATTTTAAAAGCACAGTATGGAGCCCAGCTGGACTTGAATAGTCTTAATGGTCTGTGTCTGCCAACAGAAGTGACTTAATTCTTTTGTTTACTTGTCATTAGGGAAGACCAAAACACTAATAGATAAAACTGTAGTTTTCCTGGAAACAAAATTTGTATCTGCTCTAAAACAGTAGCCTTCACAGGAAGATCAACTTTGCAGCCATTGGCAGCTACTGTCATAGAACAGCAAAGAAGAATTTAGTGTTAGCTATAACCTATGAATTATTAAGTCCCAAACTTTTTGATCAGTATAAGCAGTTGATAACTGTAACTGTGATCACTGTAAGTGGTTGTTAATGTAAAAATACAGATTGTATGGCATTAATTGTTGTTTTACAAAGGGTTTTACAAGATCATACAACAACAGTTAGTAGTGTATAGCTTTATTAGAAATGTCTATGCCTCCGCACTAGCGACAGAGAGTCAATTATGCCATTCTTCTTCCCATTCATTAGAACTAAAGCACGAACTGATTTAGACACTGATGGACAGAGGTGAAATTTGTTAAATTGTATTTGTTAAAGTCCTTGACTGAGGATACTGGACCCACATAGCAAAGTGTTTTGACAAGGATCCCTTGAATCTAGTGATTGAGGCGGGTATTTTGGAATGGGATGGTCAGATGTTACCTATGTGGTTTAGCATTCTGAAAAGTTACCATGTCTCAGACTTAACTATTGAGACTAACAATGAGTATAATATTTTCAAAGAAAATTAGAGTCAGACCAGTGCACCAGTTTTCAGAATGAGTACTCGTATCAATAAATCTAATTTGTTCACAGCTCATGAGCTGTCTTCCCCTTACAAACCATAGTGTTAGTTAGCTTTGAGGCTAACTAATTTAGCAAAATCTAAACTGTAAGCTTGTGTGTTATTGTTTATCTACTTGCTAGAATTGTTTTGCCAACTGTTTCAGAAACATAAAATCAGATTTGTAAAACTACCAAAACCAAGCGTGGCCAACACAACTGCTGTCACACTTAGGTTAGGTTATACAAAAGTAAGTAATGTAAAGCATGTCAGAAAGAGCACCTTACCATGAAGACACAGATTCACAACCACTGATTGTGTTCTGCTCTGCAGTTAGCTGAGCTGTAATGCCTTGAGTAAATTAGTTTAGGGGTCACATTGCTCTCTGGTGGAAAAACTACACAGCAATGACACTGTAACTCAAGCGTGTTTTTTTTTTTGTTTTTTTTTAATATTTCCATTACTTAACTTTCTTGTCACTTATTGGCTGATATACTGAAACAGACTTATGTCATCATTTTAAATTGGCTGATAAAACTGACCCACTGATCAAGTTCTGTTTAGGACAGTCTACTGAATACATGTCATCACATGTACAGTATGTTCGCGGTGTGACTGAGTGTATTGGTCACCCTTGTCAACATTACCACACTGAGTGGGCAACATAGCATGGGGTGAAGAGTGTGGTTGAGTGGGTGGCTGTACTGTATGTGTTATTTGCCAATTTGTCACAATGCTTCACTTTAATTGTGAGGCATTGACAGCCAATATACATGATTCTGTAGTACAGTGGATAGAAGAGGAAATTTGGGATTTTTGATGGAACTTATTTAACATATTCTCTTAGGGGAGGAGCTGTGGTTTTTTTCTTTTCTTTCCTCCATTCTAATTTGTCTTCACATGTCTATTTGATACATACATTTACAATTTACCTATTTTATATATTTCAATCTCAAAATTATTCATGGCTCATTGTGGACTGACTGCTTTTCCTCTAATGTATTTCAGAAATTTCATCATTCAATCATTGCATGATGTTACTGACAAAATGAAGAATGTCTGGTGTCTTTTTCTTCTCCTCGTACTTGTTCTCACAGTGTCCCTTGTATGTTCAGATAGGCTGCAAATGTTATGACCAAGAATGGAATTAAGCATGTTAAAACGATCAATAGGGGGAGGTTAAGGTGATGATGATGCTGAGTAGAGCTTAGACTTTATCACAGTTGACAGAGGGGTTGCTTTGCTTCCTCTGCAATGCTCGATCATACTAACACCATGACAGGGCTTGAAATGAAATATGTGAAAGAGTATGAAATGAAAAAAGTAAGTGCAAGATAATGCCACTGAAACATCACCTCCCTCTTACACTTTCTCGCTTAGCTCTTGACCTTGCACTGGTTAGGATGACACAGAGGAGTTGCAGAAACAAGTCTTGTTTCAGTGAAGTGGCAGTATGATGCTGTATTGAGACCATCACATGACTGAAAGGTCACAGGTTTGAGCTTCACTAAAAATTCCTACAGCAAGACACAGACTGAACCCTCGCTAACTTATTTCCAGTTGCTTTGGGTGACGGTGTCAAATAAAAACTTCAAATATATTTTATGAATATCTGTGGCTGACTGACAGCATTGTCTGCACTTGTAAGCTTACTGTAACAGTAAACTTCCAAAACATAAGGAAGAATATTAGTTTTTTGCACAATACATATTTTGTGACAGCCATATTAAAATTGAGTGTACTTACCACCAAGTGCAAAGTATAACCACAGAACATGAGAATAGGGAGGTATATGTTCGAGATGGAGACCTCAGTGGGAGAATTGTGGCATTGCACTGCTGTTTTGCACCACAATGCCTCACAGGACCAGGCTGCTCTCTAGTGCCTACTCAGCTTTTTCCCCAGCAATGTCTGCTGCAGATTTCTCTTCATCCTCTCCTCCACCTCCTTCACCCATTCCCTACTTTCAGGCAATGTTTTTCCCACATTTTCTCTCCCTTCCTTAGATGGTGTGTGTTGGTTGCTAGCCGCTGCAGGCTGCTTCTCCTGGGGCCACTCAGACTCTATTCAAAGAGCTGCCAGCCACTTGCTGCATTTGCGCCATATTTCATTAGGAACTCTGGACAATACTCTCAATGTTTTCCCTGACAGTTAGAAACAACATCTGTCAGAGTAGCATGGTAACACCCTGAGGGAGAAGAATGAGTCCTGTGTGGTTGGAAATAAATAATAAAAAAATAATAAAAAATAATAAAATAAGACATTTCAAGGACTTGTATGTATAGACATTAGATAATAAATAAATATAAATATTTAACAATCTATTTAAATGATCAGTGCAATTATATAAATAGAAAAACAGAAGCTGAGTATTGAATGTCTCATCTTATGCTGCAATGGCTTTCTGCCATCTGGACTCCAAGGAATCCTTAGCTGACTGCACAAAAGCTAAATCCAACAGATAACTTAAACACCACCACTGGCTATAATGTCTGTGTTTATGGTAATTGATGCATCAACCCAGTAAACCCGAGAAACATAGTATACCTTCCCTTTGAATCGAGTGCTGGGTAGGCTTACTCCTCTCACTGGTTTAGTGTTTGAGTAAAGCTGTTACTGTGAGGCAGTACCAAAACATCTGAGGCCTAGTTTCTAGCCAGGCCAAGCCAGGGCCCATATTTCAGAAACAGGAAATTTCTACTCCCTGTGGATAAAACTGATGGAGAACTAAGTTGAAATATTATAGGTACTTACCTTGGCTACACCATCAAAACAGCAGGCCTTTAGGTGTCTTCTACAGTATCTGATGTAGACAGGAATATTGCAGTTGGCTGCAAATGAAGACATATTGCATAAGTTACTGAATGTGTTGTGCAGAATTAAACTAGTTGTAAAAAATATAGCTTTTACTGATCTGCCGCTATCTTCTTGATCCTCCCTAATGACTGACTGGATTTAGATGTATTGATCGCCTCTGCCACTCTGCGTCCCTCTGCCCAGCTTTGTTTTTGCCAACTTAATGCTTTCTGCTCACCTATGCAGAACTAAAAATTAAACTCTTCAGTATAGCCTGCCCATGTGTTATTACATGTGTAGTGATGCAGAATGCACTATTATGTAGTACTTATATAGCATTATTATACTTAAACTCTTAAAATGCATGTTGGGTGTGGTCTGAAATAACAACCTAAATAGGTTTATAGGTTTTAGCATATGGTAAAAAGGTCAGTCTAACACCATGGTCAAATCTAAACCCCAGTTTTTTTGTTCATTGATGATGGACAAATACCCCGTGCCATTTTCAGAAATATGAAGCCAGCATGAGACAGAAAAGCTTCCTCACATCACACTTGTTTCTCCAGGCCTAATATTCATTGTCCTTATTTCTCTGTGGTGTGTAGAGGGAGAACTGGGATGGAACCAGAAGAAAAGAAAGATGGTTTCATATTTCTACTGCAGTGTGCTGCTCAGTGCTCTTGGTTCACTGCAGTATGTTCTCTCCCTGCAGTGCTTGCAAAGGCTTCATTTCGCTTTCATAGGCCCGAGTCATCTGTACAGTCCCATTCCCACCAGCTTGTATTAATCATTTAATTCTTTTTGTATATCCTTTTGTATTTCCAGATGGTTAGTAAACTGTGTTTTAATGTTAGGGTTTGAATGTAAGTCAGCACAAAAGCATAAACGAAATATTGAGCAAGGACATAGAGCGCTGATTCATCTTCATGCTGTCAGTGATACAGGTATCCTGGGACCATACATCCCATACTGTGTACTCACCAGGTAGATAGGGGAATGTACACAACTGAATACTGCATGTAGTATTTATACACAAAAGCAAGAGGCTTGGTCATGTTTTTGCCTCATTGCTTGGGGTATATCTGGAATTTCTAGAGTGTTTGAAAATTTGTTAAACTTGCTAAAACAGTATTATTCGATTAAAATGTTTCCAAACATACTGAAAATCATTTTAAAGAGATACTGTACAACAGCCCACACCTGACCACACTTTGCTCTGTTGATCGGGCATGATAGAAAAATACAAGAGAAATACAAGAGTTTGATATAGTTCTAAAGCAAGAACCAGTAATTTCAGTGTATGTATATTGCCATTAGACCTTTGCTGCTGAACTCTAATCTATGTAGGTCCAGTCATGGCAGCAGATGATGGGCATGGCTTAAAGTTTGATTATAATATGTGGTAAACCTCTGTGTGTAAAACATCTGCAGCTGTCCTAGGATTTAATGATTTCTGACAGCAGAGCTCTCAGTTGTGCTTTTAACTTCTTTTAACTGGGGGGAGGAGGATTTGTATCAGAAGTTTGCTGTATAAATAGGCTATTTATGCAAATTGCTTTTAGCTTTTTTCTCTGCTGGCAGCCAGTGACCTGCACTGTTTCTGTAATCAAGGGCCCTCCACAGCTTAACAGAGAGGAGACCATTTATAAAACCACAAACTGTCTTTCTGATGATGAGAGAGGAAAGGCAGTACACTGACACGGATTCACATCTTCACATGGTTTTGACTTTGATCCTTTGATGAATGTCATTGAAAAAAAAAAAAAAAGAGGAGATTCCGTCTGAATCCTCTTTGTAGCCTGACGGAGAACACAGTTATCTTTTCTCTCTCTGCCTGACTGAACTCCCATGTAGGAGATCCCCGGCAGTTCTCGTCTGTTAGCCTGTCTCCCTCTTCTGCAGCCATCTGCTCGGGTCCATGTGTGTTTTCTGCAGCTGCCAACATACTACACAACACCGTGCTGTGCTTTCCAGGCCAGCACTGAGTGCCTGCTTGCCTTGCTCACGTAAGCCCTGTCTCGAGAGGGAATTCACTCAGGCTGGGTGTAGGTGGATTTATGGATAGAGAGCATGAAGAACAGCCTTTTGTGACTCAATTTTGCATTTTGTTTAGAAGTGATTCAGGTATATGAAACAAGCTTAACAGAGGCCATGGAGATTTTCACATTTTTCCATGACTTCAGTTTGTCTGTTTGATACAACATGGCACCGCCATCTAATCTTTCTAGTAAAATTATCCTGATTGTTTTAGCTGATTAAGATATAGGGTATTTCTGTGCTTATGTGAAATATAAACATGTACATCATAGGCATAGATTAGGGGACAAAGTGCCGATATATTGCATTTCTTTCTCTTTTGATTTAGGCAAGTGAAATAAAGAATGCACATATATCACTAAGAAACATCCATCCATTATCTATACTGCTTATCCGTGCAGGGTCGCTGGAACCAATCCCTGCTGACATTGGGCGAGGGTGGGGTACGGGTCGCCAGTCTATCACAGAGACGGACAACCATTCATGCTCACACTCAGGCAGTTTTAGACTCACCATGCATGTCTTTGGACTGTGGCAGGAAGCCGGAGTAGTAGGAGAGAGAACATGCAAACTCAAAGGCCCCAGATCCAGGGTTTGAACCCAGAACCTCCTTGCTGTTAGTCGACAGTGTGAGGCAACTGTAACACTGTGCTGCCCCTACATGTAAACATTAACAAGTCTTCACGCTTCAGGCTGTGTTTGAATTACCATAAACATTGCATCAGAAATGCCAGCAGCGTCATTGGTGTGGGCGTGTTGCTACTTGCTACAGGGCACTGGGGAGAGGATATCCTACAGACCAGGAGGTCCATTTTGGAGGTTCATCAGTAACTTAGACACTGATTAATTTTTATTCTTACAAAAACATTGTAGAAATATATAGAAACTTTAACAGTAGCATAGAGTTTTCTAAATAGCAACCACAGAAATACTGTTTAGCCTTTATGAACATCAGCAACTGTCTCAAGTTTTTGTAACAGCCTTTGTTTTCATTTACTACTGTCACATGTCCTGGATTTTTCAAATCAAGATCCGAAGAGGGTTGTACATGGATATCATGTAGAACTACTTTCTCCCCCCACTTTTCTGTGTACTTCCTCTCTTTCTTTCTCTGTCTGCAGTTTTAATCTGCAAAGTGCACCTTGGACCATTAGTGCAGTAAATCTGAGCCCTCTAACTTGAGCCAGGATGTGTCTGTAGTGTACCGCATTGCTGCAGTCGGCAGCAGCATCCTCTCAAACTGCAGCTCACTACAGGCATCTCTGTGAGACTGGTGCATTGCTCTATAATATGCTACAGCCACTGCTCAGGTGTAAACACATGTTTTTTGCAGTTTCTAAATAGAATAAAACAGCTGACAACCTACTACATTAAACTGCAGAAAGGGCAAAACTGGAACCTAGAGTCCCCATGTGGTAGTTAATTAATGCAACCATGTGTTAACTGGACAGGTGAGGTTCCACTTCACTGTTTGCTTTAAATGGGTTTCATTGTAGGATTTTAGATTTGTGATGTAATGAGGCTGGTGTTTTCCCAATTCTTAAAATTTGCGGTGTTGACCAATGAGTGACCAAGTTCTATGTTCTTATTGTGTTGGTGAATGTTCCTGTGTCTGACTTGTTAAAGCTATTGGTGTCTTCTATTGGGATCGATATCATATCCTTGCTTTGTAAAACTTAACTGCTTGAATACTTTCCCTGGGTGGCTTTTATATATTGTAAGTAGTGCTGTGAACAAAGCAATGTTTGCTCATTGTTTAGCTTAGTTGCTAGTATTGGTCACGCATATGACCCCTCTTACTGTTAAATGATTCTTGTCCGTTTCCTGTCTGAAAAAAACAGTGGAGCTCAGTGGAGCATTAATAGTTGACAATATTTCACTCCTGTCTTTGCTCATGCTTATATCAAAGTACCATACACATACATTTTCATTACTGTCAAATTATCAAATCAATGTCAAAGCAATCAAAAATCTAATCAAATCTTCACTTTACTACCACATGAAACAAAGAGGATTTTCAGGTCCCAGCCATTGCCTGTAGTAAACTCAGAAACACATATGACACAGATGATGTTGATGGGGTTGTATCGGCCAAAGTACCCTAAATCCTGCTTGGAACAAATGATTATGAGAAGCTTTCTCTGCTTTCTCTGATTTCTTAGATGTCCAGCCAGCCCACCATGACCTCTAATCCACATCAGTGACATGATCCAGGAGGACTTCAGTGTAGTAGATCTACTGCCATGCTTTTTACCCATTAGGGTCATGTCATAATCATCACCTGATAGCGGGGGTGACCTGTGTCCCATCCTGGCATGATTGAAATGAAAGGGCAAGGAGCGTTAAATGAATCCTTGGGAACATGGGACTCCTTATTCGCTGCTTGGGAAATTGATGGGAGGAGAAAGTCACCTTCATGTTATCACTACAATGTCAGTTACAAGCCATGACTCACGTGAGTGCAGCCACTGGTGAAACAGGGTAGCACAGGCTGCTCAGCTCATAGCTTTGTCAGGGTGACATAGATGCCACTCTCTCTGCTGTTCCTCATTTTATTTCATACACTACAGTAAAGTGGGCTAAAACATCTGCAGTGTCGCTACCCTCCCTACCCGGCTGTGGTGTTGACTTGAAATGTTCTGATGAGGTATTTTAACTTTCGTTAATGGAACCTGTGTATACCCACCCACCCACCGAACCCTCACTGATGCCCAGCTCGCTTGCTGTAGCACTCTCTACAGTAGTGGCCTGCTTCTTGGGCAGACACTTGAATTATTCATAGAATCGAGTTGCTCTAAGCAGTGGATCGACCACAGTTTGCTGTCATGCACACACGTAAAGCATAAAGCAGTGATGGGATGATAATGCAGTATCAAAATGGATTGCTGTGTGCTGCTTTTTGTTTCTCTTGGCTCTGTACCCATTTTAGGTAGTTGTTCACATCATTCCAGGCTGGGTGTCTATAGCCTTTAAAGCCACTGTGAAAATGTTAAAATCTCGAACTCACGGCTGTTGGAAACTACATAGATTACATTTGCCTGATGGTTTATTCATTCAGATCATGTCCGCAGAATGAAGTCATCACTCCATCTAGTGGTGAAAGTATGAAGCAGTCCTATAAACAGGAGAGACTATGTCAAATGAACTCACTTACCCCTCTTCTGCTAGCTGCTGTTCACAAGCTTTTGCTTTACTTAAAATAGTTTTATGTTAAATTGCAGTCTCATATTACCAATTTAAAAAAAAAAAAAAAAATTCATACATGGCATAGATTCAGAATTGGCACTTTTAGTGGATCATTTTACCTTATCATTCTGTAACATTTGGAATTTTGATAATCAGAAACTGCAAATGCCAAAACTTTGTGGTCTTTACTCCAATTTACCACCCTTTCTCAGTGGTAAATTCCCCTACAGTTGCACCAAGTGGCAACTGACTGTGGGTTGGATCGTCGCTCCTTGTTGCCTTAGGAGGTTTGGTGTGCTATTGTTTAATTACCCTCTCATGCTCCTGACCTTGTCTGGGATGTGCTGATCATTATCAAATGCACTTGATCTTTTCATGGGCACTGGTCAAACAAGCTTAGTTGGTTTCTGTTGCCAGCAGTGAGATGGGTGTGTGGTCAGTATTTGTTTGTGTCTCTTATCCACACAATCAACACATTTTCACATCATCTAGTGACACTTTATAGATAGCCTAAACAGCCAAATTGTCAGGATATGCCTGCAGCATCCTAGTCATTTCATTGTATTTGTAGTAAACATCCACAAATTATGTTTAACTAGATGGACAGTATATCTATTATTATATACTATATATATTATATATATTATTATTATTATTATTCTGACCTGGTTTAATGATAGCTATTAAACAAATAGAAAAAAATCCCAACTATAGTCAAGTCAAAGAAAACACTGAGGTTACATTGTTACAGAAATAAAAACCCCATCACTGACACACATTTCTCTCTCCCACTATCGCTTTCAGAGGCTCTGGTCAGTGATAGACTGAACCCGGTGGGTCTGTTCAAAGTACACCATCCCCGGCAGGCTGGCCACATCCCCTCCATCCTGCCTCCATGTATCCTGAATCTACCACAGACTCCCCTGCTCGCCTCTCCCTCCGACAGACTGGCTCACCTGGTATGATCTACAGGTGAGTTGATGGACATATGTCGTATGCACAGGTATAACAGATGACTACAATTGCATGTACAAATGTATGACAGTTAGTGAGCCAATTAATGAACGTGTCAACCGAGAGACTATTTTGATCACAATTGTATTTCAGACTATCCACAATCAATAATTTAATAATTAGGCCATCATTTTTTAATGCTGAAACTGCTGCACTTTGCCAAGCTTCTTGATTTGAAAATGTGTTGCTGTGAGTGTACACTACAATTTATAGGGAAAATAAACCTGAGTAAGCTGTTTGCATTCTGTGCATATAGTTTTATGTTATACACATAAACAGTTAATATCAATACAGGGGAGACTGTGATTTATGTTTATTCCCTGTAGGTTTAACCATTAACCTGCCCAACCCTAACCTGGTAAATTCTGCAAATGTTACCCCCAAAACCAAGACATAGGCTCTCTCTGTGTGCATGATATATAAGCTTTAGTCTCATATTTATATTCAGTGCCCTCAGATTTGTAAACTACACCTTTGGATTCATGCACTTAAATTACTTGCTTAGCGAGTAAGTAAATCCAGTGTGGATATTTTTTATGCATAATGCATTCATACTTAAGGCACCAAACCCAGAGGCATGAAGTTAAGTATAGTTAAGAAAGCACAATCATACAATGGAGCTGCACTGCTCTTGTAGAGTAGCTCTGCATTTTCATCATGTTAGGTAACATATATTAAAGCAATGTTTGAACCTCTTTTTTCAAAAAGCTTCACAGTCCACACTGCACCTTTATGGGTCCTCAGCAATACCCCCGCCAAGTTTGAAGTTGATCAGTCAAGCAATTGTTGAAAAAGACAGACGTTCCTCCATTTTTTTTGTTAGATTAGCTTGCACTGTAATGTTTCACCAGCATGTGGCGCTAAAGACTCAGCTTGCATCATTAAAAAGCATCTGTTCCACTTCTCTTCTCAAGCAGCTTTATGGCTGTGTTACACATTGCCTCCATCATGGCCAGATGGGATGCCTTGGCTGTCGGCTACATGCTTTGTGATACTCAACTGAAGCTATTGGATAGTTGTCTTCTTTAGACTTGAGTAATATAACGATGAGAGTGAGTTTTGATTTGTCTTCACTGGGAGATCAGTGACATTGAGACATAGTACAGCAGCCTGATATCAAAGCAATTCAGAATTTCCCTCATACTACTTCACGTTCAATACTGTTTCACATTTTTTCATGAAAATCATGGCATAATCTAAATAACGTATTTACCTACACATATAATTAATTAAAACATACATTTTATAATACACATTGGTCACTCACTATTATTCTTATATAGCACAAAGAACAGGGGGTCCATGGATCTTTTTAACATCCCTGTGATAAGTGTCTGTTATGGGGTATATTTTGTTAATTTTCAGCCATATACATGTGTGTCTTTTTGATTCTACTTTTCATTTCAGGGACCTACTCCTTATGAATAATATAGCAAAGCTGGAACTCTATTTGAATCTTTTTTCATTATAATTAGGAACTGTATTGTATGTTTGAAATTAGATTGAACAACATTGACATGAAAAGGAATTTGCCTCTGCTCAAGCTCAATGATCATAACTTGTGTGTGGCATACATTTATTTCAAGACTTGGAATGTAGCGCTGTTTGATTAGATACAGCATTTTGCAATGCATACTTGAATTCTTAAAATAACTGAAAATATTTAGAATTTTTTAATCCAGATTAGGTTCGATCTGAAAATGGCATCATGAGTATAAATCCTGAGTAGACACTAAGAGCAGATAGCTGGATGCAATGCAGATGCGGGTTTGTACATCTATTTGGGAAGTTAGAACGTATGGTAAGAGATTTTTTTTTTCTTTTTTTTTACTATTTTCAGAGCTTGAAAACATCAGATTTTTTGTATTGTACCCAAACACACACAAATAACTACACTCTTCACTTCTAAAGCAGTAGTCTTATTTCCTTCTCATTTACTTTTCCACCTTTTGCGCTGTATGTGGTCAATATCCTTTGCCACCTGAGCTTCTGCATGTACATTTGCACCACTGCTAACGTCTTCCCATTCCTGCCTTTATTAACCTAAGCTTTCCTCTTTCCTCTTCTCCCTCCCGACTTCAGCGCTCGTTATGGGAGCCCCAAACGACAGCTGCAGTTCTACAGGTACCTGTCTTGTTTCTGACAATTTGTTTGATTTCGCAGAGCAAGGTTATTTAAGTTGAGCCTTTTTTTATGTGCATTGTGTGTTTGTTTATATGTGTGTAAAGTATATATATTTGCGTGTTTCTACACTATGTATTTTTAGCTTTCTGTATTTTGTTATTTGTATTTCACTGTAATAACCTTGCTCTAGAGATTTGCTGTTCTGTCATTTAAAACCATACATCCATTAGTAAACCTCTGCAGCAGAGATAACACTTATCATCTACTATTTAGCTGGCAATGCACTATCCAGCTTAAACCTGATAGGGGTGATGACAGATTTTGTTGCTAGGTTGGACACAAAACCTTTGAATCAACAATAACTTGGGTTTCAAGTGGGTTTTTTTTTTTTTTTTTTTTTTTTTACTGCTGGTGTTCTTGTCAAACTTCAATATGTGGCGAAGAAGCTTTTTTCTGAACTGATTTCTAGACACATTTCTTTTGCTTTGTCATGATTAAGCAGATAGTCATTTCCTTTATTCATCTTTTTTTTCTGTTTAAGAGCATTTTTTTAACTCTTGGGAGTTCACCATTATCTGTCTTGTTTTTAAAGCCAGACAGATTATTTGTACCAGCATTGCAGATGAGCCGATGTTCTCTTATGGGAGGTGGTACTCACTCCATCAGTAGCATGCTTTTAGATGGTCAGTCTTTCTGTTGCTTTAGACTGGGATCATGTTTTATGATCTTATATCAGACCTTATTCTGCTGATCCAGTTATAAAAACCCCTGACTGTGTTGATGTGCTTGTAGTGAGCTCACTATTGGATTTTTATCTTGGCGCCTTGCACATTTCTGTCCTTTTAAAGTGCAAACCGTCCCACGAGCTGTTCTCCTGGCCTAGTACGGGACGATCGATTAAGTCCCTTATCTCTGGCTGTCTATCACTCTTGACAGTTCTCTTCCCTTATTCAGGGAATGAAGTCACCTCAACATTGTAACACACAAAAACATAAAAACTGCAACCATGGTGGCTGACACACCCTTTACCATGAATAAACTGTGAGGGTTTTATCCCAGTGTGGTGGAATGCAAGAACTCCATCATCTCACCTCCATCTTAAACTTTACAGTTATTGTAATTCATGTTGTGTAGGTTTTGATAGAAGTATTATTTTTATTCTGTTTAGTTTCATATTATTTTCCTGTATGATCTTTAGATCTTTTCTACTACTTTGTAACCTGGCTAGTCACAGAGCCTCAGCTTTTATGATTCTATACTAAGAATGCTTTTAGTAAAGTATTTCCGGCTCTGGCTATCATTAAACCATTTTATAGTTTTCAGGGGACTGAGTGCTTTCCTGACAGCAAGGGTCGTTGACTTTTGACCACTGTACTGTATGTGTCTTCTTAATAGATTACAGAAAAATAAAACATCTAAAAGAAATTGCTGAAAGTGTTCCAGATATATGTACAGATTAGCATTTATATGGCTCAAATTTCATCCCCTTGACATTACTATTTTTGTTGAGAAACTTTTAGAGTTAGCATTTCTGTTAAATGGCATGCATTTGAGTTTACCTATAACATCTTATAAAATAAGTAAACTAGGTGAAATTCATTTCCAGTCCGCAGAGTTGTTATTGTAGGATCTTACTTTACTGCTGTAATTATAATGACTGACTCAAAGCCAGTAGGTCAAGTGCACTTGGCCAATTGTAGCCTCTCTAAACTCACCTACTATAGTCACTAATATACATGCAATGTGCAAAGTGAGCAGAGTGAAATATATAGAGCACAGGGTGGTGGTGTGTGTGTTGTGTCTTGGCGTTACAGAAAGCAAGGCATCTGCAGGGCTTGAAGAGCAATGAGTTCAGTTTTCTGAAAAAGGGCCTTTGAAAGTATTAAAAGTTTTCGGTTCCAAATAAGAAAGAGTTGAATATTTTCTCTTGCTTGTTGTAGGCAGTAATGTTGGTGAGACATTTTCTTGTATCTGACTGCACTGTCGTTATGAACCTATGAAACAAAAGTGGGATTGTTTTTGACAGTGGATGCTTTCCTCTGTGTACCAAATAACTCCAATATAGAGTACCTCCAGTGGCTTATTCAGGTGTCTAACAGCTCTGTTTTTGAGTCATTATTATGTGACACATTTTAATTCTGACCTTGACCTGCAGGCGTGCTTAACCAGTGTGGTTTTCATAATGCCTTGGTTTGAGAGTACTTGAACATGCTTGGTGGTTTGTCTTTCTCTGTGTGTGTATGTATGAACAGCATGCGTTTGCTTGACACTACATACATTTGTGTATATCATGTGCACACAACACTCATTATTGTCCAGCTCTTAGTATTCTTTCCTGTGGAACAACAATCAGAGGCTTTTAGTGCAAAAGCTTTGGTGAATAATTCAGGGATGATGTTATTTGCTGCGGTTAGCAGAAACAAGACGGGCCACTAAATGACATAAATGGATTTCTTCCATGAGATCTCACAGGGAGGGGAGGAGGAGAGGTGTTGGTTGTGGTGATAGAGTATGGTCCAAGTGGTGAGGGGAGGGAAGGGATGCACTCTCTTATTCACTAATTGGTTTAGACGTTTCCTAGTAAGACACTCCCAGTTTGGGTGGACCCGCTCCATCATTGTCGGCAGTGTGTGTTTATAAGAGCAGACTGGCACCCCACAACCTCGCTCATGAGCCGACCCCCACGAAATCGGGTGAGTTTGAGGAATTTTTCACTCAGGACTCATGTTAGAAGTGTGTTTGTGTGTGTGTAAGTTTTGTGTGTGAGGGGCTGTCAGAGTGATGGTGTGTGTGTGTGTGTGTGTGTGTGTGTGTGTGTGTGTGGATGCATGCTGCCTGGCTTGGAGTCTCCTCCTTTATATCTTCCGAGGAAGGAAGCAGCTGGATTCCCGAGAGGAATCCAGCTGCTTGGAAGAACATTGATAATATTTTAATTTGATTGGGAATTTGTGGGAGAGACACAGGTCGTCAATGATATCAACGGGTTGGACTAATTTTTCACTCCATTAGTTTTAAACAGATAGACTAGGTTTTATTTCCAGTCTGTATATAGTAAATAATACAAGATGTCTTAGATTTGATGTTTTTTTACAACTTCATCAGATCTTAGAAGGGGACTTGATGTCAGTGTTGTTGTGTCTCTGTGAACCGTTTTGTATATAGACAAAGGAAGTACTGTGTTTGTCAATAGTTTTTAAAGGATCAATATATCTCAGACTTGACATATTTGATATTTAAAACCAGCAGTATCTTTTCCTCATTCCCAGGTGGTTACTAAGAAGGGCTTGTGGATTAACAGTTACCTAAACCAGGAGTAAAAAATTCTTGTTGGATAAATTGATTTAATATTGAAATGTATTAATATAGTAGTGTAAATGTCAAATGAGTGATTTCAAATTGATCTATCGGTCTTATGTTAATATTGGAAGGCAATTTTAATTAATGCATATTCTTAACATCATGAACGGGGATATAGAGTATGCTATAATGAATAAATAGGAAGGTTTTTTTTCTTCTGAAAGTCAACCATCTGTTTACTATTTTTTATGTGAAAGAATCATTAGTCATATTTATAATGTAAATAATCTCTGTATTTAACATATATTGTATTAACATATATAGGTCTTATATTGCTCTGCAGGCCTGAGTGTTATATCACAGTATAATTAATAATGTATTAATATAAAATCTCAGTGTATTTACACAGTCCTTACCGAGACAGAGGCTGCAGTCAGTGCTCACCAGTGCATTTAGCATTAAGCTGCATTCTTGTACTGATGGTGGAACTGACTGAAGTATTGCCCTCTATTGATAAAATCAGAACAACACACTTTGCAGAACTGAATTTTAAAAGACTCAGATCATTTAAACAAAAACAAATGCTCATTTAACAAATAAGGGAAGGCTCAATGGTTAAAAGAATTTTTTGAAAGAAAGAAACAGTTGGTTTAAGCTCTCAAATATCAGATATAAAACGTTTGCGTTAAAGGTTCATGGCATGTGCACATCATGCAGTTGTGTTCTTTTAGAGCTGTTTGTGCCTTTTTGTGGGATAGACTATATTGTGTACTATTCTCAGAAAGTTTGCTTGGCCCTCTTTTTTTAGTCCAGTCAGAATCAGAAGTGAGACCAGGAAAGATGTCCGCTCCTGTAGCTTAGTGCATGTTTGAATGCTTTCCCTTTGCAGACAGCATGTGCCCTCTTTGGTCCTGCTCCTTAATCACCAGCAAGTCACCTGAATGCTCCCTATCAGTGTAACCCTGCCATTGTGTACCTGTCAGGGGAGGGTGGTGCTGGGTATGTTGTGCGACTCTGATTACAGGATGCATGGCCGTATGCTGCCCCAAGCAGGAGAGCTCTTTTTTTATGGGAGCAGGTGCTATTTAAGTAGGTGGCTGTTCCCTGGCGGCTCTTCGCTTCGACCGTGTCCCTACTTTATTCTTCACTGCACGGGTTGTCTCATCATAAGGAAGGGGGAGGGGGGGCATGTTTGCGGGAGGGTACGCTGGTGGCCCCCGGGGGGCTCCTGGCAGGTGCAAGTCCAGTTACTGTCCTCCTGAAAACCTGCAGATCCCTAAACCAGCAGCGCCAGGCAGTGGTGTTCGAAAGAGCAGCAGCAGTGGCAGCGGCAAGATGCTGTCTATGTCATACAGCGAGAGCATCCGGAGTGGAATCAACCGGTACCACTCAGACCAGGGGCTGAATCAGCCCCCAGCCAGGCCCACTGACCAGGCTGAGCTACAAAGACTCCGGGAACAGAGAATCGCCGCTCAGATTAAGAACATGGAAGACTTCCTGAAGATGAATGGCTTGGCCCTGGAGGAGTGTGTGTCCTATCAGACAGGAATGAAGTACAGGTAAGAGAGGGGCAAAACTTGACTGAAACTAAGGCTCACTGGAGATCCGGACTGTGGTGGGTGCTGAAAATCAGCAAGTGAGAATGTCTTTGTGATCAAAGGTGGACACTTTAGGTTCCACTGAACAGGTGTGTGATTGTGTAGTTGTTTTTTTATGGGTGGCCTCAGACATCACTACTTTGTACCTTTGCTGCTTTTCATGTAGATAATTGCTTCTGTCATCAGAAGCAAATGAACATCTAGGAAAATGCATAGCTGCCTCTTTATTAATATTCTCAGTGTTGCTCTATCCTCTGGTCAGACTGCACTCATGCAAAGGTACTGGGGCTCAGGTTTTATTTTAATCATCTAGGTCACTGACATATTTGCCCGACTACATGGGAAGGACAGACTGCTCCGTAAGGAGTTACCTGGCCCCTTAAAATCTCACTCAGACTTTTCTTTACTTTCCCCCTTGCTTATGTGCATACTCTCCCTCCAGCTCTGGCTACACTTTCCTATTTACCGTTCAGCAAATTCTGCCCCATAAGGACAAACTTAAATAAAAGCAGCAAGTTAAAGCAGAACCAGAAGGTTTCAAAAAATATCTTAATATATTAATAATAAGTTAGATATGGGGTATAACATAATCATGTTGACTGTATGATGCTATAATATAGGTTTAAATATTGACTTGATCAGAATTGGTGTTTGCTGGTCTTATTTTAAACTTGTAACTGAAGGAATAAATGCCTTAAAATGGGATAAGACCTCTTCAGATAACCAAAGCTAAAATCAAGACTGTTTTATCTAATTAAATTTTTTTTGAAAATACAATCATATGTAGATCATTGTTGGTACTATATCAAGATATTGTGCCAACTGTGTAATATTTGTATGTGTCGTTACAGTTAGACATAAGTTTAAATATATATTCATCTCCAAAGATTTATAGATGCCTTACCAATAAATGGAAAACACACTGATGCTGAACAAGTTATACAATCTAAAACATTGGCCCCTTTTGTGTGTGTCATCAACCCAGTGACAGGCTATTATCTGGACTGTTGCTGTTAAGCCAGTGCAGCCAGCTCAATGGCTGTTGTGTTGACTCTTGAGGCCTGTTAAGCTGATGTTGTTATTGTCATGGACATGGATAGCTTTCATCAAACACAGGCATGGCTGCTGTTGTTTTTGACTGAGACCAGTGACTAGAACGCAGGTATAGTTGGCTTCTGTTACCGTGTCTGGGGTGAAGTTGTATGGTTGTCTGCTGGCAGTGTTGGATGTCACCATTACTGGCATGTTACCTTGCCCGTAGTTACCTCCATGGTGGAGTAAAACTCAATCACTGGCCAAGGGCAGCTTTTTGAGTGTGCATATGGTAAGAGATGTTATTATTTCAAAGAGCATGTGTGGTTTTTCTTCACTTAGAAACCTTAGAGAGCATCCGATATTCACTGTCAACTCTGGCTACACACCATATGTCACACTAAAGCTGATCAGACTCATTGTGTTGCTTCTGTCCAAGCTTGTGGATCTGTTAACAAATCTAAGTGTGATTTATCATATTTCTTTGTGGTGTTGTATTTAAGCATGGATATTGGTTTACCACAGCAGTATCTAGCCACGGAAATCCTGCCAGGATCTGCTGTTTCTTGTATCGTGATCGACCGCAATTCTGTAATTAGTGCTGTAATTGGGTCAGCAAGTACATGCAACCTCTGACTCAAACTCATCATTATTTCAGGTGTGTGGTCAGGAAGGCAGGCCAGGATTACTATAAAGCCACAGTTAAGCAGTTTCACCAAAAGGTCTCCTTTCTTTTTTTCTTTTTTTTTTTTTTTTTAGCTCTGCACACAAACTTCACAATATCACACAGATCTACTAAAATACTCTAAATGGAACTATTAAAGGAAGCTTTTTTTTTTTTTTTTTTTTTTTTTTAAATAAACACCATCATCAGCTATACATAACTGCTCTACATAATTTACAGCCCCTCAGTAAGACATGATGAATGCTATTTCTGCTAATGCTCAGATACCGGTCAGTGAATGTATACTGGTTGGTAGTAAGTTACACTTCATCTTAGAAATGTCCACAAGGTTGATTCTGAGGGTTTAAAGGTTGTAAAAATTGTGTAACTGGAGGTAGGGGGTTACTGTATTTCTATTATGTTGCCCATGAAACAAAATACACCCACCCTGCAGTCCAATTTGGAAACCGGAAAACTTTCCCTTTCTCTCCATGACCTCTGACTGAACAAGCCAGGCAGCAGGTAAAGGAGCCAGCCAGAGTTCAGTCAGGTGAGACAGGAAGACTTGTCTCATGTGAGAGCTATATGGAAGATGACTGGGGGAGTATAGAGTTCTGGACTGACTTAACACTAATGGACATGGTAATGACCTACACTTAGGCCTTCATAAAGGCAAAGCTTTGGTACTTCAACTGTTCCTTGACATATCTTTTTTTAACCACTACTGTTCATTGTGGAAAGCTTTGATGTGGAGGTGGATGCATTACATCTTAGATCCTTAAGTAACAACATTTTTTACCTGTCTAATGAAATGTAGCTAAAGTTGGAGGGATTTTCTTGATACATTGGTTAGACACTTCCTTAGTGGTGGTTGTTTTAGTACAGATGCACCACTCAGTGTTTGGCCACTTGGGGGCAGAAAAACATGGAAACAAGCACATTCAACACATCACAAGGTATTGACCAGCTGTATATGTAGGCAGATGAGAGACAAAGGAAAATTAGCTTTTTGAATACTTTATGGTCTGTGGGGAACATCTACCTTGTAGAGTTGATTAGAGCTGCTTTGGCTCAGCCACACAGTAAGTTTATGGGCTGTAAAACCATAATTGATAAATGCTAGGGCTGCCACTAAGGATTCTTTGGATTATTGATTAATCAGTTGATTTATTTTCCAAATTAGTCATGTGGTCTAAAAATTCAAAACAAAAAAAGTAAATAAATAAATAACAGCCAACAGTCCAAAACCCAAATATATTCAATAAAGTTGATTGATCAGTCAATGAACAGCAAATTAATTGACTATTAATAATGGTAATGGTATTTTTTTACACTCACACACCTTACCAATGTCTTTCTAATTTTTCTCCAAGACATGCATACAAGCCTAAATCTGCATCAAACTGTTAAAATATTTTATTTCTCAATCTCAGCAGTGTTGCAGCCAGGATGACCAATGATGATGGCAATGGTAATGGTATTTTTTTATAATTAAATAATTATTGTAGTCAGTTTATAACTAAAAATGTCAAATATTTTCCAGTTCCAGACTCTTAAATGTGAGTATCTGATGAATTTCCATGTTTATGATACTAAAGTGAATATACTAAAATGAATGAGGCTAGTTAGTTGCAGCCCTAATCCTCAATTACAATGATTGAAAAGAGAGAGGTAGCATGTCTTCACATTAGATGAGGTGCAACTAGAGAATGACCTCAGTGAATCAATTCATAGAGTCATACAAGTTTATTGAGAGAAACAATTTCAACTTGTTTTTTTTCAGTTGTTACAGTGAAGAAAAAATAAACTAAAGCGTTAATTCTAATACAAAGCCCTTACACATTCACATTTACATAATTAATATCTGAACATTTGTTAATCAAGCTCTTGAGTGTTTTTATGTATGAGGAAGATGTCACTTGTTACAATGTCTGCATTGAAAGACCCTTTGAGTTGCTCTGTTAATAGCAGTTGATCTCCACTAGATGGTGCAGGTGTTTCACGGTCAAGTTGATGCAAAGAATCATACATTGCAAATTCCTCCCACTGCAGAGCCATCACACATTCACTGAACACAGCGAATGCATCATTCTTAGCACTCCTACGCTGATGAATATCCTGTCCAGCTATTTCTAATATTTATTGGTTCTTTTGAGTGTAGCCTAGTATTGAAACATGAGCAAGGGATAACTAAATCCATTTAAAAAAGCTGCCTGTCACCGCGTGGCAGCATGGAGGAGTGTTTCTTTTTTCTTATAAGGTCATTGCTTCTGCTTTAAAGCCTTGTTCAAACGTATTGTGAATGTTCTCACATGTGTCTTTCTTCTCTTACACTCACACACCTTACCAATGTCTTTCTAATTTTTCTCCAAGACATGCATACAAGCCTAAATCTGCATCAAACTGTTAAAATATTTTATTTCTAAATCTCAGCAGTGTTGCAGCCAGGATGACCAATGATGTTTTTCTTAAGGCAATCCCCTACTCAAGGGCTAAATTTAGCAACAAACTCTTATCCACAGCTGTAGCTGGATACAGTTGAATGGGCTGCCTAACCTGTTCATCCGCAATTTTATCTGGAGCCCATTGCCTCGCAATGTTACTAATTTGATGAGAGCTGCAGAAATGGCTATACTTAATCTTTGCCGCCAGTGTGGGAGATGATGTTTAGGTATTTGGAGTGCTATAGATATGGTGTCCAGTGGTGACCGCTCCCGTTCCTCTTTGAGCTATCTCTGGCTGGCCTAGTCTGACAGCTTGTCAAAATGTTCTAGTCAGAAATAAAGAGGTGGGAATGCCAGATGTTACACAATTCTGTGTTGTATTAGTTGTTCAAATGTCTCTTACTAATGACAGTGCAACTAGATATCTTCATGGTCTTGACAGGCTTTTATTTTTGAGAAATTTACCATGAATATGAATTTCCACTTTTGTACTATACCACAAGACATTAAATAGCCTAAACCTTTGTATTTGGTTGCATTACACCATAATTTTACTTCGATGTGCTTTTAAGTGCAGCATCTGCTACTAATACAGCTGTTATCAGTATCACCATCAACATTTGTTGGAAGCTTGTTCAAATGGTGATTATGTCCAGGATCATCTGTTTTTTGTATTGATTCTTCTTCAATTTAGAAATTGTTAATTTATATAACACTGGGCCTGTTGCTAATTTCAAACTTTAATGAAGAGTCCTTTTTAACCGATTTTTCTCTTTCATCACACTGCTAAATGTTAGCTGGAAGCACTGTGTAGGAATGTGTCCTATTTAATTAGCCATGACTAATCACGCTTTACACCTCTGTTAACTCTCCTGCCTTTCTGCATTAACCATGTGTTTTTCTTTGTCTTAAAGCGTGTTTTTCTGTGTGTATGTTTGTGTGTGCCATTGGTGGCTGCAGGAGGATTGCTCTCTCCTGGGTATGAATACCCAGTAGTGACAGGAGGTAGGAGGCCCCCTCCACTGTCCTTAGCCCTTTAGACACTCAGGCTTTAGAATTGTGATGTTGTCACTTTGCATCTCATAAAAATTGTTACTTAACAATGTTCAGCACATATTTCCTACACTGTCAAGTTCCATTCCAGTGAAGTTTTGTTTGTTTAAAAGTTCTCCTCGGGCCATGGCTATTGCTCTCCCTCTCTCTTAAACTTCTCATTACACACCAGACTGTGCTACACTTGGTGTTAAATGTGTTAAATCTTGATTCATTTTTCCTTGTTTTCATAATAAATTACAGCTTGAGACAAAAGAGAATATGTTGGATATAAGCCTTAACAAGCACCTGCACTTGCATTGTCCTACAAGTTCCCATGTAAGATGTGGTGAGGGAATATTTCCCCAAAGCATTTCTAATTCACAAGGCTGAGGTTATCCTAGTGAAGAGGAAAAGTTCACTAAAGCGTTTAGTACATTTCAGTGCTTTTGTGGCTGCTCTTGCAAATTTGATGCAGAGGGAAAGTTTCACACTTGACTGGTCTTTCAGAAATGCAGGAAAACCAGGTCCTGACTGGGTTTCATGTAGGTATCATTGTTATGCAAAGTAAAACCCACATAAGTGTGTCTTTCTGCTTTCTTTCTCTTACTCACTCAACTTTCTTTCCACTGCTTTGTAGTAAATTTGATATAAAATAAAAAATATTTGCCTTTAACATTTCTCAAAGCAGTTGTTAACGTTTTTGTTAGTTTTATCACTGAGAATACGTAATATCCACTCAGGCTGGATTAACCTCTGCAAAACTATTCAGTTTGTAATCTACATTTTTCTTCCCCTGTATTTTTGTATTTCGCCGTCTTTCTGTTTTCCTTCCCTCTGACTGCTTTTTCCTCTCAGATTCTTCCTTGGTTATTTTGAGGTGTCAGCTGCAGACTGACTTCTGGCAGGGCCACAGGCAAAAGGTTGGAGCTGGTTTAATCTCAGAATGGTGAAGTCAGGGATTTATTAACAGCTGTATGACCAAATTATAGAGCTGCCTTGTTTCTATATGTTCTACACAGGCTATTCAGGGTCACAGAATCAGCAGCTGGCAACAAAATGGAAGCAATCTGTTTCATAAGCTTGGTTTAACCCCTTTTATTTAGTGCTTGTGTGACAGGACCAAAGCTTAAGGTCAAATGACATTTGCTGTAAAGCGATGGGTCATTCACTGTAAAGAGTCATTGTTGGATGCCAGAGCTTGGATTGTCAAGAATTTCACAATACTAGTAGATTTTCAGAAAATGATTTGATTACTCATTTGCAATCTGTTGTATGTAGTAAATCCTGTGATGTACATGGTAATTTTGTATGTATGTACTTGTAAATGTACTGGTTTTTGGGTGTTGGAGTTTTCTCACTCAACCTGTATAGATAGAATAGCAGAATACAATTATATATCAATGAAAAATATGATCGATTCTGTCAAAGTCATCTTAAAGATCAGATAAAGTACAAAACATAGTTGTTAGTAAGCAGCCTAACCCCAAGAGCAATTTCAAGAACTATTGGATTCAAAAAATCAGATTCTATAGAGTTTTGCAATCATGAGTTATGAAAACTTCTAAAAGCTTAAGGGTCTAGACCAGGTCTCATCACCCGAATTTGAATTTAAGTTTCTTAAAACAATCTGGACACAGCATATCCGGGCACCAAGTGCAAGCATCCATGTCTTTCCACTGAAATGCATGCAGGAGAAAGCATTTCTGCCTAGCAATAATTCTCTGTGTGAACATTCCCTTAGGTATGACAAATGCACACAGGCAGGCGGGAGAATCTTCCGTTGAACAGGACAGATTATTCCACTGCTTCCGCTCACTCTTTCTGTCTTCAGATTAGTAAGCATGCTCCCTGGGACTGTGTAACTCAACCCTGTTTGGTTTAAGGACACTTTGTTTTGCAAGCTGTGATGCTGAAATCCCTACATGGCTGTTAGATCACTGCTGTTTTATAATGGTCAACATATTCACTGAAACTCACACGTGCATGTACTTCATCCCATAAGCACCTTTTTTGTCCATGCATACTTATCTGTCTGAACATCACAGCTATGCTGTGTGGTCACCATTTTTCCATAATTAAATTATTTTATTACAGAGCATCTTCAGCTAAAGCCAAAAGGCATCATTATGACATATTACATAAGAGCAGGGGTTCCCTGTCCTCTATTTTTTGATTGTCTCAGCTCTCCTGCTCTGTTAGATGCGTCAGCAGGGAAAACTGAAACGACAACTCCTCCTGAGCCCTGCTGTCTGCAGGGAATCTGTCATGTTCACTGGAGAATTAAGAATCGCAGCACTCGCTGCTCACAGATGTGACCTGAGTCGCTTCACTCTTCTGTTTCCTCATGAATTCACAGGATCACTGAAATACTATTTAGCCCTAGCCTAACCTTATTTTCTACTTTATTTGTACAGCAGCAGCTTTGATTCCTCAGTTTAGATCATTTAGATCAGGAATAAGTAGAGTTCTTCCTTGACTGAAGTACAATAATCTTCATAATAAAAAACCCCATAAATAACCATACAAATTCTTTTTTGCTTCAGTTAATTACATTGTCATTAGAATGATGAAAGAATCAGGCATTATAATGTTTAGAAACAGCCTTAGGACAATTAAAGCTGCTAGAAAAGCATTACTGCATCTGTCGATCAACACTTCAATCTGTCTGACCTCACATTGCTTTCCATTAACTCTTTTAAGCCTGTTCACCCACTCACTTATACAATGCAGACACAGACACACACACACACATACACAGACACTCACTCCACTGCCTTCCCAACCCCCATCTCATGGATGCTATCCTTTTCACTTGGTTACTCAAGTCCTCACTAATGCTGTTCAATTAAACTCACAGTAAGTGAAACTTAAACCTCTATTGGACAGCTGCTAGACAATTACACATGATACAACTGTGCTCATTCTGTCTGCGTGGCTTTGCACGACTCTAACAATTCATCTCCTGCCACAAATGACCTTCTCCTGGCCCGTTGCCCCAGGAGAAGTTTGCTCAAGTTAGCAGAAAGAGCTGTTCAGAGAGGAAGGCTGAGTTAGAGAGAAAATAAGTAGCTGAACTATCTGTGACTTCATATTCATGAGTATAGGTTATTCTGTGAACCCAGCTTGAAGGACCCTTTGCTTTAAGATGTAATACCCGTGTTCTGAGGATGTCTGCACTAGTCCCTACAGAAGGCTGCAGCTCTTGATAAACTAGCTTGGACAGATCAGACCTAGCACCCTGCAGCAACGTAGGATGCTAGTTCATGTACCAATCCCAGCTCAATGGAGGTCCCCAGAGTGGTCCTGAGAACAAATTAAAGAAAGACCACATGAGGCAGTCACTGTGTTGACAAATGTCAGTTTTGGGAGTCCTTTTCTCCTTTTAGTTTCTGAAGGCTCACTGTGTAGAATTGATCGAAAAAGCCTAGAGTCTATTTTTAGAGCAAATGCTGCTGTGCTGGTGAAGGATCACTGCTCATGACAGTACCCCACAGTACCTCTGTGGTTAGAGAAGTTTCTAATGCTCTGGCGATCAGAGCGGATGTCTTCCCCTCTCTGCCGCTGTGCGCCCTTGCTGCAGTGTGTGGGCTGTAGTTTGGGAGAGGTCAGCTGTCATTGTCTGAGCTGAAACTCCTGTACAACAAAGATGGACTCCAGAGACTTCATTATGCTATGGCATCATTGACTGCCAAAGCTTCATCCCAGTAAGGCCATAGAGGTTGACTAGAACAAAACTGATAATTTTAATTGCGTGTGTGTGTGTGCGTGTTCGTGCGTGTAATGAGAAACATTTCTTTTTTCTTTTTTTTTTTTTTTTTTCTTTCTTTTTTTTTTTTTTTTACAGCTGCTTGCTTGTGTTTACTGTTTAGCTGTTAGGTTACATGCTGAATTTGAATCTGAACTTTGTCTTCCTCCAGTCTTTTTTTCCTTCTCCATCTGCACAATCCTGAAAAAAAACAAGTGCTGTTTATGGTATGAATTTTACTATGCTGTTGTCGTGATCAGTGAAACACAAACGTGTGTGTGTGTGTGTGTGTGTGTGTATGTGTGTATATATATATATATAGAGAGAGAGAGAGCTTTCCTCTTCTCTTCCTCCCCTGCACATTGCAGGAAGTACAGGGCCCTATCTGTGCCTTGCATTCGCTCACAGTGATTGAGTGTCTGAGAGGGATTTTAGCAGCTGAGTAGGTTTTTGGATAACCACAAATCAGGCACTTAATCAAAGCAAGGAAGAGAAGGCCACAGCACAAGGGAGGACATTGTGATAATATGTGGAGTGGGAGGAGATGGATTTCTTTTTGCTCAGCACTGCTTTCTAACAACCAACTACTTAGTCCTACACCAACAATGGGAACTGATAGGATTTGGTTTTCAGGTATTGTTCGGCTGTTTCCCCTCTGCATCGATACAAAAATTATGAGCATGTTCTGAGTCACCCTACTGTGTGCACCATAAACACAATGTCATGAATTTGCAATTTAACAGCAGCTCGCTAAGGCGTTATGTAAAGATCAGACTTTCTTATTTTTAGTTCAGCATTATGTATAAATGGCTTTATTTGTGACAATAACAATGAATAGAGATTCATTCCAAATTTGTTACAGCAGACTTGGCTGATTGAAAACAAAGCTGCTCATGGTTCGGGCCAGTATTCATTTGATAATAGTGTTAAGAAAGGAAACCCTGATGAAAGTGGGTAAGCATTTGTTCAGGCTGGCTTTGACTTTGGGTTCACCAGCAAGCCAGGAGGGAGTGTGTCCTCTGCTGTGCAATGTGTCGTGCTAGTTAAAACTTAAGTAAGCACATAAAAAGCAGAGGTAGTTCATGGAGTGGCATGCAGATGAAATGCCTCCCCTTCAGCCATGTCCCGACTGCGCTGCGGGAGTGTGACATGTGGGCACATGTTGAACAAGGTCACAGGTTTCCAACAAAAGAAATGTAAAAGGTTTCACTAATCATCTTTTCTGGTGACAGCAGTAGGTGTAGACTCTTAAAATGTCTGTCAGGCATGTTCACAGTAACGCCTGCTGACATCGGGATTTTTTCAAAGGAACCGTACATGTCATCATGTGTTGATGAGGTGTCTTGTCATCTTTAGTGATTGTCTCTTCTGTTTATCTGGTCTTTTGGGCCTTTTTTTGTTTTATAGATAAAGTCAGAGGGGATGAAACGCATGCTGTCAATTTGAAGAAAGTTGGCAAACGTGCCTGTGATGAATTATTAAATCATAGTAAGTGTGACAGGCATGGGTTATTGGATTGCTCATATTTGTTGCTCACTCTGTTGGAATATTTTTGTAGCTGTTTACAGCTCCATACAGCTACATTTATTAATTACAAGGCGTTGCTGCATGTGTTGTGTAATGTTTATTTTTGATATTTTCACGTAGTGTATTTTCAAGTAGTGGAATATAGACTGCTGCAGTGTGATTCTCATCTTGTGGTGCAATACGTAAAAAAATTTTGTTCTATTGATTCATTTTGGTGATGGATCACTAGTCTGTCGGATGATGTATGCTTGTATTGATTACTGTTCCTTGCATTGCACACCAGTCAATAAATGTGCAGATTTTCAAATGGAGATAAATCAAGGGTCAACAAAGGAGTTATATGGTGTGGTAATGACAAGACATCAGTCGTCACATGATAGCCATGAAGAACCATGGGAGGATAGTAAAAGCCCCAAAGATATGCCAGATATGTTTTAATAATGCCAATACTTGAATATTATTAGGCATGTCTTAGGCTGGTTGTTTCCATGTCTGGCTGGGGCTGTTGGAGTTTTGTCAGGCATGTTATGTGGGCTTAGCATGGATCACAAGACTGACACCTTATCTGTGTAGCCTGAGCTCCTGTCTCTGGCCCCTCCAACTTCCCAGCACCTCCCCTATAGTGCGACTCCTGCGGGGCGCCCTGGAGCAGAGGGGAGTGAATTGTGCCATTATGTTTCCATGGCAGAGGTGGCAAGTGCATGGACCATTCCTTGTCATAAAGAGACCCAGTCCAGACAAGCAGATAGATATGATGGAGAGGTTGGCATCTGCCCCAAATCTGTTCTCCAGGACCCGAAATGCAGGACAGAACTCTGCAAAGGTGACAAGAACCCCTAGATGTCTACAGGTGTCCTCTGTTGGTGATGTTGAGATTCATGCAAAATACATCCAGTTAAGTGTTGGTGCTATGACGCCCCTTCTAAACTCATCATTCTGTCTCTCTGCACACATTGTGAAATTTAAATCAGATTTCAGTTAAATTAAACCACCTTTCCCCTCAGAGTTCTATTTAAGTCCAGAGACTAAAAGGTCATAGTCCAAGAATAGTGCTGTCAGTCAGCAACAGCCTGTTTGCTGGATTCCTTTGATGGAGGTTGTTCCTTTGACTACTTTACTCTACGTGACTGCTCTCGATGGCATCTCTTTCAATTATCTTCTTGGCACACTAGCTGGTCCACTCAGATAAGCTTCAGTATTATATTACTGTGAGCGGGTGTCTCCTCTACAGTCTCTTCAATCTGTAGCCACTGTTGCGTTGAGTCCAATTACTGTGGTGTTTACTTTCAGCCTCCAACCATTATCATATTTTTACTGTTACATACACCTACTCTGTCTACCTAAGAATGTGTTTATTGTTTATCAGACCAGTTTCTAATAGCTAATAATAACAGATGTTATACTGTGATTGGTTGATTGAGTTTTTTTGTCCCACCTTTATAATTTAATTTCTTGATCAAAAAGACTTTGCTTGAATTACATGTGCATTATTGTGGAAGGTAGAATCATTTTAAGTCACAAGAACAAGGACTTCCAAACAAAAACACAGCATCTCAGATATGTCTGTGTCTGCCCTCAACATATATTGTCACAGATAAAGTTACATAATGAATATTTCATGGGCAGTTGAACAGACCCACGTGAGAGTCCCCTTTTCTGGGGCCATAGGCTATTGCAAAATCCTGAATAGTGAGCACGCAGCCTCCTCTTTTTCTCCTGACAGAATAAACTATAGTCAACCACATTGTGGATGGAACAAAAAAAATTTTCTTAAGAGAGCTGTCTGTTAACACAACCGATTTCAGTGCCTTGTTCTCTCATGCTGCTGTAGCTCTGAATATTCCTCCTCATTGCTTCTCTTCATATCCCTCCCACCACATTCCCTCCCTCCCTCCCTCTGTCTCTCTCTTTCTCTCTCTCTCTCTCCTCGCATCTCTTGCCTGCGTGCACTGTGCCGCTTTATGCTGAGCACAAGGCATACAGATGTAAGTTTAATCCAGGCAACAGCCAGAGCTGGAGAAGTGAATATGAGGTTGCCCTTTTGCTAACATGCAGTAGTATTCAGTAGAATATTCAGCAGCCAGTGCAACTGTCAAGGTGGGCTCAGAGAAGGAGATGAAAACCTCCTGGAACTGTCTGTCGTGTTTTTATTCTCTCCTTCTCTTTGTGTGGATCTATTCATTTTTACTGTTAAAGCTTGGAAGCCAGAGGTGTTATCTCTGGCACCGAGCTCAGCTTTAAAAGGAAATTGCAAGACTCTAAATCTGCCTGTCAGCCTCTGATCAGCCTCTGATTAATAGCTAAAGCAAGAAAAGAACAACTGGATAAATCGCGGAAAAACTTGCTGAGGGAAATCCGTACAAGCCCTGCTTTTTTGGACTCTGGTTTGTAGAAGATTTTGATTCTTCTTTCATTTTCTTCATTGTACTGGAACTGCATTTTAAGGATCTGAAGTCTGCAGTGATTGCAGATTTATTGGTCACACTAGCTGAGGCTGTGAAATGTTGTGCTTGGATATCCTTAGAGAGGATTTAGTTTTCACCTGATCAGCAGTCCTTCTGTTTTTGAATACATTCTGATCTGCCCTCCCATCCTTCTGTCCTGAGACACAGTTTATGAGGCTGGATTCAGAGTAATTGCATCCTACAGACTAAACAGTCTCACGCTCTTCAGTGGATCCTCAGACTATCTGCCACCTTTTGGACTATCTGCCGGTGTGACCGACAGTCAAACTCCAGGATGCAGGTGTCATTAGTGTGCACGGACCATCGTGGGGGGGTGAGCCGCAATACAGAGGATCGGCTGAACCGACAGAACGCCAACAGCCCCAACACAGGCACCCGCAGCAAGTTCAGAGCAGTCGCAATGGTGGCTCGCAGTCTTGGACAACTTTCAGTTCAGAGTGTGCCTTCCTCTAGCGAGCAAAGCATGAAGACTGGCATGAAATATAGGTAGGGCAAGTGAAAAAGTGTTAACTAATACCTCTAGATTTGGCACCAAAATTTTCAGACTATTTAAGTATTTAATGGAATCTAATTTGAATTTAATGGAAACTGAGGATTTGCCACTTCCTTTTAAAATACAATTTAACAAATGACCATCAAAAAATACAATAAATACAATAAAATAAACAATAACAGACACAGCCTGATTTTGCATTGGGGCATAGACTAACTATTTAATGCTAGTTATCTTCCTTCCGCCTTCCTGTGAAATGTACCAAACCCTACCCAGTTTAAGATTGATGACAGTTAATAGAAGTGCTTCATCATGACAGTAACTGATTAATCCATCTCTCCAAACTTTAATGTCTATCAAGTGGGATCCTCAAAATGGTTAGATCTCAGAATTAAAGCTTTGCTTTCATCTGATCTTTGTATTTAAGTGGTATCACTAAGTGGTTGGCATGTATTTTGAATTTAGTTAGTGGCATTTGATGTATATTTCCTTTGTGTGCACGAGTGACATAAACAAGGAAGGCAAAGTGCAGTAAGCCACATTTGTTCAGATTTAAAGGGGGAACTAATATTTTCCCAGCATTATCTCACTCAAAAGTGGGGTATATGGAACATTATTCTCATACAACCCCATTTCCGTGTTTGTTTTACATTTGATTGGTCCTAGTCTTATAATTAATTTCTTATAATGTGCGTTTATAATGATAATTATCACTGCAGTTCTTTTCTGCTGTATAGTAGAAATATTCACATTATCTGTATTTCCGGTCACTGAATCAAAAGCTACATAAATCGGTCGTCATTGTTAATCGTTTTGTCATATTAAAGAGCCTCTCTAAATAGAAAGAGAACAAACATTGACACTTTGCATAATTATAGCTCTTGCCCGCAACATTGTGTGTTGACTTGATGCTGCATTGCATATTTATCTGACCTCTTCAATCAGATGATCACTGATTACTGCTTGATTGTAGTATTTGCTTTACTTGCTTTCATTCTGCCAGGGCAGATAAAAGGTTTTGCATTTTATTTAAAGTAAATTATATCACCTGTTTGTGTGTAGAAACCCCAAGGGACATGAAAACTAATGACCATTTAACATTTATGCAGAAGTATATGTGCAAAAAGGCATTTGTAACAAAATGCTAATGTATCCTAATCTTGTGGTGAATTATTCAAATTATTCAGATTTTTATATGGGGGCTGGAAAAGGAGCAGAAGAAGATTATGAAGTGGAATATTTTAAAAGCATATTGTGGTGCTGAGTGAATGGCAAATTGGACACAATTGAAGGACAACAAATGTGTTAGTGTAGAAAAGAGTTTGCACGTTATTTTATGGCATGGTAAGGTAACAACATGATCTGCAGCAAAGCTGCCATTAATGCAATGTATCTGCTTTGCTTTGTAGGCTTCATTCAACCTGTCAGGTTGAGAATTATTTTGCAATAATAACCTGTAGTCTTTTCCTCGGCTGTCAACTCAACTTCTCACAGACAATCGTTTGACATGAAAAGCAAACCTTTCACCAAAAACCTGCACAGCTGCAGCCATTACTAAACAAATATTTACAATCAATTTTTCTGTAACTTCATCTTGTGTGATGTATGAAAGTATGGATTAGTATTGTAACATTCATCCATGTTTCTCACTTTTGTTTGAGTAGTAGTGTTACCAAGGTGTGCTGCCATTGTGGAAATTAATAATAGACCACACTTCTTGTCAGATATTCGTTTCTGCAGTATTATCAGTACTGCAGCAGAAATATCACAATATAGAGGTTCAATCTAAAGCTTGTTGTAATTACTAGGACAGTGATCTTTCAGGGATTTCCATGCAGGTGGTAAATGATTGTGATTTTTGAGAGAACTGTTAATTTTGAAATCCCTGTTTTTTTTTTAAGCTCCAAAAGAAGTAAAAGAGCGAGTTGACGTGCCTTTAAAGAAGAATTCGTCATTGTGAAAATTAATAGCATGATGATCGTTTGCTGGGAAATTAACAGTGGGGTCAATCTAAGGAAACACATCACCCATCCTCAGTGCTCTTGTCTGAAAGCACACAACAACCCTCTGCATCTGATTTGCTAGCGGCAGACTCGCCATGTTGGCACACTGTCATTATTGAAGCTAATGATATTGAATGAGTAAAATCATTTTCAGCTCGGGGGCCAGCGGCTGTTTGTGCTCTTCGCTTCTGCTGTGTGGTCCAAAGTACATAACGGGCTCTGTGTTTGTGAACCGGGCCTGTATCTGATGCAAACTGAAGGTATTTCATCTCTTAATGTAGCATGAGACTCAGAGATTCATGCACTGAGGGTATAACAGTGTCCGTGGTTTTTAAGAAAAGGAATGAAAGGGCAGGAAGGACAGAGTGAAAGGCAGAAAGGGAGAGTGCTGAGGTTAATGCTGGTGTGCACTCTATGCCCAAGAGGAAGTACAGTAGACTGAAGTGATCTGTGTTCATGTCACTGTGTTTCAAATGTGGAGTTGAATCTCGTAACCCCTTTAAAATGGCAGTGTATTTTTTTTATAATCCTTGAGCGCATGAGTTTTTTTTTTTTTTTTTCTCTCTGTTAAATTCAGTTTGAAATTTTTATTTTGCCCCTTTGACAGCTGAAGAGGTTAGTGGCTTTATAACTGTGCCCCAAAAGAATACAGTAAAAGCTGTCTTATCCACTCAACAAAACTTTCCACGATTATCCATACTCAGAATGGCAGTGTGAAATTCAGATCAGCCTTATTTGCATTCAGTCCTCTCTGTTTTCTTGAATGACAGCCTTGATATTAAATCAAGACTGTCAGTCTACATCTGTGGGCAAGGATGCATGTTAGGTTCAAAGTGATAAGGCCAAGGCCAAGGAAACCATCAAAGCAACCGTCTTTTCAAGGTGCAGAAGGACTGTGTGGCAGCTTTAGTGGGCTGCCTCACCACAGACTGAGCTGTTCTGTAATGTGACACTGGGTCTGCGTGGCATGACTGGTTAAAATCATCAAGCTCGGCTGCGAGAGCCGCACCTCCTCCAAGGAATGATTAAATGGCTTCAGTCAAGACTGAATTAATGGTGCACACAAAATAGCTTATGATTATGTAAAGTAGTCTTGCTGAGGGAATGGAAGAATATCTGTGAGACTGGGGGGGCAGTGCAGGTGGAGAGTCAATCCCATAAGACCCCTGCCTTTTCACAGTCCGGTATCAACTCTTCTCTCAATCAACCAAACCCAGGGAGGGTCTTTATGGAATGATTCACATTTACTTTGCTTTTGCAGCAAAGTAATGTTGAGGTGAATTATACACATCACTTTTCAGTTGGATGCTTTTTTGTGCAGAATCAATTTAAAACTCGCAAGAAACTATTGTGGGTAACGAGAATTCCTCTTGTTCTTTAGCACACTTCATTATCAGCAAAAAAAAAAAAAAAAAAGCTGTATTGTTACTGCAGTGACCGTGTAAATCAGGGCTGACTCACCTCCTCCCCCAGTGTAAATCTACAAGTAACTCGCCTTAGCCCAGACTGTCAGTAGGATTCCTCACATCTCTGGAGGTCCACTTTTGGTTGTAAAGTTGACAGTGAGTCACAGCCCCAGTACATTGCTACTGGCAGTGTTGTGTAAGAGGATGGCATTTGAATCCCACCATAGTGTTGGGATGAGTGTGAGATTGGGATGTATCATGATCAAAGACATTACTAAGAAAAAAAGATCACCCGCTTGAGTTTTCTTTGTTTGGTGCACCTTGGAGTCAGTTGATGTAACAGATGGCAGAAATAACAGAGAGAAATGTGAGGTTTACAAATGACACTTTCAACATTTACATTTATCATTATTTTTAATGATTGTTTAATGTTTGCTTTTCATGTTATTAGCTGTGATTGCAGAATGAACAGTGATTTGGTGCTGCTGAACTTTGGGAATATTTTTTTCCTTGTTAGTAATTTCTAAAGAAAGATGAAGCTGAGCATCGATTCCCCAGTCTTCTGTAACACAAATGCAAAAGCATGCATCGCCCAGCCTTGGGTGACAAAAGCTGTGGGTGTGAGATTTGGGGTGTCGTGAGTGTGGGAGCATGCTGGGACGTTTTCCTGCATTTTGAGGACTCTCTTCACCAGGGAGCCAGCTTTCCATAGCCTGCACTCCCCCTTGAAATATGAATCATAAATAGACAGCGGTAGTTGAACAGAACACACATACAACAGAGCAGTTTGGCCACTGTGATGTAAATACAAAGACTCATCTACAGCAGAGATTTCAGGCCACAGTAGCCACTTTAGGTACCATCTTAAATGTGCACAGAACATTTGCCATCTGTTCGCTCTGGGCATGTGGAGAAAAATTGCCAAACAGTGGGATGGTTCATTTATTGATGTAGGCTTGTGTTTCAGTGTATGCACTAAGGTTTTGTCTGTGTTGGTGTATAAGAGAGCGAGTTAAATGAGGGGGTTTGTTGTGTATTATTTTGCCTATGTGTCTATAAGCGTGTCTGCACATGAGAGACCCTTGCGTTATGTTGAAGGAGAAAATGAAGACAGCTGTTCTTTCTGTGCCTCACTGATAGAGTTTAATTAGATCCTCTGTGTGTGTGTGTCTCTTAAATGCTCTAGAAATAGCCTAGATTTATTAATTCTGTCGTACACCGCTAAGAAGAGCCAGTGAGTGTTGTCGTCAAGTCAGTTTGATAATGTATGCGTGAAGGAATTTCATTTGATCGTTTGCATTGCATTTTATTGTACTTAAGGGTTACACATGATTGCTAGGCTTAATGTAGCATTGCCAAAATTTTCTCCACAGTTTGTGTGCACAAATGCTCTATACAAGATTATTGAAAACAACCACACTAGACAGTTATTGTGCACGCAGCAAGCAGAGGGGTTTGGATTTATAGACGAGTGCTGAATCAACAGACTAGTTTCGGCAATGAAATTTGTATTTAGCTTTTCTGCATGAGAAGCATTAGGACTGAATCTTACGTAATGTCTAAGTCAGTGATGTAAAACAAATAGAAGTGAGGCTTTAGTTTACTTCAGAAAGTACCAGAGTACAGCCCAGCAGGCAAAAATCCCATCTACCTCAAAGCTTTGTGCTTAGTCATGTGTATTATGAATATTTAACTTCTACGTTTTTTTTTTTTTTTTTAATTAGGCAGATGGAACAATTTTCTTTGAACTAATACAGTGCCCAATGCAATCTTTTTTTTATCAGCAAGGCTTGTTTGAACAGTTTGCACCTTGATTTATTTGTGAATAAGCCTGCAACAAACAATTGTTTTAATTGTAGACGAGTCTGTTGATTACTTTCTCAGTTTTTAATTTAGTCACAATTCTACAGCCCATTTACAAATGTCTTTCAAGTCCAAGATCGTCCAAAGCCCAAAGATATTCTGTTTAAAATCACAGAAGACTAAGAAATCCAGAGAATACTCAAATTTGAGAAATTGAAACCAGAGATTTTGTGCAAATGATTTGATTTTAGAAATTGCCAATGTATTTTCTCGACTGATTAAATGACTGATTAATTAGTTGCAGTTCCAGTTGTGATTTTTGTTTACAACCTTCTTTCAGTGCATTCAGTTCAGATTGTTTCTTACCTTTTGAAGAAATTTTCCCATCAAACTCAATATTATGAAATCTATGCAGTCTGTTGGTATTATCAGTGAATACACTGTCAGTATCCTTGGGCTTCAATACTCAGCTTAAAAGGATGTCAGGATGTTAAAGTTTGAAGATGCAGTTAAAAAAAAACATTGCAAAGACTTTCTCCACAGGTGTTCTCCAAGTCTCCCCCTCGCTCCTCTCCAACATATAGCAGAAGATTTTTCTGTTGCTGTGGGCACTGGCAGATTTATCCCCAGACAAGAGCCTCTGAAAACGCCTCAGTTAGAAGAAAAACAAATTCAGCCTGAGGAACACCCTTTGAGCCAACAATCTGTTTATAATTTAAAAAAAAAAAAAAAACAAGCATAGAAAACTGTCTTACAGTGCTTCAATGCCAATGGCTTTTTCTGGCAGCTGCATGCACAAAGTTGTTTCCTTACATGAAATGAAATCATATTTGACATTGCCTTCTCAGCTGCCGTCACATACGATGCTGCAAGTAAACACCAGTATATAGTAAATAACTGAGCTTGTCTTCCATGGCTTCCATGAGAAAAAATGGATTTTGGTACAGAAAATGTGTATGGTGCTTCTTTTTGACTCAAACCTGCTATTTGTTTTGCCTGTGAGAACACACTTTCATCTGTGATTGAACTATATGGTCATCTTTACCTAAGCAGACTAATTGATTTGCATGAATATTTGCATACCTTAAGGTCTGCGTAGTTACATTATTAACTTATGTTTTTGTACATACATGTACATATGTTGGCTATTTAAAAAGCTCCAAAGGGCTAAAAGAAATAAGATGGTGAAAGTATTTGTAAGGGTTAATTACAGTTTAGTGGATCTTCTCTAAGGGTGTAGTCCCATGTTGAAGTATGAATATTTCCACATTTTGAGAAATATGTTTAGTTACTGTCTTGGTCAAAGCCAGATGGGAAGCTTGAAGCCACTCGTGTTCATTAACTATAAAATATGGAGACTCCGGAGACTTTCCTTTCCATTGTTGTTAGTGTATGGATTAGATAAACAGGATATAATGTATTGATTAGTGAGTTTTAGCTTTTACTCCTTGTGACTGCAGTCATTATGCTGAACTAAGCTTATCATTTCCTGGCTCTCGCTTCATACCTCTTTATCAGCCTCCTCATCTGGCTCTTTGCAAGAAGGCGAATTAGCATGTTTACCAAAATGCAAATCTTCTCTTTCAGAACAACACTTGAAACCCCACCACCACCACCGCCCCCAAAAAAGTCTATATTCATTCACCTTGATTCTCAACTCACCCCCACAATTCCATCTCAGGCTTTATTTGAAATGTCTTTTTTTTTTTTTTTTTTTATAAAGTTACTGAAAAAGGTCACTTAGCTGGCAGCAAGTGAATAGAGGTTCATGGAGCAAAGCTGGAGGATGTACACAATAAAGTGCGCAAACGTTCATCTTTCAACCAATGAGGTGAATGTTTAGGTAAATAGGAGATCATAGGGATTGTGTGCTATATGACGGCAATATTTCAAATAATACAGAGAAGAAAAACTGGGGTGAAATGTTCCTTTTAATGTGCATAAGCAGCTTTTCAGGGCAGAGTGGTTCACCCTGTTCCTCCTTTCTTATTGCCTCGTCAGGACGAGTTTAATCCAATTTCTTAAGTTCTCCTCTGTCGCCCCGTCCCTCCCTCCATTCCTTTTAGTGGAATGGATGTTACGTAAACTTGAATGGAGGAGGAAACCACCTGCAGCTAACACGAGTTAGTGGAATTTGGTGTGTGCATTTTTTTCCCAAGTTGAAGCCATGGGTGAAGCAGTATTAATAGTTCAGCTCAGTGAACATATCTCTCAACACGTTTCTCTTTACAGCTCTGTGACCTTGTTTGCTCATTCATCACCATGTCCTGTCCGCTGACTTCGCCCTGACTTTAAGCCCTTTCTCCCACTCAGTCCTCCTACTCCATGCCTCTAGTCCTTTACTGTATGTGCTTATACTAAACCAATATGTTTTTTTTTTTTTTTTTTGTATTGAAATAATTGGAGGATTGAAGAACTGCCAAAGACCAACCCTTCTATAGCCTCTCAACCATAGTTTTAAAATTCATCGTTATAGCAGTTTTTTGACATGATCTGCATTTCATTGATTTGTCAACATACTGTAGAAGTGTTAGCCATCCCTACATTGGTCCCATTCTCTTGAATGCAGTATCTCAGAAACTCCTTGAGGGAAATTCTTAAAATTTCTAAAGGGCTCACTATAATGTTTCTTTAGAGGTAATTAGGGGTAATTGATTGACCTAACAGAGGAGGATGTCGTTTGTAGAAAACTACACATTGAAGACCTTGGCAAATAGAAAATATCTGGCTACATGTATAGTTACACTTATTTTTCTTTATTGCTTATTGGGAGGTGACAAGGGTTATGTACTTTTAAGCAGCTTTCACTTCATATCAAAACTCAGATATCAAAATGTTTACCTGAACAAAATACACATATCTAATACAACAGTCAACTATTCGATTAGCCAGCTGGATTTATGTTGGTTATTCAGTGTTACTGAAACCTCCTGTGTGCAGTATGGTCTAGCAGTCCCATGCATCAAAGACGGGCATCTAATAATTATTTACTGGTCCTTTTTGTTGCTGTATGTGTGTGTGTGTGTGTGTGTGTGTGTGTGTGTGTGTGTGTGTGTGTGTGTGTGTGTNTGTGTGTGTGTGTGTGTGTGTGTGTGTGTGTGTGTGTGTGTGTGTGTGTGTGTGTGTATATATATATATATATAATTAGCATATTGTATTTTGATTTTGGGTGTTATGCAAATAACACTTGAATGCCACCCTAACAAGATGACTCATGCAGTTAGCACTACTTAAATATTAAGGACAGAATATGGATGTAGAATGGCTCAGCTCCCAGTAGGCATGGCAGCAGCACTGTGAAACAATACAGTGATGTTTGCTCATTCATTTCCATCGATGTATACTTAGTTGTGTTAATGCCTTCTTTTTCTTTTCTATTTCTATTTTTTTTGTCGAGAGACAAAAAATTCAATAATCAATAATCTATTGATCAATGATAAATGACAAAAGAAGCTCTTAGGTGACCTTTGGTTTCCCCTTTGTTATGCTGACCTTGATAGAAAGAAAACATATTGCAGCTCCACTATTTTCAGCAACAGAGCTGAATGATGGACTTAGGCATGTAGAATTAATTGTGTCAAGGTATAAAGTGTAATGCAATCTGTGTGTAAACAAGCCCCAAATAGATATCCAAGCCACCTGTAATCAAATAAACTGACGTACCATAATGAAAACCCTTGCCTTGTTCCCTTGGGCTTTGTGCTGATTGGATCAGAAGGGTGATGTCCCTCAGTGAAATGTTAACCTAATATTTCAAAGTAAACAAGCTTACTGGACATGCGGTATGGTCACTACATGTCCTGTTCACTGGATCCTACCTGGCTTTGTTCCTGCTGCAGTAGTGTTGCTGTCCTGTACTGTACCTGTCTCCTTCATTATTGAGGAGGCTGTGAGAGAGGTGATTTCAATGTTGCGGTTCATGTCAGCTGAAGCTCGCTGGGAACCTGACCCCTGTGTACTTGCAGGGCTTGACAGAGGGTCATTGCAGCAATGCCCAATGCAGTATTCAAGGCCAGTCTAGTAAAATATTGAATACAACAATGTGCTGACAAAGAGACATCCTTACAATGAGAACAATGGCAAGGTCAAAGCTGTGTATTCTGATACCCTTTACTTATTTTTAGGTTTAGGGAAGTGCTTAAATACACTGGTAATAGATGTGCTGTCTTCATGGTTAAAACATCCTTTCGCTACACTTATACAGTAAGCTTCACTTTGCGATAACATGCCGATGGATATAGTATTTTACAGTTGGTCTTAGTGTATCTAATTAGACAGGTTATCTATGCATGTCATTGGTGCGCAACATGCTTGTGCATCATGTATTAACAAAATGAATTTCTTTAATCACATTAGGTGTTTAAATCTGGAACAGCGAAACACTTGGAACATACTCTGTTGAGTGTACAGTAACGCAACTGTATTAGAGATTAACTCTGCAGTGTTTACAAGCTCTATAAGAGATCACACAGTCCAGCAAAAGTTTGAATAAAGACATTATTTGTCACTACTATTTTACAAATGCCTTGGTTCATCATTAAAGCACACAAACACGCTCCACTAACAATTTCGGTCAGTAAACTGCTTTTGGTTTCAGTTATTTCTGTTTATGATGCCAAGCAGCAGCTCCCGGGGGGGGTATTTTACTCATGCAATTAAGAGGCAGTTAATTGTAGATCAACTCCAGTGGTTTGCCAGAGGGGGCTTGTGTTAACCTTGTCCCCGCAGTGCAACACAAGGGCACGTAGTCCCATTAGGTTCTCTTATCACTCTCTCTTTTCCCTCATGACTGTGAGGGACACTGTGTTTGCTAAGTCGGTTCCTATACATGACATCATCAGGCTCTTGGATTCAAACTGTAACACGATTATAGACCTCACTGACCATATCTGATCTTTTTAATGAGGCTGTTTGTAAAGAATAAGTTGAAAACAGAGGCTTTACTTATTAAACATACAAAGTGGATATGATTTCATTATTTCTCAATATCACTCAATCTCACTGAAACCTTAGATGGCTCAGAAAATCGATGATTTTTGCTGTGATATGCTGTCAAAGAATATAAATGAATGACACTCTGAGCATCCATGGTGGTTTAGAGGAGTAAGAGTGGAACTAATTATATTTGATGATGTAGTGAACATTTAACGGGATTAACCATTAAAATAGCAAGTATATGCAGATACATCAAAAAGAAACTTAAAGCATTTGAGAAGGTTTGTTTCTTCTTTTCCACTACAAGACAAGTGTATCCCGCTTAGCCTACTTAAAGGGGATATGATTATGTTAAAATTTCCATATTTATTTTAAACTGTTTAGTCAGTGTTTGTTTTTTGGACTTGGTGTTCAGATTATATTGAAAGAAGTGTTTTGTTAGTCATTCCAGCAATTCAGCAGTCTTATGGCTTCACAAAACACCCACCCACACACACACACACACACACACACACACACACACACAGAGAGTACCACTCACACATGCAGTCACAAGCACAGTCATGTAATATACAATACATCTACACACACGCGCACATAGACCTACACACACCTTTTCATTTCAACTGTATTTCTATGCAGGCAGTCTGATAAAAATATATTAGATATCCTCCCACATGCTCACTTTGACCCCTGCTCATGTTACATCAGCTCTGATGCCACATTTCTTTTATCTTTTTACACTGCCAGCGATCTCTTGAAGGAGGGTGACCAGATGTAGCACACTTCATGCTGAATCATTTCTTAGCTCACAGATATCTGATGAAATGGAACTATTGAGGTCTTGAGATTTTCATTGATCTGAAGAAACACTGAAAATAAAAAAAATGTTGTAAAATTTGTTTCTTTAATTATAACAAATCTGGTATTATGTTGCCTTTTAACCACAAACCATACACGTGTAAGAAAACTTTAAAAGCTTGTACAAAAGGATCAAAGACCCAACCAAAGCTGTGATTGTCAGCAGAGGGGTCTGTCTGGACTGTGATAGGCTCAGAGATGCCAGCTTTAACAGCAAGTTGTTATGAGTTTTCAAGCTTCTGTATAACTGTAGGGGATTTTACTCAGAACGCGGCTGAGGGATCCTGGTGTGCTGTGGGAATTTTCAGTGGATGTCATGGTGGGCCTGTTTAAGTCCCATTTCCTCTCTCCTATTCTCTCCTGACATTTTTCTACACACACATACGGCATGTACGTGCACGCACACTCTCATTGTCAGCACACATGTTCCTGTCCTTCCTTACACATTCACTCGACATGTGTCAGTGCTGCAGTAGATGCAGGCTGGTTTCAAATCCACACAAAGCGCTGTTCTTCTCATCTTCCATGACTGTAAGCTTCCACTTCAGTAAGCACCTCAAGAACAGACTTTTCTTTCATTACAAAAGTTTGATTGGGTTGTTTATTTTATATATTTATCAATTAATCAAAGTGAGGCTCTCTAATGGTCATAGCCACTGCCAGAGTGCAAAATCACAAATCACTGCCACCTCAGTGCTTCATTAATGTTAATTCTCTGTGTTTTGACAGAAACCTTGGAAAGTCAGGCCTGCGGGTGTCCTGCCTTGGATTAGGTAAGCGATTATGGAGATGTTTTCAACATCTCAAAGACTTTGGGAAGCAAGCTGATAACCCCATGTTCCTTTAACTTCAGATACAGAGAAAAGCATGGGGAAATGTTTTGTAGCACCTTTTAGTAACTCTGCAGATATTTCTGAAATGGCAGCATCTTGTTTCTTGTACAGCAGATGCAGTATCACTTGTGCAGTACATATATTGTCATCGCTCGTCTCAGTGTACATGTGTGATGGTGTTCTGACATGCACCTCCCTGTCATCCTCTTTAGGAACATGGGTGACATTCGGCGGACAGATAACAGATGAGGTGAGAGCAGATGGATTTTGTCATCTTCCATCAGTCAGGGTTGGGAATGGAAACCCTCCATATGATCTGGCCTATGCTGGATTGCTCCAGAAGCCTATTTTTACTTTAAGTGACAACATATTACAAGAGAGGGCCAACAGAGAATAAACATATGTTAAAGGAACACATCCTTCTTTTCTCCAGTGAAGGAAATTTTAATTATTGAAAAGCCCTAACACCTTGCATCAGTGATCACTCACCCCATAGTTTGCCCTCTCTCTTCCTTCTCCCCTGTTCTCTCAACAGATGGCAGAGCAGCTGATGACTCTGGCTTATGAAAATGGCATCAATCTGTTTGACACAGCAGAGGTCTACGCTGCTGGGAAGTAAGTATATCCTGTACCACAGGTCTTTCATCAGACAGCAGTAACACCAAATATTATGACGCCGCGCAGATAGCTTCGGTTTAATGTGCAGAGACAAATTCCGTTCAATATGTGTGAGTAGAATTCTCTTCAAGCTGCTCAACGCATTGGAGAGATTATCAGTCTTGAGTAATGTGTTACTTCAGTCCTTATAACTGAGTAATCCACAAGCAAACTCTCTGCCATGATAACCAAATAGTTGTCGAATGATTTGCTTGTTTCGTCTTGACCTACATTTCATTTTCAATGAAAGTGACGCTTTGTGACTCCTGTCCATCATGTAGTGCATTCAGTGCAGCTGCCAAGGCCCACGCAAGCACTGGCATGGCAGGCGGCTGTGGTGGTGCTCCTCTTTTTTCACATCTGAATATTAATTTTCACAATACAGTAGTATATGGTTTTTAGAAATGTTTGGATACTATTTTTTCCTTACGGATTCCAATACATCAATGCCATGGAATCTCTTTTATTACAGTGGAATCATAGTGATTCAAAAGATTTAGGACAGAATCATTCATTCCTATACAAATGCTGCTTAAATAATTTATCCATAGTAATCAAGTAGTCCACTTACACTGTTCATTTTGGATCTTGTCACACTTGACAACATATGCAAAAAGAATTTAAAATGGTTGTTGCCCTCTACTGCGTGCTGTCATGTGCTCTCTGACTTATCTCTCTGTCTCTTGTGTTTCATTGTTGGAGTAACATTTATGAGGGTTCAGATATTCATAGTCTTGGTCTAAATTTACAGGACAGCTAGTGAGGATATTTTTAACATCAGAAAGCTCTGTGATGCCTTATAGCTGTATGTAATGATGGCTCAAATTCCAGCATGGATTAATCTGGCTTTGTGGTAACTTGGGTGCTTTGAAATAATCTAAGGGATTATCCTTTGCAAACAGTATCTCTGATTAACAGCACCAAGTCCTTTTTTAATCCTTCCAAGAATATTCTAGTTTTGCCATTATGTTTAGGGAGATGTGTCAGATGTCTAGTGTCACACAAAAGAAAATCAAAAGAAAACAAAAAGACAAGAAACATGCAATAGGTCTTGGTGGTTTTCCTCATTTCACAACAAATTCCTCAGCAGCTGTTGTCTGCCTTATGTCATCACTACACTTTCCATTGTTCTGAGGAGCTTTCAACAATCAGTGTGTCCCTGTTCAAGGATGGGGCCAGGCACAAAGTTGATCTTTGACACATAAATAATACCAACTCTGACTTTTATCATCATGCTACCATGAAACAAACAGCAATTCAACAGAAAGCACAAATCTGTTTGGCACGTGCAAATGTTTGTGACAGCATGTCACACAGCTCCGTATGTGTTGCACAGGTGTTAATCCTGACAGCTTTATCACAAAGCAGCGCAGAGGAGCTTATATTACACACACACACACACACATACACATAGACACCCAGGCGTAGAACAAATTTCACTCTTTGCTAATCAGAATGGAGAAAGCTTTCACTTGAAGTCCTTGGTTCTGGCTTGATTCCTTCATCAGTTAGTCTCAGAGAACATGAAGTGGTGGCTGGTGATTGTATAGTTGGCTGCTGTATTGTTGATTTTGTGCTGCGATAGTGGACAGATAAACAGGGCTGTGCTCACTCTGCTCAAGCACAGCACTTGGCAGTTTCTGGCTTTTTGTTGTGCCCTAGCTGTACAAAACAGAGAAACAGGCAAACAAACATTCAACATATAGAGATATTTAAATGTTGATTCTGATATTTAATTAGCATGGCCATCCCAATATACAGGCTGCTGTTTCTCATAAATATAAATAAATATGTGTAATTGAACAAATAAGCGTATACTGTTTATCCCCTTTTGCTGCTGTTATCAGCAAACACATATGGCTTCAAAGCATTAAAAATGTGTGATTAATTGGCAGAGTAGAAATTCCATCTTCATTTTCTTTCAGACTTAGGCATTGTGCTCTAGATGCATAGAAATTGCATGGTATTGTGTGAGACCAGTGACAAATTGGTAGCATAATTAGAGGAAAATCTGTAAGTAATAAAATGTCTTAAATCTATGAATAATGCAGCATTATGCCATCGCTTGTGCTGTAAGTCAACATCAACTCGACACTGGGATAAAGACCTAATTAATGGATGAAGAAAGTTAACCTGCTCAAGGCACACTGTACCTTATGTTTGGGCTCTCAAATGACACAATTCAGAAGGGCAACACGCAGATCATTGTGTGGGTACTTGTCAGAGACACGCATTCACATACTGTTATTCCCTCAAACACGCATTATTGCTCTCAATGGAGTGCGTGATGTTTAAAAATGTGTGGTCCAGCTAGTAGTAGTGCAGCACCTAGTGTACTCATGCTGCTTGGGACAGAGAACAAAGATTTTTGGATGGGTATTAATATTTTATTGACTTAAGCTTTTAGTAAGTAACAAACAAAGAAAAATTAAATAAAAAAAAAAAAACGCACATTCAGGGTTTGATATTAAAATGGAGAAAGGAGAAACAAAATAAAAAATTAACAATGTCCTAAAAAAGTAATATGAATTCATATACTGGGTTCAATCAATTCTCATACTGCCTCACTTACCCTTAACAAGCATCCATACATCAGTGTACCTACAAAGTATTGGTACTGACACACAGCACACCTTTTCAAAACAAAAGTTACTGCTTCACAATAAAAGAAATGACATCTCAAACAGGTTTTTTTATATATGTGGAGGTCAAATTAATGTATTCCTCAGAAATCAATATGTGGGAGTTTCAATTCCAAAATCCGAGTATTTAAAAATATTGGCTGCCTGATTCATCACTCTGACTCTATTACCAGTTCATTTCCGTGTCCTGTTCAAAGAGACATCTTAGGTTCTGTAGTTGAAATTTGGAGAATGCAGAGCATGTCAAAAATCTGCACTACTTTGGTTTTACAAAAGAAATAATGAAATAAATGAATAAATAAAAGCTAATTGCATTGTGATAGATTAATACTAGCAGAAGAGCTACAACTGTGAGAATGAAATTAATATTAAAAAAAAATTGAATTTCCTTCACTGTCTTTCATTTAGCAATCCCAATAAGTAACATTTATATGGGCATGTCAGTTGGTCAGTGGTGTACGTTGTTTGTATTTCTAGTTAAGATGACTGTTAAACTTCATCGGATTACCACAAGCACAAACCACCCCTCAGTGTGTGTCGACACAGCCACATTGTGTCTGGCAGGAGCAGCAATGTGCTGTGTCACACATGAGATGATTTGTGGTCCTTGTAGTTGAACATGCTTTTGCCAACAAAAAAACATAATTTATTAGTAATCAGTCATCACTTAGAGCACCTAGCTTTACTCATCAATGCACCGCAAATGAATCAAAACAAACGTCGTAGTTCTGATCTTTTTACCTCTCATGAATTGCCCAAATACATTGTATTGGAACTATGTTACAAGGAGGTGTCTCATTATTTGTTAGATTAAGAGGACTGGAGACACATCCTACTGACAGGTTTCTGTCCAGCCCTAATGAGCCCCATGTTGAAGGTAATGCCACTTATTAGCACCCCTGTGGCTGCTAATAATTGACGTGGTGGTGGCTCCGCATCACAGCTGGGCCCAGGACCTGCTGACTCTGACCTGGCAGCAGTCCTAAACAGGAGTACTTTCCCGTGAAAGCTCCTTTATATATTTTTTTTACTGTTACCATTATTATATGTCCTGAATTGGACAGTTTTACTTTGGGATTGAAATCATCCCTTGGATCGTTGGGTGTAAACAATCTTATCGTTTTAAGACCAGTTTATTCAATCGTGGCTTCTCTCCATCTGCTTTGCAGGGCAGAGGTGGTGCTCGGCAACATCATAAAGAAAAAAGGATGGAGGTATGATGCACACTTAAATTGCTTTGGTGTTTTTTAATTTCCTTCCCAGCCAGCCTCCTTAATCTTGTATCATCTCCTTCCTTGCACATATTGGGAAGCTGTGTGTTGTGAACTGGAACAGTAAGGTAGGCAGATGAAAGATTAATGCAGGCGGGCAGCCGTGCCATGCCCGCACTTCCTGTGTCCCTCCTCAAAAGTGCTGAATAATGGATGAACTTCTAGTGCCGTGTCCTTTACTTTATCTGTCTGGGATTGGCATTTGTATAGCTTTGTCAGGTTATACGCCTACAACACTCACTCATTGGCGCTGGCCGAGTTCTGGCACAGTCACACTTACTGTGGGATGTGGGTGAGTGTGACATTGAAAGAGTAAAGTAGAAATGCATGATTACTGAGAGGATGTGTGAGATTTTCACCCTGTTAATCCATATAATATCAGGTTTGTATAGACCTCAGGAATCACCAACTCCAATACATGAGGCTTTTTTTTACTAAAATTCTCCATGATGGTGTAGGAACAGATGTGTTTTCCTTTCCTACTTTCAGACGTTCAAGTCTGGTGATAACAACAAAGATCTTCTGGGGTGGAAAGTAAGTTTCATCTGGTTGCTTCCAAATGAGAAACATCATTTTTCTTGACTGGTTTGATGCTCCTGGTAATGGGATCATGCGTCATCCATGCTGATCTGTTGTTTTACTTCAGTAAAACTAAAACATTTATTAGATCAGGTTTCACTAAAGATATGTGATATTATATCATCCATGGGAGGCAGGGTGCGTTATATTTTAAATAATTGCTCATAAACTGAGGTCTATTTTTTTGTTTATTTCCAGAGCGGAGACTGAAAGGGGTTTATCCCGAAAACATATTATAGAAGGTAAGTAGCAGCTCTGAAGATTATTGGATTAAATGCTGACACAGCCACAACAAAATACTTCCTAATTAGTTGTTTTGGCTCAAGGGAAACAAGGCTACATTTTAATAATTGACATACTCTTGGGTTTATTAGAGTTGCCAAGAAAACTTTTTGGTAGAATAACCCTGTAAAAATAGAGTTTGAGAATCCTGTTCAATAATTATTTGCCAGTTTGTAGTGTAGATTTTTATTAAGAACTTAATAATGTAGCACAACAGATTCACTACCACTTACTGACTGCTGTGCTTATTTCTAGGTTTAAAGGCCTCTCTAGAAAGACTGCAATTAGACTATGTGGATGTGGTTTTTGCCAACAGACCGGACCCTAATACACCTATGGAAGGTAATGCTGCTATCGCTTCTACTTAATCCTTCTCATTTACCCCCTGTCTTTTATTACCCTTTCACACACTTTTAACCATGTTTTCCCTATGTATTCTCATATTGCACATAACAATTGCACCTCTTTTCTGTCTCTATGGCTACTGGAAAGTGAAGACTGGGATATATAAACCTCTTGTTACTGAAATATCTATTTTTAAATGCTGCGTGTTGTCCTGGTGCTTCCACCTCCACAGTCAGAATGAGGATAGATAGATACTGATGCTAGAGACCTTTAAATGACAGTGGGCTAACTGTGTGTGGGATCAGCTGGTCACACTGTATCCATCTGCTCCCATGTCAGAGTTCCTCTTTGGGTTACAGTTCGGTCACAGGTCACCCGATTCCCTTCAGTCTGATACCTCACCGGTTCAGGCTCTTTCACAATACTTTAATGTCTTGTTAGTCAGATGTAGCAGGTGTTGTTTGAGGTAAAAGTCAATGCAATTCTTTTGCCCATCTGCCCTTTTAAAGATTGCGCACAGTTTACACGGACAGCTCTGAGTCTATGCCTTCAAATCTACAGTGGTTAAACCATCTGGTATGTTTTATTCTGGCTATAGCTAAAGGGCAGTATAGAGGGTGAAAATGAGGTGAACTGCTGTTCTTTCACTTAACAGAGAAACCCTCTTAAGCCAAGAACCCACTAGATGATAGGAGGGCTGGTTTGTTAAGCCAAGAGAGTTTTCACAAACAGTACACCAGCTAGAGGAGTGGATAGATGGATGGGGAATTACTGAGAGCTGACACACCTCTGTTTTATTGCTCTCCTGTGCTGATGAGCTTGTCGGGGAGACTGATCGTTATCTAACATGTTTAATATTTTTGGTCACTGACATTTGGTCACTTCAACCAATGAAAAGACGGAAATTACATTTGTATAACGTGAGACTGAATTTGGTGTCACACAGCTCAGATATTGCTGTAAAATTAAATCCCTAGCTGATGGCTGAAATATAGTAATGTGTTGACAGAAGAACACAACATTAATCTCAGTAAAGCATGGTCAGCATATAAATAGAAAAAAAAACATCCTTAAAATATTTTTAATTTCATACATACATACAAATATAATTTTTAACCTTCTATGTGTAAAATACAGAAGATGTGGTCCAGTTATGTCTATAAACTGAAATTTGAACTGGTACAAACATGCCTGTCATCTCCAATTAATATCAAATTTCACTCTTTTTTGTAGCGCTTTGCAGATCAAAAACAGACAAATTCTTGTGGATTTTAACGTTACTGTCATTCAAATGATAACACATCTTTCATTAGAATAAAGAACCCAGATACACATACAGTAGGCTCTCAGGACATTATTTGCCCTATAGAAAATAATAAAATGGTAGTAATAATTCTGTAAACACGGCAGGTTGAAACCATCATTAAAGCTGTTTGTAACATTTATGTGTCATTTTTTTTGCAGAAACGGTTCGAGCAATGACCCATGTGATAAATCAAGGCATGGCCATGTACTGGGGAACGTCCCGCTGGAGCCCAATGGAGATAATGGTGATATTTAATTTATCTGTGTTGATGACTGTAATATGTAAGATTTAGTTTTAGGAAAAATTATTCCCAATATAAATTTTTTTTTCTCCTATCACAAGAGTGGAATCAATTCTGACTTTGCTTTATCCTACCTGTTCCTGTATATGGGCCTAAACTTGTTTCTTCTGTTGTTACCTGTAGGAAGCATATTCTGTGGCGCGACAGTTCAACCAGATTCCTCCGATCTGTGAGCAAGCTGAGTACCACATGTTCCAGAGAGAGAAGGTGGAGGTGCAGCTACCTGAGCTCTTCCACAAGATAGGTGAGCAGCCGTGGATTTGCGGCTTTGCATGGATTATTAAATGGAAGTCTTCTTTCAGGTGGAACGGGGAAAGAGAAATTAATTGACTGCAAAATACTGGACACAAATTCAGAACAAACAGAAATTATTTCACAAAAACTGACAGACCCAAAAAGATCAGTGAATTTTTTTGTCACAGGATTCATCATCATAATTCACTGCTCATCTCTTTGAATGGCAGCAGCAGTTTTCAACAAATGAATATATATATTAAAGAAAACCCTGTTTTTAAGCTGTGAATTCTCAGTGGCTGTGACATGTCACTGTCCATACAGCACATGAGCCGACTTCATCTTGGTTTGAGCATCATATAAGTTGGCACACAAACAATTGGCTGTATGAGACTTGATTGGCAGATGATGAATCCTTTCTGACATTGCAGATTCTCCGTAGCCAGCTGCTCTGCTCAGTCTACCACATCTCCAAAAACAAGTCAATTTTAAAAATCCTGTTCAAAAGGAAGAATCAGACCAAATGGATTAAAAGGCATACAACAGGAATATAGTGCTAATATCCCTTTCCTTCTAAAGACCACATTTTATATTATAATCCTTTGAGAAAGTAAGCTATAGTCTTCTAGTGATGTTGATGATCGTGCTTGTGTTATCAGGTGTGGGGGCCATGACGTGGTCACCACTGGCCTGTGGTATCATCTCAGGGAAATACGACGGCAGGGTGCCCCCGTACTCTCGAGCCTCTCTGAAGGTAGACAAACCCCACTGGCTGTTTTCTGTCTTTATCCCACTTTGATCATTTGTGCTGGTGTCGCTGTTGTGTTTTTTCCCAACCAGTCGCTGGTTGTTTGTTTGCTTATTGTGTGTTTGTGTCTTTCAGGTTCTGTAACGTTGCAACATCACATATATCTGTGTGTTTTTAGTGCCATGTTGACGCCATGCACTGTGTACCTCTTCACAAGCAGTGCTGTTCAACACTGTTTGCCAGCTGGTGTCATCTTAACGCACATGAGCCACACGATACATGTGCACAACAATTCATTCACACAGAACCATGTACAACATGTGTGCACACCACCAAATGTTTTTTATTTGCCATGATGGACAGCAACACTTTTCAAACTGAAACAAAATCATCAAATTGGTTGATGAATCATGAAGCAGTTCAGTATGTTATTCCAGACAACTCATGTGACCTAAAATCATATTTTGAAAGACTTGTTTTGCTCTAAGTATAAGGGAACAAAACAGTCACATTAACCAAACATTAATGAGAAGAAACACTTTTCATGATTGAGTTCAGTGAGCACTCAGAAACCCAGTGGAATATTTCTCTTTAAAGTGAAAGATGATCTCAGGAACTGTGCAGAAACATAGTTTGCTCAGCAACAACACATTTTTTCCCATTATGGCAAATTACTTTTATTTTATTGAAAACAAGATTTTGGCATTTCTCATGACGACTTTGAACATGAAAAAATAACCTCTGTGTTACACAGGAGCTAACACCTGATAATGCAGTGGTCTGTCCCAGTTGTAGTGGAGTGGCATGTTGTGTATCTGTGGATTGTGTGTCAGTGACTGTCGATTAGACTGAAACTAGCTCTCCATTTTGGTGTTGTACAGTATCTTTGGCGACTTGTGTGGAATGTGCTGCTTCCTGTTTGGTTCAGTGTTGCCTGTGGATGTATGTGGTATTTTGGCTCTTTAACTCAGTGACTAATCCTACTGGTTTTAATGTGCTAGTTACAGCAATTCATGACCTTTGATACTATTTAGTAACATTGAGATATAAATATTAGAAACAGATACTGCATAATTTCAACAAGTACAGTACTGGTTTCTTGATATACAGACTTGTTCTATTGTAACTTTGTATTTATGACATAATTAACTGATTACAATAGGTGTAGCTGGAGATATGTTTCCCTGGCTGAGGTTTAGACAGCAGGAAACAGTCACGTGTTTAAAAACAGGCCCTGGTGACACAGGAGCTGCAGCGCAGCCGTGTGAGCAGGGCTGTGTTTTTGAGCAGGTGTGCTGTGTTTTTGACAGGGTTACCAGTGGTTGAAGGACAAGATCTTGAGTGAGGAGGGCCGGCGTCAGCAGGCGAAGTTGAAAGAGCTGCAGGCAATCGCGGAGCGGCTGGGCTGCACTCTGCCCCAACTCGCCATCGGTACGCAGATACACTCTGCCGCTCTCTCTCTTTCTGTCTGTCTGTCCGTCCCTCTGCCTCGGATGGTCCGAGGTCAGCACCTTCGTTGCTGTCTGGTGTGACTGCTGGTGTGTTGTGTTGTTGAGTGTGTCTGTGTCGTAACTACTGCAGTTTTTAATTATAAATGAATAAAACAAAAATTGAAAAAGAAACAAGAACACAGAGAAATAAGAAAATAATAAACAGTGTATGTTACACAACAGACGTGTTTTAGGATCTAATAGAAAAACCAACAACATTAATATACAGTGCACTCTCTAAACAAGGATTTAACACAGCCCCTTGAATACATTAAGACAATGATGCTGTAAATATCGAATATGGAATGCAGACGTATGTATGTGTTTGTATATGCAGGCTTGCGGTTTTCACTGGTGTTAACATGTATTTATGCTCCTGTGTCAGCATTAAAATAGCATCCCAGACATAAATCCAGGCAGTGACCAATATCGATTCACTGCCAGGCAGGAAGGTGAGAATGTGCAAACTCCAAAGACGCACACTTCAGCGAGGGCTGTTAAAGCGTCAGTCTTGAGGGACACAGCAAATAAATCTGGGACATGGTCTCATATCTCAGCACAGATCACAGCAGATTTTTCAGCCTTGCAGTAATGCAATGTCATAGATTAGTTTTCACGGCCCATTAGTGGGCACCCTCATCTCTCTCAATTACCATAAATCCTTCTAGCACTCCTGAAGGCAACACTACAGATTCATATCTACAGTATAGTCCTCTACACTACATTGTGGCACTAGAGTATTGAATGAAAACTATATAACATATATATAACTATATAATGACACCTTCCTGCCTTTGCTTGATGCTGAGGCCTGGTGCTGCTGGAGCAAGTGGTAAATTCAGGGATCAGACTGTGGTTGTGAGTGGGAGAGTAGAGTTCATAAATGTTGTGAGTATCTCAGAGGGAACGTCTAGTTTTCCATCAGTCTAGTGGAAGCCCTTCAACTGTTATATTTTTTGGCAATATGCTCATGCTGGTGTAAGATTTGTGTAGACTCATAATTCTAATGATTTTTGCAGCAAATTCTCCATCTTTTTATGTTATAATCTGTTTACAAGTGCATTCTGCTCAATTGTAAAAAACATGCAGTTGTGTTACATAATACAGTTCACAATTACAATAGCACATCAAACGGAAGCATATTTCCTGTATAATATTAACAGATTGCAGTATTGGTGCAGGGCAATTTTGTGGACGATTTATGAGGAACTTGAGTCTCACACTTTTTTATTTCATGTGTATTTTTTAAAAGCAAATTACTTAAATACTGGCTACATGTTAATTCACAAGTCATGTTAAAATAATGTAGGATATGTAAGTTAAAGAACTGAAAAAGACTAATTAATTAGTCAATCAACAGGAAATGAATCTGTAACTGCTCTAGTAAATGATTATTCTTAGAGGTGACTAATCAATAGTTATAATAATTGTTAGTTGCAGCCCTAGTATACATGAACATTCAGCTGCACAATGAGTACTTTCACTTAAGATATTTTAAGTACATTTTTCTGATATTATTTTTCTACTTACACTTGTTTTTATGACGTGGTCGTGCTACTTCTACTTAGGCACAGGATCTTAGCTGTGGTTTCTTCCATACATGGAGGGTTTTAGTGTGAAGGCAAGCTATAATCTTGGACATGAAATGTTGCAGCTTCTTTGATGTTTTATCAGATTTTATAAAGGAAATGTCTTTTACCATGTTAAAAGAAAATTAGACCAGTGTGAGAGAAGTTATGTAGCGTGTGTCTGAATCGGGGATGTTTTGAGTGTGTGTGTTTGTGTGTGTATGATAGCCATGGTGGGGGGTGTCATTGCTGTTTGCTGGTTTCCTACAGCGTGGTGCCTACGGAACGAGGGGGTGAGCTCTGTCCTTTTAGGGGCATCCAACACTGACCAGCTGATGGAAAACATAGGAGCGATACAGGTGAGGCTACAAAATGAATGAATCTATGTTTGTGTGTGCATATGTCTGTTGTTCTGCAGAGCAAACCAGTGACTTAATTTGTGAAAATGTGACCTGACCTGTTTCATCAGGCCTGTATCCGTGCCTTACAGTCCTTAATAGCAGCCTCATCTCCTGGGTACAGCTTGGCCTCATGGGCAGTTTGTTGCTGCATGCTTGGGTGCTTTACTGTACCGAGTTAATAAGGTCAACGGCGTATCAGTTGCCAGGGGGATTGGAGGCAAGCTTATGGCCACTTCTTCCTCTCCTGATAAGATGCACTCTTCTAATGGGGTTTTCAGACCGGTGGGGGTCTACATTTTCTCCTCACATTATGTTCGGCGTGCAGTGAAGAGCATTGCTACACTCTTCTATGCTGATGCTTTGTGTGTGTAGACACATTAGTATACTAGATGTGTGCACGCCGTACATCTCCCCTCCCCTAGCACATTTGATATTTCGGTTTTGAAATGCTATGCTCACATTTCCCCAGGGCTCTGCAGTTTTCCTGGGAATTTTACATCAGACCCTGAAAGAGACCTGACTTAGTCCCTGAGCTGAAAAGAAATATCCAAATTCTATTTTTCTTTTCTGTTTAGTACAGAAAAAATATATTTTATATTTCCTTAATGGGAATAGTTTGCATTTAATTATATCATATTGAAATGAAGTTTTAAACCAATTTTTGGACTCCTTTAAAGGTAAGCTTAGAGTTTTAATAGAAATTATTAATTTAAGTTTGTTTTCTTCTGTGGTTTCTGTGGTGTCAGAAAATATATTTGAATAAATATTTAGTATGAATTTACCCATGAAATAATAATCCCCACACAATCTTTTAAAACTGATGAAGTATAGTTTTAGATGATTTTTGTTTTTTTACTATGGATACAGAACCTGTTATCAGTTTATATAATATGATGCATGGTTATAGATTGAACTACTAGATAAAAAATGATTAAAATGAACATTTTTCCATTTTTCCAACATTAAACAATACAATACTGACCAGGGTCATTAGGCTCTGTCATGAGTACTTGCACTGCAGTAACTGTTGTACAATATAGCCATATAAGTTCAATTTAAATGCAGGACTGAAACTTGTAATGCAGTATTTTTACTTTGCGGTTACTGTAGTGAAGCATCGGATAACTTCTTCTAAAACTGTGGAAAGGTAAAAATTTCCACTCAAATCATTTGAATGTGGGTTTTTAAAAAAAAAAAAGTATTTTAATATAAACTACATGCTTTTATACATTTGGTGATTATATTGGAGATAAAGTGTTAGAAGCAAAAATCTTGGTGACAACTCCAAAAAAAAAAATTTTAAAGTCACCCTTGAGCGCTATCTACAGGCTGAGAAGTGAAAATACAAAAAAATGAATGATTTTGTCTAAAGGAGAATTAAACTATGACCAAAATCCCTCACAGGAAATAGAAAAGAGAACATTTTCATTGTTTGTTTTTCTCTCCCCTCACAGGTTCTTCCAAAGTTGTCGTCCTCCATCACGCACGAGGTTGACAGCATCCTGGGGAACAAGCCGTACAGTAAAAAGGACTACCGCTCCTAACGGGCAGCACGGCCCCGCCCGGCAGGGCTGCACCCGGCCTGCAGCCGCAGTGCCCCACCTTTGCCTGATCCTCTGTTTGCTTGAGCTTTTACTGAGTGAGACCCTGGCGCATGAGTCTGGCCACACCAAGGCCACCCAGGGCACCTCATTTAGAGTTACAGGGATATGATAAGAAAAGGGGGAAAAAAAATACAGTCACCTCCACAGCAAAGGAAGGGATTGACAAAGAAAGACAAAAGTGGAAGAAGGATATGCGCTCATACTTAAATCAGTTATACATTCAATTCAGCTGAACGTATTTTAAAACCGTAGAAAAAAATACCTTTTTAAAAAAATAAGCACATGCTTGCTTGGCAGCCAGAATCTTTTTTTTTTTTTTTTTTTTGTTTGTTTAGCTTTTTTCTAAAACTGAATGCAACTAAAAGGAAGATGAAGTTCATACTGCGTAAATATACAAGAACTACCCCTGTTGCACATGTACCATAGTCATGCATTTGTTCCTCTGACATTCTGTTTACAAACACCTGTGTACTGTACGAGTCTGTCATGGTTTCTCTGAAAGAATTTGTTTGTGTTGTTGACATTATCAGTGTATGAGCCTTCTCGTGGGCTTTACCAATCAGCACTTTAGTATTGTCAGTATAGGTGTTGGAGGGTAGTTATATCGAGGGGAGAGGATGGGTATTACAATAGTCTTATCTCACAGCCATTGCACTAGAATCACAAAGCCTCCTGATAATTTCCTCCTCTCATCTTCCCACTGTGTCTTCATTGGCAGTGCATCTGTCCAGCCTGATGCTTTGTCTAAACATGGCAGGTCTGAGGGGACAAGGGGGTAGTGACTGTCCTCTGCCTGAGAGCCTCCTCCTCTGTCCTGACCAGTGAACTGTCCGTCATGACGAGTCAGGACCGTGGGCCGATGAGTCTGGGCAACTGCCACTGAAGAGTTTAGCTATTTATTCATCCCCCACAGCAGGAGCTGCAGTCGTGTTAAATCAAATGCAGTGTCCTTCACCGTGTTACCCAGCCTCTGTTCCATTTTTCAGGCTGAGGATTTATTGTACAGGAAGAAGCAGTCATATCAGTGCTGGCTCTGCATCTCATGGAATCTTCTCCTTGATCGAATTCTGTTCAAGTACTTTGCCTTATTTACAATTGCATCAGACTGTGCTTTGGGCTTTGGCGTGGATGAATAGCTCGACAGCTGCCCATTTGGCCGACTGGTCACATGTACCCAGTATATACTGGAATGCTGACTGGAGGATGTGGTGTTTGTCATGAGGAAGAGGTGGTGTTTCCGGTTAATCAGTGAGTGGCAGCAGCTCAGGGAAAGGAGCAGGTGGTTTTAGTCATGTGTTGGCGTGCACGTGGTCAGGAGGTTGTATTTACTCTTTGTCTGTCTTTCTTTCATGTGTGGACACTGGGGAGGACCAGTGACTTTTTAGTGTGGCTTGAGCCAAAGATTTTCTTCTTCTCTCTTTGATGACACACCTGAGTGTTTCACTCACTTCCTGCAAGATTATAGAAATCATCCTGACGCATGTGCTGTCCAGCTTGTTATCTATGATACAGACTTTACTCCATATATATCTTTACTTGACCATTATACTACTTAACTAATGTCCTTCATATACAGAATGCATAGTACAGCTAAATACTTTAGAATAATAAGGTCCGTTTCAAGAGGCTTACAACTTGAGACGTGTCAGAAGTATTATTGCATAATTTGACGCCACCCTGTATCATTCTTTCTCCTTGGGTGCTCTCTTACTGTGATTAAAGCACAAGTGGATAGCATGTGATACATCCTCAAAGCATGGACTCTCTTCACCCAGCCTACAGTACCTGTGGGACAAGCAATATGATGCTACTCCCCTTACTAACCCGTGTAGATAACAATCTTTACTAACAGCTGAAACTACTGATTCTTAGGAGAAAAAAATACAAATACAGATTAAGAAAGCTGTTGCATTAGTGTGAGTGATGGTGTGAATGAGATGTTGGTACTCCTCTGTTTAAATGGATGGAATAATCAAAGTGAGCGTCACTGTGGGATTTGTGCTGACGAGGTTTACAGCCTTCTCAGTGATTTTTAACAGCAGTGAAGTGATTGATTTAATGTCTCTGCTGTTGAGTGTGTGTGTGTGTGTGTGTTGGGGGGGGGTGGTAGGGGGACAACTAAACTAATCCCTTGCTTTAGCCTTTAGCTTTAGTTGCGTCAGTTGATCCCTGTATACGTTTGATTTGCTGTGTCTTGCTGATGCTGTTTTCTCAGAAGAAGAAAAAAAGAAGAAAAGCAAAGAACATTTAGTTTATTAGTCTGTGTAGTTGTGTGTCTTAATATTTTCACCTGCGGAGAGTGGAGAGGAAGTGTGACTTTAAAGGCAAAGTTCAACAGTTTGGGAAAAAGGGTTATTTGTTTTCTTGTCGAGAGTTGGATGAGAAGACAGATACCATTCCCATCTCTGTCTGCAACATATGAAGCTACAGCCAGCTAACTTAGCTTAGCATTACGACTGGAAACAGAATCAGCTATCTTAGCTCTGTCCAAAGATAATAAAATCTGCCAGGTAAAGTAATTGCTCAATGTGCTGCTACAACCTACAAAGGTGGGGGTCACCTTGTACTTAGCTTGTTAATACCACCACTAGCAATCTAATCTTCTAGCATCTGGCGTTAAGGGGTGAGTGTTACTAGAAAATTTGGTCTCAATACAATTCCAACTAATAGTAATTTGTCGAGATTAAGAGATGACATCTGAATATATTTTTATTACCACTGAATATGCCAAATATCAGTAATTTCTTTGTACTATTTTTTGTTAATTATGTAATTACATTTAGGTTTGAACATGAAACAGTTAAAATCAATAGCAATCAAATGCTCATTGTGTCAATTCTGTAAAATTAGTAGAAATTTAAATGTTGAAGCTGCAAGTGTTCATGTGCCGAGTGTGATTCAGTTGATTTTATTTTTTTTCTTGTTTGATACAGTAGCTGTTATTTCATGCACCCTGGCTGTGAGTTTGACAATATTGTGTCTCGTAAATGTTCTTATGAGGAAGTTTTTTTTGTTTTTTTCATGTTACTGAACAGAAGTTTTACACAAAAACAACAGATTCATTACAAAAGGAGTCATTTGTAGTTTCAAAACCAGGTTTGGTTGTAGTTACATTTGAATTACTATTCAAGGATGGAATATCATATTTTGCATGAAGGAAGCTGTTCATTATTATTTCAGTCATCTCTTAATTAAACTCACATTAAACAAATATGTTAATTGACTAGGTCAGCTGTTTCCGTCTGTGTCCGGTCGTTAACGCTCAGTTAGTTGGCTGTTGGTCGCCCACAGACGAGAGTAGTATCAATCTTTTCTAACTCAGCTGGAAAGGACTTGAGCACATTTTCAATGTTGAATTTCTCTTTTAAATGATATCGCTGTGCATTTTTTTCAGTGTTATTCCACACTGTGCTGACCTGCCCCGCAAAAATTTTTGCTGCTACTCACAGGTCAACGCACAATGTGGAAATAACTCTTAATGTTTTAAGGCAGGAGTGTATTTAGTGCTTTAAGTGGCCCTAGTTTCATCATATTTGCTGTTCTAACATATTAATGACTAGTTCAGATATGAAACCAGTCCCACAGATGGATAGAGCTTATTTTACAGAGGGTTCTGGGTTATACAGAGACTATATTTTTATGTTTTAGCCTTTAAGGCAGTAGAGAGAATTAAAAGAATCGTTTTTATTTTTTTCATCATGCTGCATTTTTCCTATCTGTATTGTATCAGTTTTAAGACTGACAAAAAGAAGCAATTTCTTTGTGTTGTGTATGCATTATGAGGAATGCTCTGAAGTGAATGCAAAGGTGGACTGAATTCACTCTGAAGACGACATAGTGAGCGCCTGGTATCTCCTGTATATAGTTTGACCTTTGTATATATTTCTGGTTGTGATCACCTTTGCCTTTTCTTTTTTTTTCTTTTGCAGGCGTTGCTATCTGCACTGTGCTTGAATCTGAAATTTAGACAGGATGTACAGCTTAAATCTTCAATGAAAATGAAATAATGATAAATAAGAATGATAAACAAATCTTTGTGTGTCTGTCTTTATTGGTATTTATGTGTAAAACCTCACTCTGGGTCTTAGATTTGGCAGAGGAAAACACAAGATGCATTTTAAATGTATGGTATATGTAACTGTTAAATATAAATATCAAGCAATTTATAAACAAAATCCAAGAGGAAAAAATTAGACACAATGAATGTTAGCTGTTATCTTAAGTGATATGTATTGAAATTTGTCAAGGCTTTAGTCAATAAGAGTGCTTTACTGTGATATACTATTAAACATCTAATGTACGGTAAAGCACCATAGCACCATTGAACTGAGGGTAGTACTTCATCTTTGTATTGACTGAAAAACAACTTCATAATGATGGCAAGTAATGTGATATGGTTACATCATATCCAGCAATATCACCAATTTTCTTACAAAATTAATTATTTTATATACAGTGCCCGCAAAAGGCATTTTGAGGACAAAGCATTAAACAAAATAGCAAAAGTGCAGTAAACGCAACAACGATCTCCTGACACTGCACTTTGAGGATGCTGTTTTTTGAGGTGTAATTCTTACCCTGAAGACTAAAGGTGGCGTTTCATTTTTCTTTTACGGCGGTGGTCCTCTTCAAGTGCAAGAAATAATGCACTGGTGACAGGTCAGGCTGATGCCACAAGTTCACACAGGTCAAGGACTCTTTGGCACGCAAAAAAAAAAAAAAAGTCCAGCCCAGGACCAAACATGGAATTGCAGTTCTCATCACAGAGTCTATTTCCATAAAGATCCTCCAGCTGCTACAACCTTTCATTCACTTGAGTCACTTCAGTAAAAACTCACTGATCTGTCCCAGTTTTAGTTGGAGTCCTCCAGCAAGAGGGAGCTGCTATAATGAGTTGTGTTGTGAGTCTCCTCTGCTGCTCCCATAGGTGAGGTGTGGAGGTCCACCTGAGGGAATGCACACAAAAAGCTGAAAGTCCAACCTGGCAAATGCACAACATTCATATTCTAAAGAGAAAAGTGCAGCCTCTGCAGTTCTGCGCACAAACAAAGACACTAACTGAATGTTGTCAGCACTTAAATACTTATTTACTCTTATTTCACAGTCAGCGAAAATCTCACTGCTCTGCTCTGACTCAAGAGTCAGCAAAGCTTGTCACCTGGAGTCCATGTGGATGTAATGATGTGAGATAATTGTTCTGACAGCAGGATGAATGTACGTCAGTCGTTAATGTACCTTCCTGACAGGAGAGTCCAATCCAGCTGTGCAGGCAGCTGCAGCGGCCATTGCGTCGGTTGCACTGTGCCCCGTTCTCACACTCACAGGCCTCAGTGCAGTCTGGCCCAAACCGATTCGCTCTGCAGTCTGACACAAAACACACAGGACAAGTTGAATCAAGCTGCACAGTGATGGATGTACTTGGCAGGCAGGGCACAAACAACGTTGGTGGATAAAAGTAAACCAGGCTTTGCTGAAACATTTTTGGCTTCTGGGGGTTATTTGCAAAATCTACAAATTAAAGGTACTTAGAAGTATTTCTGTCATACTTTAAACTCCTCACCCACTGTCACTGAACTGGATTGAACATTTTTTTTGACAGTTATTAAAAAAAAAAAAAAAAAACATCATCTTGTTGCATCTTAAATTTCCATTAACTGTTGTTAAGAATGGTAAATTAGCTCCACCTCGACCAATTACACCACTAATACTACTTGAAACAACCTCTTGATGCCTCGCGAATGAAGGATGTTTGCGTCTTCAAATTTATAAAAACATTGAGGGTTACCAATTTCACATCTGAGCCCAGTCTTCCCCGAGGAGCAGAGGCATCTTCCCGTCACAGGTTCACATGGAGCATCACCCTCACAGTCACACACCTTGGCACAGCCCTGACCGAAGGTACCCTGTTCACACACTGAGGGACAGTCCAGGACATGAAGCTGGTTTTTAGTGAAAACACAAACTGTCAGTAATCCAATTATCTTACTGAGGGCTGCCAGACTGACCTTTGTGACAGTGGGCTCCGTAATATCCCGGAGGACAGATACAGACGCCCGACACAGGGTGACAGGAGGCTCCATTCTTACAGTCGCACTGCAGCTGGCACAGCGGGCCATGGAGACCAGGAGGACAGGCTGGGGACGAGGGAAAATGGAAAAGATCTGAAGTCAAACTTCATGGTTTAAAAAAGTTGAAGTCTCAGAATTTAACTTTGACAACTCAAAAGTACAGCTTGCAGTGCACTATAGTCACACTGGCAGATCATTGCTGTTTTGTCCTCTTGTGTTTGTGTATTACAATAATGCTAATCCACTCATTCTTAAAGGGATAAGGCTGGAGGTATTCTATATTTGTTACTGTCAACAAATCCTATAAAAAAAAGACCAAGCCTGCAACATGTCAGGCTTCTGTGGCACATAAGAAAGCCTCTTCATTCCCACTGAATTCTTCACAAACATATTCTCTCATTTGAAAACAAAAAGCAGCTTTATTTGAAAAGGATGAGATTTCATTTGCAGGAGAAATTTCAGATAAACACTTTACTTCATCTGGAAGAAGTTCCCATCAGCTCAAATGATAACTCATTCTTCATTAGTCCCCCCCCCCCCAAAACTGAGACATACATCTGCAGCAACAATGTGAATACTATCAGAGTTTCAATGTCAGCAACAGGATGGTGTACGTGGGATCAACCCAAATAAACTACAGTTCCTGTTCAGCACAATGGAGGAACATGTTCTCCAGAGAAACAGTCTATGTACAGCAGTGGGGGTGTGTGGCTTAGAGGAATAAACTATATCACTGACAATATGTGCCAGGAAGATCAATGTACTGCTGGTTGCTCTTTAATAGGCTTTATCCTTTAGTATTTCAGTGCTCACCATGTTCACACAGATGTCCATAGTATCCTGCACCACACTGGCATGTCCCCATCACCCTGTCACAAGTGCTGTTATTTTGACAGTTACATTTCAGCTGGCAGTTGGCACCAAATCTTCCCGCGGGGCATTCTGGGAGACAGAGTACAAATAAACAAGAAAAAAAATTCAAATTCATGGCTTAAGGCTTGTCTCGATGTTTAGGTTGGGCAGGCAACACAATCATATATGCAAGAAGCAGGCACAGCAAGCTTGGCTGAAGGGAGACTGTCAAGTGAACTGTGAGTGTTGTCACCTCTGTTGCAGTGTGCACCAGTCCAGCCCAGACCACAGGTACAGTTGCCAGTTACAGAGTCACACACGCCTCCATTGCTGCAGTTACAACGTTGGACACAGTCTGCCCCAAACCAGCCTGGAGGGCAGCCTGAGGCCAAACACACACACACACACACTCAAATGTAACTAAAGAAAACAAATCTGCTTCATTCTGGCAGAAAATTCATTATCAAATTACAAATACAAGATGAAGAAAAAAGTTGTTTTTGTTTCTCAGTCATTTCTGCTGTTGTCTCTACGCTCAGCCATTTTCTGTACCTCAGAATGGAAAAACAATGTAGACTGGTATGAAAATTACTGACTGAATTCATTACAGTAACCACAGTCTCTGTGACACTAATGGAGAGCTGTGCAGAGGAGACTAGGCTTGATCAGAGGGAGATCTGAGACTCCTCACCTCTTCAGAGAGAAGACAGATGGAAACTTCAAGACAACAGGGAAACACTTCTGACAACTTACCGTGTCCACAGTCCTCTCCTCTTCGCCCAGGGACGCACACACACCGACCTGTAACCGGGTCATTCTGGGCTCCATCTCCGCACATTGCCACCCGAGCACAGTCGACTCCATAAAGTCCAATAGGACACACTGTCAACGGCGAGACACACACCAGACAATTGTCTCTCTGTGCTGTGACACTCATCTATATATTTGCTGTCACTATCTCAGCTTCTGCTGAACTCACTGATGTTGCAGCGTGCTCCTATAAACCCTGCTGGACATTTACAGGCTCCCGTGGAAGAAACACATGTGCCTCCATTTTCACACTTGCACTTCCTTTCACAGTTAGGACCATAATGCTGCTCTCCACACACTAAAATGAGCAACAAACAGGAGTTAAATCATTTAGAGGCCTCGACTTTCCTTTTGCTGTAATGCTTGTGTAGAAATACGTTTTTCTTGGTACCTTGGTCACATTTGGGACCTTGGAAACCTGGGGCGCAGTAACACGATCCAGACACTGGGTGGCAGAGCTGGTTTGTCTCCGAGCACTGACAGACCTGGTTACAATTCTGCCCAAATGTTCCTGGAAGACAAGCTGTCAGAGAAATGTGTCCTTCAGTGTCTTTTATCAGTGCATTAATGAGTTTAAAATGCTAGCGAAGCTCAAACTGTTTTCAAACTGGGTGGCAGCTGTGGATTTAGTCGACAAACATTAGCCCTGCAGGACTCACTCTGTTCACAGCCGTTTCCTGTGAATCCAGGAGGACAGCCACACTCTCCAGAGATGTGGTGGCAGGACGTTCCCCGAGCACAGCTGCAGCGCTGCATACAGCCCTTACCATACGTACCCGGCAAACATGCTGAAAGAAAACAAACAAAACAATCACATTTTATCCCTCATTAGTCCAGTTCACTTACTAGAAACAGTGCCTGAGAGAAACCTTCCTCCAGGAAGTAGACAGAAGCAGCAGGGGTAAAATTACAATGTGTAGCCACTGAATGACAATATCAAGTGAATGAGTGTATAATAGATTAGATTTAGTAAATATGAAATGTAATAAATGAAATTCACCAAACACATTTTGGTCTTTTAATATCGTAAAAGCTTAATTTTTTTAAATAACCAGACAAACTCTGTCCACCAGGGGCTGCAAGAGCTCCACAGTGTCTTCAGCTGCAGGTTTGTACCTTTGTCACAGAGTTGTCCTCTCCACCCTGGGGGACACCGACACTCTCCAGTGATGTGGTGACACGATACCCCATGCACACACCGACATCTCTCCCGGCAGCTGGCACCAAACAGGCCTGTGTCACACGCTGAGCACAGAAAGGTGCAAATCAGAGTTTTTAATTAACAAAATACACAGTGTGTCCAGTCCCACGGTGCCGCAGGTTCATTAGTTTTGTTTCATTTACACAGCAGAGATTTACTGGCCCACCTTTCTCACAGCGCTCTCCAATCCAGCCGGCGCCACAGCTGCACCGTCCAGTCTGTCTGTCACACTGACCATCGTTTTCACATTCACACTGCTGCTGGCAGTCGGCTCCGAACCGGCCCTCTACACACTCTGTGTCAACACACGGCAGCATGCATGAGCAGAAACACACACACATGCGAGACAAGACATTTTCAATCAATGAGAAGGAAAACAGAGACACCATGATGTGAGAAAACACGTGACGGAGAAACCTGCTCCGTCACATTTCTGCTGAGGACTGCAACATGTTTTTTTTTTTTTTCCTCCCAATAATTTATAGTTGGACTGTGACACTCATGGTCCGACTATAAATAAGGAGTTGGCAGTCAGAGGTAGTAGAGAGGGTAAAGACATTCCAGAAACAGGATTAGAGGTTTCCTGAGCAGGCGGGAGGGGGCTGGGCCTGGCATGGATGGACAGGCAAAGGTTGTAACAGCCTCAGAGGGAGGATAGTGTGTGATGTGGAGCTCAGAGAAAGAACGAGCTGGAATGTCATCGCCGGGTTGAGAGAAAGACTTGTACAGAGCTGTGGTGCAGAAACGAAAATCTGCCAGAAAATAACCAGACTTCAGGCAAAAACAAATGAGCTAAGGCAACACATTAAAGTCAGGCTGATGTATTTCCTGAGCACAGTAAAAACTACCACAGGCCACTGTTTTAAATGTTTACTTCAGGGGTTCAGGTGATGTTATTCCTCTGCACTTCTGTCCATACTAACCAACTTTATTATGGTTTTATATAATACAAAAAGTCCTGGTGGTTTAACCAGATGGACTCAAAGACGACTGGATCAGTGTTCATGAGTGTGTATGAGGTAGCATCATGACCTCAAGTTTATATCAGTGGCAAAAATGTTTTCTACATTAGTGCACATATTTGATTTATCATGCTGGCTCACATATTATATGTTTGTCCTGTTTATAGAATGAAATAGGTTGAAATGGTTGTTTTTAGTTTGTAGGAATGTATTGAATTGACTGTGATATGAGTAGACTTAGGTCGGTAAGAGATTTGTGTCAGTAAATAAGAGCTCGGAGCTTTTCATTGTGAGATTTTAGAGAGAAACATGAAGTAAGGGCAGACACTGATTAACGAATCATGTTTTTCATTAATTAATTTGAGAGGGCTTGAAAATCTGTGCAAAATATGACAACCTGCTTGATTTGGATAAGGAAATAAGGAGAAGGAATAATCAGGAATAATCTGAGGGAAACCATAGAGGAGGTGCTGCATGTAGAGAAGAGACTAAAGCAGGGGTTAAAGGGAAATCTTGATTTTGTACCAGCTGAGTCTTATTTTTGTATTTTATCCTTTGCTCAATTTGACTTTTTAAATACTGAATTCTGGAGAATTATCATTTAAGTTTTGAACAAACACATTAGTCAAACTTAGTTTTACTAAAAGTGGCAAAGACAAATTAAGGGAATCAACATCACGAAAGTGATTGGTTGTTTGACATAAGATAAAAGGGTCTCTAATAGTATTAATGAATTCAGTTGCACACAGTTGTCCTGCAGAAGAAGAGAATATCACTGATCACATCTGGTGAAAAGGTGCAGATGTAACTGTTGGCCTGTTTATGACCCGTCTGATCGTCTTGTGTTTCTTGCCCTGTCGGCCTTTGCCGCAGCGATGTTGGTGTTCCCTGGTCTGAGTGCAACATTGTTGTAGATGGCGGCCAAAAGCATAAAAATAGGACCCAAGTTTTAACAAATGAGAATTTTCCTTTAAACCATCCATCTGAAGGTGGTTTTTGCAGGAACACATATGGAGACTCTTACTCACAGCATCACAGTCTTACCCAGTTCACAGGCTGTACCCGTCCAGCCACTGGCACATGTACATTTTCCACTGGTCTTGTCACAGGTGGCTCCATTCTGACACAAGCAGCGCTGCCGACAGTCTGCTCCATAAAACCCTGCAGGGCATTCTGGGAAAGAAAAAAAAAACACACACGCACACAGGTTAAACCATCTTGTGGTCTCTTCTTTACCTGTTGTATCGATGATCACTTTGCTCTGTTGTGTAAACTCACCTTCTGTGCATTTGGGTCCGGTCCAGCCCGGTGCGCACACACACTGCCCACTGGCCGGGTGGCAGATGCCATTGTTACGACAGCTACAGGTTTGGTTACATCCTTCCCCATAGAAACCAGCAGGGCAAGCTGCCAGCAGAGAGACAAACAATATCACTACCTCTTCATGAACTCTGCTGATCTGCTGATCAAAAGTGGAAATTCCAGGGTCTGGTAAGTGATACAGGCCATAGCATGGGGAACATCAAGGCTGTACTTTCTCATGTGTGGCTGGGCTGGGTTTTCCCAAATAACTCTGAAACCAAGCAAGTTCTTGTTCTTGTTTGAGTTAGCATTAAAAAGACATCCTTGATGCGTTAATGCTGCTCCAGAAATGTCCTGAACAGAACAATCCGAGCCCTTGATTTCACCTTTTTTTTCCCACAAACTTAGAAAAATACCAGCACCTGTCAACTTTCTGAGGACTCAACACTCACTCAGGTTACAGAACGGACCGATCCAGCCAGCAGGACACAAACAAACTCCACTGACATGGTCACAGCTCCCACCGTTCAGACACAAACACTTCTCCTGGCAGTCCAGCCCAAAGAAACCCTGAGGACATGCTGAGACACAGACACACACATGTAAAGCCTACCTGTCAAGGGCATATACAAATATTCAGTAGGTGGATCTGTGTTCACGATCAAGCAACTCCTCTTACGCTTTTCACAGAAGGTTCCTGTCCATCCGACCTGACAGGTACAAGCTCCACTCACATGGTCGCACAATGCCTTGTTGTCACACTGACACCGATGGCGACAACCGAGACCAAACATACCCGCTGGGCACTCTGAGAAACAGAGAGACCATGTCAGGTTATGTTTGATACAGAATGACACAACAAAAGAACGAAAGAATGAAAAGTGGACTATTCAACCTCACCACACAGTTCCCTCTATTGTGTTCTGGACTTGGCTCTGGCAATTGGTTTATCAAGTGTTGTTGTCAATGTCAAGAATAAACTTTTAAACTCAATGTTTAAACCACTGTGGATGGAAATTCCTTCAAGTGCACAAAAAAAAAAAAAAAAAAAAGTCTTGAGAAATTCGAGCACAACTTCTGAGTTAACCATATGAGATGAACCATCAACAAAGGCAAACGGAAATATTAAAGTCACTATATGTAGGATTTGAAAGCTTTACTTTACTGGCGCCACCTGGTGGCAGAATGACAAGAACACAAACTCTGTTTGTACGAGGAAGCATCACTGATCATGTTTCCAGGATCAGTCTTGAGAATTGTCACGAATCCATACAAATTCCTCACCCAGTGACTCGAAGCCATGACAGAATTAACTTCCCTAAAGTCCGTAACAGAAACACCAGCTTACTCTGATGGCAGTGTGTTCCTGTGTAACCAGCCTCACAGTTGCACTGGCCCGTCACAGCGTCACAGCTGCCGTCTCCGTTTCTACAGTCGCAGGTTTCAGCACAGCCAGCTCCCCAGTGTCCTGCATCGCATGCTGCAACACAAACATCACATCTGTGTCAAATATATAATTTTATACAATATAAGATTTGTTTTCCAACACAATTCAGCAACGGATGTTTTCCACTACTGTCACCTTTCCTGCAGTTGTGTCCAGTCCAGCCAGGAGTGCAGGTACATCGCCCATTCACTGGGTGGCAGCGAGCGTTGTTTTCACACACACACTTCATTTGGCATCCTTGACCAAAACGTCCACTCAGGCACGCTGCAAATATTTAGAGAGTCAGGACTAATCTACCGTAAGAAACTCGACCAGATCGCACGAGAAGTTCCCATGACAGTTTCTTTTCTGTGATTCAGCCGTCAACTGAGGCTGAGAAGAGCCAGAGGTTGGTTTAAATGGAATTATATTTGTTCTTCCCAGTGAAAATATGTCCAAGCTGGTTTTCTGGGTGCTGGAGGATTTTAACTGACGACCACTGAGGGAAAACTACCCCTCTGTCCTATAGTATGTTGCTTAAATTTCTTGTCCAAACTGCACCACTGCATGAGTTAAATATTTCACAAAGCTGTCAGCTGGTTGACTGTTCAATGCTCAACTCAACCCCCCCCCAAAAAAAAAAAAAATCAGCACACAGCTGATACTCACAGTTTTGGCAGAGTCTTCCCATGAATCCTGGAGGACATATACACAATCCATTGTGTTTATCACAGGAGCCACCGTTCTCACAAGCAGGGCAGGTTTCTGTGCAGCCTTGACCCCAGAATCCCTCCTGACACACTGCCACAGATTCATTTTCATGTTTTTAGTTTATGTTATAATATGGGTGGTTGTTTTTATTGTGCAGCCAAAGATGTGTTTGCACTCACAGTTCTCACAGTGTTCTCCTGACGTTCCTGCTGGACACATGCATTGTCCCGTCACTTTGTCACATGGGGCACTGGTGCAGTTGCAGGGATGAACACAGCCTGTTCCAAACCTTCCCTCTGGACAGTCTGATGCAAGACACACAGCAAGGGCTCGTGTTAAAGCAGGGACAAAAACAAGAGTAAAGCATGTCCTCTGTAGGCCCTAAGCTACCTTGATCACAGTTCTCCCCGTGACGACCAGGAGGACACTTTCGTTGGCATTTTCCAGTCACGTGATCACAGGACACTCCTGGTGGACAGGAGCACTGCTTCTCACAGCTGGCTCCATATGTACCCGGGTCGCATTCTAGACACAGAGGGGGACAGAGCGAGTGCTTTCCTTGTTACGGCAACTAATACACACTGTAAATATACAGACCACAACCTGCTGTACACACTGACAACCACTCACTTCAAGCATTAGCACCTGAATGAAAGCAAAACTCAGAGATATCAGGACTCACAGTAAGTGAAAAGATGCCATGTCAACAAACCACTGACACAAAGGAAAATCTGATATCAACACTAACACTTCTGTTAATAATACACTTAGTAGGAAGCTATACCAAAGCAGCTAATTTAGACTCTTAAACTGATGTGACTTGGTCTTGTGTTTTTCCTGTGTCTCATTCTGCCAACATTGTGTGAATTACACTTTAAACTTCTGAAATTTTCTCAATGAAGGAGGAGGCGAAGATGAGACTTTCTAACCTGAGACACATTATTATTCAATAATAATGCTTTATTATGTCTCTGTTTCATCATTATCACCACGACTACAGTACATTTATGTCCTTTTGATTATCAGACAGTGTGCCCACCTTCCTTGCAGGTATCGCCATGGTAACCGGCTTTACAGATGCAGGTGCCATAGCGACGGTGACACTCCAGAGTGCTGTGCTGGACACACTGACACTCCTCAGAGCAGCCTGGTCCGAAGGTCCACTTAGGACATGCTGGAGGACGAAGAGAAAAGACAAAGGAAAGGAGTCCGATCGTGAATGATGTGTATTTTATCACATTTACTGATTTATCAAGTAAAAGTGAGGGACAACACTAAAACTCTAAACACTAAAGGAGACTTTGGTTTAAGTACCACATCTATTTATTAAGTACAAGAGGATCAAGTCAAGAAGTGCAAAAAAGCACGTTAGGGGGTTCAAGGTTGAGGAGAGGAGGTGCTCTTGGAAGAGATGCATTTTCAAGAGATTCTTGAAATGAGAGAGAGAGAGAGAGAGAGAGAGAGCAAGAGAGAGAGACCCCAGTTCTGACTGTAGCTTGTTCCACCATCTGGGAATCAAAGATGAGAACAGACTTGATAGACTGCTATTGCCTTGTGTGCAGGGATGGCAATGCCAGATGACATTCCTTCTTTTTTTTTTAATATATGCCTGCACTGTTGAGTTCAAGTAGATGGCGGTGACCCAGAAGTCAGTGATTTGGGCGGCCATGTTTATCCAGTGCAAGTCAGTAAGTAGCAGAGTCATACTAGACCAGACGGGCTGCCATGTTCTCGACCATCTGTAAGGGTTTGATTGCGCATGAAGGGAGGCCCATTAGAAGAGCCTTGCAGTAGTTCAGCTGTGAGATAACCAAGGCCTTATTTTTCATTGTTTTTGAGGGTTGTTAGGTCAAAACAAACAGTGTGAAAACATTATTTTGGGCTCTAACAAACCAAAAAATATATTAATCAAGGAAAAAGCAGATGAATCGATAATGAAAATAACAATTAGTTGTAGTCATACATACAAGATAATTTAACACATATACTGCTTTTAAAATGCGGCTTTTAACTTAATGCATCAGTACTAATAATCTTACAGGGGACATTATATTGTACTGATAATACTTTAAGTACATTATTCTGATTATACTTGCACACTTTCACTTAGTAAAGTATCTGAATATTACGACATCAATATGTTATTAAATGTGGAATGGAAAGCTGCAATGCTAGTGTGATTCTTGGGTCCTGACCAAGTACATGTGTGATGTTATGAATGGGACTTACGGAGGTGACAGAAGCGTCCGTACAGTCCAGGGTCACACAAACAGGCTCCGTACGTACGGTGGCAACGTCCATTATTTGCACAATTACATTTCTTGTTGCACTGCTTTCCATAAAAGCCCTTAGGACAACCTGCACGGGCAAAAGGAAACAAATCAAAATACACTTCAGATGTTTTCATTAAAAAAGAAAAAAAAAAAGAAAGAAAAAAGGGGAACATTTTTTGCATCACTCACCGTCCTGACACAAGTCTCCACTGACTCCTGGCGGGCAACGGCAGCTCCCAGCGACAGGATCACAGCTGGCACCGTTTTTACACTTACAGTGAAAGGAGCAGTTTTTACCAAAAGAGCCCTCAGGACACGCTGCGAGAGTTAAACGTAAAAGGGTCAATTAGCGCTAAAATCTCAGGACTGACAGTAGTGACATTATACACATGAGCGTCGCTGTGTGTTGAGCCGGTCCTCACTCACTCTGGTTGCAGACGATGCCCGTCCATCCATCGGGGCAGTCGCAGCCATTCTTCCACACATTACATTTTCCTCCATTAGAGCAGTCATCGCATGTCAAACTGCAGTCGTTCCCAAAAGTGTCGTCCAAGCACACTGCAAACAACAGAATTCAACACAGACACTTTTATCACATTTCAAATGTATTCACTATGTTTGACCCTCTAGAATGTGCCAAACTAGAATATAGTATCTGTTTCTCGACTTTTCAGGGCACAACACTGGCTGCATGTCAGATGGTTATCATTTTGTCAGTGTTGACAGGTTATTACCACTTTCACTGAAGTTAAGAGTGTAGTTATACACAGATCTAGAGCAATTAATCAATTGACAAAAAATGAATTGGCAACTATTTTGATACTCAGGTAATAGTTTTGCATTTCCAGCTTCTTAAAAGGCAGTATTTGATGCATTTATTTATATATATGAAAGATTAACATATGTGGCCTGTTTTATCAGACATTTTTACTATTTTCTGTTTTGTAGACAGATAAAATAATTGTAGATTATGTTGCCACCTCTTTTTAATGCTTTATTCTTTACTTTATAGTCTGTTGTTTAAAAACTTTCTCGTTTTTATTTTTATCTTTTTTTTAAATGTGCACTTCCTCTTTACATTTGTTTAGTTTAACCCTATGAGCTCATGTGTGCTGCTGACAGAGAAAGCGACACTGTTTTACTTGGTTATCCAATCTAAATTAAAGGCATTCACATCTGGTTTTTATTTTTTGTTGTTTTAACAGTGTTAAATGTGACCCACATTATGTTCACCTGGAAATCATATTCTTCATTGTTTTATTTTCTATGTACACTGGATGCAGACAAATTCCCCTTAGGTACAATGACATTTATTTAGATCTATTTGTGGTTTAGAGTCAATATTGAGGTGACACTGCAACTTTCAGTGAAGTAACTTGACATGTTCAGGTACTTTGTACAGCAGGAGTCTATAACATCCTGCTTCAAACCTCAACCAACTGCCTACATGCCAGAGAAGCTGTGGTGTTAAAGTATGTGTGAGCAGTCTGGGAGCATGAAGCACAACAATTACCCCCACTGTGTGCTCTGTTCCTGTCTGCAGTAAATAATTCTGTCAGACAGCTTCACCTCCTGGAGTCACACTCAGGTAATCAGATACAGGTTGAGGTTCCTGTTGATGATAATGGGTGGTTCGTGGTTTGGGAAGAAACCCACCAAACTTCTCTGCCAGGTTACTCTCAGCCCTCAGCTCCCCCTCATCATCCTCATAGTCGTCATAACGCTCCAGAGGTTGGCTGTAGTCCTGCAGCAAAGTGAGCTGGGGGCGAATGAGAGGCAGCTCCATGGCACCTCCGCTGGAAAGGGCCTCAATTGCATCTTCCAGCGCTATGGAGCAGTAGACAGGAAGAAAGGAAATTACACACACAACAAACTCACAAAAAGATATACATTGCAAGTCATTTAGTTTCTTGTCTCTTTTTGAAAAATGTTTTTCAAAACAAGTATTTTTTTTCTAATAATCAGATTTCTTAGCTTGACTTGGGTTGACCGATATCACCATGTTACTAATGGTTTTAAAGTCCAATACTTTACTTCTCCTGTGTTTTATTTGAAGTGTTGAGAGCCATAAGAAGATGTATTTGTGGTTTTGAGAACCAGAAACCATTTAAATCCATTTACATCAAGGCTTTTCTCTGGAGATCTAGTGACAACAGGTCAGTGGGCGGGGCTTGGGGCATGGCTGAAATAAGGTAAATGTTTTGTGACGTCACAAAGTAACAGAAGTCCTAACAGCTGGTTTTAAGGCTCAGTTGCTGAATACAGGCTGTGAGCATCTCTCTAAGCGATTTGATAATTTCACAGTATTGACAAATTATGTATGTCTTTAAAACACATTAGACATTTTCTCCATGAAAGGTTGTTTTACTTCACCAAAACTTTCCAGCACTCCTTCCCAGCTCTAATGCAACATGCTGTCAGTGGCATAGTCATTTTTCACTGAAGGAAAAACTTTAAATAATAAAATGAATGATGGATGAGTTTAAGTTCGCTGTTTAAGTTTCAGAGCCCTAGTGTGGTTCATGCTGACTCACTGTCACACTGTTATGTCTCACTGGAATAGAAAAGAGCCATTGTTTATTAGTGTGTTTTTAACCACTATGACACCTGAATAACTGCTTATCTTATTTTTTTTTCAGTTGTGGCTCAGAGTCAGACTTGTTCAGATGGTACGATTCCTGTTACTTCCAAATGAGTACAAGCTTTGAGTTTCAACACAAAATCCACCCCAAGTCTCAGCAATTCACTTCACTCACAATTTAGACTAAATGACTCAGTATGCATGTAGGATGTTTTTTGCAGTAGGACAGAAACAGTCTTCAAGGTTTTCTGATGGCATGTGTCTGATGCAATTCCCACTCACCCCCCGCCCCCCTTCCCCCTGATTGCAAATACTCACGGATGCAGGATTGCCGGTCCTCGTCCAGACGGAAACCCCGACGGCAGAAACACTGGAAGGAACCCGCACTGTTCTGGCATGTGTGATCACAGCCGCCATTAGCAGCCAGACACTCATCTACATCTAAACAACACAGACACAGCACTGGCTCAAATGGGAGACACTGAAGAAAGCCAAATCTATTTAGCTGAACTGTGCTCACTTTACACGTTAAACCAAAACAAAGGCAGCATTGTGCATGTTTGTGTTGATGTCATATGAGTCAAACTGGAACTCGTCCCACTTCAACTGAAATAAAAATTCTCTCTCAGAAAAGCGTGAGTGCCATCCACTGTTGAGCTGAGAGCTTAACATACCATCACAGCTACAGCCGTCTGAGTTCAGCCTGTAACCTGCGGAGCAGTAGCATTCATAACCCCCGGGGTAGTTGGTGCAGTCCTGCTCGCAGCAGGAGCTCTGCTCACCACACTCGTCCACATCTGCCAAACACAACAAGCAAAAAGACAAAAATTATGATCCGGCCACAGTAATACGCTCCACTGCTCGCTGAGAGAAACATTTTATGAGATAATGTAAATTGTACAAGTTTAACAACCAGCAAAGATCAGAGTTACTTCCTTTTTCCTTCATAAACTCTGACTCAAGTCAATGTTCAGTTCTGTAGAGTATATTATCCTTTACTCTAGACCAAAAGGCCATTATAGAATCTAAACACTAAAGTTTACTACACACAAGATTATTTAAAAAAAAAAAAAAAACACTTTCTGTTCTCACTTCAGAGGCTCTGTGGAGTTTTATAATGTAGGCATAATTAATATTGGGTGAACATTTACACTATGACTGAGCTGTCCTGTGCAGGGATAGCAGAACCAGTAAAGAAGATTTTTCCAAACATTTATTTTACACATTTATCTATAGTTATTAGTTTCCTACAGTTAGTGCAATGTTAGGTTAGTCGAAATGCGTAAAATCAGTCTACAACATAGTCTCATAGGTAGGATGATGCTCAGATAAATTATTTTAATTATATCATAATAATATCAATCCAACATTATATGTTCTCATTCAGGGGCGACCTGATAGCTGAGCGGTTAGGGTCCATACCGTGTACACACAAATGCTCTAAGCAGACAAGCACCTGGTTCAATTCAGTGGACGCTTCCCTGTATTCCCCCCTCCCTCTGTCCCATTTCCTGTCTGATAGTGGAGGCATATAATCCTCCCCAAAAGATTTCCCATTGCATCCAAATCCATTTTAATCTCTTATCATGTGTGTTTTAGCTCTCAGTAGTTTCAATGACAATTTAAGGGCTGAAATTCTTTCTAAATGAAAACAATAGATAGAAAAAGAAAGGAAGTATTTGGATGACGTATAGGGCAAGTCAAATCTGAGAGGTTATGAATGAGATTAATTTACCCAACATACTGTGTGTTTTGTGCTTTATTTAGGTAAAATTGCACAGAGAAATATTCTACATGAGGACTGATACCATGTTAAAGTTCTATTTGGGGCAACTGCAAGGAAATGGTGCAAAGATCACCACCTACTCTGAGTTCATGGCTAGACATGAACATTATGTACAACATGGAAAGACTCAAATTGTGGTCTGAGAATTCAAAAAGCTGAGTTCAATGAAAAGTGGACGGCTTCAAAATGGATCACAAAAACACTTCTGAAACACTTGCATACAGACTGAGAAATGTTCAGCTGTATCAACAGGTCAAGGCTGAACACCCCAGCGATCTCAATGTTTCATAGCTCATAAGAAAATAAAAAGTGATTAATTGAAGTTAAAAAAAAAAAAAAAACTACATCTAAAGTGAAACCAGCTGTTTAACCAGTCATAAACACTAATACACACAACTCCATTTATTATATAATTCAATATGCTGTTTCTGTGTGTGTTCACGAGTGCTGACATGATGCATCAGAAGGTATTATATCTTGTTAAAGGATGTTAAATGTGACTGCATTGCGATTTCTTACCAACACAGGTTTTAAGGTCATCATCTAGTCTGTAACCATGGTTACAGGAGCAGGCGGGCCCGTTTGTTGAATGCTGGCAGTGATGCGAACAGCCGCCATTGTTGTTCTCACAGCTGTTCACAATCTCCATCTCGATTCCTGTCATAAATTGACGGTGAGAGAAGCATATGTTGCCGATAAAAGGACAAAAATATCAAGTATCAACTTAATATATACTGAGATAAGCGGGTTTAAACTGACTGTAACACTGTCTTCCATCAGATCCCAGCTCATAGGCCGTGTTACACACACAGGCGTAAGAGCCCAGAGTGTTGTGGCAGCCATGAGCACAGTTGGCTTCTTCTGTCTCACACTCATCAATATCTGTGACAAAAGTGCGTAAAAAATGAATTATAAGGAGAAATACATCTGGTCAGCACAATTCTATTTGCATTTTCCACCAATCCATCTCCTCACAAATGAAAACCATCTTTCAACACATTTTTTAACTCAGTATTAGTTGATACTGACAGTGGAAACATTGGCTTGCAAACTCTGTGCCATCTTTTCGCTTACAAAATTATACGCCATACATGCTTTAATCATTTATAGGATGTTTTATGATCTGCATATATGTAGTTCTCTCAAATTCATCTTTATTTTCCAACACTTGTGAAAGAGTTACCGGTCAAATTACCTTCACACGTTTTCCCGTCTTCAGCCAGGATGTAACCGACCTTACAGTCACAGTGAGCCTTGCCACCATCAACTCGACACTCGTGCATGCAGCCTCCGTTTTGATCTGCGCAGGGGTTCTGCACTGTAACACAAAAAGCTCACACACTCAAACAGAAAATCCACATGATGTCAATCATTAGGGAATGATTCTGGCACATTGGTGGAGAAAACTGTAAAAGCTGACTCTCTACATCTTGTTGCAGAGTATGTGGAGAGATTTGAATGAAACACTCTTCACCTCCACCTTGTCTCTTTATCTCGTTTGACTTGTGTAAGCTTGTTTAGCATCTGGGATGTGAACCTTCAGCTCTGCAGAAATTAGGGGAAGCTGTTCACAGCCAACAATTACAAAGTAAAAGCATCTAAAAGACAGTGATTCAAAATACATCTGACATCCTGTCAGATAATTACATCTGGCAACAGACACAGACAGTATGTTTTTAATGTGATTATCAAATCTTCAGGTTCACACCTCTATAATCTTCCAAAGTAGTTTTATTGGCACTCTTTCCTTAGTGATCCATTCATTTATCATTCCTCCTTTCTGTCTTGTGTCGAATGTGCATTCAGAGTTTGGAAACTAGGGCACTCACGTTTACAGTGCTTGCCATCCTCTGCCAACACGTAATTCGGCTTGCAGCGGCAGCGGAAATGAGCGGCAGACTGCTGCACGCAGTACTGTTCACATCCTCCATTGCTGATGGCACATGAATGGACAGCTAAAAGGGCAACAAAAGGAAAAAATCATTCCAGAGACAGCAACAATCAGATGCAGCGATATAAACAAAGAAAGTCACATAGAATTCATTTTTAAAAAAAAAAGAAAAGAAAACAAGAAATCAGGCATCTTGACAGAAAAAGATTACTTTTCAAATGTCTAAAGTGCAGCTAAATATTGGTCTGAATTGCTTCAGAATTTTCTCTCAGACAGGCCACGACCACTGCACTGTCATTCCCACATGACGTCCAGAGGAAAACCTCTGAGGACTGCTACGATCTGAGACATGAGAGTTCAAATCACCACCTAAGGGCCAACAATCACAGAGAGATTTGAATGGCAGGGCCTCTGCGGTGGACAACACTCGTCCACTAATGAGGTGGAGGTCAGAGCCAGCTCAATCATCTGTGCTTCCCTCTCCCGTAGCAACAGATGAAACCCTGGTAGACGGGCTGGACTCCATCTGTTCAGAGAAAAACAACAGGTAGAGGCCGAACAGCCCGGCATTCTCAAAGATAGTGTTTTTCATACTTGAAGACTTCAAGATCCATCATCACAAGTACACGTCAAACCGCAGAGTGGTTTCCAGCTCAAATATTATGCAGCCACACGCTAAGTGTGTGGGATACATCTGACCTCTGCTGGCAGATCAAGAGCTGGATAAGACGAGCAGAGCTGCGATTGAATTGATTTGAGAACATCTGGACATCTTCTTTGTCTCGCGATGACTGTGTGCTGATTGGTATGTGCTGTCTTTTATCCAGTTTGTATGGTGCAGAGCGAATATGTGAAAAATGAATCCTGTTACTTATATGAAAAGCAAGATTTCAGAGTTCAGTGCTGGATTCATTTGTGAACATGGACACATTTTGCAGCTTGCAACTGCACAATGTGAATGTGACTGTCTCACTCGGTCCACATGTGCACCCAGGTTATTAGTGAAATCAGTCTTTTCCTTATGGAACAGCTGACACACAAGCGCCTCTCAGGGACAGTTGGGTCCCAGTATCTGCTCTATAAGACAATGAAACTACTTTGCCTCATGAAGCCAAGAAATACACAATGATTTCCACTCTAAATGTCAGACAGGACACTCTGTATACATTCCTGGCTCCAGAAACCAGTGCCAGGTTTATGCTCTTTCCTCTATCAGCTTTTGGTCTGGCATGACAGACACAACGCACAGGGTCTGTGTGAACACTGCAGAGGTCAAGAGTGATCAGATAACACAGAGATTTAAGAAATGAAAGTTTATTTCAGCGTTTAAAGTAGAATTTACTGGAGAGATTCATAGACCATGGCTTTCCACCGTCTCTCAAAATAATAGTGTCACTTTGTTATATTGGAAATACTTATTAAAATAATAATAATAATACAAAGATGGTGAATTTCAAATGACTTATTCTTTCTCCTGATTTTATCTTTGTCGTAATTAAAACATTCTCATGAAAGCTAGCACCTTTCACCAGCACATTCAACTCAACCAAAAATTTGTTTGTTGGATCGAGATTTAAGTTAATTCTTTATCTTGGAAACAGTAGCTGACAGAACAGTCTCACCATGCGGTCCAACTCTGAAATCCTCTGCACAGATGGACTTTGCAGTCAGGTGCTACAGATATTTTAACAATGCACCTGTCGGGAAAACATTACAGGTGTGACACAGTGAGATCCAAATCATGTGATCATGTGAAGAACTCTTCTCCCTTGGCTTAAAGGATGAAGATTAGAGTTCACTCCTCCCCCTTTTTTTGGGTTTTGAGTTAAGTTTTTTTTTTTGGTGCATTGGAGCTGTTTTAGTGCAGTGATTAGCAAAGTCTTCTGTTCAAACCCCAGACCTGTGACCATTCTGTGTAGAGTTTGCACGTTTCCCTGTGTCAGTGTGGGGTTCCTCCCACAGGCCAAAGACATGTAAATTAGGTTAATTAGTGACTTGAAATTGCCAGTAGGCGTGAGTGTGAATAGTTGTGTGTCTCTAATATGTCTGACTTGGCAACGTGTCCACGGTATTTTTTGATCCTTTATTATCACTAGACATTAGAGAGATGCCAGAGAGGTGACCTGATCAGTAACTATTTGGATAATCAATAAACTGATATTTGTCAAGAAAAAATAAAAATACTTCTTCATTGTCAGGATTTACTGCTTTACTTTGTCCCATCTGAACATAAACTGGTAAATAGGTTTAGGTTCTGGATCTGATAATAAAAGATAAATGTTCCTTGTACAAATGTTCTGCAGGAAAACAAGGAGCTTCAACCACAGAAAACAGCTTCAAAAACATCTTCTACAAGATCCACACTGTCGGGAATTAAAAAGGCACAAACTGTAGTCAGCCTGGCTTCACCAGCAAATGTTGAACCATTTCACAATGGGGCTTTTTCCCAGAATCAAAAGGGTCATTTAGTGCAACATCGTGAATGTGGTTTATATGATTAGGTGCCCATGTCAAGAAGCATATGTAGCTGAACGTGAATGAAATAATAACCAAAAAATAATAACCACAATAAAACCTTCTAGCCTTTCATACGAAACAGTGGTTCATTGTATGTGTCAGTACTGAACAAATGATTTTGCTTTAAGTGTCCTCAGACTATCCAGACTATCCCCGTCAACATGTTGTAGTCGTTAGTTGATGTTATCCTTTTATGCTGTATTTGCAGCTTTGTCATCTGGATGGAGCCCATCAGACGAATGCAGTGATGTATTTGCACATCATCTTGACAAATGTAAATCAAAAATACAAGCAGGGCCACAAAGTGGGAACGCTACTCACCTAGGCAGGTGCGTCCGTCCACATGCAGGCGAGAACCCGCATGGCATTCACAGTAGTAGGAGCCCCTGGTGTTGACACATCTGTGCTGGCAGCCTCCATTATGGACCAGGCATTCATCAATATCTGTTGGGAAGAAGATAGAAAAGAGAAAGACAGAGGCAGACAGAAGGAGAGAGACGGGAGAGAAATGAGCATAATTTGCCTAAATCCTCTCATTAGGAAAAAAAAAATTGGTCACAAGAATAAAGCCCACATGAGTTGCCAAGCTGAGAGAGGAATTTAATGCAGGCTTCAGGATAAAGATGAACCCCAAGAAGAAAGAGGATGATGGATGAGAAGGGAAAGTATTCTACAAGAGCATTGCAGCTCAAACAAACAAATCCCCCATGTGGTAACAACTACTGAACATTTAAAACCAAATTTAAATTCCTTTGCTTCTTGTCAAAGTCCCCTGGGTGCAGCAAACATATGGAAACTTAAATCAGAGGATGCGAAACATACACATTCCTCTCAGCTGAGCGTTGAGATTATAAACAAATAAAAGAAGGGGTTCTTCATCTGAGAAAGTAGTGGTGAGTGAAACACGACCAACTCACTGTGCTTTCGAATCAAACAAGCTGTGTTCCTAAACGCTTCTTATTTCAGGGGTCAGAGACTAATAAATTGTTTTCCAAGTTCCACAGCAGACCCCCTATGAGCTCTGAGCCGATTGTTTGGTCTTCTGCTAACAGCCCGTCTGCCGCCATCATCATCAGCAGCAAAATTAGGACACAAAGTCAAAACCACCTCCCCTCCAAGCAAGTGGCATGTCACCAGTTTGCTTCAACATTTGCTAAAATTATCTGGAGAAGTCAATGGAAATGTTGCTGACTGAAACAAGTGACGTGGCACATTAAATAGGTGAGTGTGAATAGCTCCTGGCTGCAGGTAGAGGTCTGCAAAAACAGCTAACACATCATAAAAGATTATTAGTCAGCGCCAAGTTAAATGTCTGTTTGGGAAACGTGTTGTTCAGTAGAGTCTTGACTCTAGGCAGCTAGTTTCAGCAACAAGCATTTCAAGAATTCCTGTGAAAAAGAACTGGTTTTATGTGTAATATGGTGAATATTAGTTTGATTTATTTGTCTTCAGAGATTGACCATCTCACCAGAGACCACACATTTTGTCTTTAGGCAGTGTGTGTAAAGGAGTCATTTAACAGCTCAGTATAAACAAACCCCATAAATAATTTCTCAACATTCATCACAGTGCAAACCTCCTCCCTCCAAAGAATAAATAGACAGACTTGTATTCTTAGCGGGGTGAGTAATCTACACATTAATACATATATACAATCGCCTTGAAGCTTGCCACACAGTCAACTTAAAGGACAAAATGCTCACTTGCTGCCTGATATATCCCACCTACTGACAGGTAAATTTTGATAAATATATCAACATTTATCAATATATATCAGTCATGATATATATTGATATATCTCCATTATAAAAGCTAAAGTGAGGAAAAATAACTGTGCCAAACTGTGTCCAGACATATACCTGCTACATCATTAATGATTCTCACATAGATGTTAATACTTGTTCATATTATTATCTATTTTGTATGATTTGATTTTCTTCATTTTCTTTTTGTTGTCATTTATTTTGATGGTGTTTTTATCTTTCCATTCCGATGTTCATTTACTTTTACTTTTCTTGTTTTACTGAGACAGTGATTTTAAATGATTTTGTGTGAACCCTGAGAAGACTAGCAACTGCGCATTGCCTTTAAAGTTGCCATTACAGACCTTTTAGCAAACAGTTTCTTATTTACTCATTCAGATACATAGCAACTTTAGCAGGTAGATTGTGTTTCTGTCCACCTTGTGAATACAAGTCAATTTTTTTTGCCTCCTTTTTTGCTCTGTTTTTGGCCTCCACCATGTCCTGAGGGAAATATTTGGCCATTTAGTTACTAAATGTTCAGCTGTGTTTACAAGCCAGTATGTCTGCTGTTGGATGCTTTGGGCAGGATGCAGATGGTTTATAGAAGAGTATGTTTTTAACTGTGGGTTTGTCAACCTCATTCACATTACATGTAATAATTTTATTCCTTGTTGATATAAAAATATTGATATAATATAGCAGCTATGTTTTTCATGCCAGTGAATTAATAAGAACCTCCATAGTGCTCATTTGAGGTGGAGACAGTGCAGCAGCCTCACTGTGCACAAGACACATGCTCCCACTGCAAACACTGTGCTTCACACATAAATTAGATCTTTAGAGTTATGGCCCCAAAGCCCCATAACTCTGGTATTATGGTACAGGAAGTAGAGAAATTTTTAATAATAATTCTACTATTCACAGTAAAAGGAAGGACGGGATTAGGATGAGGACAATAAGGCAGTTTATGAGCACGAGGGGGACACTAAAATCATGGATACAGTGAAACCTGTCCAAGACAGTTGAATTACAGAAATATCCTTCAACTGATCCACTATGGTGTTTGGGGCAGATATGGGCTTTCCTCTTTCTTTGTCTCTCTGCTGCCAAACTTCAGCTTCCCTTCATCCAGGAAAGCTGGCAGGAGCTCTCCTTTAATTTTTCCATCTTCGCTGCGTTGCCGTCCTTTGGTTTGGTTTTTCATGAAACCTCTCCAGCGTTGCGGAGCTCCTGTTCTTCCGTCAAATGCAGTGCACAGTCAGTGGTTTCCACGTCCAGAACATGATCCCTCTCAAGCTTGGAGCCAAAGCCTCAGCAGTCGTTTGGCTTTTACAGAAGACACATTAATTCCTGCCCACAGCCACCTACAGCACAGTGTCATCTGCATGGAAAACTGTTATGGTTGGTTTCCGATAGGCAGTTTATTTATTGTGAGCAGAAAATAAATATATTCTGAACAGTCTTGATTCATCTCCAAGACTGACATCTAGGTAAAGCAGCAGGGGGATTATCAGCAATAAGGCAGTAATGCATGTAGAACATGTTTCATCATGTGCATTTATCCCAAATCACTGCAGTCATGCCGAACATGAAAAGAAATATTCCATCATAATAATATTGACTGAGAGTGTATCTGGTATGGAGCCCTGTTTGTGTTAGCATTACAAAGCATCTCTCATGATTCGTAGTTAATGTTTTCATGTGCTCTAATCTGTGTTGATAAAAATGATCCTCCTCTGCTCTGATCAGAGACCAAGCTATCTGGACAGTGCCAGATAGTGTGTACAGGAGACTCATTATCAGTGGGATAGATTAACCAGTCTGCCTGCATGACCCATCACATACAAGCACTCACTACCGTGAGTACATATGAAAAACCTTGTAGATATAATTCTTTAAAATTACACCATTGGTAGGATTTTCTGCATTTTTGAAAAAGTAAAATAAACCTGTTGTAAAAGTAAAATGGCAGCATCATTTTTCCAGTGTTTGACAGATCATTTTCTCAAACTAAGACTTCTGGAGACAGGGACAGTGCAGCTGTGAAATCGTCACTTACCTGCTGCCAGGTGTGCCTGGTTATAGCCATGGTATCCATGGTAACAGTGTGGCCTATAGCAAATCCTTCTATAGTAACTTTGTGGATAGTTTGCAGCAGATGTCAAACATGCCATCGCTTCAACTGATACCAAGAGGAAAAGCCACCATCCTGATGACCAAGCCATGGCTGGAGAATAAAGTCTCACAAAATATTCAAAGTGGAATTTTCAGGTTTAAAAAAAAAAAAAAAAAAAAAAAAAAATCAACCGCAAAAAATAAATCTATTATTTCCCTGAATGACCAGTTCTCCAGTAAGGACTCCTGCTAGGTCTCACTTACTCTGCTTTCTGATTTTTCTGTCTCCCTCTCTCCCTCCATCTCCCTCTCAGTTTCACCCTCCCATCTACCAAATCTAAATGTCCATCACTTTAAAGATCCTCCCCCCCCACACACACACACTCTTCCCTCACCCAACCTCTCTTAAACACTAATGGTACATGAACTGCAAATAACTAATTCAGCATTTAAACAGCCAGCAGTGCTTTATTTCTCCCCCTCAGCGATTCACCACATATTGCTATTGTGCCACTAAATTTTCCTGCCTCTTCAAAGAAGATTATGGGATAAAAAAGTGAGAATTTATGACTGCACATCATTCAGGTGGTGAAGAACAAAGAATATGAACAGACTAAAGGATGTGCCCTTGATATTTTTCTTTTGATATTGACATGAATAAAAAAGAAAAAAGAAAAAAAAAGAAAAACCTGCCACCAAAGGAACGCCAAATTTGATAAGTGCCAGAAGTCAAATTCAGTATTTTTAATCCAAACATCTGAGAAAGGAATGAGCCTTGCAGTGAAATCGTCTATTCAGGAGCTAAGCGCTGTGCTCTCTCATCCGTTGCCAACACATACATCCAATCACAGCAGCAGGACAACAACAGCTCCTAAACCACAAAGCATGTTCAAGGCTACGATCGCTTCCCTCAGCTGAACAGCAACCTCTGCAACAGGCAGTGACTACAAGTTCTACTTCCTATGACTTTTCCACCATATAATGCAACATTAGAGCTTCTATAACATGCGCCTACACTGTCATTACATCAGGCCACAACAATCTGAGGTGTACTCAAGCTCAGCCAGACCAGCAGAAACTGATATGGATCCTTTCTGTGACGCCACATGCCAAGATATTCACAGTTCTACACAAGTCACACATAAAAATGCATATTTGTGCAGACATCAGAATTATGAGGACAATGATGCCAGCCAGGTGAGAAGAACCAGCAGCTCTCTGAAGCATGGAAAACAGACGATAGGCTCACAGCCAGAAATGGAAAATAAAACACCACAGTAAAAAAAAAAAAAAAAACTCCATAAAACACAAAAAAAAAAAAAAAAAAAAAAAAAAAAAATCAAAGAGAGAAGCCCAGCAACAGTGAGATGTTTTCCTTTAAAAAAAAAAAAAAAAAAAAACTGTCCTGCTCTCACGGTTGGAAAACGTGTCTCATCGTTACAACAGGTGGCAAGAACTGGCAGAACATTACCACCACCTTCACGGTCGCGTTGATCTGAGCTGTGAAGTTCATTTGGCGTGACAGCTAAAATGTTGTCACGATTATACTGCACACGGCATGACAGCGGTTGATGTTGGCCTCTCCTACACCGATCTGTGCCATTTGCATCAATGCAGCTTATTCATACAGAATTAAGAATATAAATGCACAAAAAAAGGGAATTTGACCAGAATCTTAAATGTAGGCGAACTCACCACAAGGGATTAAACTGCAAATTTGTTTCTGTTTCTATTTTTTGTACCAAACAAAAGATGTATTTGTTCATTTCTTGTTAATGTCAGCAGTATCGGCATATTAACACACCACATCAGATGTCTTTCATTGAAAAAAAAATATTGCACATTGCCAAGGACAGGAATCCCCCAAAGTATTAATGTTGTGTGCTGTCCAACTCCCCTGAATCATTTATTTTTTATAGCTAACTGAATGGATGTTGCCTCTCATCCAGACTAATATGGGCTTTGAGCTGCAGCTCTCCCAGCTTCAGGCTGTCGTGAAGAAGGAACGCTGATCGCCCTCCACAGACGCACTGCACCCAGCTTATTTTACCTCTGTTAATACTCCTGCCATTTGCAGATAATTAGCACTAATGCTGTGGATTGCTGTTTTCCTCCAATATACACCAGTGGCAGGGGGCAGTGAGCTATGAAAGCCAGCTGTGACAATGTTCCCATCCACTCTACTAATAACCGTGACCTAGATCAGATCTCTCACTGGTTCCTCCAGCAGACATCCGTGCTGCAGCAGAGCACTCCAGAGTCTCTCCTCTAGGCTTGGCCACTGCACAGAGGAACCATTACTCTGATTAAACCAACCACTCGCAAATCAAAAACATCAAACTCTGATGGAGCAAAAAGAAATCTCATGGGAAAATGTTGGGAAGAAGCTCAGTTTTGGTTGAGCTGTGGCTAAAGGGGCAATAGGCTTCTTGATAGAGTGGTAGCTACACTGTTGTGCAGTCTTGCATAACTCAGACTATCTAGTCTGAGTTTATTATTATTATTATTATTATTATGAGAACAGCAGAAGCCAAAAGGATTTGATCATCTTCAATGTAAAAAGTCTGATCCTGGTTCATTTGAGTTTAAATGAACTGGGTCTGATGTTCACCAACACAAAAACTCCATTAATGGCAACAGAAATATAAGCAAATAAATACAGAATAAAAGATCTAAATCATTTTGTCAGCCCTGTGAATGTTAGGGACATGCACCTTGATCAGAGTGAGGTGAGACTTGAAAGTAAAATCAAATCAAATTCAATCTGTGCAAAAGTGACAAAATAAAACATTACACTGGCTAATATTTCACTAGTGTGACAATATCTTGGGATCTTTTGAAGATATTTACCCACATAACATTTTAAGAAAACAGCACTCAGCTAGAAAAGTTGAGTAACAGCAGAAAAGCTGTATCAGACAACATTAAAAGTGAACATTAGGATGACTGGAACCCTAATATATCTCCTGTCATATCTAATAGCGTATTATAATATCCTCCATTGATTATGCATTGTATTTCAGTAAAGCTGGAGGAGGCACCAGAGAAAGACACAGGAGTCTTTCATTTCAATTCAGCTCATTATCATCAAAGATACAACTACAGTGCAGCCATTTCTGTCTGAGTGACACAGAGACTAATGCTCTAATGCTTTTACATCCAGGAGGCTTGACTCTTGTACAACTGATTCAGATCTCTGACTCTGAGTGCTGACTAAGACCAGAAGGAGAGAACACATTACACCTATTTGAAAGTCCTGACTCTGGCTGCCTTTCAGTTTCCCACTTTTCTTCCTGTCTATAAAGCACTTCATGGTCTTGCACCAGCAGACTTATTTAATATGCTTCTGATCAATGAATCAGGAAGCTCACAGGTCAAGTATTTTTGTTCCAAAGAGCAAACTTAATTATTACGCTCCAAACCGCTGGAGCAGCCTGAGGATCTAAAAACAGCTGAAAGTGCTGATACCTTTAAACGCAAACTTAAAGCAGGCTCTTGATTTGAAAGTTTTACGGTCATTGTTTATTTTATTTAATCACATATCTTATTCTATTCATGTTTAAAAATACTTCATCCTCATGCCTCATCAATTATTTGTCACTATTTTATTTATTCTATAATTTTTTTTGTTTTATTTTATTTAGGTATGGTGAAATTATTATTCTAACTACAGAAGATATGATACAACTTTTTTAGAGGATTAAATTTACTGCTCATGACAGGCAAAAATTCACAAAGTGCCCCTTTAAATTGATAAAGAGCTTAGCTCAGCAACAAAACAAAAAAGTTCTCACCTTGACACGTTTTCCCATCTTCGTTCAGTTTAAGTCCAGAAGGACACCTGCAGTAGAAACTTCCGATGGTGTTACAACACAGAGCCTCACAGCCGCCATTAGTCTCCTCACACTCATTCACATCTAATGGGGAGAAATGAGGACAAAGTCAATTTTGCTGCTATTAAAACCAGAAATAAGGAAGAACAAAAAGCAGTAAAAGATGTTTAAAATGCTCAGTTTTTTTCGTTTAAAACAGCAGTGGGCTTAGTTTCTGACCAGCAAAGATGAAGGAAGAATGCATCTTTTTGGTTTTAAACATCCTTCATGAATAGATTTGTATCCAACTTTTGAAATTGTGGAAAAAGAGCCTGGAAATTCATGGGAATTACTGTGGGAAACGGTGTGTGCACTTTCCATCCTCCAGCCCGTCTCCTCAGCACCAACTTCAAGGAAAATAAAAGGGGGAAAATACACAATACATCCAAAACAGAACAAAAATAGATCAAGTGATTAATCGAGTGTGACAAAAGGAAATACACTGCAGTTACATGTTGTCCTCTTTGACTGTAACTTGTAAATTTACTCCAACATCAACCAGGACTAGCATTCTTCAGCACGACCTCCACAAGGAGTCACAGTTTTTCCATTTCATTACCATCAGCTGCATATGCTGCCAAAGCTGTCCTGAGCCAAACCAGATAAAATCTTTCCCTTCAGTTCCCTGACTACACATAATGACTTGGGTCAGATACAGGTGCCGACAGTTCGGCGTATACCATAATTTGAGCTGAAGAGATTCTGCATAATGAGGAAATATTCAAATTGAGAATGAAATGAATAACGTGCTGTTCAGTCTTTATGCTGCAGTGTGGGCACAGACGCACATTGCCTGCATTAACACTGAATTGTGTTCACATGGGAGTTTGTCAGGTGAGATTAGGCTCACAGTGCAGCACTAAACTTGATGACACCGGGTTGTTAGGTTTGCCATGCCATTAGAAGGAATCTTAGACGGAAAACTGAAAGCCATGGAGAAATTTAGGAAAGGAGCATTCACTTGGCACTCATCAGCTTGTAAACTGTCTCCATGTCCATAAAAGAAGAGAGTTACTGTACATAGGGAAGAGTACGAACGCAAACGAAAATTGCTTTACAGAACATTTTCCCTCTTCGAGCTAATTTCTGTTCATAGCAATGCCAGCGTTTAACCAGCCAATTAAACGATTTCCCTCTATTTTGCAACATCTGGAAATGTTCACGCTGAAAAAAAATTGCACTTTTTCTATTGGCAAGTGTTAAAAACTGTCCTAAATCCTCAACTGCATACAACATGTAATGAAATGTTACTTTAAAGATTGAAAACCCATTTTATTACAATATGAAATGTCAGTCCCATCAATTTATTACACCAATCCTTCTTCTCAGGACGAGATAACCTGCAGCTAGAAAGCCAATTTGAGATGCTCGCTGATATTTATTTGGCCGCTGCGTCACAAGAGCTTGTTTTAATGAGTCTGGGTCTCGGGGTGAGAGAGAGAAAGTGCCTGCCTATTAGTTCACTTCATTTCATTTGCAAAATAAACAGCTTAACAATGGCAGACTTAAAGACAATTACACAAAAACATCCAGACTAAAGAAGGGGAGTAACGGTCACTGAGCAGAGTGCAACCTGAAGTCAAGGACAAGATTAAGGACCCTCAGGGTGTGTGTGTGTGTGTGTGTGTGTGTGTGTGTGGACAGCTACCTCCAACCCCCCCCACCACCACCACCACCCCCTGAGGCCACACACCTGTGTGGCAGCTTAAGGAGGGGTCTGTCCGGGGTCAGTGTCACGCTCATCACTCTCCATGTCTTGCCCATGCCCAATAAGCATGCAGGAATGTTGAACCGCTACAGGTCAGGGGGAGACTGTGAAATGCAGAAGTGGAAACTGAATGTGTTCAATGGATCGATTAGGTTGCATGTTTGTTGTGTTTAATGATGGACCTGGGGTAGTGGAATTTGTCTTTATTTGTCCATCAGGAATTCAGTTTAGTGAATCCAAAATCATGTTTCAAGGGCAGAACCAGAAAACCAGACAAAGAAATTAACCATTGACGTGGATGTTTGTATTGTATTAGTGTCTGAAATAGCATTGAGTTATTTTTTTCTTTTGTTTTGTTTTCTTTTACAATGAGGACCACAATGGAAATAAATAGTTCCACAACTCAGCCAAAAGAGCGATAAACCTGTTTACTGACAATGTGTGGTTGAACTTTATTCTAATCACTACATCCCCATGCTACATCACTGTTTATACTAATGTAAGCTTTTTTTTTTTTTTTTCAAAACCGAAACATTTCCAGCTATAAAACTCATCTTCCCCAGATATTAAACTCACTGACCTCTGAAGACCTGAGTGAGTCTAAGGGTGGAAGTAGAGGCGACACCCTCACCTGACTGCAGGGGGCAATGGTGAGATTATTTTACCATATGTCAACTTCACCCTTCCAGCAATCTGTCACCAGACTTAGCCTCCAGCAGAGTAATCAGACACAACTCAGGGTGCAAAACAAGAGCTGTAGCCTCCTTAACACAAGGAGTGTTTTTAAGATCAGACCCTTCCCATGAACATCGGATCGCCGAGGTTTCTTCCCCCTGACCTATGTCTCTGGGGAGGGGGTTGTGGTGTGCACGTTTTACAAAAAGAGATCAGATACCTGAAACAAACCAGTGTATCTGCAGCCCAATTTATGCCCTAGGTCAGTGTCAAAGGCCAAGGATCAGGGTTGAACTCATGCAGAGAGAATCACACAGGGCTGTTTTCCCATGTGGTGGATGTTCAGATATATATCTAACACAAGAAACCTCTTGGCAAGTGGTAAACAAACCATAAGTCCATAGATTCCTTAAGAAACGTTATCAATGAAACATCACACACTGAGTGACCAGTTTAACAATGCTACAGTCTCTTACACATTCCTATAGAATCAGATTATGGTGAAATGTATAGAGCTTCACTTTTCCTTACTATTCCTCCAAAACGTTAAACTATTTCTTCAATATTTCAGTCAATACAGTCTTAGACAGTGAAAATCCCAATTACTTATTCCCAGAGCTAAAGGTGACATCTTAAATTTACTTTGGCCAACTTTTCGTTTAAATTTTAATAAGTGCACAAACAATTGTCTAACAACTAACGAAATTATTTGACTATTTGTGGACTGCCCCAGGAAGAAAGAAGAGCAGATTCATCCTTTAGAGGCTGTTTTTAGTGGTTTTGTATTTTACTGCAGTATAGTCAGGCTTTCATGCTGTTTTATAGCAGAGGAAGGCCACGCAGCCTGAAGCCAGGACCACCCCTGCTTAAAAAAATATGTATTTTCATGAAAGAAAACGAGAAAACAGCAAAAGTTTTATTTCACGACCATATCCTGTAATTACTGTGATTACCGTTTAGGCTGTTGTGCCCTCAGATGCTCATAAAACATCAGGATTGTTGGGATTGCAGTTGCTCAAGATATTAGCTAAACAATTTTCTGTACATTGTTCTATAGGGACAAGATCTCAGTGACATTGTTTTTGAGTGAGAGTCACATTGTGCAGCGTTGTTATGTCTTCTCGTGAGCTGATTTATAAAACAAAAAAATCTGTAAAATGGGGAAAAATGTCGATGTCCTTGCAGTGGACACACTGTTCCAAAAGCAATCAGGTGAAGAATGAAAAATATAAAAAATGCTTTACTAGAACTTTGTGTATCTGCAAGTTCAGCTGCAGCAAAGCTCTGTGTTTACATTCCTCTGCCGTATTGTGTGACTTCCTGCGATAAGGACGTTCGCCACTGCTCCCAAGAGAACTAGGCTAATGTCTCGGCAGACTGCAAGGGGCTAGGACTGGGCCAACGAAAACCACAAGATCTCTGATATTATCTCATGGGGGTCATGGGCCGGAAAATTGCAACATTCATCGAGGATCTGGGAGGAGGTCGGGGGGTTGGTTGCTGAGGATAACACTAACCCGTTTCCTTTTAATGGCCTAAAAGCCTCGTGGTGTAATAATGTGCTTTGGTAGTTTTCAGTCCTGGTTGCATTCCCTGGCATCCTCACAGCTGCTTTCATTTACCAGGTGCTATGAAGATGGGGATTGGCTGGAGGCACCAGGAAACATGTTTGAGTCAGAGGCTTCATTCAGACGATGACTTGGGAGAAGATTTCTCTGACTCATCTTGCATGTGTGGGGGTTGGTGGAACACAGTCAACCACATTTTTGTGGATTAACAAACTGAGCATCTGAACTAGAACCGACAGTCAGATCTTCACGCTCCTTCACAGGAAACTCATCCTCACCTTTGACCTTCATGATACCCTTGTCCTAAATGTTTGGTAGAGGACACGTTTCCTCAGCAGCACCACAAAGCGTCAAGTAACACAGATGGCGGAACTGGTGAAATACGCTCACCAAGCTCACAGTGGTTATTAGAAAGCTAATTTATGGACTCTATAACTCCTCATGGACTTCACATGGATATTCAGCTCCTGGAGTAAGATTTCATTTGAATCCCAAAGATGCATTCAAAACGTTTCATCCAAGCATTAACTCTGTAGTTCAGGTCATTGTGGTGTGAGTACTTGAGTTCTCAAGCTTCCTTGTCATACTTTCCTTTTCTCTGCCAGACCTTTGCATGTGCTATGTAACAGCCTGCAAATGAACAATGTCTACTCACTGTCATGACAGGTGAACTCGGAGGACATTAATAAGTGAACTATGGAAGGCACTTTCTTTCTTTTTTCTTTTTTTGCAATCGTGTACACTTTTTCTTTTGTTTGGTGGTGATTCACACTGCCAGCGCTGATTGTTCAGATGTGGCCGACTTCGATGATACACAACAGATTCAGACAATAAATATTTTTAAAGCTTTAAAACTGAAGAAAACTATTTGATAAGTCATATGACAAAAATGAAAACTAAATGCAGGGAGTCATTTCTCGTCTCCTCTGTAAGGCATCAGCTCAAGTTCAACATTGCCCCCTGCTGTTAGTCTCCTGCTATATCAATAATGGCCCAGATGTGCAGCTGGTTGTTCATTAAGTTGACACTGTTTGATTCGGGTCTGCTCTTATTCATCATGTCACTGCAACACAGCTGCCACAATATTACAATTCAAAGGCAAAGAACGCCACACTTCATTTGTCTAAGTGTCAACTCTTGTAAAACATGTTTCACTCTGGTTCAACGCACTGACTTACACCATAAAACTATGGATGCTGTATTAAGCATCCAATAATTTCCCTCCCCTAGTCCTATTTGATGCCTTCATGGTGCCAGTTTCCTTTCTTCCCTCTAATTGTGGCAGCTGAGTTGTTAAGTGGCACTACCATTCAGACGTTAAGTAGCTTTCCTGGAACCAGGGAAGTTAAAAAATGTCCCATTTAATGACAAACGAGTAACCACACACTGACATCTATGATGTGCATCCACTGGCATTGAAAATGTCAAGTCCTCAATTCACAAGCCTCTAATGTTTCCATGAAATCATTAACTGTCTCAAGTTTGGAGTGAAAAGTCTTACCATGGGGCAAAGGCTGCTCTACACTTCCTGTTTTTCAAAACACATTTACAATTAAGCAGCAACAATACTTCTCATTGGTGGAGCTGAAGCAGAGATGGTCTCCAAGCTGTACCTCTAATCTCTCCAAATGAACTCAAACTGTGCTAAAGTCAACAAAGACCCACTGCTTCAAGTATAAACTTTATATTGATTAATATGATTAATCAATTATTAATTCAACAAAATATTTAAATACTCCCTATTTGATAAACAACAATTTTTAAGTCATTTTTGAAACAAAATGCCATTTATTCGATGGTTCTGCTACATTATAGTGAAGTGGATATTTTGGGGCTTTGGACAGTTGGTTGAAATGTAAATTTTCACTGATGTTTTACAGGTAAAACAATTAATCAAAAATGGAAATATTAGTTAGGTCCAGCCTTTGTCTAATACAGATCTTTCAGATTTTAGAAACTCACTGCAACATGTCTGACTGTATGAATATGAATTTGCTTTCTTGAGAAGTGGCAGCCCATTAAACTGCTTTTCCTCTGTTGTGTATTTCTCACAGATGAGCAAAGTCTAAGTTCTGTGTTTATCAACCCATTTTAAGCCGTTGTATTTTGTTATTATTCAACTCTCCTTCCCAAGGCAAGTGTTGACAAGAAACCACAGACGAGCGGCAGACGGCTGCACTGAGAGAAGCTCAGAGTCTGACTCCTGGGTAAAAATATCAATCAGGTGACTCAGTAGTTTCAATATAGCCTATTACCCTGACCAATGGCTCAGTTTTATTATTATTATTTATTATATTTGTGCACATTTGACCACTAGGGAGTTATATTAGACATCAAAGACACAAAAAATCCACTGTTTGAGTTTGTTTAGTGAACATTCTGCTCTACTGAGTCTTAAACACCTCTAATCCCTGTTTTGATGATTCATTTCACTGCACCGCAGCTTCTAAGTGTGTGTGCATACATGTGCAGAGTGAAGGTGCCTGAACGACCACGCAGGTACTCGTGTATGTTTAGATGTTATGGCATACCCCATTCTTAAGAGCCACCTGCCTCTCATTCCTGTAAGCTTTCATTTTTGCTCTCTTCCTTCCTTTGGCTGAGTGTGATGACCATAACTCCTTCATGCCCAGTCACAGCCAGCTCAAATCACATCAGTCACACGGCTGTGCTAGCAATCACAGACCTCAGACTGGAAGTGTGTTGCGCTGTATGCTGAGTAAAGCCAAACCTAAAGTTCTTTCACAGCACTGTTTTGACTGTGTGGGCATATAATCATATAATGGAGGGTGTCTGACAGAGCCGTAAGTCTTGTTCCTTCAGAAGCCTGGGGATAGCCAAAGGTTTTAGTGATGTCTGTCGCTCATTTTCACTGTCAGTAAACGCTACAAGCTGCAATCCAAAGAAAAGTAGGCCAGCTGCGTGAACCTATGCACGTATCCAAAATAACATTTTATGATCTACACAGATGAACATGAGGAACAAATGTCTTGAGACCCTCGGGGAACTGACCTCTGACCCTTTGCGTGTGCTCTATCTGTGCACTACCTGCTAGGACCTGTCTTTTCCAACTTTGACCCACAAGCTTTGAGTGCCTAGGACAACACATGGAGGCCAGCAGGAATCCAAAAATTACTTGTTGTGGTTTCCAGCCTGTCTCTTTCTCGGTCACATGTGAGAGATATGCTGCAGTGGTATGTACAAGGCCTTGGCGTACGGAAAGTTGCCGAGAGCCGTTTACCTACAGGGCAAAAGGTGGCAGATACATGACAAACTGTCATGCTCAAGCTGTACAGAGGGAATAAACACTGGGGCTCTGATTATTGCTTCACATGCTAAAATGTGACAGTACATAGTTTCACAGTTGTTCGAAGTTGAAAGGAACAGCAGTCAAATACGAAAACCCCCAGGGATGTGTAGTTCAGGGGCAACAAGCTCTATTTTAATGACATGCACTAGTTCAGGGATATCTTAATATGCTGCAACTTTACACCTTTTAATAACATTGCTAATGTTGAATAATGCAGATAAAAAGTTCTCAGTGCTCTCCAAACAGCAGAAGCATTAAGATAATTGCATTCTAATCTTTACAAAGTCAACTGACAATCTGTCATCAAAGGTTACTTGTTTTGACACACTGCAAGCTCTTCAGACAAGGTGGGAATTTTACCTTATCAGACCATTTTATTTGAATATCTTAAAAGGCTTAAAGAGGTAAAGATATTCAGTGTTAACAAAAACAAATCCCAGTTCAATGTGTTCCCCCCAGCTTGTTGATCATTTTACTGTCCCTCAGATCATCATCTTATGATCCCACAGGTGAGTCTCACTCCAAGGCTTGTTACCAGAGATTTAAATTAAATTCAGTCACACTGACGAGTTCTTCGAGTGCTCCCTCAAAGAGCAGAGCTGTTTTTGCCCATCTCTGAAATACAGGTTTTATATGACTATAGGAAGATGAAGACAGGAGAAAACACAGTAATAACATTTAAACTACAGTCTGGCTTAAAACAAGAAATACAACAATCTTGACACGTGAAATGAGTTGAATGGGTCTCATTACATTTCGTTTCGATTAGCATCTGGTTTTCACACCTCAGCAGACATCAGTCAGATGCTGAAAAAGAGAGTTCTATCTGCTGAATGTTCCCAGAGGGAAAGAGGCTTCCATATGGAGATAATACACAACAAAGTAGATGGAGGGAAAACAGATTAGAAGTGAAGTGTTTGGCTCAGTGGAGTACATGAGGCGCTGATAAGGAGGAACAAAGGCAGACAAGGCAGACTTAGTAAAATTAGAAGATATGGAAGGTTACGTGAACTAACAGGTAGCAAAGATAAGGAGAGTCAGGATACCTCTGGCAGATCAAGGGATCAGTCTACGCTGATTATTCCTCTAATTGTATTTTGCAAACTCTTGTCACTGCCAATTTGCACAAACTTGATGCCCTCGCCTCCCCAGCGTGACCAGGAGCAACCTTTCATCAGGAATGCTGTAAAGAGCCTAATGAGACGGGGTGAGAGCCCAGACTCTGCACAATTACGGGAGATTAGGGTGCTGTGCAGGATGCAATGGCAGGCAGGTGGGCAAGGACGTACCTCACCCTCTGACTGTGACATACTCCCTCTCATTAGAGATGCCTTCCCTGACTTCGCTGACACAAGGCTGCTCTCTCTCTTTCTCTCTAACTCTCTCTCTCTCTCTCTCTCTCCACAGTGGTAAAATGATGGGCATTTCTCACTTCTTTCTGATATTTTATATGCCAAATGATTAATCAACATTATTCTAAAATATCATCAATTTATTCATGTGAAAAATAATTAGTTGCAGCCTTAGAAGAGGCAACTTTCCACTATAGGACAGATATTATACCTACTGTTTAGGGAGGTATAATAAGAGGAGAGTACAGGGGTAGAGGGGTTAAATGAGAGGAATACAGAGAAATTAGAGAAAGTAGTATTGAAACAAAAAAATCAAAAAGGAGTTTAGGCCAAAACCTCTGAGTATGTTTGAGAAAATATTTGCTAGGAGCTTCTAGTTTTCCCAGCAGTGCCTATCTCCATGGCTTCCTTCATTTCAGCTGCTTTGGAAGTCAAGCTATGCTGGCTGCTAACAATACTCAAAGAATGGGATTAAACCTTCAAATGGCAAGAAACAGAAAACACGTCAGTGACTCTGTGAATGGTCCATTTAAACTCCAATTTATGGCTGATGGGAGAAATTGTGTTTTAACAAAAAAAAAGAAGAAGAACGTGTGGGTGGGATTAAAAACATCAAAAGTTATGAATAGCAAGATTATGTCACCACCTGACCTTGTTCACTTCACCCAAAAGAGCTCTCATTACAAATATTTCACTTTTTGTTTGTGTTTTTAAGGTTAGAACCTAAGACGTCGTAATGCTCTCCAAGTAAAAGTAAAAAAGCAGACATCAACCTGTTCACAGTAATTTTAACTGCAGCCTGTTAAACCCATCAGAGGGGAAAAGGGAATTCCTTTTAGATACTTACTATCCTATTATCCCATGATTTGACTTTTACAACTTTTCCTCTATCACTCTAATAGCCAGATTTTGAGCAGATAAAGCAAATGTGTTCATCATTATACAAGGCTTATATAACCTAATGCCCCGATGCCAAACACATTTTGACCTCTCCAAGAAGAGGATGGACACACAGATCACGAGTGACAAACTGCTGCAGCTGGCCATTTCACCACTTTACAATCTCATGGCTTTGCAGTCGTTCATGCTCACATTTAGCTCTGAGTGACTGACCACAATTGAAGGGTTTTTAGGTGAGTTATGGGTGAAGTCAACCCAGCTGACACTTCCTAGTCCTAATGTTCAATGGAAAAAAATGTAAGGTGTATTATTCCTGGAATCTTGTCTATGATGAAGCTGCCAAAGAGATTAGATTTGCACTGGCCACAGCTACTTTGTAAGTCAAATTCTTTTATTAAAGAGGATCAAATAGTCAAAACCATGGCACTGTACCTATCTGACTGTAGCACACTAATGTAAATCTCACATTCTCCTTATGCATGTTTGGATCTATTTCACCTCTTGTCCTCCTCCTCGAACATGCACTTTGTCACAACACACCAAAAAGTATGACTCTTTCACTGTTCTGTCTCAAAGAAGACACAATAAATTCATCAGCTACACTGGCTAATCATCACAGTGGGATCATGTACTACATTAATGCTGAAGCAAAGAAACTACACGCATGTGTGTTTCATTTTGGGGCCACTTCTTCACTTAAGTGCTCAGCAAACTCTGCATGGAGGTTTCTCAAATGTTTTTCTTGATCCCAAGTAAAAACTATTCAATGGGACTCTGAGTTCAGGGATTTATTTTTACAATGGGGAGAGTCCCGCAGCCGGCATACTGAAAGCACCTCTCCAATAACATTCCTCAGACACAGAGGGAGCAGATATTACCACATATTTAGCCAAAGTAAAATCTAAAAAGTGTTTCCCCACTAATCAACTGTCTGTCAAACTTGTACCCTTGCCAGAGTGAGCAGCACGTGTAAAATGGGTTCACCATACGGTAAAAGTATGTTCTCTTTTACAACATAACCCCATGTGGACCTGCATCCCCTAACCATGACAGATAACATCTGTGTCCCTGCTGCGCCCTCCTGTCACTGTCAGTCACTGAATGACTTGATGAGCAACAGCAATGTCGTGTTGCATCTCTGCCGTTCATATCCTGCAAGTCCAGCTCTGAAAGGTCCCGCCCGCTCTGAAAAGCTGCAGATGGGTCCACATGTCGGCTTGACCTTTAACCTTTCTGCTCCCCTGCAATCTTTGGTGCATAAGGAGACGACAGAAGTCACTGCTGTCACATAAATCAGCTTAATTAAGCACACAGCTACACTAACAGCACTATAATTACTGGTGAGCTTCCACTTTGACTGGCTAAAAAGATGAGCTAACACCACATCGTTGCTTTGTCACATTCAAATAACAACACTTACATAAAGTCCTGCGCATCTTCAACATGCCACTAATGCGTTAACTGGGAGTTGACATGTGGAAGCCAAGAACCACCTGCATTTTTGGTAACATTTGGCCTTAATGTGCTACAGTGGTTACAATGACAAACAGGAGTAAACTGTGCATGCATGAAAAACAAAAAAACAGAGCAGGATAAAGATGCACATTTATCAAAATCAGTCATTTCCAATGGCCTGCTTTAAGACAATTTACTATGTCTACAAGTGTGTAAGGTGAGAGGAGAGGTGACAAAAAGGCAGGTTACAACAGGCCACTGGCGAGAGGACAGACCACTGTTGAACTTAAAGTAATTGAAGAGTGGGACAGCTATTAGAGGATCAAAGAGCAACATCTGAAATCACCTTCAATGACTATAGCTAAACATGCCAACTTATGATGAACCAAGACCTATACTTTGCAGGTACATGAAACTTTGTGGAAAGCTGTTATACATGATTAAGGTGTGATTAAGCCAGATGTGAGTTGTCCTATATGATGACAAAAACTAAATGAAGGAATCCATAACTGTCTCAATTCCACTGCAAAAAAATTACCTGTAGGATTTTTAATTATTATTTTTTTCACTTTACAGGAAGCCACTTTTACATTCAGTCCTTTGACCAGACAAACATAAGTCAAGGTTGTCTACAGCTCAACACGTGTCCTTTAACAAGACAATGAATTCCCACAATAGCTCCAGGGTTGTTGTCCTGACCTTGCAACCATACTAATGAGCATCCACCTTCTCCATGCAGCTCAGACAACTAGAACAAACAGCAGAGAGATATGGAGGAAGCTCTATACAGATCCAGATCTGTTCGGTCTCCCACCTTTAAACAAAAGTGGAATTACTCATTATATAAAGTAGCCCCTTGAAGATGTCATTTATTACTGTGTTATTACTAATACATCATTTTACTGTTGTATCTGGCCAACTATGTTGTGTATGGGGGTAGTTCACCTTCAATAACACATTATGTTTTATAAGCTAAGTATGTTTTATGTGGAAATATTTATCAGGAAAATACTTTTAACTACAGTTGTGAAAAAATTAAGGGAGTAAAAAGAACAATATGAATGTAGATTTATGAAGCAGCATAAACTGGTGTTACTTTAAGAAGTAATACATAATATATGTGTAATAATAATTTATGTGACAATTTTGGGTTCCCACTGTGTCCTTTCTCAGCATCTCGGCCACTAGACTGTGGAGGATTCACTCCGACAGGCTACGCAGCCATAACTGACCTCATTATTTAGAGCTTCAGTCAACTGTTTATAAGCCCAACTAAAACTCAGGAGACATCATACTCAAAACCTGGTATTCTTTATTGGAAAAAAGGCTCCAACTCCTATGTCTGCCCTTTACTAAGGCGGGGTCAGGCCTTTAAGAAATTTTGTTATTAATGTCACAAACAATACAATTTCACTGTTACTGTTCCTTTGCTGTGATCTGTTGAAATTAATAGATATAAAAGTGAAAGTTATATTGCCTCTTGTATATGTGACGTTTCTGATGAGCAATAAGGCTTGTTATAATCCCCCCCCCCCCCCCCCCCAAATAAATTGTTTTTCCAATTCCAATAAAATGTCAGGAGCAGTTATTTTGCGAGATTATAGCTGTACAAAGGAGTAGTACAACTCAGACTGAGAACCTTTATTTGACTTATCTGACTGAGCTATATTTTCGAATGCAGTGATGAACACAAGTAACTTTTGAGATGGTATAATATAGTAACATTTGCACTGACTTAGAGCTTCAAAGCTCAACATTATACTGTGGCTGAGAAAGTAAAGCTGGCAGCCTGCTTTGAAGCAAACATCACAGAATGATGATAATGATGATAGCCATCACTAGAGGGTCTGTCTTGAGTGATGCCTAGAGCCAATTGGCCCTCCTGGCATTGCAATGACCCCAAACCCAGCCAAGACACGAGCTTGTGGTTCAAGGGGGGAAGGAGAGAAAGAGCTCTTTCATGAAAACACTTCACTGTTTGGGATCCTGACATTATTAACAAATAAAGGCCTATTAAACATGTTAAACCTGTGGGAAAGGAATCTCTCTGTATTTTTCTACTTTTCTTCCTTTTGGAACATTTTTTCCTCTGCTATCAAGGATTTCATTTCACTGTTACTGGCTCCTCATATTTGTGTCAAATAACTCTTACATCCATCTGTTTTTTGTTTTTGAGGTAACATTTTTACCTTTCAGTTCAGAAGAGGATACATGAGTCAGCATTAAGATTATTCAAGATCCTTAAACAAAGACAGTTAAGTTTTCTTTTGCAAAGAGTGTCTAGCTGCCTTTCTGTTAGTCTGTCAGTCAGTCTGTCTGTTTATCTGTGGCTGAGCCCAGATTTCAGCTGGTATGAAGACATCTGCCCTGCCAGAGGTCTAAAAGCCTTGGAAGCTGTTGATCTCAGAGGATACCACTTGTCTGCTGATGACAGGCTGGATACTGAGAACATCAGGCACCAAGTGACTAAATCCCACTGGATATAGACAGGATGGAGTGTTTTAAAAAGGTCTTCAGGGCAAAAACATTGTATTCAAAGGTGCCTGTGGCTTCAGAAAATGCAATTTTTCTGCAATACGCTCTGCAATTTAAAAGCTAAATATAGCATAGTTTGAAACTTGTTATCTTAAATATTTCACTACAACAACAAATATTTAAAACTAAATGAGATTCACATTGACTACAATTACCACCTCACAGTTGTATCATGCCATCAAATGTTACAACATGTGCCCCATCTGTGTAAAAACTGCTGCCTTCAGGACAGTGGTACAATGACTTATCGTCAGAAATCTCCATCAGTCATGTCAAATTATGCAACTGTTAAAGGAACTACTCTAATGTAGTGTGATAGTATCATGGTTCAGAAAAATGAGATTTATTGTCCTCGAAATAACTAGAGGAGCCTCCAGACACCAGCCTTTTATGCTTTACCAAAGAGTTATGGCACAAAAAAATCTAATTATTGTCTTCACTGCGAAATCATTTAAAAAAAAAAAAAAAAAAAAAAAAAAAAAAAAAAAACAGATGACGGTCTCGTACAACTGCGAACACGGCACTTATTGGACCCTTTGAACAACACAAACACACCAATTGCTGTACACAAACATGGACAAACCACATCAAAAGTGCTTCAAGGGGATGTCACCACAGCAGAGGAATGCTGCTGAGAACGGTCTGAAGTGATTACATGATGAGTTAAATCTTTGAGTGAAGCGCGGCTACACGCATTTGTCCTCAGCCACATCCTCCGCCGTAGCCTCAGCTTTTGTGTAAACATGACAAGGGGAAACAAGTGGTGACCAACAGTTGTGTGAAGCATGTGGACCACAGCTGTAAGAGAATCCGAACGGGTGCTTGTGTGAGCGATGTGCTCTCATCTACAAAACCACTAAAGTTATTTATCCGGCGCTCAAGAACGTGACAGCGTTACAACTAGATGGTATGTGCCTGACCACCACAGAGTTTTCTCATAATGCCTGAACAATATATCAGAGCTGTCACTCAGTGAACAGTCATTCATTGGAGGTGATGTTATTGCATTCACCAATGGGCCACTTTGTACCGCGCATGCAACGATTCCCTTTACCCTCAGGACTATTGACTCTGATGTGACCTGTGTTTTGCACATGCAAGGTCCCCAAGGAAAGGACAGCTGTGAGAGTATTCCTGCCTGCGTCCAACTACCAACATCCTAAGTGTTGCCTCTGGTCAGGCGGAGTCACTCGCAGCCCCACACCCTTCATCCAGCAGCACCATTCAGTGCCAATCATGGGGTAATATAACTGCCAGACTGTTTACGGACTGATAGCCTCCAATAGAGGGAGGATCAGGGTGTGGGGGTCTGCTGCATTGCTCTCCACCAACAAGGGCCCCTAGGTGCCCACTGATGACAGCTATCATTCACAGTGCAGAACAATGCTGGCAGATCTCAATGAAAAGGAAGGGGAAGAGCTGATGTCTGCACTGATATCAAACAGTGTTGTTAAGAGGCTGCCTGTGAGAAAAACCGATGTGGATGGGGACTTATTGTGATGGGATACATAAATCATTGAGTGAATATTTAAAAAAAAAAAAATGATACTAACAACAACAAATCAATAACAATGATGAGAATTAAAAGATGAACATCAGCAGTATTCAAATTCATTTGGTTAAACTGACTTTTTTGGCCCAAAATAGTGTTTTTCAGTGGGGAAATATAGAGAATATATGAGGAGTACAGTGTGTACATTCAAGTATGTGGCACTGCAGGGATGTAAAGTGGGTGTGTTGAGGAAATTTTTTGGAAACATGATCCTTTGTATGAGATAAGCCAAAATACATCAGTCTCAGAATAAGGAATAAGCGTCGCTGATCTTTTGAATGCTTCCCCTCTTCACGCCCTTTACAAGAAGGTGTAGTTGTGCCAGAAACCCTACTGTGCGCCTTGTACTGGAAACACAACAGGTGTCGGACGACAGTTTTATATTCGTTATTTATGTTCTACTTGATATTTCAAAATGAGACTGTAAATAAAAGTATTACAATATGGCAACAGGATGAGCATGATAGTTTTAACAGAAATTTATTTTTTCTGAAGCCAAAAGTATAAAGAAGAGCTCTGTGTTCTTTTGATAAGATTTAAGCATTTATTTTGGAAGTGATAAAAATGTATTTTCTTCAATAGTATCTTATGAATGGGTTTATAGAAATAGATATTTTAACTCTACTACTAATAAAATCCTACAGCACAGACACCTTTCCCTTTCCTCTTTTGCTTTTCTCTTTTCTACTTTTTTTATTATTTTTACAAACATACATCTTACATACACTACAGGTGGCGAAGGAACCTTTGATTGCACCAAATAAAAAAAAAAAAGATTTTAGATTTTCTATCTAGTGAAGTAGCGCTCTAAATAATGCCAGGAATGTGTTCTTCCACCAAGACGTAATGGTTTGCTGCACATGTCAGTCTTGAACATTCGCTTATGATTTAGGTCTGGCAGAGTCTAACAGGGGTCAGGATCTTAACGTTGTTTCTCATGGTCAGGAGTGAAGGATGAGGGGCATTGTATCCCAGTGTGCACACTGGCCCTTGCTTCACCAGTCCATACAATGATGCATCATTGTGTGTCAGGGAGGAATGCAGCAATGTTCTGATCCCAGTGACTGATGATCTGCTACTGTGGAGATCATGGAGGGCAGGTATCCCATCGTACATGAAACAGTACATGAAAGCATTTCATCCACTGAGAATACAGGGGATTAAAACCCAATTACTCGGTTGAATCGGTTTTGTTTTTTTTTGTTTTTTTTGCTTTTAACAGTGTCTATATGTTTAAATTCAGCTAAACCTGCACTGTCTTGTTTTGCAACACCAAGTAAACATGTTCAACAGATGGTTTCACTCTTTGAGAAGACCTCCATTAGGTCCCATCAGGTCCTGCTTGTTTAGGCACCCAGCGGCCTTAAGCTGTGCTCGGCAGCACCTCATTTAGCATGTGTGTTCATGGATTCTCCATCCTTATGATTAAGTCTTTCATTCAAGCATGAAGCAATCAGAAGTAAGCCAGGTCAGCTTAGCTGCCACAGAGAGCTCTGATCATATGAAGGGGCTGTCAGTGCTGTATTTCCCAAGGCTTGATCATGAGCCCGGTAAAAACCAAGCAGGGAGTGAATGCATTGTATGCTAGGAGGTGTCATGAAGCCACATCTGTTGTACCAGGCATCTCCTGAGAACCCTGAGCACTGAGGGAGATGTTGGTTAAGTTAGAGATGAGCTGAGCTATTGAATGCCATCCAACAAGAATGGGAGCAGCATTTTCAGTTGTCCTTGCAGTTTGAACTTGACTCATGCAGCAAAAGTCTGTGTCGGCTGGACCTTGTTCAAGGGAGAGATGGACGACTCTGGTAAAAAAGACACCAAGAGGAATTTCCTGTCGTGTGGTTATCAGAAAAACAACAGAATCCTCTGCTGTTTTACTTCAACAGCTCAAATTCAACAATGGAGTGGAGCTGATTAAATATTTGGGCTGTTGACAAAGAAGCGAACTGCTGATGCGAGGAGATTTCCATTCACTCAAAGCGAAAGGCAATCACTCAAACAGATTTCAGCAGGGAGGCTTGGAGAGCTGACCAAAATGGATGAGTAAAGTAGGCTCCAGCAAAGACCCAAAAAAGGTGTTATTAATGGCATTCTGCTATTGGTTTCAAATGTCCATGAAGTATTTTCACAGTTCCTACTTTTACTGTGGCTATTTTTCAAACTTCATAAGGCATCCACTGACAATGATGGAAGAGGCACATGAGTAAAATGCTGAGAGGGGGTTTCAAAGTAAAGACTATCAAACACTGCAGGAGGATGTTGCTACTCACCATACTGGCAGCTCGGCCCGTTGAATCCTGCAGGACAGTCGCAAAGCTGGGTGGATCCCTCCCGACACTGGCCCCCATTGAAGCACACACCATAGCTACACACAGCTGCACGTACCCATGTGGACAGATGCAGCGGCAAGAGAAGAGACAGGAAAAAAAAATAAATGGTGAGCGAAGTGGAGACACCTGGCTAAAGTTGCAAGTGTTGACCTCCTTCTATCAAAGCCTTATCATCAGCCTGTTAACTCCTCACTAAAGAGGAACCTTGATTCTCCTTCATTCACACTAACCAATGTAGGAGGAATCCACCGCTTGGCTCTTTTTGAGAGGTTGAAGTGAAAGACATTTCTAAACCTTGTTTTCACTGAACCCAAGTGTTTAATATGACCACCAGTAACAGCCTGAGTGGCCTCTTTCCCACATAGTTTAAGAATGTTATCTGAAAATTACCTGGACTGGTTAAGTGAACTTTTGATCATTGTCAAAAGCAGTGATCATACAGATGTGTATATGTGAGCTGGGGGGGGGGGGGTAAAAATCGGAGCCACAGGGTGAGTGTGGCTCATCCATCTCTTGGAGCCAGTGGCCTTATGTCCATAAATCCCTGCAAGTCAAACTGCTCTCGCTCATCAAGATGTGAAATTCAAAGAATCCAGGACCTATAAACACCGAGAGCCACTAGGTAGCCCGTGACACGTGAACCCACCTCGGAGGTGGACCATCACATTCCATACACTCACATTAATCATGACAGTACTTCGCCTACAACTCTGTGTGTGTGTGCATGTACAGTACATGTGTGCTGTAGTTTGCCTGCCTGTAGGCTTATCTGATGTGTTTTGAGTCTAACATCCCTGTGAAGTAAGACAGCTGTTTGAGCCAGGCCTGTTGTTTGCACTCTCTTGAGCATAGTACAGTGCTTAGTGATGACAGGTCCAGAGGACTGATGTCTATCATTGCTCCTGCTGACTGGCAACATGTGGACACCCGGAGTGAAAAGTCAGTCCAGCTAATCATAAGAAGAATTTAAATGCCAGGCCTTTCCTCATAAGATCGTTGAGACGTCTCCTGAAAGCCAGACATTCATTTTTCAGCCCATCTAATCCAACCAGAGGCGGCATGACCAATCATCACACCAGGTGTTGCCAGTTCTGATGCCATTTACTGGCCATATATGGTAACAGTGATAGTATCAGTTCGCCCAGGGCGGCTCAGACAGAAACAGTGAAGCTTCAGCCCCCAACTACAGAATTCAACGTTTTCTTATCTTAGCTCTTAATGTTGCTATTTTTGTTGTTTTCATCATATGGCCCTTTTATTGTTCTCTGCATTGTTTTTCTGAGTGAATAGTAGCAGCAAGCCTACAGCTGTCTTTCACTTTCCATTTGTATTTTATATTTTTAAACTGCCTTGCTACATTTTTTTAGTTTTCTCTAGGATGGCTGCAAATGAATATTACAGCTAGGCTGAAAAAAAAAAAAACGTTTAAAAAATAGATCATTCTAATCATTGAGTTGATAATTATTTATCAACTCAGTTATTAAAATTCTTTTTCATTTTAGTCATTTATTAAGAAAAAAACATTTGCTGGTTGTATCTTCTCACAAGTTAAGCTTTTCTGTTGTATTTTGATTGTAAAATGAAGATGACAAAAAGTCAAATAAAAGTCAAATTTTTGGTCATTTTCAAATATGACTAGAGACAATTTTACTGCTCAGTAATGAGTAGTACTTATGGGTTGGATCTCACTAATTTTTGAGGTAAGACTTCAACTCGATCTCAACTATACACCTGTAAAGTTTCGTGACTGTATCTGAAGGTTGTCTGGCGTGATGAAATCTGTCCATGAACAGACAAATAAACAGAACAGCTGCCTCAGTGGTAGTTCCTGCGATGATGACACACACAGACTCAGACAGTGAAAACAATAGCAGTCAACAGACTGGTGCAACTGGTAATAATATATATATATTTCTGACATTTGTAGATTTAAATCAGGTTTTTAGGAAAAGATAAATGATTTCATGAAAATAGGTGTTGCTTTTAGCTCTCATCACATCTGAATATCTACTCCAAATACTTTTAAACAGAGGCAAAGGTATAACGCTCAGCTGAGGAAATAAGAAAGTGCTTCAGGGTGTGAAAATATAAGCTGTCTCAAGTGCATGAACAGCCTGGCTTCAACTGCATCATGTCGGCCACGGGAATAGCATAACATTTCCAAGCAAAGGAGGAGAGCGTTAAGAAGTGATCTCTTATAATCACAGATGAGCCCAAGTAATTTCATCCATGTCTTTCAGCAGATTTACAGGGCTCCTTGGAAACCAGCGCTCAGCCTAAACATCCGCCTGTCATCTGGCCCGGTCCTCTGACACCTGCTCAACAGTTGGTCTATCCAGGGAGTCTTCAACAAATGACCCACACATATACATACACACACACACACACGCACGCACTGCACTGTACTAAACATCAATATCTCTTGTGCTGTCCCTCACACATAATATAAACACTGTGGCAAACATCCTAATTCTATGTTGTACTTGATAACTAATAATCCACAATTTGCAAAGCATCTGAAATCCTGCTCCAACAGGAAGACCATGTCCCCACTGCTAATCTGGCCATGATGACTTCCAGTTCCTCAAGACTGTGTGGCTACTGCAGTTATGATACACTGCAGTGCTTCAGCATACAGTAACATAACCACCTCTGTCATTATCTAATGCGAGGGAATTTTGATGTGGTGAAAGCAACAGATGACAGACAAGCAGGGGGAAAAAAGCTTTTCTGAGTGGTCAGGTTTAATTGCACAATTTCAAGGAGAGTCAAGTCCCTATGGACAATGATATTGCCACCATGAGAGATCAAATTAATGTGACGTTCCACAATTGTGGTGAAAAAGCTTTAAATGAACTAAATCGCCAGCAACAAAGTAAAAGCTCAGATGACTCTCAGAGTCACTTCGGGGTAGCACAGCTAAGAGACAACAAGGGGAATGTACATTCCCCCTTCTGAGATGTGAGATACACAGGATTGTTGGCAGCTAACCAGAGCATTTTTGGGCCGCCCCCATCCTGAGCCCCCATTTAATCTTCCCTGAAATAATTCCTTAATGTGGCATGCAGTGTGGCATAAAACTCACTCTCATCTGTCGCTGTGAATGCCTCAACTCTATTACAAAGACACCTTCTCTGAGAGGATTAGCAGCTTCCACAAAAAGAAGAGACAGACAGAGCAGGGGTCAGCGACTCGTGCCGAGAGACTGAAAACCAATGAGCAGGTGTCACCCTTACAGCTTCTGAGAGGGATGACCACATCAACACAGACCTGTGTTTGTTTAGGCCCTGTCGATCTGTTTAACCCCCAAAGTGTAACCGAGAGAGAGACCACATTTAGGGCAATTCACAGACACAAAGGCCTGCACCCAGGACTCCGTTTGGTGCCATAATTGGTACGCACCGAGCCGAGCACTGTATTTTAAGGCAACAAATCATGTTTTGCTTTGCAGAGGAATGTGTCATTTCAAAGAGAAAACCAGTGAAAACCAGAGCTATGTCAGATGATCTCTGACAGGTTTCTTTGAAAAGACTTAATTACCATTTGAGCTAGACACTAGGTCAGGAGGTGCAACAATGTTTAGCAAAAATATCTTAGTAGGCAAGACCCTGCAAATCGAAATATTGGGGGGCTTTTCCTGCATCCTACATGTCTACATAACACGCTTCCTTGTATCCTTACTTCTAAGTAGAGTGGTGAAATATGAACATCATACATTTCCTCACTTTCCCTCTCCAATGTGCCAGGGATGAGAATTAGATGAGGTAATGGCATGAATAGCACTCATACTGAACAGGAAACATTTTATATCTGCAAAAAATATGAGAAATTGAACGGACAGTTGCACATATGAATTTTCTCAAGCTTCATTTATTCCACTTCACATTGCTTCTAAATGAAAAACAACCTTATGGGCACTGAATGCATTTTTTCTCGCTGTACATGCTGTAAAACTTTTATACCTACACTTTACCATCCCCAACATGGGAAGCATAAAGGTTTGGTCTGCAGCTTGGTAATATTGCCTCTAAAAGGCATGGACGTCATTAAAGGAAGCATAAGAGCCAAGTATTTGCACCTTGAATACTATTCAACAGCCAATCAAGAGAAATTCAGGGCACCAATTTAAAAAACAAGCATCAATTTATACTTTCAGCAACCTGGCCATCCCGACTCATTTTCCACACGTGTTCACTAGACTTTTCTATGCAAATCCAAATTTCTGACTGTCTAGCATTGTCATCTCATTTCTTTGGGTCTGAGAACTGTAATAGTCATGTTCACTTGGCAGACTAATACTAGATAAAACTATAATGCTACAATCTGTTCTCATTACAAGTTCTTCCACTTAGTATGAATGGCATGAAACAGACCGAAGCCGTTGAGTAGACTGATATTGGCTCACAGCCTGATATCTGACTTCAATAAACTTTAAAAAACGTGGTAACTTAGTTATAATGGCTCTGCTGACCTTACTTCGTCGCTGCACATTAGATCAAAAGGAGTATGTCAGTGTAACACATAGGAGCCATATGTTAATGGAACAAACTATTTAAATTGCCCCTGTTTGAATGTGTAATGCTCAATGTTATGTCTCAGTTGGTTGATTTTCTGTCTGGATTTCTGTATATGTCTGGATCTGCATCTATTTGTATTCAGTTATGCACGATGAGGTCCCCATGACCGATGACATAGTTGCTGCTGTGCTCCATGAAACACACACACATACATACAAAGACCACCCATGGACATACAGAGGACCATTTCCTCTTTTCTGTCTAATGGGCCTATTTCGCATTTAGCTACCTTCGCCAGCCTGGTCCCACTACAAAAGGGGGCCAGTTCCTATTCAGCAGTTAACGAGGACGACAAACTGGAGGAGCCATTGTCCCTGCTCCTCAGCCCCTGTCACAAAGCTTATTGTTGCCATCAATCAACATAACTGCTTGTTTCCACTCCCTGCTAACCCCGTCCATCCTAACACGGCCCGTGGCTACTAGCTGAAGTAAAAGGTTTAACCAGCTGATTGAGTGGTCCTCCAAATGTTTAAGTGGAGGAAGTCGCCATCACAAAGTCAAGAGCTCTTCACCTACAGGAGAGCCAAACAGTCACTGAGCCAATTGGAGTCACAAAAGTCATCTCAGCTGTGCTCTGCCTCCACAAGACACCTGGTTGATTTTTTGTAGACAAGAAGTCATTGGACGCATAAAACCAGATCTAGCTCTAAGATCTTAAACAGGAAAGACGATTAATTTTGATCGGTTGTCTGTTTTATCTCATTTTTGAGGAAAAATGTCAACTACTCTCTGGATCCGCATCTGTTGTATATCACTGTAAACTGTGTACCTTTGGCTTTTGGGCTGATGGTTTAACAAAACTAGACATCACCTTAACATTAGGAAAAGTGTGATGGGGTTTTAGCCCTTTGTCTCACGTTTTATAGACTAAATTTCACCAAGGAGGTCATTTGAAGAATGAAATTAATCCAGAGCTGCAGCAAAAAAATGTTTTAAAGTTCATCCCAATATTGTAAAAGAACTGCAGGGGTTGTAGTTTGACTCTGAACAATAATGCTGGAAAACATCTGAAGTCGGAAAACAAAAAACTCCAAATCTCCAAAATATTTCCAAACCACTCAGGAACTCTAAGTCAAAGCTATTGTGTGAATGGAAAAGGCATAAACCTTCATAATTAGATGATAGTAGCCTGAAACAGAAATATGGAAAACAAGAGGGAGGAGGTCAAAATAGTGGAATAATATGTGAAACTAACCAGACGTTTGCTGTGCTGTGGTACATTATTTCTCCAAATATGTGACTAATTATGCTGAGCAAAGAATGCTGGAGAGCACAGGCACTTAGTCTATAAATTACAATACTATGAGAAGATGTCGACATTTGCACAATGTGTGGATAAAGACACTGCTGAACTGAAAGAAGGACAAACTATGTGCACTGCATCTACAACGCAATTTGACCCTCAATTCTGCTCAACTGCCTCACAATGACCACAGGTCATTAACCTAATTTGACATTTTATTAAGGAACACACACAGAGAGAAAGAAGGAAGAGCGACAGCAAGTGCCAGACACTAAATCACTATCGCCACACAAAGCATTCCCATCTTTCCCATTTTACCCCCAGTTGGGGGGTTTTCAGGGGATTTTCTCAAGCTTTAGATTTTGCAAAGCAGATTTTTTTTCTTTTGGATGTCAGAGGTGCTGTTGAAAACAGCCCCACAGATTGTATTGTGCTGACTGAGGTACAGTACAGATACCGCATAGCAAAGTGCGCAGGAGTGGGAGAGGGAGAATTGCGGTGTGAGCTTCCTTTTATCCTGGTTCAATGGCTGAGAGAAAAGGGTGATTAGTTTGTCCCATCTCAAAGTGCTGCCACGTCTTTGGTTACAGAGATAAAAGCCCTGCCTCATGTCGAAAAGAGCAGCCATTGTCACGGGAAAAGTGAAACAACCCCCCCAAACCTGTCTACTTAAGTGAGGGGAGACACTGGGCAGTCCTGGGGGATGTCTCTGTAAGACATTTCTTCATGAGTGTTTTAAAACAAACCAGACTCCCTGAAGAATAGACAGAGCAATGCTTCCTTGTATAATTTAATACTGTAACCTTCTTTCTGGACACAAAGAGCTCTTTGAAGAGAGCACTGATGCCATAATAAGACACCGATGAAAGGCACATCCATGAGATCTTCACTTCCCAACAGAGGGCTCCCCTACAGAGCAACCTGTCTTCACGGGGGTTTGAGGGCTGGGCGTTAAGATCATAGTGTGTTTCCAGGCAGGGCACAGAGGACAGGAAAGTGGGAACTTACTTGTCAGTTAACTGGACAGGGGACAAACTGTTTACAGGAAGGCTTTGCCAAGGGTCTTTCCACGGTATGCAGGCTATGCAATCTGGATCACTGGCTGTAAAATCCCATCAAAGGAGGCTTCTTGGTCTCAGCGGTGTGAAGTTAAGCTGATCCACAAGGAGATGAGCTCCTGGCAGCTTCAGTGTGACCAACAGAACCACTTGTCCGTACATGGACTTATGAGCCAGAGCTATGGTGGGAGATTCATTTTTGTTTTTCTTCATTCTGCTGATGGGTACTTTTTTCTTTTTCTTTGTTTTTTTTTTTTTTTTGGGGGGGGGGGGCATCATTGTAACTGATTGGGTAAACACTGGATGAGCTTTTCCTATGTTTTCATTTCCATAATTCATAAATCTCTGAATAAATGAGACCAACATGACGGATAAGAGGCAAGATTTAAACTACATTTTGACCTGTACTGGAACTAGCCAACTTCCAGACAAGGTATCCATCTAAAATTGCAGGAGTGCTGCAGGGCCATGACCTCACTCAGATTGTAATTATTTTTTGTTGCATGCAGAACAAGATACTGCAATGCAAATCCAATTAAAGGAGGAACTCCTAAACGCTTTCAGCACTGGAGGATTATTTTCCCCCGCCTCTAAATCTAAACCTTGTGGGACTGTTATAACAACACAAGTGCTGCGGACATGGCACTGACTGATAACATCTGCTGAAGAGTCTAGATGGGCAAAAGCAGCTCTTGACCCTTCTGACCTCTCTCTGAAAACCTTTCATTCAGAGGTCCGCGCCAGTGGTGAGGCGATGTTTGAAGCATCATTCCTTCTGCTGAGTCAGGAACTGACATATTTGACTTTTAGAAAACACACCTACCTGCACATTCGTTCTGCTTAACACACAAAAAAAATGTTGCTGACTAATGAATTTCTAGATTCATTTCTTTTAGCTGTTTTAAGCCATAGAAAATAGGAAAACGAAAAGAATGAGGCCACTTACGATAAAGACAGCCAGCTTCACCGTTAAGCTGAGACCATCCGGGGCAACACTTGTACACTGTCTGATAATCCTGTCTGTACACTTGTCTGTACGCTGTGTAGTATGCCGTCCTGTTAAAATGACAAACATTGAGTTAAAACATTTTAATGAGTGTATATGTGTGTGAAAGAGACTTTAGATACATAAGGATTATCCAAATTCATATTTGGCATATATCATTCTAGGAGTTTGATGTGGTTGAGTATCACTAGATCAAGAAAAATAAACATGTAATCTGTTCAAATAGCTCCAAGTCTTTTATGTAACACACTGTATAATGTTAAGCAAACATTTTCCCAGACTCTTAAGGCACTGTTTTAAAGGGGAGAGACTGGCAGACTCTACTTCAGAGAACAGTGCCTACCCCTGTACTTTGGGACCCCTCTCATCGCTCCACAATCATTACACATTGTGGGAACACGTTTTGTTTACAGCAAATAATTGTGGCCTTGACTGCCTTCAAAGCAGGCTTTGGCTTGGTAACAGGGCAAATAACGCAGGGCGAGAAAGCGAGTGTGAGCGGCACAGTGGCAAAGTCCTCCAACTGACTCAGAGAGAAAGACTTGCTAAAGCATTAAGAGCACTCTCCTTCAAAGGAATGTTGGCTGCAGAGACGTCTGTGTGTTAAATAGATAGTAACCTCAGTGAAGTGGGGCTACACCTTGCACTTAACTGTATGAGAGGTTCAAAGCAGTGATTACAGAACGAGAGCAGAGAGAGCGCGAGATGAAGAGGGAAGAGGAAGGAGGTGGTCAGGGAGTCAGCCCTCATCTTGTTTGATATTGTTTGGAGATGGATAAATACTTTTGGTTGGATTACTCATGAAACATACACAGAACCATTAATTCATGTTTTGCTGTAGTCAGAGCTTAATCAGCAAAGCACGACATCCCCTGCAGGTGAGGTTGGGAGTGTTTGCATAAGAGTCAGAAGCTTTGAGTGCAGAAAGGGAGGTGCAGACAGACTAAAAAAGTGTATTACTCACCTTCTCTCATATCCCATGCACCATGACTGGCCCACGCAGCCTTGCTTCCACACTTTAACCATGCGTGTAAAGGCCTGCACACACGGCTGCCTCTGGGCGACCAGCATCACCTCCCTCTCCACACACACATTGGGCCTGGAACAAAAACAATAGTAAAAATACTTAACATGTCAAATTGTTCTGCAGAGTTTTTACTGTTGTACAGATGGCAGCGGGAGAATTTATGAGAATTGTAAGAAATGGTGCAGCGAAGAGAAATGGACAAAGCTTGAAAAAGGCATTTTCCAGTTGTCAACAATACAAGGCCAGTGAGGGCTTTACCTGTGTTGAGGTGTAAGGCTGCTTAAGCTGTCTGGTTTTGGGACTTTCAAGGATTCAAGGGGAATTCCTCACACATCCCCTTGCAGAATGCTAAACTACACAGCAAAAGACACTGCCTCTAGTTCAACTTAATATTCACCTGAAATGTGTTACCAGAAAGTCTTTTATAGGGTAGCACAGACATGAAAGTGGAAAAAAAAACATTCTCATCCAAAAGTGAAAACCAAAATATATATATATATATATATATATATATATATAAAAAAAATCATAACCAGACAGGATCAAAATGTTAGAAATGCAATCCAGGTTTGCTGTGAAACAAAAACATATGAAATGCAACCTCTGTAACCAGTTACCACTTCACTATGCAATATTTTCAAAATAAAATGAATAAAACAAAACCATGCCACTATTTTCCAGGCGGTTCACGTGAAACATTTATTTCAGTTTCCCACTGGAAATACAGGAGAACATACATGTTTTCACTTGTATGTATATGGGACCAAATGTCAGCAGAAAGGGGAGACAGTTAACATTTTCACCCAGAGGTAGACTACTGTAAGCTGTCTACTGGGGTGTTTTGTCCATCTTACACAAAATCTGTCCGGGTTAACGGGCTGAGGTGCCACTGATGTCTTGACATCATTCACCGCACCGCACTCAGGAGTTTCAGACAAGAAAAGAGGAGTGCAACACAATCCCTGAAACATTTTCTCCTTTGGTAACTCTCCAAGGACAAACAGGAAGGCTCTGGCATATGGAGATCAGCAGGAATCCTAAGACAACATCCAGCTGCTCATCTCATAAACAACAGTAATCACCATCACCTCCACCTGTACATATAATGGTATATGAAAGACCTTATTGTTAGTGGCAGGTAACAGCAGACTAACTCTTCTCATAATTCAAGCTGTATATTTATTATTATGTGGCTTAAAATACCTGTTATAATTGTCTGGATTTTCACTTTGAGGGGATTAGAACAAACAGCCTCTGACAGGGTTAGGAATGCAGTGCAGACCATCCACATGGAGCCAAAATACAATCATGTAATATTACAGATATTATACATGGACGCAAATAAAAACCATGATGAGGATGCACAACATCAAATTGAATCCTGCCGCATTCACAAAAGAGATCAGTCACCCACGTGCTCTTTGATACATCTGAAACAAGAGGAAAATACTCCACAAGCCTCTGTTTTCTGCCTCTGGTTGAGTCTTTGGCACAAGTTTGTGCTTGTGCAGGTGAAGCAGCATTTTTCTCAAACTTCAAAGGAAATGTGAGGCTGTAAAAACTGCTTAGTAAAGATGAAGAGTAAACATCATCTCTAAAGAATCTGTCGCCTAACCAAATGTAAGTCACAAAGTTAGGAAAACATAGGAAAGAGGTTACTCACATATAAGGTTGCAGGTTGCTGGCGATGCCGTAGCGCAATGTGTGAGCCTCATTAATAAATATTAAGAAAAAAGAAAAAAGAACAAGCTCCATTTTCTTCTTTTTCTTTTTTGATTAGACTACAGCTTTAGAAAATAACAATCATAGGGAAACTCATTCAGGAGGACACGTTTTTAAATGAACCAAACTAAAGAAATCCAAGGGGTCTGGAGTAAAATTAAAAGGCGCGTAAAGGATCTTCCGCGGAGAAATGGCCAAAACTAAATAAAAACGGCACAAACATCACAAGCCGTGTCTTTTTTTTTTTTTTTTTCCTAGCTCTTAGCCGGTGCGTGACACTGACTAAAAAAAACAAAAAAAAACAAAACTGCCGCTCACCTACGCTTCCTCACTACAGATGTTGGACTGACGGGCAAAGACTCGCAGAGGTTGTGCGCTCGCTGCCTCCCTCCATTGACTTGGTAATGATGGCATGGGGGGGCTGCAAAGACTGCCATCTATTATTCAGAGCCTCAGGAGCTTCTGAAGCTCCCGCAGGACACCCCACAGCCAGTGAAGTGCACTGACAAACTAAAAGGGTTGTGATGACAAAAACTTTTCTTCGGGCACAAGCAACTCCGATAATGTTTAATTTGAGACCCGTGATTATAGGATTGCTGGTATTTTAACTAGTCTTTTTTATATGATGATATTCACTCCCCCACAGCCAGGTGGTACAGTGAGCAGGTAATGATGAAAAGGCAGAGCGTAAATCTGTGCGTATCGGCCAATGTACGCACGCACGGGCCGTTGGAGCGCAGAGGGTCCGCACGCAAGGAGGACGCATGTTACGCGTGGTAGGTGGGACCATCTAGGAAAACGGAGTGATATACAATCGCCGAAAAAGCAACAGAGGATGTCTGGGGTTGAATGAGGGGAGGGTCTGAAGCAGCTAGTGGTCATTCTGCAGGGCAAACAGCTGATGGTGCGGTCAAAGGGTCAGCCGCCAGGACTGCTCTCCAAACAATGCCTCCATTGCACGCATGTGTGTTCATGACCCCAAAGAGTCCCGGGTCACCGCTGTCTGTGCAACACTCCCAGGGATGCAGCAATACGGCATGTTGTTTTAATTAAAGCCGGCATATCAGAGCGAATACAAGATATGTGTTGCCAAAGTTGGGACCCGGAACAAGAGCCATTCTTTCATGGCAACAAGAAGGTTACATGGTCATGACATTGCTTTGTTTGTGTTGATTTCTGGGGCATAAAACACCTATATCCATGGCCGGATTAACATGTTTGCGACACCTTGGACCAATAATCTGCTTTTGGGACCAGACTGGACCAGATGTTAGCCTGACCATCAATGACTCCTTATGGTCTCCAAAACACTGCTGCAAGCCAAAATAACAGATTTAACATCATGCTATCAGTGGATTCATTTAACCATGAGGGTAACCTTTTATTTATCCTCTCCAAATACTTTTGGGACCCAGGCCCTTAGGGCACCACAAAGTTATCTGTCTGACAGCTTCATTAGATTATTTATACAATTGTACCTGCTAAAACACAATAAATATGAAAATAGTAAAAGATGACAGGACAAAATAAGATGGCCCCTACATTTTTACACCTCAATATGTATATATTTTTTCGTTATATTTTTATCTTTATACCTTGTATAGTTTGGTTTTGTGTGTATGTATATATATATATGATAACTGGTTGCTGTAACATAAGAATTTACCAGATCAATAAAGTAAATTTATCTATCTATAAAATATGGTATATATCAGTTGATACTATGGTGTGTTATCACAAACTAAGTTACAGCATATAGGTAGGTATCCCAGACCCTGTAGAAAATATACAGTATTTATGTTTTCACATCTAACATATCTGGGCAGTGTGGCTCAGCTCACAAGAGAAACTCTTGAGCGTTCCCTGTAAAATGGATGGGGATGTGCTGACACCTTGTGGTTAAAAATTTGAATTACACATTAGGTCGAGTATGAGTGTGACAAGTCCTCGACACGTGATGCAACGAAGAGACTTGAACAAACATTAACTTGCACATCTAAAGCAACAGGAAGCAGTGACAGAAAACGAACTTTGCACTGTCTCGGCTACAGTCAAATAAGGGAGCCACATAAGCAACTTGGTTTTATAGCAGACGCTACGTTTTAAACCGGTTAAGTAACTTTACGACGCTCCCTAAACGCCACTTTCAACGTGCCCTTTGCCCTTAGATGCGTAACTCGCTGCAATATTGTAGCATGCAGGGGGTAATAACGGGAGGGCTGAGCACACTCCGACAGACCTACACATTTAGAGACGGGCTAATACACTTGCCGAGGTTTGTGGCCCGTCGCAACATGTCGTCCCAAGCGCAGCGGCCCGTGTCCTTACTGGGAACTATGGCGTTTGGTGGCCGAGCTAACGCCGAGCAGAGCCGGGAGATGGTGCAGACCTTCCTGGACAGGGGGCACAAGCAGCTGGACACAGCCTTCATGTATGTGGATGGGAAGTCAGAGACCGTGATAGGAGGCATGGATCTCCCCAAAACAGGTACACGAGAGGCAGGAGCACTGGATCTCATGTGAGCGAAACTTACCAAGGTTTCCCTCAACTGACAACAAACCTGCTGGTTGGCAGATGGCACCATCTTGGAATTATGGGAACCAAAAAATGACCCAAAACCGCCTCCAGTTAAAGGCCCATGTCAACTATTTCTGAGTGGTGGTTTAATTACTGTTTGAGGGATAAAACCATGTTGACCCAATCGATACTTTGAGCAGTCCAGTAGTTTGAGACAAAATTATCCTAATAATTGGTAATCATTTTGAAAAATGACTGACTGGGGAAATAAATTATGCAAAGATGTAATAAATAACTAAACATCTCAATTCTGAATATTTAAATTTTTATGATATTGATAACATACACAAGAAAAAGTTAAAGCAATTTTATTAAACACAATTCTGATCAAAACAAGCACCAAACTCAACAAGACAAGGGCCACAAGATGGAGGACCCCTCATAGGGTGCCACTGATGTCTGACAAATTTGATCTGAATTGAATTTGTACAGAGATAATATGGGTTTTCAGGATCCCCAGTAAGACAGCCTTGGATTAAATTTTTTGTTATCTCATTCCTAGAGACCATGCAGAATATTTAACATAAATTTTAACCAATTGATATGGTGCACAATAGTTAGCATAGTTAGCTAATTACATAAGTACATAATCTTGAACAACAGTACATCACACACACCGTAGCAGCTAAAAATACATTTTGGTTAAATTAAGATAACACTTTTTCAAAGTTATTAACTTATAGGGGTGATCAGTACACCGGAATAAGTAGAAACACCCCTGCTTTCTAAATGCCCACATCTTTCAAACCCAATACCTTGCGCTGTAATGCAGGCTTTCCATTAAAAGTCACACTTGATGATATGGTCTACTGTTCATTGCCCTATTAGCATTATGCTTATTGGCACAGGATTTATATAAAATTTCTCCCACCATTCTGGTGGTGTTTCAAAACCCACATTTCTGTTAATTGCAGTAAACTTCTTATGTCATATTTTTATTTCATTGTGTGACAGTAAGTATTGCTACCAAGGCCAACCCCTGGGATGGGAAAACACTGAAGCCAGAAAGTGTGCGTTCCCAGCTGGAAACCTCCCTCCAGAGGCTACGGACCAGTTGTGTGGACCTTTTCTACCTCCATGCCCCTGACCACCAAAACCCTATCCAGGATACCCTTAGGGCCTGCAATGAACTCCACAAAGAGGTGAACAGACCAGAGGCGTTGCTTTTTTTTATGAATTAAAACTAAAACACATTTCTGAAACATTTCCTGTAACAAAACACAGTGTAGTGTATGCATTATGAAATCAATCAATGATAACGTATCTATTATGTTGAGATACTATTTTCTATTTTCAATATGCAATTCTATATATAAATATATTTTTTAAACTACTTCAGGGAAAGTTCAAGGAGTTTGGGCTGTCAAACTATGCATCATGGGAAGTGGCCGAAATTGTGACCATCTGCAGACACAACAGCTGGATCACTCCCACTGTTTATCAGGTATCATCTCTAATCACCTGTATCATCTCAGAGTAAAGCAAGTTCTTACTATACTCAGTCATGTCCTTCATTAAAAGTAGCTGTGTGTTAGAAATTGCAGTAGTTAATGTCAGAGTGGTTAAGCATCCTTAATAGTATAGAGAACTCAGGGAACTTCACTTTGATTTCATCTCTGCATCCAAACTTAGACTCTCACAACCTTTCACAGGGGATGTATAATGCCACTACAAGACAGGTTGAGACAGAGTTGCTGCCATGTCTGAGATACTACGGAATGAGATTCTACGCATACAATCCTCTAGCAGGTGCTGTTTATCTGCTTTCTGTGGGTCCTCTGAAAGACAGCATTTAATTCTCCTTTTATAAGGATACACTCATAACTCATGACAAATGTGTCTTGTGTCGCATTATGTTCTTTTCTGTTTAATTGTTTTGACATGAGTTTTTTTCACACAGATTCATGGTCCTCATATGATGAATCCTAATCATTTGGCAAGCCTATGACTTTTCCCCAAAGACCACCAGTAAATCAATATTATCTGAGAATATTTCAACAGCTTAAGATATCTCAGCATCAGTCACATTTGTTCAGACATACTGTATGTCCTCCTCAGTCTGACTAGTCCAAGGCTTTTATATTAGAAAATAAAATGACCGACCACTAGCAATTGTACAACAAAATTAAATCAACAATTGTTAGCATGTTAACAGACTAAATGAATGGTAATAAACAGTATATTTAGATTGAATTCTAATATTACTCCTCTGCCAGGTGGCCTTCTGACCGGGAAGTATCATTACAAAGACAAAGATGGTTCCCAACCTGCTGGACGGTTCTTTGGCAACAGCTGGGCCGCAGCATATCGGGACAGGTAAACAACTTTGAGACCTTGATATATTTTTCTCCTGAAAAAGCAATGTTTTACATGTCTGCTGTTTTTGCATTAGTGTGCTGCTTAACTTCAGAAAGTAATGGTGATGTCATTTCCTGTTAGGTATTGGAAGGAAAGTAATTTCCAGGCCATAGAGGTGGTTCTAAAGGCCCTGGAGACAGTGTATGGCTCAGAAAAACCCACCCTGACTTCTGCTGCTATGCGCTGGATGTACCACCACTCCCATCTGAAGGTACCTGCTGTGCATGAAAAGCTGCAGTGACTAGGGATTATATTCTGATTTGTTAATGAGGAAGAGTTTACAATATACTGCATTATATTATCAAAACTTTTGGGTAAAATAGGTTCAGTATCTCATGACTCTTTTATATTTGTGTGCATTTAGTGAACAGAGCTGGCCTATTCAGGCTGATAGACAAAGGGACATTTTCAAAAGGACAGTGCCAACATTAACAACCTAAGTCGACTGGACCTTTCAACTGAAGTGTGCATTAATACTGTAGTATTGCACTAATAGTCAAGCACAGCACATCATTAAATACACTGATACTTCACATATCGAGCACTAGCCTTTGTATAATAGGTCACTTATTTAGTTTAGATATCTAATGAAGATTTAAAGCTCTATTCTTTAGTATTCACCCAAGTTACATTTGCTTTTGCATACAATTACCAGCATGTTTAAAATCCACCTCATAAATTAAAGAATCAGTGCATATTAAGTAGTACACAATTTGTGTGAATATTCATTATCGTTGTACAGAATTAACTCAGCTAATTTTAACTTGTATGCTCTTTTACCACCTGAAAGCATCTGGTCAGTTATTGTATATCTGTGGTCAACAAAGACCAACTGCAGAGTCAAAGGTTGAATTGGATTAATCAAATTGAAAGGAAACCCCATCATTAGTCATGTTGTGTTTGACAGTATGATTTTTTTCCCTGACTACTGCATCATCCATGGTTACAGGGTGAGCTTGGAGATGGAGTCATCATTGGCATGTCCACTATGGATCAACTTCAGCAGAACTTGGCTGCTGCAGAGGAGGGTCCTCTGGACGAGAGAGTGGTCACTGCCTTCAATGAAGCCTGGAATCTCGTAGCCCATGACTGTCCAAACTACTTCCGATGAGCACACTCATCTCCACTACAATCCAATCAAATAGCTAAGTTTTCACACAATAAATATGCAAAAGCCCCTTTCCTTCGAGCTAATAGTTTTTATGAAATGGCACTTAAATCTTGTCATCAAATTGTGGGTCAATGAGAAAACATAAGGTGTTATGTAAGAGCACTTCATTGTTAATGTATAAATGTAAAAATTACATTTTTAGAAATAACTTTCTGGAGCCTTAATTAAACTGTTACATTAAAAAGAAAACAAGTTTTCCCCACACCAACAATTTTTTTTTCTGTTTTTACACACATGAAACAGTATTTACTAATTTGTTTTGGTTGCATGGCAAAGTACTTCAATGCTATACAAATCTGTTTGTCATTACATTGACAAATCTTGACAAAGCAAATGGCATCAAGATGATTACATGCACAAGATTGTGGAGTCTCCACTCCAGTCACCAATGTTTCTTGAACAAAAAAAAAAAAAGTCCACAGCTGAAAAGGGGAAGTAAAGAAGTTGATGTTTTGGGGTGTCAAAACAGGACAGATGAGTGAGATTAACAGAGTCCAAGGGCAGCATAGACAGCCAGGATGAATGGTTACCAACATCAATGTCCCTCTGGTGTACAAGCCCCTGCCCATGCAGATGTTTTATTCTGCATCATCATCATCATCGTCATCTTCATTCTTCTGCATAGGCTCTTCCTCACCAGCAAAGTTCACAAACTCGCCTGTTTCTGAGTTCCACATACATTTGATTTGCACCTTGAATTCTGCCATTTCGATACCAAAGAGTTTCTGTGGACAGAAAGGAGCAAGTTTAGACAGTCAGTCAAATGCAACACAACACTATACATCTCTGTGAGCATTTCCTTAAGTTAAACAGCCAGGAACTCACCAGAATACGAGCCTGCTCAGGAGAGAGCACATCTCCCTCCTTACAGACTTCATGGTCTTTCAGCAGTGTTACCACTCCTGGAATAACAGGAAAAATGTGACCCTTAAAGCTGATATGAATCACTGTCTGTTAAAGTAATATTGCTAACATTATTTCTTTGCACTCAAACACTTTTTATTCTTGCCTTTCTTGAGAGCAGTGGGGAGTCCCAATTGCCTCAACTGGGGTTCCATTGAGTGAGGAAACTGTTCCAGGGGTCCCTCGTCCAGAGTTAAGTCCATCTGTGCCTGGTTGCCAGCCCGCGCATAATCCATCTCTTTGAAATGATTGAAATACCTATCAATAGAAAACATTATTTAGAAAATGTATTACTAATATGATTTAATACTTAAACCATAGTTTCAGTTATACTTACTCTTGTACTTCATCCTTTGTTTTATTTGTGAATAGTACACCCACTTCTCCTCGTAGATACTTGCAGACCTGCATATTATCAAAGACAAAAATTTAAGTAAATGCAACATGGTCCACAGCAACAACTATGTCACTCTGACATTTTCTAGCTTGATGCCTCCACTCTTTAAGCTCTTGCATACCTTGTGCAAATTATCTTTGTATTCGTCTGTTTCTCCTTTACCCAAGGCGACCATCATGACTTTATTTTTGCCGAAGAAGAATCTGTGGAAAAGAGCAGAGTCCAATTAAATTGTCTCCTGTGACACCTGTGCAGGGGGTACACCAACGTTTGGTCTCAAACATTCGTAAAGTTGGGAGAACTGCAAAAGACAAAAAAATAAATTAAATTGAAGAAGAGGAATCGTCCTGCCACCTCAACCATTGTGAAAATCATACCATGCAACCTAATAATTTAAATTAGATCCTGCAAGACTGGTAAATGCCCTCATCTTTTAAATGTGACCCCCTTTATTTACACGTGGTCTGATAGAGATTTCTCTAAGACAGACATAAAGATGACTTTATTAGGATTATCTTTACAGTAAGATGACATCCATGTTTGAAATGAGTGGAGTGTCCCTTTAAAGTGACTGAAACGTCAAACCAACAGGCAGGTTGAGGTGCCATTACCTGCTGTGTTTCCATGCTGTCCTGATGTCTTTCAGCTTGTTATTCCTCATATTGGCCACAGAGAAAATGAACAGGTTTCTGTAGGTGTCCACGCATTTCCGTAACTAAAACAACAAAGAGGAGGAGAGTTTAGTGAGAAACATATCAACAACTTCAGCAAATTCTGGTGAATATAATATAAATATAGCTGACAGGAGACAAGGGCAGAGAAACTCACCTCCTCTATTAATTTCTGTTTCAACTCCAGTCCCTTCTTGGCTGTCTTCGTTAATGAAACTGAGGGGAAGCAGTTTGTCAGTTTGCAATGAGTTACACTTATGTGAAAGAATAACATTAAATCCAAAGGGGTCTGTTTCACAGCTTTTATACCATCCATACCACAAAAATCGCTATATTTGAACCAAAAAACGGAGCTATTTAACTTCAGAGAGCCTGAAGGCCTTTTAAAACGCATTATCAGATAAGTGAAACCAGTGAATTTGAAGCTAACGTCAGTGTAACATGTATATTCACTACTACCCCCCCAATCAAGAGAAGCTAACGTTAGCTTGCTACCTAATTTACGCTAATTTTCTGTTGTCGCAAACCGCTGCTACAATCAAACAAATCGTAAACATGCGGGTCCACCTAATATGTTTGTCCATAACACGACCTGGACGGGTATTTTCTTACTTTTCTTGTCCCTCTTTGACTTCGGCATGGTTTCCTCTCACGATGGCAGGGCAGCAGACGCACACGTGAAGTGAAAGGACCCCGAATGTTTCTGTCGGGTGAAGCTGACCACGCAGTGCCTGTGTTAAAAAAAAAAATAGACGTTGAGATTCGCATATCTTTGGCATCGTTTCAAACTCATTTTACTCTAAAATTATCTAAAATGTTTTTTGATAAGAGCTCCTGTTTGTACAGTGCCTTTCCACAAACATAAAATTAGCTAAAGCAGCCTAAACTATACCGATTAATTAACAACATTGAACTTAATGCAGACGTGTGATTAAAGGTTATACTACGAATGCTTATGGGATGTCTTTTTGGGGACAATGTTTCTACAGGCACCACAAGTTTTGTAGATTTCCTGCCCCCACTAATTCATGTTATATCAACAGCGAGCCACTGCCAGTCATGTGTTTGGAGTAGTAGGGTTTATCAACGGATTAACCCGCTAGAGGTCTCCTGTGCCAAAGCAACAACATGCAAGTAGGCTGCATGGCACAACAGTCAAGAGACTAATTTACAAAGTGCTCAAAAAGCCATGTTAGGTGGACTGTAGGTCATCATGGAAGTAGGATTTGAGTTTCTTTTTCATAATTTGAATCCAGTGAAATGAATTAAATGTTAGAAAGCTGCAGAATAATTTAGATGCATAAAAAAAGTCTAATGATTAGGAATCACAGGACATTTGGCTCTTATGACCTGTGAGTGGCATTGTGTCAGTATCAGAGTAGCATTTAGTGGCATCAGAGGTTTAGTTATTAGCCCCGTTTCCTATGACAAAGTTTTGTCATTCACGATAGATCCACCCTTTGCAGTGATGGCAATATACTCTGCCACAGTCACTTACTATGAAGTAAGATAAGATAAAATGAGGTAATACTTTATTGATCCTTGGGGAAAAATAGGTGCTGCATCACAAGCAACAGAACAGGTAAGATTTAAAAAGAACAAAGCAGAGTAAGGGAAAACAATAGAAGCTTCACAAACCAAAAGTAGAAACTTAAATAAAAGTGCAAATTACTACAGTAAACAAAAGCCAAAAAAATTATATTGTAAATTGAAACAAAAAAGCCTGCTAATTAAATTATAGTTTTACCATCACTGCAGTTTCCTTTCTGAACAGTGGCATACAATAGATATTTATATCGCCTATATAATCTAGCCTATATGTACTTATTTCTATTTAAGTATGTAAAATATGCTATTACATACGATTTCTACATATCAACATGTATTGTTTTGAAGGGTCTCACAAGTCATGAAGACACACAGAGCACCTAACAGATATACACTATCCCACAGTAATATATTGGAGAAGAATACTATTATTAATTTAAGGGAGTAAATCTCATCATTCATCAGTTTTAATAATCCATAAAATGACAGGTCTCAAACTAATGTTTAAAACAAAATGGAGTGGAAAGGCATTGTTGTTACAGTCTACTTTATTCTATTAATTAGGCCTGTGTTTATGTGTCTCACTGCTGTCTACGGGGGGGTGAGAGAGGGAGGGAGGGAGTGAGGTGGGAGGTGCTGATGTGGGTGATAGTGCCTAGTTTAGCACTTTGAAACATGATCCGTGCACGCCACAGAGAGGCCGGGCTCTGCGGTCCTGCATCCTGCCATTTCACCGCACCACATGGAAACTGAATAGAGCTGTAGCGAACGGGGGATGATAACGAAAGAAGGTGGACCGCTCTCCTCTGTCGCCTGGCTATATGAACCCGCACAGCATCAGCTGCTCCTGACAAAGCGAAGGCAAACAGAGATGAGGGTGACGGAAAGTAACGCTGGTGCCTATTGCGGTCTGCGTCAAACCCCTCGCTGCTTCAGGAGATGATGCCCTCGGTGCCTCTTAAAGGACTTTCCGGGTTTAATATTAATCTCTCGTGAACACCCATGCTGCAGGGGTCCTTGTTAGTATCTCGGGGTAAACATCCAGCGGGGACAGAGATGGCCACCCCGTCTCCAGCCGCCCAGTCACTCTCAGCATCTGCATTGTGAGGAGAAACTCGTCCTGGGGGAGTGGGATTGTGAAGGAATATGCAGAGATAAAAAAAAAAAAAATTTAAAAAAAAAAAACATCTTTTTTTTGTTTTAGCATCCAAACCAGACAGAGCCATAGCTGGATTACCGGGTGTTGTTGTTTACCAACATGAACTCTATGTTTTTCTCGGACACTCCGCCCGGTCCGGTCAACGTCCCCGGCGGGTCGACCAGCGCCCTGCGAAATGACTTGGGCTCCAACATCCATGTGCTGAAAACGCTCAATCTGCGATTCCGCTGCTTCCTCGCCAAAGTCCATGAACTGGAGAGGAGAAACAAACTGTTGGAGAGCCGGCTGCAGCAAGCTCTGCAGAGACCGCAGTACCGCCACCTCTACACCCGCGAAGTTGCAGTGCAGACCGACGGTCCCGAGTCGCGGCTGCCGGGAACCATCTGGAGTTTCACCCACGTCCGGAGGCAAGGGGAGCGCCTCGAGACGGTGCACGGGCCCGGGGTGACGTGGACGCATCCGGACGGAGTTGGGGTCCAAATAGACACCATTACCCCAGAACTGAGGGCTCTGTACAACGTGCTGGCCAAAGTCAAGAGGGAGAGGGACGAGTACAAGAAAAGGTGAGTAAACACAACCTGGCTGTTGGCCTCTATGTGAAACTAGTGTTTATGTGTATTGTGTATTCTACACAAGTTGGACATTTAGAGAACAGCAGAGACAAGGAGTTTTAGGCAACAATACATACATACAAATGTATATGGCCATGTGTAAATCATTTGCAGGGGAGTAGCCAGAAATGAAGGGCCCTGAGAGGGTGTCACAATGGGGGCCCTTGCCAGTCAGTGGGCCTCACTGCTCTCACTGTAGCTACACAAAAACAGGCTGAAAATAAGCACAAAATGTTACCACTACACATAGGCCCTGACAGACACACTCATGGAAACTTTACAAGACGATTCAGGGAGTTTCCAGTCACCGATTTGCAAGAAGTTCAAGGATGGTTTCCCTCATTCAGTGTAGATGTCGCAGTTTATGAACCAAGAAGCTGCACTAATGTGGTGCTACATTAGATCTGGACACATAATCAATACAGCTCATTAAATTGTTCACATTAGAGACAAAACAATCAGTTGATGGACAGAAAATTAATAAGAAACCATTTTTAATTTGTAATCAAGCTATTTTTTAAACAAACCTGACAAACGTTCCAGCTTCTGGTTTTTGTTTCTGGTTCTGTTTTTGTCATAAATAAATGCAAAAACCACAATTTAAACTGAAAACACATCACAATCACCAAATATGCCAACATAATTACAATATGCTATTTTCATTTCACGCTGCCTTAAATGTAATGTGAGTATCTTTAAGTTTTGGATTTTTAGTTAGACAATATAATTTGAAGACCATTTTTGGCTCTGGGAAACCATGATGGATATTTTCACTCTGATCTCTGAGTCAGTTGAGACACCTGATGGGTGCAATCGTGAAGCTGTTTTCATCTACCCATCACTTTATCACTTCTCACTTATTAGTGTTCCCTCTTCATCCCATGTAGTTGTGATTGGCCAGTGTCTCCAAACTCATCTGACAGTTTAGTGGAGAGATGACAGACATCACAGTGATAGAGCTGCACTTGAGGTAGCGTTTAACTTGAAGGATGTCAGAACTGAGTGGCTGCTCAGCATCTACACAAAGACCTTTCACATGGATTGAACTGAACCAGTTTCTCACAAACTTTTAAGGAAATTTCTTTGCATGGTTCATTCTCCACCAATTGTTCTTCTTTAGTCATATTAATTGCATTTCCTTGAGGACTCAGTGCAGCATTCCCAGCTGACCCACATCACTGCTGGCCGGCTTGGCTGGCTACCGGAGGGAGACATGCCAAGCAACCGCCTGCTTCTGTTTGCCGTCATGACTCAAGCCGAGAGGTATTTTAACAGGCCTCTGTCTGCTCTGTGAGGTCGGCTATGACGAATACCGACTTCCCACTGAGCGCACTGACTCAGTGACACAGAATGTGCATGCTCTCCCTCTCCTCTGGGAAACTGGATATCCTGTCCAGTCATCTCCAGTCACCAGCATATCCTTTTTTGTGCACTTCTGCGTGAGAAGATGAACAGCAGCACACAGACTAAGATAGCAGCCAAATTAAAACCTGCTGCAGCTAAAGTCAAAAACTTGAATCCCCTTTATCAAAAGCAGGAGCTCTTGACTATAAGTCATTGAAAGGGTTTTAATCAGCCCAACATATCCAGTTATTCCACTTTGCACATTCACTTTTTAAATGTATAGTTAAGTATAATTATGTATAATTATTTGTAAACAAAGAAGATAGAACAGGATTTCTGTAGTATTTATTCAGTTTGTGTACACTGATAGATGTAGATAAACATAGATGTTATGTTTAAATAATTATGTTTTCATCAAGATAAGTACCAATGTCAAACTTGTTCTTTTTAGTGTTTTTACATGGAGAGATCTGTGGAATAAGACACATTCCTAACCTATGTTTATTGGCCAGTAATCATGGTTATCAATCTCCTTTTCTGCCTCTCTTTCCTGTGCTCTGAGCTTAGTAATTGCGTCACCACCGAGTTCACTGCCCAGTTGTTTTCTCTCTGTCTCCCAGTCTAAATCCTTTTTACTACAGTCACGTTTTAGCATTCAATCCCCGAGCCATGGCTTCTCTGTTCTGTGCTCTTTGTGTTCAGCCATTCCTTCGTCCTTCACTCCACTCCCCCACAGCCCCGCTCCACCCCTTCACTCCTCTCTGTGTCATACAGACTGCTTTGTAAGGCATCCTCAATCCTGACGAAGGCCCCCCCATCAGTGTGCTTCCACACCACCCTGGTGATTTATTAAAGCTTTAGGAGTGCGGACACACACACACAAGTAGATGGATGACCAGCTTGTCCATTTCTGATTTGGCCAGTTGCCTTCACACTGAAGTACACAGTTGTTTACTTTCTGTCATTTCACAGTAAACTTCTGTGATCAATGAGGCAAAACAGCACGATTTGCCATACATGGTGGTTTGTAACAATCGTTTATGAAGTTGTATTGCAAAGTTATTTTATTTTGGTGCTTGAATAAATGAAAAGCCAACAGTGTAATTGCAAAAAAATACTTGTTGTTATTATACAGAGAATACAGCCGTATAATATGTACCTACAAATATAAAAGGCCAGTGGCCAGATAAGCAAATATTCCCCAGGACAAAACATACGCAATGTGTGACATTTAGAAAGAGGTTAAACTCTTGACCCACCTCTGTTCTTTTTCACCCCTCTGAATTAACTTTAAAGGTGCCCCTACTGCAACTTAAGTGCACTCTTAATTTGTAGTAATTAGGATAATCACGCTTATGAGGACATGTATGTCAATTGAGAGAGATGCAGTATCAGGAAACGTGCAATTTCTTGACCCAGTTAATCAGAAAACATTAAGCAGTTTGAAATTGTAAGAGGTGCTATTATACCATTAAATACATACTTAAATAAAAGTAGTCTGAATAAGAGACTTAACAACTGATAAGGAACAATGGTGTTTATCTTTAATGGGACAAATGCACCTCAGTTTAATTTCACGAGCATCATTTAAGAAAATACTTTCTATTCTTTTAAACTGACTATTCTTAACCTCTCTCCTCAGACCAAAGTCTGTATTTATCTTCATATTTTCGTTTTTTTTTTTCATTATTATTATTATATTTTTTATAGGGCGTTACAATGTTTTTTGTAGTGTATTGATTTTGTTGTGGGAAAAGTGTAATTTTGTCATTTAGACAAAGACAGATTCACTTGGGTGCTATATATTTGTGTTCACTTATTTACCTCCACAGTTACTGGTCATTTTTTGGTGCTACGCACCATGTCCTTAATTCTGTTTCCAAATCAGGTGGTTTCCATTATATTATTGTGCTTTTGGTTGAGAACAACATGGCTTTAAAGTTGTTGGGTGTACTTCTTGTTCTTGGAAAGCTCTTTAATCGACTTAATCCAGATTCTCAAGTAATTTATCCCATTTTTTTGCTTTCAGAACAATGTTGTGTTCATGCACCACTGCCAGGCTTCCTAAATCAGACTACAGCTTAAATGAACTACTACTTAGTGCCTCAGTGGCTGGACTGAGATGTTACATACCTTTCACACTAACAAACGACCATGCAAAAAGAAAATGGATAAGGTCAACGCCACAGCCATACTGTTTTTATCCCACTGTCTTGCATTGCTGTGAAATGTGTCACCTGGGGGTCAGTGAGGCTCTGCCAGTAATTGCCACCAACATGCAATAGTGCTTAAGAGGCCATAAAAACAGTGGCTGACATTGACAGACCTATTTGACAGTCATCAGCAGACTGTATGGTCAACTATGAACAGACAGTGATGTTACTTTGTGCCTATGACAGCTACTTTTATGTGGTCAAAAAGGCAAAGTGCCCATTTGTTTAACATTTACATGTTATACTTGAGGTGCAGCGATATAGCTTCGTCCATTATGCAGATTACTGCACAGACTGATCAGGACTAAAAGACAGCAGTTAGACTTCCAGTAATATGAGAGAGCAGTATAAATATACATAGTTCTTTGTTTATTTAAACTGATATCACTGTAGTTTACATGGATTTCTGTGGAATAGAGATGCTATAGATGGTAGCTACTATGGAAATGATTGCAGTAATTTACACTATTATGCCATTTTTTTAGGTGCAGTGCTTACTGCAGTGCTTTAGTAATAGATTATCATCATCATTATATCATCATCCATCACTGAGCACGGGCCAAACAACTGTCCTGTTGTGGGTGATACAAGACTTTTAGAGAGGCAGAACAGTCTCCGGGCCTCCTGGGCATGTTCTTCCTTAACATGAATAATTCACATACAGCTGAATTTAGCCATGTGTGGATCAATGCTTTGAAAATTCAGTAAAGACTCTTTTCTGAGGCTTTGATCTCACTTCCTGTGCCTAAGAGAGGTGAAAGGCAGAGTTGAGCATCTCTTTTGAAAGTAAGAGTCAGGCTTGTTGTAATAAAGAACTAATTACAGGGTGAAGTGTGATTCCAGAGCTGGAGGCTGCATTGTGTCTTTCAAATATCATATTTCCCCATGAAGTGCAACGTGCTTCACTGATGAGCTCTTCAGCCTCTCCCTGTCTGTCTTCGCTGCTGACCTGCCCTCTATATAATCCAGGCCGTCTATTCAGGAGAGGGATTTTCTCTAAGCCGTCACCTAGCACCTAGGCTCCAACCTCCAGCTGGCCCTGCACCACATCCTGGCATGCAGCCGCTGCACTGAACTGGGGCCTCTCGAAGTGGAAGACGTCCTGCTGCTGAGACACAGTGAGAGAGACAGAGAGAGAGCTCAGACCATTGAGCTCCAGATTATAGAGTTTACATTGTCTCTCTCTCTCTTACTCCCTCTTCCTGTCTGTGTGGTGCTCCTCTGTTGGGCTCACAATATGTTTTTTGTGTCATCCAACGCAAATTGCACTCTCTAGTTTTACTTTTAGTCATTAGACCAAGTGTTCATTTTCTATATATCATCACCATTACAAATTTGGACTGTCCTCAGTCACGGATATAGCTTATTCCTGCCATGCATTGATGTCCAAGAATTAAAAATGCATCGATGCCACATGGGAACTGTAATTACATGCACTATCCTGCTGTTGAAAATACTCATGAATGCAGCAAGCTGGGGGTCAGATGGTTTACAAGATAAATCTGCAGGACCTTGAAATAAGTAACAAATTAGAAAAACGGGGAAGGGGGGCGGGAAATAGTTTTGTGCAAGACAAAATGGTGATTTTCTGGATTTTCTCCAATCGTTGCTTCTTTTCATGTGAAATATGGAAAAGTTTTAGCTCCTCTGAGAAATGAATCTGAACTGTTCACAGCTGACAGACATATGCTTTTTGTAATAGGGTGTAGTGACTGAGTAGACGCTGTTTGGCTATAAAAGGCCACAAACCAAAAAGACTGGAAGGTACTGCACTAGCACACACACAATACGTATTGATCCATAGCGGAAAATAGTCCCAAACAATGCACTAGAAACTCCAGTGACCATCTGGAAATTACTTTGTATGTTTTGAATATGAAACTATATATTTGTAACCAGTTTTTTTAAAGATTAACACATTCATTTGGGAACAAATGAATGGAACTGATGCATTGTTGGGTTTTTGTTGGGTTTTTTTTCTTCTTCTTTTCAGGATTTGTTGACAAAAACAAAAATACAGAATAAAGCCAGCCCTGTCAACATGTGTAGCTGTTCACATGTTCAGAACAATAAGATAAGAAAAAGTCAACAATGTGGTAACGTGAAAAAAGGATGAAAATTTGTTTTTTGTTTCTAAGTATTGGAAGGAAAATCTGCATGATGCCATAATGGGGATGTGTGCCCCCTCTGCTTTTGTGCCTTTGTTGTCTCTTGTGTCTGGATCTGCTGCTGTGCTGTGCAGCTGTGGTTGATTATTCATGGGTATCGATACAGCTGAGAGCAGTGGCGCATTGCCATATTTAAAAGTGCACGAATGCACCTGTCTTTTGTAAGCACTGACTGCATAGGGAAAGTGTACCAACTGTATGGGAGGTTTGGTTGGTGGACTGGAAAAGCACTGCCACACTGTGCAGCAGTCGTGGCCTTATGCAAATCCCCAGATGTAGAGTTTGTTAGGTCAGGTAGTGAGGTAAGTGTTACTAAGTCCATAATCATCAGCCCTGATCCTTATTTACACCCAATAAATTTAACAAGTGTCTTTGCCTTTCTCTTCAGACCTGCTCTGTTTGAAAAGCATGTGCACCTTTTCTAAAGGCCTGGATGTGCTAACACAGCATGAAGACTTAATAACCTCTGTATTCGAGCATATTGTCCCAGTGGAAATGCTTGAATGCCAGACACCATCAAAAACAAACAAACACGCATAAATCTTTGCACAGCATATAATCTTGTGTGTGTGTCAGATAGAGGCATTAAATCTCTTTGTGCTCTTGCATGCCTTAACCTTTAAACTAGACCAGATGTGTCTCACCCATGAGCTCTCTGGAAGTCTTCATGTGTTGAAGAGATAAAGTGCATTCAGGCTTTTGCAGCAAAAAAAAGAGTTAAAATGACTAAGACATGATCTGAACGTTCTTTCTTTTCTTTCATTATATTCACAGATCTCTTAGTACAGAGATAATAAAGTCACTGTCAAGTGTTTGTAAACAATATTTATGTTATATATACTTAGACATATACCTAAACTATGTCTCAAAAACGTTATTACATTTCCCTGTCAGTATGTGGCTTAAGTTGTACAGCTTGAATACTTAATGTTGCTGCTGGGTTTCCACAGCCTTATAGAAATACTATACATGTCAATGCAAAGAGCAAGAGACTGAACCATAATTGTTAGATCAGCGGTTTGCGTGATAACTAGCTGTCATCTGTGTTGTGATGAATGATGTCGAGAAATGCATCACAAAGCGCCTTTGATGAAACCGTGTTATAAATGCAACCCATTTACCAATTATCAAAATGGTTTCAAAAATAAAAGTAGTGAGTACATTCTAAACATGTGAGGGACAACTGTCTCGTGGGCTGGACCTAGCCCTCAGGCTGGTAGTTTCAGTTCGATGTATGTGAGTAATTGAAACACCATTGTGGTCAAGAAACCAGATTTCTCTTAAATAGTGCTTTCAGTTTTGTATTCACTCGTAGGGTTCATCCTGCAGGTGTGTGTACCCAGAGGTACAAAAGATATTTGTCTAGTGATAATGTCTCATGGCTCTATTTTGTCTCACATAATTTGACTGTGCACACCCTAACCTGTGAGGATTTGTGCCAGAAGTGAACATCTTCATGTTCTTTTCTGCTATAATGGGCTGTCACACCCAGTGCAGCTCCACCCTGACATGGCCTGGGCATGTAGGCCGTTGTTTGCACTCTTACACTTACAAGAAACAAATCCACATGATTTGTTAGGCAGAACATCCAAGTCATTACAGGATTGTGAATAAGGTTAGTTATAGCTCTCTTCAGTGAAGTGTTTTTACAAGTTATGTCTTTTTGTGCAGTTAATGTCTGATGCTTTACTGTATTTTACATAAATAGCCAGGAGCACAGAGCTATTATCAAAGCACTACAATGTGGACTACAGTAAATAAAATCAGTGAGAACATAATAACATAACTGCACTGAGTGTGCTTTGTAGGATGGGTGGGGTCAGTTTGATTTTAGATGAAGACTGCAGGAAAAACTGATTTTCAGTCACAGTGCTCTGTCACCTCCCTACCACCATCCTCCACTGCTGCAGAGTGCACAAATAAGCAATAGATGACTCCTTGTTTCTCTGTGGGAAGTTATAGACTTAAAAAAAAAGTGTATGCAAAAAAAAACTCACTTTATAGATGCTTACCACAAATTCTTAAGTTAGTAATAGACTCCTGTTGACCGAAACTCGTTAGAGACATTACCTGCCAATTGTTATATAGATAAACAAACTATTATATTTTCACAGTGGCAACACCTTTGCATGTCTCTACAAAGATTAACAGTTTGAAGAGCTGCTGATGTCACTGTTATACTTTTATATAACTTCTTTTCAAAGCAATTATCTTTTTTTCAGTAGTAATTACGAACACCTACGTGTTTGTCACCCCCCTAAAACTGTCTGCAGCTAACCTGACAGCAGCATCCCTCAGGCAAGAGAAAAGAGGGCTAGGATGGGTTTTGGGAGTTAAGTAATTAGATGAAGCATGTGCCCAGTGCAAACAAGTTGAGCCGACACCCATATTATCAGGAAAAGTCAGTGTGGCAACGTTGCAGGGCCAGGTCAGGAGGGACGGTTAGACATGTTACAACAGTAGCTCCCAATGAATCCATCAAGATAAAGGAGGATCCACTGGTGTTATACCCAACCCATTATTCATACAGATGCTTTGATCAGTGTTAATTAGTCTGTTATGGTGTAACCTTGTTCCAAAGAAAGTCAGGAACATTATTCAAGCGATATTTATCTTTTATTGTTTTTTTCCTGTTGGGTTACAGTGAGTCCATGTTGTTGGTCTGCCTCGACTTGCTTCTCAGAATGTCGAGAAGAAAAAGCAGTTTTGTTGAAGGAGGATTTACAGCAGATTACATACAACATGAAGTTTTGTCAGCCAGTGATTTATGAAGCTCCCCTGAGACATACAAAGCTTATAGGAGCTTGATCCCTGTTTAAGAAATATACAGCTGTTGCATGTACTTTAATTAAGCAGTAGGTGCCAGGATTAAGACACAGAACATTCAGCAAACTCACACTTTTCCAGTTTTTCCACATTTTCCAGTGCCTACAACCCCTCAATCCTCAATGTTAGTGTTATATTATCCAACTTGCTCCAAACATGCATTGCACCCCATGTATAAGTGTCTGCCATAGATATTATACTGCTGGAAAATTTATTAGCTTCTCTATGTATTAAAACTCTGCATACTCATGCAAAATAACATCATATTGTCCAAAGTTTTTCCCATATTTGTCAGTGAATTATTACATCAGATCAAAATATGCTACACTCATTCTGCTGTTATAATACTTTTCCAGTCAATGTAATAATGCACATTGACTGGTAATGTGACAGTGTGACTGTGTGTGTGGATAATGTTTTAATTTAGATTTCAAAAAAGCATTCTGAGAAAAAATAATCACATACTGTAAAAAGCTAATAACTGTGGTAACACAGCATCTATAGATAGAATTACAGCAATAATAACGACAACAAAATATTTAAAGTCATTTTTTTTTAAATTTATTTTATAGACTGTAGGATATGTGAAAGGAGTGACCATCTGATTCAATATACAGTATTACCATTAATATATCTCTATTGACATACACCCATTGTCGTATACATAGGCAATAGTCAAACAAAATATTTTCATCCCCATATTATAAATAGATATATATGCATCTGTTAAACATCTGACAGTCATCTTGGAAATGTTGTCATTGTGGGTAGAAAAGAGAAAAGTAAAAATTCGTATTAAAAACGGTTAGAGGTTCAGCAGATTAACATTAATGAGTTGAATAACCTCAAGGAATGTTCTCCTCTTGAACCTCCTAGATTTAGATCCAAACTGTCTGTACTTCCATCCTGAAGTAACAATTTCATAACCAGAAAATTCTCAGTGAAAGCTATAACAATTCCCAAAGCTTTTTAGATAAAGGCTGAGCTTTGCGGACTGATAAGGAGACGGGAGGATACGGTCATCGTATTTTTAAAGAAAGCTGACCTTTTTTGGTCAGCATGGTCATATTTCACAACCTGAAGGTCTGAAGTCCAGCTAAAACCCTCCTTGTTCATTTGAAGAGGAATTAAGGCAGTAGCAACACTAGACATAAACACATACACATAAATAGAGAGAAAGAGGGAGAGAAAAGAGGGAAAACCCAACAAGGTAGCTATATAGGTTGCATGTTAAGAGCTGCACTATGGTGCATATATAATATGCATATATAAATAAAGATGAACATACAAATAATATACACATATACACGCATACAACGTATGTACATACACACATTTTCTATGCAAAGTAAATTAATGTATATGATTAACAACCTGAAGCTTTCACTTTTCCCTCCGAAGCAAATTTCACCACTTTCTCTCTTTGCCATGTTTTCTCACTACATTTTTTCATCTAATCATATAAATAACCAGTCTACACGGCATGTTACATATTGAGCAGAGATTTATTATTTAGATGAAGGACAATATACAGCCAGCCCCAGTTTTTGCAGCTCGTGTATTAGCATTCATTCAGGATACAGAGAATTTGCAACTTGGAAAATAGGTTCAAAATGTTTTTTTATCATTAGGAACATGGAATATTTTCTTCCTCCAGATGGGTAGAAGGGCCTTTGGGGATTCTGGAAATGTGAAACCATGGGTTTTCCAAACTTGGCCAATTAATTATCTTAAAGTGAAACTGTGGTTTACCTCTTTGACCCAAATGCTAATGCTATGCAAATACAAGAGAGACACAGACGGGCAAAGATACAACTAGAGCTGAAAGGATTTGCTGAGTAATTGATCAGTCCATCGACAGAAAAGTAAATAAACACTAAACATTCCTTAGTTTTAACTTCTCCAGTGTGAGGTTTGCTGTTTTGCTCTGTGCGCCATCATTGAATTGAAAACTGAATATGTTGTGGTTTTGGACTATAAACAAGCCATTTTAGGAATTCAGTTTGGACTCTCAAAACAATACTCGGATAACTGATCTTTACTAATATGCTGAGCAGAAAAGCATCTCAGAGTGAACAGCAGCCATAGACCACACCAGCTTCCTCTCCTGTCAGCCAACATCCCAACAGTTATCTGATGCTGCAGTGGGCACAGCCTGTCTTGTGTCTACAGCCCAGACTGGTGGTGGTGGCGTAATGGTGAAGGGAATGTTTTCTTGGCACATTTTGGGTCCCTTCAGACCGAACCATCATTGTTCGAATGTCACAACCTATCTGAGTATTGCTGTTGAGCATTGCTTTATGGCCACACTTCTAATGGCTTCTTCCAGCATGATAATGCATCGTGTTTCAAAGCTAAAATCATCTCAGATTTAATTCATGAACGTGGCACTGAGTTCATTGCACGTCTGCAGCCTCCGCACTCACCGGATCGGAATCCAGGGATCACCTCTGAAATGTGGTATAACAGTAGATTCACAGTATTAAATTTCAGATGATTAATCTGCAGACGTGATATGTTGCAACTTGGTAACATGAACAAGAATCTCAGAGGAATCTTTACAATGTCTTGTGCAAGCTTTACCAGGAATATCTCAGGCTTTTTTGAGAGCAAAGAGAAAACCTACCCAGCATTAGCATGGAGTTCTAATGCCAATAATTTCATATCGTATAAATTCCTAGAAGTGGTATAGATTTATTTTTTATTTTAATTTTTTTATTTTATTTTAATTCTTTTCTATTTTTAGATTTATTTGTAATGCTTTTATGTTCCATGATTTAAAACATGGAAAACAAGATTTAGAGCCGTCAATGAATAGTGTGTGTAACACTGTCTACAGCTGCTAACAATATTCGGTCGCTCCCTCAGGGCCAATGATAATGGTGGCCTGGGAATATGTCTGTGGTCACTTAGCAACAGTAGTGTTTGGCCTGGTGGCGTCTGTGTCCTGTCTGGGTTGGATGGCTGCGTAAGACTGACCATACCTGTGGAACATCAAGCAGCGAATCGCTGTGCACAGATTACATGATTGTGTGTGTGGTTGTGTTATAGATATGGATTGAGGTCAGGGAGGGAGGTAGAGTTAGTTTGAGCAGAGAAATTAAATGATTTTTGACTTTAGCATGTTGTTTCATCAGCAGAGACTCTCAGGAAGCCAGACGCTGGGCTCCTGAGCTGCTCTACCTGCCAGTCCAATTCATTTCACATGGCTGCATCATTAGCACGCCACTCTGTGGGGTCTGGGGAGGCTATATATTACAGAGCATCATGATATTCAATCGATGACCTACTATAGTCATACCTCACCCTTTTTTCCTCCCAGGAAAGCGTCACATTACTCACTATTTCACATCTCAGTGCCACAGATGCTCCTTCCTATCATGCGCCTCCTATCCAGCCAAGATTATTGGAAGAATTTGTGCTGAAAGTGAATTATGGTGCCTGCTCCTGTACTGAATAATTGCATGTAGAGGATGTGGAATGCTGATGTCATGGAGGAGACGTTATATAGACGCCTATAGATCTCCAAGGGGAGGAATCACGTGCACTCTGGACAGTCAGACATGATATATCAAAGCTGTCAGTGGCCTCGTTTCATGTGAGCAGCTGAGCTGAAAGGGTGTGTTTGTCCTACATGTAGCCAGATATATTGATCCCTCAATCGGTTATCATGTAACACTTCCTGTTTTACTATTGCTTGCCCACACGAGAATTAATTGTAATGGTGCTATTAAAATCTCTTTATACTGAGGCCTATTTTTCAGTCTTGTTTTAGAAAAGACGTGATGACTTGTGTCTTCACAACAGTACACAATGAAAATGAAACAAATGCTTTATTGACATGGAAACAAAACAAATTATTTTTATTTACACTAGAACATCCATGTGATTTGATGATGATATTTGATGATGATTATATTATTATATATATTTTTATTATTACACAATAATAATTGATTCCCATAAATTTCAATGGTTTTCATTTTATTTATTTATTATACATTTTGGTCATCACAATCTTCATATTGACAACCATCACAACGGTTCAATGGCTGCCAGGTAAATACAGTCATTATTTCAGTTGTTGAATGAAACATTGAAACATGAAATGAGAAAACACCCATACTACCATCCAGTTAATTAGGCAAAGCACATATCACATTGTCACCAGATTTGTAAAGGATTAGAGAATGACAAAGGTAGATATGTAATTTGATGTTTAACTATCCCACGAATTAAAAAAAATGTCAGAGATAACGCCAGGTTAATGAGTTAATCACTGTTACATTTTGACCTTAGAAAATCATTTAAAACAAATAATTTGAGAAATAGCAGGTGCCTAAGGGCAAAATTAAGTAAAATAAATCACAGGATTAGCTTTTGATCATATAATTTGTGTCTGGTTACAAGGAAGCTCCACTCACTAAGTAAAACTTACCAGCGCATCATGTAGTTTGAAGAGGGTGCTGTCTGGCTCAGGTTTTTTATTTGCTATAAGCAACTTGAGATTTGTGGATCTGCAACCAAACCTCAAAGCTGTGTGCTCCTTTAGTATTTACAACTTGTTCATAACAGTTTAGCAATCACTCTGTAAGACCTTTTGAATTTTAATCAGTAATAATTTGACAGTCACTTTCCTTACACTCTGGCAGAGAAGAATAGCACCTCAAGGTTTATTCATTATGAAAATTCCACTGAAAACAATCAATCATGAGAACATGCCTGCATCAGATTTGGGCATGTGCGTGTTCATGTGTTAAAACCGCTCTGTGTCCTTAGGCACACTGATAGGAAAAACATTGAGGCAGTTTGCATGCAAGCGTAACTCCCAGACATACCACACAAGGCAGGGAGTGTTAGTTGGCGAGCGCTGCTGGAATGCCATTGTTGAATGAACAAAAAAATGTATGAGAAAATGTCTGTTTGATGCGAGAGACTACTTTTCTCCTCCAAGTGTTGCACCACAGTTTCCTGTTAAATCTCAAAACACAAAGTTGTGATCTTTTTGCAGCCACTTTCATGCTGATTTTATGTGTGTAATTCTACTTAAATACTGCCTTAAGAAAACAATGACTCCATTATTAGGTTGGCTTGGATATAATGTTACGAGAATACCAAAAAACATGATTAATTTTCTTTTCAATGAAAATAAGTAAAAGTCTTTATCTGGCTCCTAAAAACTTCATTAAATGTTTTTTTATTTATTGCTACAGTTAATTTTGTAGGCTGAGCTAACACATGTGACCACAGTTTTTGATTTATTAGAGCAAGATTTCAGAGGATATGTCCTCAGTAAACAGATGTCTATGAGTGGACACAGGCTCCAACCCTCCTGCTGTCTTTGTCCTTGTAAGGAGACTCCGGGTGTGTTCATTTGACTGAGTCACGCCAAAGGTACAGGAAAACCAGAGCCAAAGCTATGGCAGAGAGGCCAGACAGAATACCTTTGCTGTGCAGTAGTGTCATCTTTGTTTGGATTATCTTTTTATATCTGGATTCTTGAAAACAGTCTGTGATTTTCCATTTGGCTTTTATGGGCTGCTGAATTGTAACTGCTCCAAATAATGTAGAGGCAGTTGCTGCTCCATTGACTCCATTACCTTTGATAAGATGACATAAATAGCACTGAAATATAGTTGACAGAGACAGGCTTTCCCTCCATCAGTAGGTCGATTTAATCACGTTGTCCAGTTATCACCCGTTAAAGAAAAGGTTGTTATGGCTCTTCTGATCGTGACAACTCAAGTGATGCAGATGTGACAAATTAATTTGTGTCTGCCGAGAATGTGATGCAGTTGTGAACTCCAATGACCTTACTCGGGAGTCCTGCGGCAGACAGGAGTGTTGTGGTCACAGTAAAGCAGCATTGGCAGCATTTTCAGAACAAGGCTTCAATCACAGTGTGAGCTGGCACGCCCTGCCAAGGAATACTTCTCTCTAATTAGACAGTGTACATTCAGGGGGTCCTGAATGGAAACAAGCTGAGTTTTGTTGAGTAGGTGAATTCTCTAGTGGCACATGTTGTGGTACCGAAGTGACTTCTGGCTGTGTTTTTGTTTCTCCATGGTAAAGGCTACAGGTAAGCTAATGTCCCAGAAGTCAACAGTGGTCATCAGATATCTGCTTTCTCCCCCCCAGTAAACATATATAGTCAGACATGTGCTACCTTACACCAGTACATACACATTTTGCCAATGGCTCACCCAGTCTCTCTCTCCGTCTGTCTCGGTCTCTCTCTCTCTTTCTCTCTCACCGACACACACACACACACACAAAACCCCTCTGTTTTTCGTCCATTGTCACCATGCATGTGCCCACAGTAGCTCATCATAACATGGGTGTCTGAAACTGTGCTGCTACTTAATTTCCTGAATGAGTTCCTTGTCCATTCTGAACCTCATGCAGTCATTTGGGAAGCATCCGTGACTCAGCATGCCTCTTATCTCATCTCCCAGAGAACCAAATGAGTGCGTATTAGGAGCATGCTCAACTGACGGATGCAGCACAGGCTGAGTCTTTTGTTCCTTGTGTGCGATACATGCTGCAATGCAATTAAAGAGGCTCCTAATTTTGTTTATACATGGCTGCCATGGTGCAGAGAAGTGATATGACCGATCACCAGAGAAAAATAGAACTGTGCTTCTAATCATAGCTTGCAGCCAATAGGGGGTGGAGGGGTCTGGCACTTTATTTTTAGCCAGCCGAGTGGCTTTAGGAATAGTAATATTGGTCATTTCCTTTTTTTTTTCTTTTTTTTTTTGTCCAGACTGAAAAATCCCAACCCTTAATCTTTTATCTGGTGCCTTTATCAGGTCTAAATTAAAATGTGTCCAATACTTCTCTATTATAAAATGAATGGCATTCACATCAGACTTAGCTGAATACCTAGGATTAGCATGCTTAAACAATAAACTAAGATGGTGAATATGGCAAAAACTAAAGCCCAACATGCTAAACAGTAGCATGTTAACATTGCTATAGCTTAAAACACTGACTAATGAGACTCTTTATCGTCATCTTCTGTTGTATTAAAGCAATAATATGAGCTTCTTGCTTGTGCATGTGATTTCTGTGCCCAACTGGTGACTATGATGTGATGAATAATTCATCTTATCTTCAGTAAATACTGGGATTGCTGTGAATGCCTCTAGCTCTATTACATGCTAACAGTGTATCTCTAGGTTGTATTTCTGTCAAAAGCATGAATAAAGATGTTTATGTGCTTTTGAACTGTCACCGGCAAAATCTTATAAACAGATTTCCTACACCTGTGACTTCATGAGGGATGAAGCAGTAAGCACGAAGGAATTCAGGCTGGAGCAGAGATACTCCACCCTTCTGTCTGTGTTAAAGCTCAAATGTCCCTCCGCAGTTACTCAAAGGTTGAGACTATTCATGAGTAATGTTTGACGTATTTGGAAAGGGCTGCAACTTTTATTGATGCAGTGGGGTTGTAAAGATAATTGTACAAAGAAAGAAAGAGACAAAAGATTGGGACTAGGAGGGGTGAGTGGGTGTGAACCCATACTGTCAAGGGCATTTTGTAATCAGAGATGGGAGTATTATCCCTACAAAAGTACCATTGCACTGTCTAGTGGCCCCCCAGGGGACCAGGGCCAGCAGTAACTGACCCATCTCTGTGCTCTGTGTTGCAGATGGGAGGAGGAGTTGTCCAAACGGGAGCAGATGGAGTCCACGGTGGATTCCCTGCAGCAGGTTGGGAAACATAAACAATCAAGATCAAGATTGCTCAACATATTCATGCACAGGCTGTTGAGAGGTCATTTACCACATGCAGACAAGGAGCACAAATGAGATCTGATACACACACATTTTCAAAATAGCCACCACAGCATTTAAATATAGCTCAGGTCTTCGTGGTGTTTAATGCAGAGTGGACTCAGCAGAGCTGGACTAGAAGCAGCTACTGTACAGTCAGGAGGATGTGTGTCAGATTAGAAAAACCATATTACAAACCCATCAAGAGGAGTCAGCTGGCCTAGATGTAGATATAAACATCAAATATCACCAGCAGTCTCCCATTATGTCTCTGTGCAGAGAAGGCAAACAGAAATAGATGAAATCAACTTAGAGTGTCACACCTTGATGCTATATCATAACGTGTACATTATCCCAGCTGGTGTGAGTGCCTTATTGAGTCAGCATGCTTCCCTCTATCTACTGTTGCACAAATTTATCAATGACAGCATACATGTTTGTCTTGGATTCTGGGTCAGCAAAATCCCAGAGAGGTGGAGTGCCATCCTCCCGGGGGGCTTTAACCTTTTAGAGCACACAGGCAGATGTTGCTGTGTATGGGAGAGTCGGAAATCTGCTAACACAGTAAATTCAATGAAAACAGCCAGTTATTGTTATGGGCCCAGAGTCAGAGGACTGTTACTGTGTGTTGACATACTACAGACACAAAAACTGACTGAAGTCAACAGGGTTAATCATCTTTTTGGTGTAGTGCATCGAGTGTGAAATTATGGCAATGTTTTATTTTGAAAGCTCCAATAAAAAGCTAGTTATCTTAAAAGTTATCATAATTAGGGCCCAATTATTAAGGTTAATGTTTATAAGACCACAAAAGTTAGACCTGGCAGTGACTCTGATATATTAAAACAATAACTTCATATGGTTACCCTTGATTTTTTTTGTATGGCTTAAATGAATGGGGTGTAGCATTATGTCATCAGTGAACCTTAGAGGTGCTGGTTAGTGGATTTTATTTGCCGTTGGACAGAGCCAGGATAACTGCTTCCCCCTATGTCTTGTCTTTATGCTAAACTAAGCTTATCAGCTGCTAGCACTTTAAATTTCAGCCTTTTGGAACTAATTTACCAAAGATCTACCTTCTTTGATGTTAACATATAGTAAAGTGCGTCCTCTTCACTTAGGCAGCTGCAGCTATAAAACATCTTTTCTATTACCTCATGCTTTCAGCAAATGCCCAATTTGCATCAGGTAAATATAACAAGGAAACTAAACAATGAGCTCTGGGTACCAGGCCAAACAGTTACCTTATAAAACAGTATAACATGATCATATAAAACATTATAACAGCATAAAAGCTGTATTTGTTTAGATGGACCTTATCAGAATGTAACCACGGTCATGCTTTTATTTACTTGGTCTGTAGCTACATTTCAATCCAATGATCTTCACGTCATGACCTGTGCCAAACAACCAATGACTTTGAAGATATGACTCCTTTTAATTTGACTTTGACATTTCTACTTTATGTGCTTCTGAAAAGATTTTATCAATTGTTTGTCGATATGAATGACTTTTCATTACCTTTATTCACTACTAAATGCCTGTTGCCATCTTGATGAGTTTGGTTGACTGTGTAAAAACCATTGGCAATGGTGGAAATAGGACTTTATCTTTCCATACCTGGAAAAGTCAGATCTGTTGTGATGTTGCAAATGCAGTGTTGTCAATAAACCTAAACCTAAAAGTGATGTGAATGTGTGTTATACATGTTTGTTCTAAAGATCTACGCCACTTTAGATTTGATCATTGAGAGAATGTCATTCACAAACTTTGATAAGCAAATTTTTTTGTGGTTCCACAAGCCTCGTTATGACCTTGGATGTGTCTTTTACCCAGAGTGCCCGGGAATCAACGGAGATCCAGAATGAGCTGAGTGAGAAGGTGGACAGACTGAAGGCTGAACTCGTGGTCTTCAAGAGCCTGATGAGTGATGTAAGTATTTGTTCAGCGGCAAGATGATGTCATCATCACTTCCCTAAGTCTGACAAAGCTTTCATGTTGAAAAAAAGTGCTGGGTTGACTCCCATGCTTAAAGCAGTCGTATTACAATAAGTATTCCAGCAGCAATGTTTCAGCATGTACAGCTGTTGTCCTGCACATTCTGATGAAGCTTGTCATTCATGCAGGTCTGAAGAAGTACTTGACACACACCCTTCCTTCCTTCCTTCCTCCCTTATTTGGATTCAGGAAAAATATATAATGCCTGAATGCCTCTAAAACAAGTGTTCATTGAAAATAGCTCAAATAGCAGCTGTAGATCAAGAGCATTTCCTGTTCTGTACAGCCCTGTATTGTTCCCTGACAGGTCTGCTCCAGTGTGATATACAGCTGTAATATACTGCAGTGGGCCCAGTCACAGCTTGTGCTTGCTCAGGGATAAATATAGCCAGATGATGTTTTTGTTTTTGGAAGGCCTTATTGTTTATCCTGCTTGTCTTCACTATGGCATCTGTACATTGTAGATTTTTCATGTTATTTTCTGTGCTTTGCCCCAATGTGTGAATCCAGAGACAGGTAAGTGATGTAGCAGCAGTGGCTCCGTTAGGATGTGTAGATCATTTCATGTCTAGAAGTAGTTAGACAGTAGTTTGTGGCAATGGTTGTGTCTTTGAATGTGGTGACTCTCGTGTCATTGTCCAGAGAAATTAGCTAGAGAGGAAATAATGTATTTGAGACATTTGCACAGCCCATATCTGCCCCATCAAATCTTATCCAAACAGAGTGTATAAGAATATTTGTTATACTGACAAAATAAGGATGCAAAAGTATAGTTTTACTTCTACTTGTTTTTTACTTCTTTATTTTACTGATTAAGCTACACTAAGATAAAAACTACATTATACATTAACAGTTTTTACAGGCTGAGTAGTTCTCTATGTGCCAAGTACACTGAACTTAGTGTATAAAATGGGTGGAATACCCTTTAAGATAAAAACAATAAATACATATAATATGAAACTTAAATATTTAGCTACATACAACATTACTAAATGGGTTAAATATTCAGTAATATGAGGATAAAACGATCATCTGATTTGGATTTCATGTCATTCTAAAATCTCCCTCCATTTCCATGCAGCAAATGTCTGACCTGGACACCAAGATTCAAGAGAAAGCCAGGCGTGTGGACATGGACATCTGCAGGCGGATCGACATCACGGCCAAACTGTGCGATGTGGCTCAACAACGCAACTCGGAGGACATGTCAAAGATGTTCAATGTCAGCCCAGTCAGGTCTCTCCCAGAGAAGGTGGGCGTCCATCCCATTCTGCCACTGACAGTAATGGCAGAAAACATATGAATTCTTTTGTGAAGGAAGCAGTCAGCACTCTGTGAATGAAATCAGAGCTGCCCGTGGCTGACGGTGTACTTTGACATTGCTACTTTTTCACCAGCTGATCGTCACGTACTGAGTGACCCCACTGTGAAGGTGCAGGGTTGCATGTCTGCATGTTCGCAAATACACTCTCAATTCAAACATACACATTCAGAATAGTGACTCTCACTTATGCATGCATGCACACACACAAACAGAAAGCAAGAGAGAGAGAGAGAGAGAGAGAGAAGAAAAGTAAAATGCTGATGTTGTAACTTTGCCGCACACAAGATTATCACATTGCGCCAATATTGCTGGCTAAAGCCCAAGCATCAATCCACTGGATCAAGTTGAAGACCTCTCTTATGTCATATGTTGTTATATGTCTGCCTTAAAATAACCTGAACCTGATTTAAAAACTGAACCAGTGACAAGGACTACACCTTACATACATATACTGTGTATTATGCTATATAGATTTGTTACATTTCTTCTTTTTGTCATTTTACCAGTTCACTAAACAAATAAAAGAAAATGCTGCATCTTCAGCATTCACAAGAATACTTCACTCACTGGCTTAGCGATACAGACACAGAGGTGAAAAATAAATCATCATGGTTGTCTTCTTTGCATCTTGCCTCCGGGTTCATCAGGTTCATGTTGGATGTGTGTTTATGTTTCTGTACAGGGGGCCATGGCCTGCTGCAAGAGGAAAGAGCGCAAAACAACATCAGATGAGGAGAATTCAGAGATGGATGCCGAGCCCAGCCCTTCGGAGGAGGACGTCCCTGGGTCGCTCAACATCACAGACGAAATGAAACGCATGCTCAACCAGCTGTAAGCAGCATCTCACGTACACACACATGCACTGGCAATGCACACACACACACACACACACACACACACACACACACACACACACACAAGAACCGAGTCCCTTCTGCTTTGAATGAAAGTCAATATACTTTGCAATTGCACCATACTAGCAGTTTCCTGCAAAGTTACAGTGATTGGATTGTTCTGTGTCTTCCTTCATTTCCCTCTAGTGTTTGTATGTAGTGTTGCATCTAACACACTAAATGTTCATTTTGCAAAACTCAGCATTTATACAGTAAATACTGTGGGCATTAATTTGCTCACAATGCTTATTTTTTCATCCTCTTTAACTTTTTTCACTCTCACAAACAATGGCTGTTTAGATTAGGCCTATGTACTAATCACTAACCCCTAAATCATTTTAATAAAAAGCTTTCACTTGCTGGCCTTATAGTATGCTTCACTGCCTTTGTTTCTATAAAATCTCCTTTCCATCATCAACCTTATGAGTGCATGACCTTTGCTGAATCTGGTGGCCGTTATACGTCTCCTTCCTCTCCTCCCTCTCTCTTCTTCTTTCCATTCCTTGTCCTTGTCCTACACAGACATTGTTCAGATAACTCCTTTGTTGCCAGGCGCGAGACATTCGAAATCGACGATGACTGTGACAGTCTGACATGGGAGGAAAACGAGGAGACCCTGCTGCTTTGGGAGGATTTCACAAACTACAATGTGCCCTGCGCTATCGCCTCAACGACCTGCACGTCCATCGCACCTTGTGATGGCAATGGTGAAGCCGCTGATCCAGTGAGTCCTCGCTGCTTCTATGGCCCTTGTCACAATGTATGGTTTTCTGGCTCATGCAAGTCAGAGTACAGATCATTGCTATGGATGCTGTGTAAGACATCTCCTCATGCATGATGAATGAGGCCTCTGTCTGTGCTCTCTAAGGACTCCCAGGATGGAAGTCTTGGCAGCCTCATTGATGAAACGGAGTCACTATTTAAGACCAGAGAGCAGGAATACCAGGAGACTATTGGCCAGATTGAGGTAGACAATCTATACATGTCTGTGTGTGAAATAAAATATACAAATACAAACAAGACCTTACATAATTCACTTTAGATGTTTTTTTTTTTAATTGCTTTGAATCTTAAATTATAACATGAAATGATCATATAATACTGCCTCCACTCACATTTGATAAGATTTAGAGTTATCACATAATCCTATTGTATATAAAGGGGAATATTTGTGTTTATTTTTTGTGCATATTTTACATGTAGTTTAAAATAAAAGATCACTGGTTGAGACAAATCTCACACAGCAAGATTATAGTCCGTCTGGGTAATATTACATATTTGCTTTCATTTTCCTCAGGGGTCATATGAGAAGCATATGCATCAAAAAATAGGGGGTTTTTGCTGAATAAGGATCGTTTTTTATTTTTTTTGTAGACATTTAGAGTGGTTGTAAATGTTAAAGTTGCAGAAATAGAACCATGAAAATGTTAAAAGCATAATAAGAAAACAAAAACAGTATAAAACTACAAAATACATGTTAGTTTCAGATTCAGGTCGTTTCAGAAGTCAAGTGAAGATCCATTTAAAATATCAATCAATAAGTGTTAGTTACTACAATTAATACCTACCCACTTATGTAAATTCAATCAAATAAATAAATTCAATACATGCAAGAAAAACTGGGAAATTATGATAATAATATAATAATTTCCATTTTTTTCTTAAAAACTCAAATATAATGAGTAATTTTATCAATTTCCAGTATTACCAAAGTGAGCAGTTCTTCATTAGAAATACTCTTGTACAGAAAAATGCCAGCTAATTATTCAGGAATTAGCATAAAACTCTGCACTCTGTTTCATACATCATCTTCTTTTAGATGGAACTGGCCACAGCAAAGAGTGACATGAACCGACATCTGCATGAGTACATGGAGATGTGCAGCATGAAAAGAGGCCTGGACGTGCAGATGGAGACCTGTCGACGGATGATTAAAGGTGGCAGGAACTCTCCCTCTTTCAGCTCTGTGGCCAGCAGCGACTCAGGGAACACAGATGAGATCCAGGACGAGATTTCGGACAAGGACGTAGAGGCCGAAGTATCTGTTAGTTGATGGCTGCATAGCTGGGCTTCGTCCCATCTCTTCCTGACCATCCCTTGTTGTCACGTGGGGGGGGGGGTAAAATGTGTATAGAGCTCCACCCTGCTAGAGAGGTGGACCAACGTAAATCTGGGCCTGTTAAAGCTCTGATGGTCATGCTCACTGACACAGGCCCAGAACTGGTGCTTTTATACTATTTCTGTTGTTTAGAGAGTGGTGGTGGTTGTAGTAATGGTAGTGAGGGTGTGTGGATGTTGGGAGATGGTGTCTTTGCTTCATAACAAGGAAAAGGGTGCATATAGAGTCCGAGCTGTGCTTTCTTTCTCACTGCTGCCTCGCTGGATTTCTTATCCAGAGCTTCACATCATTTTTTGGGGACAGAAAAAGAAATTCTCAAATGTTTTAAACAGGCTGAGAACTATTTTCTATAAATTCTTACCCTATTAAAGTCCTTTTTTTCTAAAGGAATTGAAAATAGTACATATTGTGCTTCTTGTTCGATGAACAACAATTACATTATTCAGAGAAAATAAAATACATCCATCTTTTGAATTTTAATATTGATTTTAAATGCAGAAAGTCAGTTCCACTTGTTTGGAGTACTGTTTTGTTTTTGTATTATTTAAGTCCAGGTGGGGTTGTTTGCGATGCAGATTGTCTTCTGCCAAGGAGACGAAACAAGAAGTGGAGACAATGTTGTTGGAGTTGTGGTGGTTTCTGAGGGAACTCTGCAGGGTTGCCAAAGCTGACAGAGGAAAGGAGCACAGCCTTTTGATGCATCAGTGCACTACTGAAGTTCTATGCAATTTAGCTGGCCTTACTTTCAGACTGGCTTTCACCCTTCATCATTTCTCGTGAAACCAATACAATTAGCCTTTTAAGCAAAGCAGGTGTTTTCTATGTATCATTTTGAGTGTTAGAGTCTGAAAAAATCTATATATGGGACATTTGTTTTTCCATGGATACCAACAGTAAAAACTGGAACAGTGCCCCCTTAACAAGCGACAAAAATCTTTGTTCATGACAATAACATAGCTTTCTATGGAAACAATCAGTGCATTGTTCTGATTCATATGTAATTTAGTGGGGAAACAATGTTCTCATCTTGTGCTGTTTAGCTTGCGCACATCACAACATATCACCTTAAATGTCTAAAATTTCTTCATTTTAATAAAAGAAATCAAATAAATGATATCAATCACGTTATCAAAGCCAAACAAGGCTTTGAAAACTCTTAAGAAAAACCAAAGGATTCATTTAGAAAAGTTTCACACAGTCAATCATACACAATCAGAATTTTATTTCACTGTTTATTTCACTATTTTGGAGAAAGGTGTTTTTGTTTCTGTTTGCTGTCCTGCAGGGGACTCTGTTCCAGGTGTGTAGCACATCCTGCTTTGTCTCTTCTGAATCTGGGCTACAAGTGTCAGACTGTACATAGGGAGCCGTAGGCATGCGATCGTATACCCCAGAGGCCTTTGTGTTCATATTAGTCTTTTGCAACAGTTTGAGATGCCTCACAATTTCGCTTGTCAGTGCTTCCACTGGATTAGCGTAGAAACTGATGTGAGCATGGGGACAGAAGTGATCTTCTTATCACCTCTTTGTATTATAATGTAAGTATGGTTTGCTGGATCAAAGATTAAGTGCTATTTCTATCTAGAAGATTTACAGAAGCAGAATGTCAAAATACAGGCCTTTTGTTATTTCAGCATGTTTCCGTGGAGAAAAGGAGCAATGGGTCTTTTTTTAATAACATTATTTTTTTGAACTAAAAAGCTGCGATGCAGACTGTGCGCTACGTTTTTAATCAAAAGTGTCTACCCTAATCATTTATTAATTGTATTTGTGGCAGAAAATGTATTTTTCACTGTTTTTAATCATTCTGTGTTAACCAAAAAGTGTGTTAATGTTGCCATATTCAGCTTTTATTATATTTTCAGGAATATTAAACATGTTCCAGATGTTTTGGTCATCTAATGACCATATAAGATCGGCCATTATGAAAACCAATTGATTATATCAGACAAGAGTGAGGAACAGTTACTCACAGAGAAATAACACATGCTTTTTGTTTGAGTTGATGTAAAACCAGCCTGATAAGTAACAAAGAGCCATTCTTTTATTGGTACTGTACTTTGCAGCGGTGACATCAAACATTATTTATTGATTGTATGGCTGTAAGATCCAAAAAAACTAAATACAAAACAAAACAAAAAAAAAAAACAGGTTTAACAACACAATACGCTGTCTTTCACATCACTCTGACCATCACACTAACCAGCCAACCAAAGCAAATATGTACAGTAAAATACGACAAAGATGTAAATCATGCTATGAATCCTACTAACTCAGTCTCAGTATTTGTACAGGCCTACCACAGATGTTTTAGTTTGCAGAATCATTATTTCTTGCAAACTATTGGACATTCAGTGTATTATCCACTCTCCCATCACTTGAAGCAGGTCAGATTCCAGTTATATCAGTTGAAAATACTGTAGCAACTCTCCTTGTTGAATGTAGCTTGATGGAGGCATCCTCTAAAGACCTTAAAAGTAAATGCTGAGCAAAAAAATGTAGCTTTTTAAATCCAGGGATATATGGTGTGCTGTTACTTCATGGAGAACTCAGTATGTTTTGCTTTACTCTACAGGTCCATACCTATATGTGACCTAAGTGTACGTAAATTGGGTCCTGTTGGATGTGAATGTTTCATACTAAAAGGGTTTTATACGAGTGGTTTTTATCAGTGTTGCACTGGGATTATATGGTTGTGTTAACTGTTGTCAACATACGGTTTTACATATTCACTTGCACACCTGTTTGCTGTCATTACCACCTTCACTTTTGGTTTCACAAACAAACACAACGGGGAGATAAAAAGGTGCAGCAATACTTGTGGCCATATTTGGGTAAAATCTACTGACGTGTATCGGATACTGGTCTTTGTGGTTCATTTGCATCGCAGGTCACATCCTGTTGATCCATTCTAAGTGACTGGTTAATTAAATAGCTTTTCTTTCTTCCTTTTGTTTACACTATTGATACAATGTATTCACGTGGGTCTGGGGCAGATTGTTTCAAAATTATGAATGTACTCAATTGATATTGGGGTAAAACGAAATAAAATGGTGGATTGGATAAAAATCAAAACTAATTTGCTTCTTGTTTTTTTTTTTTATATTCAAAGGGTAGACTTCATGTGTTCAGTGTGCAGGATAACGTACAGTACATGTTGTACTTGAAGGATGCAATACATAATTTCAGATTTATGAGTTTGGGTGTGATTCTTGAAAATGAGTCATGAAATGTGCCACATATTCAAATGATTTTACTGATTTTAATTAGCTTTTACCCATCCCAATGTAAACAGTTCATAAATTCACAGGTGAAAGACTATGTACTAAAAGAAACACTCATTTTATTTGATCAAACAGTACAACACTTTTTTGTATTGTAAATTAATGAACACAAATACATTAAAAAACATAGAATGATAAAGTATTTTATCTAAAATGCATTAAAAGATCACCCAGAGTCCTAAACTACTGAATAGAGCATGGCACAATAGCCTATAATAAATGGCATATAAATAAGGTGTATAAAATTTTGAGTTTTCCTGTTGAAAGAATGAGAGACGCCAAAGAAGAAACAGAGAGTGGATGTGGAAATTCAAACTCTAATGGATATCTAAGTAGCTCTCTGATTTCACACTAGTTCTTTGATGCAATAATGTTGACGTGTGCTTCTTAAGTCCAGATCCCCTCTTTCATCTCTCCGCCTCAAGAAACACTATTCTTTTGGCCACTTCCTCTTCACTGTACTTCTCCTGCAACTCCAGGAGGAGGACAGGATCAGCAGAGAGCAAAAGACTGTCATCATTTTTATTCCAAAATGGTCCAGGAAAGGAGGAGGGATCCAAAAGCAGATCCAGTGCAGCAGAGAGGTCTCCGCTGGTCTTCAACAGGGCTTTGGTCACACTAGCTAAATCCTAGATGACAAACCGTGAGTTGAGGTTAGAAATGATTGGAAACAGATGAAGGGGGTAGAAACAAGCAGAAAAACAGAAAAAAAACCCCAAAAACAATTAGTTAATGGAAGTTAAATCATTTGTATTATAACTTCTTTCTGAGTCTGTTTTATTTCTTCTACCAAACATAATATGACTAAGAATAAAAAGTTTATAACTGCAGTAAGATTCTTGTTGTCAGTGCGCAGGAGGCTGTTTACCTTTAACAGAAAGTCTAAATTCCATAAAAAGAAAAAAATAACGCTCACCTGGTTTGTCTGGTTCATCAGCTGTCTGATTCGCTGTTTGTCCTCCTCTAACTGAACCTGAGTCAGAGACAATGCAGCGTCTTTGTTCACTGGTGGCTGTGGTTTGGAAAGAGCTGAGGTACTGTCACCAACCAGTGACTGACTCTCGTCCTCCTGAGATTCACTGTCGAATATGAACATGTGGGTCCTGGAGGTGGCATGGAGAGCCCCAGGGGCTGCAGGTTCAGACACATGGTGACTGCTGACACCCTGGATCTGTTGTGCTTTCTCCTGGAGGCTGGGTCCAGGTTCGGGGTTGGGCTGTGCGGCGGCTGGACCTCCAGCTATGTCTAAAGATGGGAGGAGGGGCTCTGTTGATGTTGGCTCTACCGCCGCTGTTTCAGTTGGGTTTTGGAGATCTGGAGCTTCGTCCTCAGCAGACTGAAAGACAGCAACATAACAGTACGAATCTAAACTGAAACATGTCTGAAACTGACATAGTTCTTTGACCCAGCCTTTGTGTTTAAGGCCTTGGTAGAGATTAAGGAAAAAGTAATTGGTATTTATTTATTCTGAAATATTATAAAGATAAACCGAGAAAAGAATCTGCAAATTAGCAGCTGAATCATACACTAACCAATACAAGTGTTTGTGGCCAAATTTAGACCATTTAAATGCTGTTGAAATCATAATAACAACATTATTTTTACATGTATACATTATAAATATATTTCTTTTAATAATGCTATCCTCATGTAGAATAATGATGTCTCTTTTGGGATGATTGGATGGTTGAATATTACGTCAATTATTAGTTATTAAAGTCAGTCAGGGATATCAGGAAAATATACAAAGTTTGTACTTGTTTTCTCTACACATCAAATATTCAAAACACTTCTAATGCTACACTTCATATGGCATACTGTATATACAGCATGGCTACACAATTAATCCAAATATGATCAAAATCGCATTATGGCTAAGTACAATATTCAAATCGCAGGGGCTGCAATTTTTTTGATAAAGGTAAAAAGTGTCACCACATGGTTGTGCATTGTTAGCACCATTTCAGACCTCTCAGGTCATCAGGTCAAACTCAAACTGTGTAGTGTAGTTGTACCTCACTTTCATCTTCAAACTCCTTTGTAGCCAACTCCAGAATCCCCAGTTTTCTCTTTTCTTTTTTCTTCTGTGGCAATGACTTAGGCTCTTCTTCTTCTCTTGTTTCCATAGATTGTTCTGAGTAATATGTAATGGAGACAGAGAAGAAGAGATCACAATCCAGATTAACTGAATAAATTTCTGTTGTACATCATTCTGCAGTATAAAAGCTTGTTTAAAATGAGTTACTCTGCAGAGGAATGACAGACCTGTTTGTGGACTTTCAGAGATGGCAGCATCTTCACTCTCATCTTGTTGACTCTCTGCCACACTTTTCCCTCTGGCTCTCTTAGAAGGCGGTGGGCCTGTTGTGTGTTTTTGAACAGGCATAATAGCCGATTTCATTTTCTCTGTGGGCTGGGGTGACAATGACGGATTATCAGCGGAAGTTGATGATGATCTGAGTTTTTTGCCATAAGGTTCAGGCGATGATGACATATCAAGCTCAAGCTGCCTGCGTGTTAATCGGCGCTGCGGTTGTTCCAGCTCGGGGGAGGCCCTCTGATTCGGCCACTTGGTAATTTTAGGAGTTAAAGTGTTGGGCATGGACTGCAGGGAGTCCTCAGGCGCACTTTCTTTCTGTGGAGACATGGTTGTTTGCGACTCTGCTGTTTCTGGCTCTTTGCTCTCAGCTGGAATGGGGTGGGAATCTTTCTGTGGGTCCAAACAAGGCGACCCCGGTTGGAGGGAGTTTGATCCTTCAGCATCTACATTTTCTGGTTGTGTGATTTCAGCTGGTATGAGCTCATCTATCTGCAGAAACACCAAACTTGTTCTGCTGAGTTCATTTGGGTTAATTATTAAATCATACATAAACATTATCTCTTTGGATCATCAGCTATAATAACAATGTTCCTACTACTGTACCTGTGTGAGGTCTGTGTCTGCTGGATTTGTCTGAAGAGGTTTTGTTGTTGGTGAATGTGGCTGAGGAGAAGCAGCGTCTTCACTGGGAGGTTTTTGAACATCTGTGTCTTGAGTTCCTGTGTTCTATAATGAGAAAGTTAAGAAGCTTCATGTTACACGTCTATGGATTAAATTCTATTTTGTTTCATGATCATCATCATCATCCTAAAATAAAAGTCACAGTGTGCACAACTGTTTTTTTTTTTTTTAATCTGCTGCCCTCTAGTGGTTGAACCTAAAAATACACTCCCGTGTTTGTGCAACATTAACCATCGGTATTGGTCATGTTAAAGCTGAAAAAGATATTCAGGAAAAATACATTTTTGTTGAATCACTGAGCACATGCTTTTGAATTTACCAGTCATAGAGAGTATAATCCAAATATATCACATTCATTTTTAATAAATATTATTTGAATAATAATAATTTTTTTTACTGTATAAGACATTTTTGATGTCTTTATTTTTCAGCCCTCATCTGACAAACATCGACAACCTGGATGAAAAGCAAGAGCTAAAGCAGAAGGAGGATGTTTTATAACATGAAATAAAAAACTTAACACAGTTAAATCACTCGATACCCTGGTATTTTGGTCACAGTCTACCTGTGAAGACGTGTGCTGTTACCTTGGACTGTTTTTTAGCCAGTTGTACTCTATAATGATATTTCATTGACTGCCAGCTGTGACTGGTCACACGCTGCTTTTCCATCGTTTGCCAAAGCCGGTTTCCCCCCGTATCAGTCTTGTGCTTGCTGACATAACTCAAAATGGCTGCATCATCTTCAGGTGTGTAGGCAACCCTGCCTGATAATAATTGCAGATGGTATGTATACAAGTCAATTTAAAGCAAACAGAAATACACATATCCCTAATTTGACAACAACTGATATATATCTAATACAAAAGCAGTGCATGTACTGTGATTAAGATGGATTTAGACAGCTATTTATGTCAGTTTTGGGTATTAATCCCAACAAAATCAGTGTTAGGTGTTTATATCATACCTCCTAACATTCCAGAGGAGCCATCTTTGTTGCTGTTCAGTCTAGGAGAGTGTCTTGGGACCACTTCGGGATTTAACCTGTAGTCCTCTATATTTAACCGTTCCTTCCTCTCAATACAGTCGTAAATGTAGTGGGTAGACACATACCTGAGGAGAAAACAGACAGTGGCTTCATTTCCATGCTTTGCTTTAGTTAAACAACTTCAAACTGAATCATTGATGGCATAGATGTAAACGGCAATGCTTTAGTGTGCTGAAGCTTAGAAGCATTCAAGATGATTCAAAGGTGGAATAAAGCTGCAAGTTGCGAGGACTAAAACCCCAAGTAAGTTTTGTTCTACAAAAATACCAATGTTATTAATGTGAATATTCTCGAGACATTCATAGACATATTGACATTAGCTGCGTTTGACAGAGAACCCCAGGTGAAATAAAATGTTCTTTGATGGTTTTATCAAAACTGTACAGTAGCAAAGCTGAAAATTTTAAATAAAACAATTATGGCTGCATTATAATTAACCTGAATTGGAAGATCAGATGATGGTAATAATGGTAATAGTGCCAATCCAATCCAATCCAATTTTCAATTATTTTATATCTATCTATATACCTAACATTGTCCTTGTCCAGTGCCTACCAGTGAGCAGTAGTTTCACAGATAGAGCCTCTTTCTTCTGGGTTAATTAGCAGGATTGCACCTTGCTGCTGGACACTGCACAACATCCCTCCTCCAGATGTGATGAGTGGCTGGAGCTTGCGTTTGACAGGACCCGGTCGCAGGAAGAAAGACATGGGTTTACCATCCGCGGTCATGAAGAGAACTGAGGAGATATTAGATTTGGCCTTATCCTGCCGTTTGGACAACATGGTCAGAGCGTCTCACCTGGTGTAAGAGATGAAATTACAGACAGGGCTCATTACATGTTAATTATACCAAATGGTGCCATGTGACTAATGTCAAGTGCATGACCACTGAAGTATCCTACTGCAAGACTACACAAACACAGCAAGCAAAATACTCTCAAGATATATCTCTAGTTCTGGTATGCACTGTTGTTTAGTGCTTAATCAACTTAATCACTTAATCAATCAATCATTAGCTGATTTGATCACAAATTAAGTAACTGTTAGAGTAAAAATTTTATTTTATATACATCAACATCTCTGTATTTTGAACGACTAAAGTGATTAATCAGGAAAATAATAGGCAGATAAATCCATAATGGAAAATCATCATTAGTTGTATACAAATGCTAGAAAATAATATAAACTATCTAAAACAGTAATATCAGTAATCAGTAGTAGTAATATCCTGCTTTTATACTAATTTATGAGTAATAATTATCTATTGATGTATTTACAGTGCATCAGTGCATTGTGAACTTTTATTTTTTATATTTTAAGAACATTTCCCTGTATGTTCCTCCATATTTTTTTACCTAACAATGAAACTGTTAAGTTTCAAAGCACAAAATTTACTTGCAAAGGAGATTTTTTTGTGTCTTAGTGCTTTGGTAAAGGACCTGGATACTTCTTCCACTATTGTAGTTGTAAGGTACTGAATCACGGCCAACAAATAACCTAAAAAAATAAATAAAAAAAAAACTGCAGCAGACACACCAACAGCAACACAAAACGATACTTAAAAACAATGTTCAGTCACGTTTCCTCAGCTCTCACAAACGAACCGAGAGGAGGTTCCCGTCAGTAACAGTAGCTAATCTGATTAGCACCTTTAGCTCCAACGTAGCCTGATAAGAGGCAGATATTTCGACGGAGTTGCGGTCGAGTCGGTCAATGTTACGCTGACATAAAACCGCCGCTTAAATTATATTAGACACTCAAAACAAAATTTACCGTGAGCTTTCCCGCCGTGTCAAGAAAATTAAAAAAAAGGGGGGAAAAAAAAAGGGAAAAAAAGTACCACTTCCGTATATTTTCTTCTTCGACGAATTGTTTCCACTCGGTGTTGCACCACCGCCCCCTCTGTTTGTCTCTGGAATATTCTCTCTTTTAAATCCAGAAATAATCAAAGCTTCATATGACACTTTCTCTGTATTTTCTCATTACTATATATTTTTTTTATTTATATATTGATTAAGTTCCCATTTTTAAATTTAATATATTTATCATTTAATTGAACTATACATTTTTTACTTTTCATAGATGTAGTCATTGAAGTCTTATAGAAAACAGATATAGAAAACTAGCCTTGACCAGAACCTAAAAATTATGCTGGTGGCAGATATTCAATGAACAGAAACAAAAAAGAGGAAGCAGTAGAAAAATTAAGTACAGGCTAAAATATAATGTAAAATGGTCTATATTACAGGAGATATGTTGACTTGAGAGTTGCAAAAGCACAGGTGTTAAGAGTAACTCAGTAACTCAGTAGTCATTTAATTATAAATTATATGTTTTACACTGGTGGGTTTTTCACAGTGAGGTGTCAGTAATGCCTTTGGTGTATTGTTTTAAATTATAAATATGAATTTTTTTAGTTTAATTATTTTTCTTGTATTCTGTTACAACAAAACCTGAAACTCTCATGAAAAGTCTTGGATTTCACTGTGTCATACACACATGTACATTGTTTAATGTATGCCCTAAAAGCAGGGATGATACAGGATGACCCTGACTTTTGGAAAAGCACTACATAAATCACAATTGTAACACATGAGCTAAAATAAAAGTGGCCTGAAAATATTAGATCATAATACTAATACTAATACAGTATGTACTGTGATGTTAAAAAAAATTTAAGAAAAACTGAGTCAGTTTTTCCATGCAGTGTTAATGATATGCAGGACAAAGACCACACACAGTCACAGAGTGCACACTATACAAACTAACAATCCTTTTGTACAAACAACCAGCTGAGCAGTGGAGTTACTTCAATGGAGAAAAAAATATATCTCTGGAATCAAACACATAAACAAAGACTGTCCAGTGGGACACATCATTTCTGATCAGTAGATTGCCCCCCTGAGGCAGGTGCTGCTTGAGAAAGACATGATGGATTATTCCTGATGCAGTGATTTCATCAGTTAAACCTGATGTGTTTAGTCAAACTTGAACATGTTCCATATAAAATTAATATGTCAGCAATCTGTAGGAACATGTTTGGTTTGTTTAAGTTGGAGTCAGCGAATTTCAACAACAATTTTGATCATGGACATCTGAGTGTATTCAGCATTATTTGGTGAACAAAGACAAGTTATTCTCAGGTTCCACTGCTCAAAAACCAGGTTGCACAAACTCTCTCTTATTCAGTTTCTCGATGTTGTGATAGATACAAAAGGAACCTGTTTCTCTATTAGACTGATTTTAACTTACTTATTTCTTATGTGATTCTCAATAATTAGTAAAAGCTCCACCTTGTTTACAAATGTGGACATAGGCCCTATATATTTTCTTCATGTAATGTACATTAGGCCAAAAAAACTCTCAGACCAGACCACTTGTGAGATGTTTGGGCAATAGCTTGAGACAGAAATTATGTAAATGTATGGATTAACCTTTGGGATCTGGCCTTATTTTAGAATTTTTTTGAAATTCACAGTTAAAGGCTGTAAAAAATGTTTCACTCTTTATATCAGAGGTGGAAGAAGTTATGTACTTTTAATTTACTGAAATTAAAAGTACATAAATATCTAGAGAAAAATGTCCTACAAGTACTAATATCCTGGTTTTGTCACTGTGACTGATATATCAGTGTGTACGCAACAGTTTACTGTTGTAGCTGCAGGCCGTTAAGCTATTTTGAATTACTTTATATACAGTTTTATACTAAAGGACACTAGAAAAATCTGAAGGGAGATGAGGTGATTATTGAGGAAAACCTTTTTCTTTAATCCTTTATTTTTGGTGAGATATTAGATCATGAAATAAAAACATGAGAAGTTTAGAGAGAAAAAATCACAAACTTATTGGCATCTGAAATGTGACCCACACTGTATATGTCAGAAACCACTGGTTTTATCTTCATCAATGTGTTGTGTTTTAAGAGCTTGTTATATTAATCATTGCGTAAAATCTAAATTTGACTAAAACTGACAAATAAATGCAGTGGAAGAGAAAGTAAAATATTTTCCTCCAAGTATTTCAAAGTTGTAATTACCTACCATATTTAAGTAGCTTAGTTTAGTTTAGTTTAGAACAACCCATGCTATTTTACCTTTAACTTTCTCACATTTTCCCACCTAAATCATTACTATTAGACTTTGTGAAAAATGCAGTACATTTGTGACTTTGCTTTTTCGTTATTGAGTTAAACCAGGCGGCCATGGGAAGGAATTGGGCTGGCCTGTTTACTGTATCAGAACTGACCTTGCCTCCCTCATAGCCTTGTCAGCTCCATTATTGTTATTGGCCTTTATTGTTCCTCTCCCTCTTTAGCTTAACCAGCTGAAAAAATACAACAACCACTTAGGTAGTGCAATTTCTCCAAATAAATGTGTTTATCGACAATCTCAGTCATTAGATAGATGTGAAGCTATTCACTACTGTGAGCTGATTGTGATCCATCCTCTGCCCTGAAATGGTGCTCTCATTCCTGAACTGTCATCACATTACAGGGCTGTTCTGTTGTCTTGCTGTCATGCCTTTTTTTTCGCCTTAGAACCAGCAACTGGAATATAATAATATAATAATATGTGTGCAAGTCACCAACACACAGTTTGGTTTGGTGTGTCTCTGGCAGAGGAAAATCCCCCAGCTGCCTGCAGATGGAGATACTGCACCACTAAAATGAAATGTCAGTCAAACAATAGTTCTCTTCCTGATGGTCATGATGCTCCTGAGGAATGGATTAATAGTCTTCATATACCAATATACTGTACAGAAGCACAACTGATAGTATGGACAAACTAAAAAGATGGAAAATAGAAAATGCTGTTAGTGTTCCCAGCCTGAATCTTGCTTGCTTACTTTTTGAAATTCTAAATATTTTGAAATCTACACCTTTTCTGGTCTTGTCAGGCAGAGTCAAGCACTTCCTAAAGAGAGTTCACTCATATTTAAGACACATTTTAACAAATCTTTCCAGATTTTAACTGGAAAAAAACACATGACACTAATCTGCAGAGATTGGGTCAATGCTGTGCAGACAGCATTCATAAAACAAACCTGCACATTGCTTATGTTCAGTTAATTTTATTCAGGGTGAAAAAAAATGGTTTGAAAAGAGTAGTTTACTCCTTTGGGAAATGAGCTCCATCACTTTCTTTGTGAGAATTACATAGGAAGATTGATCCCACCTTCATATCTGTCTGAGAAACAGGGGAATAGCTGGCCTGGTGCTGTCCAAAGACAAAGTTTGCCCACCAACAACTTTTAGGTTCACAAATCAATATTTTTTCTCATTAGTTTAACAAGGTTTGGTGGATAGTGTTCCCTTTTGTCAAGACCAGGCTTGTTCTTTCCAGTCTTTATGCTAAGCTAAGATAACTGTTGCTTAATGCACAGACCAGAAAATGTCATCAACCATCCGTGATAAACTGTAGTCCCCCATATGTGTAAAAACTTCGCCTTTTAAATGAAAGAGGAATTTACCAATATTTTCTCATTTGAAAATTTAATTAACAACTTGTGGCGACTTTGGTTAATTTAGACACAACATTTTAACATTTGCTCTGGATAGCCAATGTGTCTGTATAAAGCACATCTGAATAAAAACTGTAAAAATAAAAATATCAGTCCTGTGACCTAATTAGACAAATTAGGAGTGATTAGGAATGATGGTATGTTCACTAGCAACATGCTCACCAGAGGCATGTGACAGCTTAAAACAGGTCACATTTCAAAGCATTGCACAAAACTTTCCACTCAGGGTTCAGTTAATGGTGTTAAAAGTGTGAGTGAATGAGTGAATCACTTGGAAAGAATTCAGCTAGGGAAGGTAAAGTGATGCAATATAAGCTTTGTCATTAAAATCAAGTCACACAGTGTCTGAAAAAAAGTGTTTGTTGGTGGGCGGAAGTACAAGTGATGTATGAAACATTGGGCTCAACCACATTATCCACAATTCAATCCAATAAACTAACACTGACTATTCTGTGTTTATTTTGTCACCAGGGGCAACACATATGGGTGCACTAAACAAAACAAACTGAGTAATCAACGTGACCAAACATCACAAAAACCACAAAACCATAATCCTACAAACAAATGCAAAAGATGAATATCTTACAAAAGGAATAGGAAGCTTGTGAGTATCTATTTTTCTGAACCTAGTTGAGAAAGAGACAGTAACCCAAAAGAACTAAAGTAAAAATGACTGTGATGCATCAAGGTATTTTAACCCCTGTTTTATTAAGTTAGAACTGTAATGATTATTTTATAATAGGAACTTACTCTGTCTCTGAACTCCCAATATTTCTATCACTCAAAGTCTAAAACCTTTTCTGGTATTACTCTTAAGAACATAAAGTGCCTTAATATAAATTCCTGGGGTGTTTTCTGTGTAAACACGAGCGAGCTATATTCTTGTTACAGTGGCAGGTGTATCACATCAGGCTTGTGCAAGGACACACGTACACACATATGCACACAGATATATCAGGTATCACAAAGTGGTGGGAGTAAAATTCTTCTCCAATACTAAAACAAAAGAGAATTAAAAAAAAAACGTAGCTGCTGTTTCTTAAGGAACTCAAACAAAAACAAAACTTCCTTGTGTAAATCATAAACGCTATCTTTGGACTTGGCTCTGTGTGGACACACAACAGCAGAAATATACTTTCTGAAAATTATTTGGCAGATTAGCTCAAGAATCTTGGCAGGGTTCGGTCAGCAGAGACCGGCCATAACAAAGTGAGGATATGCTGACTCGACATAAAGAACACATTTAATTACCATCATCATCAGCCATCCAAGAGGACCATCCGGCCCCAAGCCAGAAACCCCCCACTATCATCTGCCAATTTAAAAGGCTTATTTTTAGGGGCCAAACTTCTCCTTTACTCTGCTACTTTCTCACATCCCTCCAGCTATTCCCTCAGCGCTTCTGTCTGATTCTCTCCTCATCTCATCTCCTTTTTACAACTCAGACACATATTCCGATCAGGGCTTAATGCTCCCATAATGTTTTTACTTGTTTCTTATAGCTGGAGAAAAAGACCCACTCACAGACAGAGGCGGAAGAAGTGCCAAGATTACTTACTTACATGGATCTAGAGTAACAAGAGATTGTGACTTGAGAAATTACAGGCTGAATTACTCCAAATAAAAACTGTGAGGGATGGATACAGATGTTTCATATGCTTCATATTCCATAATCTCATCTAATGTCTTGTATTTAAAATGTTAAATTGGCAAAGGCACTAGTATATATATATAGGTACTAGTATATAATGTATACAAATAACATACATTCATAATGTAGTAGTAGGTATAATGGTGTCTCAAGAAAAGCACCTCAAACTTTTACTTCAGTACCATATGTGAGCAAATGCATTTCTGTTATGTTACCCACCGCCCACACATGCACATGTAGAGACAAAGAGATTTTTTTCTGGAGCAACAGAAAGTCTTTTTGACGCTCTCCCCTGCTTTACAAAATAATGTTGTAATGTTGATTATAATAATGTTGATATTTCTGATTAATCAAATGATCAAATCAGCTAAAGAGAGTATAGTGTTGGATTTTAGGCGAGAACAGCCATTCAGGACCCAGAGCTATGAGCACTGTTAAAAAAGGATCAAATAGATTATATTCTATAAATTCTATACATACATACATAACTGATGATTTCAAGTGGCTTTAATCATGATTTCTGCACCCACAATGAATGATCCAACTCCTTGAATAGTGAGGGAGTTGCTTGTAAGTCCACACAATTTTCACCCACTTCACCTCACCTTAGCATTTCAGCTCATTGGTTGGCTCTCATAGTGTTATTTTTCCCCCTCGTTTGTTGTTTTTTCCATTTGTTTCCTGAAATATTTCAGTAAGTTCAATTCAGCTACTTGTCAGGACAATACCATGTATGAGGCAATGCAGAGGTTTCATGGTGTAAAATGATGATGTAGAATGATGATTCTCATAATCAGGTTTCACCGGTTTAGCACCAATGCAAAGAAACCACAGTCTTTACAGTCTTACAATTACAAAATTATTTGTGTATTTCTTACCATATCTGTTTCTTGACCAAAAATCAGTAATTTGTTCAGACTTCACACAGAACAAGAATCCATAAAAGTGGGTTTCATAAAATATACTGTATTTGACAAAAAAAAAACCTAAATTATAATTTTTATGAAATGTTTGTTTTAATGACACATTATCAGTAGACCTCAATCTCTTTCCATCAGTGCATGTCATAGCCACACAAAGTTTCCAATGGATAAAATACATTACACATAACCTGCATGTACAATATAAGCTATGTATACATCACCTAAATATTGTTAATGAGGGTCCAGTGGCTCCTCATATCCAATATCAACTTATCTTTTAGTTTACAGAGCTTGGTCCCAATGGTGGATTTTGCTTTTCTCTTATATGCAGAAACGTGTACACCGAGTGGGCAAAAAAATATGTTATCATGTATTACATGACTTGTAACTTGGCAAAGAGCCAGACAATAATGTGAAAATGAACCTGTGCTGTGTTAAGGTGACCTGATGTCTCAGTGGGCTGAAATGTGATGTCATGAGTTGACTCTGACCTTGCTGTTGCACGCTATCCCCACTCTGTCCTCACGCTATCCTCACACTTTGCCCACTCAATCCTGTTTTTGTTTTTTGTGTTTCAGGTCTATGTAAGATGATCTTTCTAAAAAAAAAAGGGGGTAATGTCCACTCAACATAAGCATTGAACCTAAACATTAAACTTAAAAAAAAAAAAAAAATTTAATTAAACCACCTCCCTGCTTGCTGAGCAAATCTGTATCCACAGACTTCGGTCTTCCGGCATGGTTCAGCAGAGTTCACATGTTGCAATCGTTCCAACAGGGTTGTGTGTGTGTGTGTGTGTGTGTTTGGTAAGAGACACTGAGGGCAGCTGATGTAATAAAACACTTTTCCGAGAGTTTGGGTGACTGCAATGCTTTCAAGAAAGACAGGATTGGTCATGGCTTTTAACGGTACATGTGAGTACACAAGAACACTGAGATGACTCCAAGCAAGAGACAGATTTCAAAATTAAAAGTTAGAAAATATTTTATTTACAACAAATTTTCTTTTTTTTCTCTTTTTCCCTCAGATGTATTAATCCAATCCCTTTGTCTGCACAACACCACCCCCCCCCCCCCCCCAAAAAAAAAAAAAAAATCTGATTGGTCAGACATAGTTGACACTTTGCATAGATAGAACATTATTTTTATAGTAAAAATTACAATGCAACCAGATTTCAGAATTTGAAATAAAACATCTAAGGCTGAAAAGCCAATTGTGTTTGACAGTTCATATGGAAATAATACACAGGACCTTATATATTATACATTATATGTGTATAATATATATAATATGTTTTTATATGGCATTCATTTCACAATAAAACAGAACATCAAATCCTAAAGGCACAATATTGCTGACATCATCATGGCAATGTGCCTTTAATTGGCTTCACACTTTCTCACAGTTTGTACAGGTGACTAAAATATGTTACAGGCAACAATCTGATTTCTGTCTTTGGATAAAGCTGATTAAAAAGTAATAGCACCTTCACCCCGACATAGAAAATGAATGTCTTTGCATTGTTTGTGTGTGTGTGTGTGTGTACGTATGTGTTTGTGTGCATGGGCAGTCATGCATTTGTGCGTGTTCGCAGAGGTACTGAAGTACGTACACACTGCTGCTGTCTAAGACTGTTGTAACGCAACATGTAGATAAGCTGCACATTAACAACACATACTGTGTGACACGAGGTGTACAATATTCACAGTGATACGTTTTCTCCTTAAGGCACTTGGAGCAGGCTGTGTTGAGCATTCACAATTTGATGCTTGAGCTTGCCAATAAGAAAGTCCCCACTCTTTCAGTTACTCATAGATACTCATCCTGATTGGTGCATTAGTTTCATATTTAAGTTGGCAGCCTACTCATAGCGAAATGTCCAGGCTCAGCAATGGGTAAATGACTGTGCACCGCAAGTTATTCACATGCTGCTGTCTAGACAAGATCTAGCAGTCAGATTCTGTCTTTCCATGAGTTCTCTTTCCCTGTTCTTCCCCCATCTCTTTCTCAATTTCACTCAGTCAGCCTGTCTGGCTGGCTACCTCCTTTTTTTCAACACACCAGGGGCACAAAGTGCTTAATCTCAACTCATGATTTTTTAAATAAAATATTTTTCTCTTTTATTTTCAACCCAATGTTTTGTCTTCGTCTCCTGTTAAATTCTAATACAAGTCCTTCATGATCTCCTGGAGCAGTGGGTGTAAGCACATGTCCACCTCGGTCTTCTTCAGCAGTTGGATGAGGTGGACGTGGTCTGTGACGATCTGACGCAGGTCGGTCATCTTCTGGAGCAGCTTGGCAAACAGCTGCAGAGAGTCTGGGTGGTTCAGCTTCAGCTGTAGCTCCAACGAATGAAGCACTGTCTCCTGAAGCTGCTCGATGGGCTTCACATTCAGAAGCCCTGGACGGTCTAGATGGGTCACAGAGACATGGAAACACATTGAAGCAGTGTGAAGAAAGGAGTAAAAAAAATAAAAATGGGTACGGGTCCATAGAAGAGACAGACAACTAATGAAAGTGGTCTATATGTTCACAATTATAAATAGGAATGGGAGCCGCAAATAGCCAACATTTACTACGTATTAGGTATTATATGGTCATTTCTGGACTGGAGAATCCCTTAATTCAGAGGTCCTTTACTGCCAGGCCTATCTGATCTTATTGGTATTTACAAAAGTTTTCTTATCTATATTTCAAGGCATAATCTTAGTGGTTTAAGTTAATAATTGACTTAATATCAGATTTTAATCACAATCAGGTTCAAGGCCAGACTTTTATCAAGTAGTCACATGCAAACCAGCAATATTAGATCAAATAGTTTGGACCGGTTCAGAAATATCAAAGTGGGAGAAGAAATGGGTCCAGAGGTCAGTTTGGTTTTCTGTTACACAAGCATTAAAAGTTTGGATTTCAAGCCAATTGTTTACTTTACTATTAAGTCATTACAGTGATGTACAGCCTCCTGAAATTCCTTTTCTTTTTAACATAAATGATCAATAATGGAACAAAACAATTAAAGTTTAAAATTTCCACTCACTCATTGGGTTTCCTAATAAAGCCTGAATTCAAGAAAGTCAGCAAAGCCCCACTTTTGCTGTTATTTTTACTACATAACATAGTTGTTTTTTATTGTCATCATGTGAGACTGATTTATTCACCTTTAGTGCTGCTCCACTTTCTATATCTTACAATATCCCATGCCTCAGAGCAAACTGATAAACAGGTCAAGGCTGACACTATATTGTCTGTAAATTGCAGCGGTTTGACAACAGCAGCCGCTTTACAACACTTTACATTCACATGCTGCATCTCTGCCGGAAAATTTTTTTTGTTGCAGTGACAAGGTGTGAGATGTTCATGAAGTGAATGTGAAAACCACCAGTCATTTCTTTAAAGCTGCACTTTAAGCAGGAATTAAAAGAAATTGCTTGACATTTTGGGAAATATGAAAATCTACAATCTTGCCAAGCGATTGAGGAAATGCCTGATACCATCCTCCTATTGTTCAATATATTTTTTGATATTTCCATATGAAGCTGACATGGTTATGGTTTGCTTATAAATGTTGGAAAAAATGTACATTTACATATTATTCATTTGGAAGACAGTTTTGTTCAAGATGAGTTACAAGTGAGATGCTGTCCAGGCCTCAGTAGATGTAACATAAAGACTTTGCACATAGATTTCAAAGCAAGCTAAAATGTAAGCTAACACTTATGTAGTTTGTTAAATTTGCAGAAAAACAATTTAAAACACTACAACAACCACAAAAAAAAAGCAGAACAAAAAGAGAGTCTCACCCCCGCTGAGGATAATGACAGCCAGAAACAGCGCCATGTCACTGTCATCCAGCTCCAGCGTGTTGAACTTAACAGAGAACTCAAACTTTGGTTCCATCATTTGACAGAAAGGTTTCCTGAGACTCTTGAGGAACTCCCGCGTCATGAAGATCTGCCCATAGGAGATCAGGGTCCCGTCTTTGTTCATCAGAGGGGACATCATGATGATCAAGACCTCTATCACACCATACTTAAGCAAAGTGACCTTGGAAAAGAGTACAAGGTTGAGGTGATGTTAATTAGATCATTAGGAATGAGAGCATGTTACCTAGGATAAATGACAAAAAATAAAATTACACAGTAACAACAACTGTTGTGACATAGTAATGAAATAATTCATAGAGCTGTAAAACTCTTTATTTCACACAACAGCTAATAAAACAATACAGCAGTTTTGTGTAAAGATTAAAGACAATAAAAAAATAAATCTACCTGAGAACAAAAGACATGTACAGTATTGTTTGGCTCCTCTGAGTGTCTGACTCAGGTTTCATAGTCATAAAACACCTCAACACATGAAAACTCTCATCACTTAACGACAAACAAAAACATATGGTGAGAAAGGGAGGCTCTTTCGTCTCTCACCTGATCATTTAGATCCAGGTCAATAAACCCGGGAATACTCTTGGCAAACTCAGTCACTTCTCTCACAGCTTCAGCCGAGCGTGACTGACAGCTCTGGAAAAAACGCAGCTCCACAGCATCCGTTGGTCCCTGTCCGCTGATGCTTCCCAAAACGCCACACTCTGAACCCATGTGAACCCCCGTGACCCCTGAATTTAAATGAGATGTACAAAGGAAAAAACTTTGGTCTCTAACCAAACCCTGCAAAATTTAAAAATATATCTTCAATTCAACCAGCAATAATTTACCTGAAAAGACAAAAAAATAACAACATCACAAGGATTACTGTTTCACACAGTACTCTGGTGCTACTAACCTCCGTGTCCGGCTGTGAGGACAGAGGTCTGCTGCTGGTGCTCCTGGATGGGTATCTGTCTGCAATTAATAAACTGCTCTCCTTCCATTAAAGACTTCATGTCATGGATGACAAAAGGCTGGGGGTAAAGAGGAAAGAATATGGAGAGGGAAGAATTTGAGTTAGAAAAAGCAGTTAGAGAAGGTTGGGAAAGTGCAGAAGAAAAAGAAAAAAAGAAACAGTCAACTCCTTAGGGCTCCTGAGGACATGTGAGCTACAGATGTAATCACATATATTGTCTAGGCACTTTGGCCATGGCTCATTCATCACCTGCAAAAACAAACACTGCACATTGTATACGTGTGATGGGTAAAGTAAATAAATCTTGGCTGCAAGCTGAGGCAGACAAAAACACCATATGCAGGTAAATGAAGCTTAATTGAGTTAAAGTCAAGTGTTTCATAAAACGCTGGCAAAACATGCAGCGGCCTGAAAGATGAATAGAAGCATTCATACACTGACAATCTTCTTTTTTCATAGTGGTAAAATAAATAATGAGACATCCTACAGGGAATTACAGCACATTCTGAAATCAGCTTTATTTCCTGCCAACCAATAACTGCAGTCACCAAGGATAACACAATCATCATCTTCTTCCTTCACTTCCAATTGTTGTCGTATGAAGTGCAGGTGGAGCTAGTATCAACCCATATGAAGGTCCGGCATGTTAGAAAAATATATACATTCATAAATATAGTCTTTTCTAAGCTAAAATCAGTGATTTCCAACTTCTTTCAGGAGGTTTGCTGTGGTTTAGAGAATAATCGAGGACTCCCTTGAACAAACAAATGACTCAGTGCCGTTTGGCTGCTATCACTCACTGAACAGTCATAACATGCAGACGGATGAGATGTTGAGCAGCCTTGAACTTGAGCCTTGACTGAACCAAGAGAGAAGCAAAAAGAAAACTAAAAAACTCCTGATGCTGCTTAAGGCCTTATGCCTTCATTAGCTCCTGCACACCATTTCCATGCTGTGCATATTCTGTATTGTTACCTGTTTTCTTCTCTGTATACAACATCTATTGCACGTCTGCCTGTCCTGGGTGAGGGATCCCTCCTCTGTTGCTCACCATGAGGTTTCTCTTTTTTTCCCTGTTAAAAGGGTTTTTTGTTTTGAGTTTTTCCTCAGTCCATGTGAGGGTCTAAGGGCAGAGGATGTTG
>CM076649.1:5718664-5733589 GCA_038496675.1 Rachycentron canadum | reverse complement strand
GCTCACCATGAGGTTTCTCTTTTTTTCCCTGTTAAAAGGGTTTTTTGTTTTGAGTTTTTCCTCAGTCCATGTGAGGGTCTAAGGGCAGAGGATGTTGTTATGATGCTATGTAAACCCCTTTGAGACAAACTGTTTGTAAAAATGGGCAATACAAATAAAATTGCCTTGCCTTGCCTATGGAGTTATCTTATACAGTATATAATACACAGACAATAAATTCTGATAATTATGACAGTTTAGTTTTTAATATTGTGTAGAAATGTAATGTCAGATATTTATTATGAATTAGACTTTTAATAAGATATAACTACTACTTTCAGAATGGCTTATTATTGTATATTGAGAGTTATTATGCTGGTGGTGCAATTGTGGAAATGTAATAATTTGCTCATGTGCTTGTACTTAGTAATTCAGTAAGTGTGACTCTTTAATGCATCAGTTTATTCCAATAATCTATTACATAATTTTAGAAACGCTGGAAAGGGGGAATTCTCTATAATGAGCACTTTTACTTTTGATACTTTAACTACATCTTGTCAAAACTTATGTGCTTAAGAATGCAGGACTTTTATGTATAATTGAGCATTTCTGAATTGTGGCATTGGCACTTTGACTATACTTAAGTAAAGGATCTAAGAGCTTGTTTCACCACTGATCCTGACCTGGGTTGGTCAACAAATGTTCCACTACACACTGCGCTATAAAAGAGTGCAAGTTTTGCATTTATCTTTCAGTTTTGATACATAGTAACATAGTTCAGTCTGCCACTTGTAATTGAGCTGATGTGGATTTCCTGATGAGGTCTCCTTTGAATACTGAGATTCAATTTCTCAAAAACTTGCGTACAAAATGACAGACAGAGATGATATCTCACATTTTCCTGCTTCCAGCCAACAAATGTTGGTGCAGCCCACGGGTATAAATTAATGATTGTCTCAATAAATTAATTTGACTTTTTGAGTAAAAAAGTTGAAGTAGTGTACTGTATATCAGACTGTTGAGAAGCTGCATCATCCTGTTTCATAGCTTGACCACTGTAATCTGAGATGTTTTCTAACAGCCAACACAGGTAGAAACCAGTCAGTCAACCTTTCCTGTTGGAGCCGCAATAACTGCCTGAAAAGATCTGAACTAACCTCAGTGTGGTAACACAAAGACAACCCTGGCAAGAACTTTAGAAGTGGGGCAAAGGGTTGATCCACTTCAAGTTAAAGCTTCTCATCTCTGTTTTCCTCTTAGCAGCTACTTGTTTCATTTAAAACTTAAAACTGAACAAGATTTCTATAATTCATGTCCTGTCTACTCAGCATGTTTAGGGATACTATGGCCTTGTTACATTTAATCATAAATATGCAATATGTGCTGTTTGGTTTGTGTTTGATGGTGGGGTTGCTTATGATATTAACCAAAACTCGTAAAAATGTCAAATTTACATTTCATTTATGGAGAAGGTAAAGCCGAGAGTACGGAGCAACTGGTCCAACAGCTCAGATCGGAGCAGGGCGAGGTGAAGTACAGTAAATGTTGATGCCACGACTGATGTCTGTCTGGAATCCAAAGATAACTGAAGGCTAAATGTACACGGCAAATAACTTATCAAAGGAATGCAGTCAGTCAGATCGGGTAACAGGAAAACTGAGCCTCTGAACACTAAAATAGGAAATTACACCTGCAATTATTTGCTGAAATGTTAAATATTGTATTGATAATATATGAATATGATCTTTAATGGATGCATTTTGTGTCTAAATAATAATAATGTGTAATCATCAACTAAATGGTCAATTTCCTTCACCACAAAATGATCCTGCTCATGCAGAAAACAGGCCTGCAGTAAGTCCAAGTCCTGCAAATTTGCTTTCTAGTGAAATTTTTATAGAAATAATTCAATACTAGAAATAAATAAGTAATGGTAAGGAGCTCACGAAGGCAACATGCAGATTCCTTCCAGTAAAAATACAAATAAAGTGAAGTAGAAGGCAGTAAGGCAGTGCTGCTTACCGCGTTGTCTCCAGTCTTCCCAGAGAGAATGGCCCTGGCCTTGGCCTTGGTGAGGGGGAAGTATTTCAGATAGGCCTCGTACAGATGCCGGGCCAGAGCCCTGAGATCTGCTGCCTCCGGGTGCATGTGCTCCATGTCAGATGAAAACTCAGCCAGCAATTTCTCCTTCTCTGCCTGGGGCATTCGGCCAAAACGAATAGCTGGGAAAGAAAACAGAAGCACACAAATTAGTACACAAATAGACAAACACAGGCTTTGCCAGGAAAGCAGATACACAGGAGCACACTGACAGATGATTGAAGGCAAGAATAATCACAGTGATTGATGAAGAGACACAGTCGTTCACCTACACAGACACACCCTTTTCTACTAGATATACATTTTCTCTTGGAAATTATCATAGTTTGCAAAATAAACCACATCACATGAGCAGAGAAACAGGATTAAAATGCTTTGCTCCTTTTAACCCAGAGGTCCTCTGACGTCATCTGTAACAGCAGGGAAGCCAACGTCAGTGTGCATGTTATTTTCAAGTCCAAATCTGGATGTTGTTGCTGGATGCTGCCCCCAAATTCTAGTTCATGCAGGAACAAATCAAGTCACTGACTAAGTTTCATACCATACAGCAATAGCCTTAATATTCTCCCATAAAATGACCAAAGCTCCTATGCTGTAAAGAGACAGTAATTCCCTTTAAAATCTTAATTGTGAATGTATTATTTCAACAAGTAACGTATCTGCACAAGTTTGTGTTATCTTGCTTTGTGACCCGTGAGCACATTTATTGCTAAACTTCTCACTTAAGCTTCTATTGCAGAGCTTTTTGGCTCCCTGACATTGCATGGTTGTTAATCTATTTATTAATTTATCTCTAATATTTGGACAGTGATCAAAGAATATGTTTGACTAGCTAATGTCAAAAGGATATTATTACTAAATACAGCATCAAAATGAAGAAGTAAAGATTACGTTAAATTCTGGGACAATCCAGTTCAGATGGGTGAAAATTTTATTTTAGCTGTTGCTCAAGAACACTTTTGGGACTCCCTTTTCTAAATTTGTTTTTTCATAACCCCAGCATTAAGTAACAACCCGTTTCAACTGCCCAGATGTCAGCACATTAAACATGATTTTGAAATACAGACACATAAAACTTTGCAGAATGGACAGGCTTCGGAGTTTTGGAAGTATTTCTGAATTTAAAAAGACTGCACTGTCCTGTAAAGACGGCAGAGCTCAGAACAGCTAATGACTCAGCAGAGAGGGAAAATCCAACAACATGCAAGATGCGGTCATTTTATGAGGCGTGTTTCACAAAACAATTACAAAATTGATCTCCACTTGATAATGTGCTCTTGTGCAATGTATCGACATTTTCACAGCTCACTGCAAAACCGGAAACACACATTTCAAAACTCAGTCTCCTCTAATCTTTCCCATTGTTGCAGATAATATGAAACTGTGCATTTAAAATTCTTTACAAAGGTTACAATTGGTTGTTGTTACATTGATTTATCTATTTTTGTAAATGATTATTGAGATTTTAGGATTGATTTCATGCCATACTTCTGATATCCTTAATTAATTCAATTCAATTAAAATATTGAAGAGAAATTGTGGATGTGATTGCCAAATTGCCAAACAGCTGTAAAGCGGCGTTACCTTTTTTTTAATTAATTTTCTTTTTTGAAAGTGCTTCTATTTCTTTTTATGAATCGTACTTTTTATTTATCGTACTATTATTCCAAATGTCTTTACATGACTCCAGTCATAAAATTTCTATATGTTCTATTATACATGACAAAGGTATAATTAAAACCTAGCTCTTATTTTGAGTTTGAGGAAAATGTTGTGAAATGCTTAAACCTTTTCTTTTTCTGTTAGTCAGTCATTAATTATCCCTCCTTTCAAGCCTGTGCTCTGCATTTATTTCAGTGTGCGTGTCTGCGTGTGTGTGATTGTGTAACCCTGACTGTGCAATGAATGCACACCTTAAGCAAATGAATACAAACTAAAGAGGCCCTTCCACAAACAGGGCAACAAGCCCGCAGCAGTGACACAGCAGAGTAGAGGAATCAGTTGAGGTCTCTGTACTCTGAGACGTCAATCATTGATAAAGTAAAAACACGGAGTTGATTTTCAAAGCAACTGAATAAAAACCTAAACGCTTCAACTGCTGTGTTTGTGAATTAAATATACAGAAATGTTCAAGCTCAACTCAACATATTTGAAAAACAACAACAACACACTTTTACTATTTAGAAAATAAGGTTATGTTCTTTAAAGGCTAACATAACTGAATGAAAGACATGGCCCCCAACTAATAGGATGGGCTGAATTTGCTTTGCCATTTGACGTGCAGTTTGAGGGGAGGCATCACTTCTTATTCATTGCTTTTATGATCACTGATCTGGCTCTGTGACAATTGGTTGGATATCTGGCTGGCTGTCGGCAGTTTGAGCAGTCCCAATTTGGCACACGGTTGCTATCTAAAGATGGGTTATAAACTGTAGAGAGATTTTTATAAAAAGACCCGCAGCAATATTCTAATTGCTGTGGTCTTAAATATCAAACTGAACTTGAACTGAGCACGGCAGAACAGATGGGTCATATTGTTGGCATCTTCCAGCTACATGTTTTTATATTCACCCTCTTTACCTTCTGTTGATAGTTATAGAAACACACAACATAATGCTGACTTTCTCTCTTTCTGTCAGCACTATGTGACATCCTGTTTGAATAAACTTTACAGGAATTGTCAGTGTGAGTTTAGTGTGAATACTCATGTCCTGCTGGTCAATTGATCTATAAAGGACTAATTAAAAAATGAATTGTCTCTGACATCAACTTTTGTCGAGATGCATCTATTCTAACAGCTCAGCAACAGCGCTGCCAAGAAACCTGCTTGGCACAGTTTCCTAACTACTAGCTGTAATTAGACAGACACATGTTTGTACAACTGTTTGACAGATATTCTGTAAGCTGTGGGAATCAACCAATAGCAAAGTTATGAATGAATAATTTATAGTTGATGATTACTGCCTCACAAGATTTTTTAGTGTCAACATTCTAAGTGTGACATTTTTCAACTACAGGTATCTGAAATCTTAGTTTAAACGCTCGCCATAGAAAAAAGCTTTCACCGATCACTCATTACAATACTTGTCACATTCACTCACACATTCATACATCTCACCCACATACTGGGGGGTATCAGGGGCAATATTTGTATCTTACCTATGGAAACTTTGACATGTAGACTGGAGGGGCCAGGGATGGAACCACCAACCACTACCTCCTGAGCTACAGGTATTACGTAGCACCATGTGCCCACACAGGTGCTTTCAGCTATTCATTCTTATGCAGTCACCTTGGATTTCTCTCACTATTCATTTAACGAAGGAGCAGTGTGAGGGGAATTTGCTCCTGGATACAAATTCACAAGGGTGTCAAAGGTCCAGCCGGTTGATTTGAGAGAGGGGAGTGGGGGTGGTATTGACTCCTCATTCTGCAACTTTTTAATTTTTATATCACTGTATGGCTGAATAATTCAAGCAGCGGAGAAAGATTGATGCTGCTTGGCTGCAGTAAGTGTCTGTACAGTGATAAAGGGTAATTGCAATACAGCGTTTGATAAAGAGTTGTATAATTTACAGCTCCACCAGCTCCTTGCCTCCGCACGCGAGCACATTTCAACAGATTAATAATGAGAGCGTTCAGGTGCAGTTACACTGGCACTGGTTTCTGCATATAGTTCCTCTATCTCTCGCTGACTTCAGCTGATGTGGCTGACAAATTTAACTTCTTGGACTATGTACAATATTACACTGGTAAATCTGATGTACAATCACTCCCATAACATGACAGCCTTTTTCAGAGTGGGAAGATGGTAAATGTAACCAGACTGAGCCTTCCCAGAGATCACCAAATATCTTAGATATTTAAAGCTGTACGTTGTCTCAGCCCAACAGGTGTAACAAAACTAACAGGAGAGTCAGGGCGATGGCAGTCGGGCACAGCCTGTGCCCGCCTACACAGTCACGAGAGCCATGCTGAAACTCACCTGTTGAGGTGGAGTAACTTGATATGAAAAGGGCTACAGCTGTACCTGGTGATGCGGTCCAGTGACCAACAAAGGCTGACAAAACAAAGCCATTTTACAGAGGAACGGTACTGGGTGAGGGCAAAGATTTCAACTGGAGAAAGAATTTTACAATGCAGTACATGATTTCTTGAGATATTGTGCTCCTGTACGATGTGGAGTTTGTGACTGAGTGTCCACCTGACAGCTTGTATTTCAGAGGGTAACTCCACTTGCTTCAAACCAGGGGGTAGAGAGTGTGTAGTGCAGTAGCCAACTATCATCATTATCAGCCTGAGATCTCCTCAGATCATTGTTATGCAACGTGAGCTTATGAATCTGAACAGCAGCAACAGTAGGAGCAGCAGAAAAGCGAGCTGGGTGGAGGAGGTTTTGGCAGTTCCTCATGCCTTTTCAGGGTTTGTATAATGTTTTTAAACAGTCACAAGAATTGAATCTATTTTCATTTCATTATAATAATAATATGTGTATTCTGGGTGTTATCACAAACATTATTTAATGTGGACAAAGTTTCAGTATTGTCTGTTCAGAAATGAGTTGCAAAATGTGCTCGTTTTTTTTATTGTTTGGGAACGCTCAACTTAAAATTCAGACATTTTTAACACACCTGTGAAGATGGCACAACTATGAGTTTAAGCATTTTTTGTTGGTTCACAATCGTCAAAGTGTGAACACAGTTCTGCCAATTGTTGTTTCGATTCTGCCAGAACGAGTGTTAGGAAACCCAATATAGACAGCCACAAAGCTGGGTCGATATTTGGGGTATCAGGGTGGGGAGGGGGGTTTGAAGTTGCCCTTCGACCACAGTTGCATCTTTAAATTGTGCTGTCGAGGTTGCAGGTGATTATTTTGCATGAGTGCTGGGAACTGAAGCACCCAAGGGTTGTGATACCACAGAATAAGCAACTGCCAACAAATAAGATGGTGGTGTACATTGCTGCACATACAGCCACCAAACCTCAAACACCAAATTGGCAACAGTGTGGTGAAGCTGTGTCTGCTGTTCTCAGAGGTCATCAGTGAACCTTGTCTACAAGCAGGCACTTCCTGGGTCACATTTTCAAAGAAGAATCAGTCATGTACATGTGCATATTTATAGTGAAGTTATATTGATAGTGATATTCTGGATGGAGGTGGTCATCGTTGCGTGAAGAACAGGCAAGAAAAAAACCTCGATGAAGTGAGTACACATAGCTGACAAAAGCGGGTGATACATACGCTGATTGCACACTGATTGTTAGAGGTATGTATGACGATATCACTCCCTTACCGTTGTGTGACATGCCAACATTGAGGCACTTCTGGAAGCGACAGTATTGGCATTTGTTGCGGGACTTCTTGTGAATACGACAGTGAAGATCACAGTGATCGTACACCAGCTTTAGCCTGATTGTGCGTCTGAAGAAACCCTACGAGAAAGAAAGAGCAAGACAATTACTCTACAGATCTTGCTGCTGCAGACGTGTCTTGTTTTTTTTTTTTTTTTTTAAATTATGTTTGTGTTTTTTATATACTCTGCTCACTCTGCTACTTTTCTAAGAATTTGTGCCACACCAGTGGTGCTGGAAACGTAAATTCACACGTTTGAATGTAATTATCTTCATTAATGGGATTGATGGTGTTGGGCTTATGGGAAAAGTATAGAGTAAAGAAAAATAGATCTTGAAAAGACTTTTTTCTTTTTTAGTGCTCTATCAGCCTTATAAACAAAAAAGATACTTGTATCTAGATTATTGTTGACACAAGAGGGGCAAAGATGGATTATCACAGAAAAGAGAAAAGATAAAATCATAATTGATTATGTCTATTTTCATGAAATGCATGCAAATCATTTGTGGTTAAAAAATGGCATTGTCTGATTTGAGTTAACTTTGGTGACACAGCAAGAAGTATCTGTTGGCCGAGAGATGCAGATTAGATTTCCAGTCTGTGAGGAAGTCATTTATACAGCCCTCGGATAGATTTAAAAGCAGACTATATTTTAGGGGTGGATCTGTGCTTTGATGTTTTCAACCTTAGGACCTAAAGAGCCATAAGACTTGTGCTTATCTCAGCTATTAACTCCACAGCCATGGTCAAACTCGCAAACACACACACTCCTACACACAGTCACACAGGTTTGTTGATAGCTGCGGTGGTGTTTGTCTAAGATGACTAAGAAAGCTAATGGAGAATAAAAAGATTTGAAAAGAGCAGAAAAAGAAATAAGGGAGGGGCGGAGGTTGTTGCATTTAAGCTTGACTCAAAATATAAAAATCCACATCTGGACACAGGTGGCTGGAGGCTCAGTGCATTTGGCATCTACACTCCTCCAATCCACCGATGTTCCTTTTTTAATCTTAGGTTATTTAAAGAAGGAGGAAGTTAAAGGGGGTCAAGACTCCACCTCAATAAAGAATGTTTTCTGTTTTGAAACAATTAAGTGTTTGCCTGCTTGGCTGACCCCCCTCTTCTGGTGAGTCTCCCCCGAGACTTGAGCAGAACAATGACTACTGTACCTTAGCTTCATTCAGCCTCTGAAGGTACACTACCATTTAGACGAGGTGGACAGAAAAACAGAAACCCCTGTACACTGCGATGGAGCCAACACAACAGTCATGACAGTAGCAGAGTGTTGAGTTGCTGATTCTATGGTCATGTTCTCGACTGTACTGACTGTAGTTTGTGTATGAAACTGAAATATTGCTCTAATGTGTAAATAAGGCTACATTTCACAATCCTGTACTAAACTATCCCAATGTAAAGCCTCAAAATGTATTGTAAAAATGATGCATTTTAAAGGGAGTATATTTTTCTTTTGATAACAAATCCCATGAAAATCGCTCTCCTCATTGCAAACATGGGCTTTGATTTTTTTTTTTTTTTTTTTTTTTAAAAGCAAAACATTTTTTTCCTAAAACAGCTGGGAACTGCAGTTTTATCAAATGGTTTGCTGGAGACTTTATCAAGCTGTGGATTTACTTTACAGCACCAGGGACATACACCATGAATGTCTCACATAGCCAGTCCATTATATTGTTATTCATTATCACTCTACTTTTGAGGAAGTAAATAATTTGGCTTGTTTAAATTTATTTCAGCCTTCTTGGGTGGCTCCAAGCCCAAGATGTGGTAATGGAGGTCCTAAAAAACAGGGGGAACATTGGCATTGAAATGGATAATACACAGCAGGAAAAACTTGAGAGAAACAGCAAAAGCTGGATAAGGACTGTGACCGCACAATCCAAATCTTCATTAAACTTTGCTCTTTTCATCATGTCGGTTTCTAGCTCAGAGGTTGTTGTTTCCCGTAGCAAATGAGGGGGGGGTTTTGAAAGGCAAAAGGCAGATTGCAGAGGTGAGGAGAAAGCAATTAGCAGCAAAGCTGGCAGGCGATGGCAGCCTTATACCCACAGTCTACATCCGATGAGTCAGACTAAGGCACCACCAACTCAAAATAAATGTGTTTATTGTAATAAAGAAACCCAGTGTTTCAATGTGGCTAATGTGGTATTTAAATAGTTTGGGGACAACACATCTTTAACATAGAGGAATAAGTAATATCAGACTCATAAAGCACACAAAAAATTACTTCTTAAATTAATAGAATAAATATATTGTTAGTGTTGATCTTTCTGATAATGAGATAATTGTACAATATTACCAGGTTTATCCTTTAGGTTAAGTCTATTGTGTTTCACTGTGTTGCATTGTAAAGCTGATTCTGGTTTATGGCCACTCATGTGGATCTTAATACTTTGCATTTTAAAGTTTCTTTTTTCTCTGATGGGAAGAAAGTGAAGATTTTTTTGTCAAAATATTTAGATGTTATTTATTGATTGTATCCTTCATTAATGTAATAACATTAATGAAATATCCTGAGATGTTCTGTAATTTTAATAGTTGGGTATGCATAGGTATAATACCTATATATTAAAGATAATATAAGACAGTCATGTTAGAACAAGTTTTCAAATGGTGGACATATCTATTTTATGATAAAATATCATATCAGATATTACAACATTTAAGATACTCTACCCCTTCCTGCATACAAAGAACAGCTGCCATTTCAGAAAATTTATCTTTCGGGGACAATGACAAAATTTATAGCAACTCTTCTTATAATCTCTCGATAGTTCAAAGAAAATGGAAATATGTGTGAAACCTCCCCCTTACTCAATTAGTTATTTATACCCTGCAAAGACAGACAGACAGGCAGAGTTTAAGAGGTTGGTTGTATGTCTGTAGAAGCACAAACCTTTGTTGAGCCTTTGCAGGATGGAAAATGTATGGGGCTTGCGGTTAGAGTGACAGACATCAAAAAGATGAAAAAAATGCACAATTCTCTCCAATGCATTATAGAGTTATTATTCCACCAACATGTTTTATCTCAGTGTGACACATGCTGACAGAAAAAGGAAGGCTGGCAGAGAAACAAAACTTTGCAGTACAAGTTGTTACACCCGTTTACCATTTCCTGACATGACTTGAGGTGGTATGACGATTGTTTTTTCTTGAGCATTACTTTTTGAGAGCAGCAAACAGTCATTCTCCTCTAATAGGCATTTCTTAAATGACTTGAAGCCAGGGAATTCCTCAACTCACAAGAGGGAAGAAAATACATTTTTGTCAGAAAGATAAACAGTATGGCAGCAGATCACTGGATTTAATACCAAAGAATTACACAACTATCTCTTTAAAGTCTTAACATCCACAGCCCCACAAAACTGAGATCAATTATTTCAGTGTGATGTGTAATTTTGATATCTGACTTTATCATTTAAGTTATTTTTCAAGCCTTTAAATTTATTTTTAAAGCCTTTAAGTATTTATTGCTTTTCTTTGTCTTTTGTGATAGTAAATTAAACACCTTTGTGTCAATCCACCTCGATAAACTGAGATAATTTAAATGAATGCTAGTTGTAGCTGAGGTCTGATGCAATCTGGTATTTTAATCACTGCCTATATGGCCATCCTCACTTTGTTTATATGTCTTACTTTCATCTTTACTCATGATATCTCTCAGTCCTACCTTACAGCCCTCACAGGCATGAACACCATAGTGAAACCCAGAGGCTTTGTCCCCACACACGCGGCACTCGATGTTCAGTGATGCCGCCACCGTATCATCCTGGAGCTTGGAAAACACAGGACTGTCAGAGTACTGAGGTGGTGACTCCGGCTCCAGCTTGATTGAATCTAATAGAGGAAGGATAATAATCAGGCGGGTAGGAGAGGCAGACAAACATGTGTCCTGGAAGCTCTAACCAACTATGATCACTGTTATTTCAGTACAAGTACAAATTAATTTCTTGACCAACTTTCCTCTTAGTTAAGCATTTTTTTTGTGTGCGATACTTCAGTGAAAACAGACAACATGCCTCAACTCTTTTTAACCCACCAAACAGACTGGACTTACTGTGTGTGTTCAGCTCTGCCCTGTAGCTGTGCATGTTTATGTAGTCCATGTTGGTCAGGTGTTCTTCGTTCTGCGGTGGACTGGGATCATAGGCCACACCAACGGAAGAGATGGAGGATACGAGCGGGGGAGAAAGTGAGGAAGGGATGGAGGCGGAGGAGATGGAAGCGTAGTCTAATGTGGACAAATGCTTCATGTCGAGGGAGTGGGAGCTGTCGTCCAGCTCGGAGAGGTCCACGGCACTCAGACTGAAACCGACAGGCCAGGCTAGGAGCTGCTGGGTGTCCACCATGTCTACTGTGGAGAGAGAGAGAGAGAGACAGAGATAAAGCAGTGACGTGTTAGTAGATGCAATATCCTTTGTTGACTAAATGTGGCCTTGTTAAAAGAAAACAACAAGAGAAACACTAGAGAGAGGAGGGGAGGAAGAGCAAAAGTTGGAGAGATGGAGAGAGAAGGGGAGGAGGAGATTAAAAAAAAGAGGAGAATAACAGGAAGGGAGAAAGATAACAATAAAAATGTGTATAGATAAGTCCACATTCAGCATTGTACATGGTGTTAATGATTAAATATATCAGTTGAAATACACTATAACATAAACAATGGATACACACACTCCCATGCAAACACCATGATGAGTGGACGAGTACCCCCCCGGTCCTCCAGCTCGTCTGTTATCTAGTAAACAGGGAGGCAGATTGTGTCACGGGGGAGTACAAGACGAACTCTGGCAGTAAAGAATGCTTCTTTTGCTCAAAACACCGTCTAACTCTGTTGCTATTTGGGTGGCTGACTGTGTGATTGCCCAACCAAAAGACACGGAAAGCAGGACTGTTTGAGTCTCAGTCCGTCTGAGGCCAAGGATGTATACTGACTTCTGGAGGAGAAAGGCCTGCACGCCCTGACTACTAAAACGTTTTACACTCAAACAAGGCACTATGTTACCCTTTTCAACTTTTTTTATTTTGATCTTATATTTTAACCTTTTTAAAATATACTTCCAATGTTCTATACTTTTCTTATTGACCACAAATCCCATGGAAAGACCAATACACTTGTCCCTCTCCCAGTACTTTCAGGCTTCAACACCTTGTCTTCCTACTGAAGATGTTAAGATCACAAATGTATAGATTAAGTTGAAAACAAAAAGACAATTTCACAACAGGGCAATGTGGTCTTTATTGTAAATAGTTTGTTACCTCTTTGTTAGGAAAGGACCTACTGTTTTCATCCATGTCTGTTGGTTTTCTTGTCAGCAGGATTACAAAAACAGTACTGCACTGATTTGTACTGAACATGGTGGAGTCAGGGGTCTGTGTTCTCTGAGTGTCCATCTAGCTGGGAACTATTTTAAGCTGTGGATTTAGTGCGTTAGCAAATATTTGCAGAAGCAGGGCGATGTATATGAGAGTGATTTAAAATAAACTATAGTACTAATGTACACTGTGATGTACACATCACATCACAGTGCAGTGATGTGTCTTGTGGGTTTTGTTGACACTAAGAAAAAGATTTTGGAGAAGAAAAACATTTAATTTACTGAATTGTGTATTGAAACTGAGCTTACTCAACATTCAGAAATTGCTACCACACAACTGACCCCAGCAATTCAGCTTTGTGTTGATAAAAAATTAATGAACGTTCATCAGTCACTTCAATATCTAACTCAGTTGGTCACATATTGGAGGAGAGAAGTCAGCCGAGATGGTCAAAGTCCAGTCATCAGAGGTTACTACAGTGCAAATGAAAGGCAACTGCATAAAAGGCTATATGGTATAATCAGGGCAAAGTTTGTATCAGGTTGCTTGGTGATGCGGCAATTGGTCACTTCAGCCACTATGAGGAATAATGTACATTTTTTCAGAAACTAGGGCCAGAAAATAGATGCTATTCTAAAAAATAATCCTACATAATACTGATAAATATTAACTTCATTAATTTATTTGTGGATAAGGCTGAAAATATTCTATATTTTAGCTAATGTCAACAATTTCCATGACTAGAAAAAAACAAGGCATTTGTCCATGTCTGGATACGCAAACCTATTTGTTCTTAGAGAAGACAGGTCAGAAATATATAATCTCAGGTTTAACAGTTAAAATAGTTTCTTTAAACAGCTGAACATTGTAACCTTTATTTTACTAACTTTTCTTAAAAGTGCAGGAATGAGTGTATTTGTTGATTAGTATCTAGTATCAATATCAGCATGATGGTGTATGTGGGATTGATCAAAATAAACCGCAGTTCCCATGGTCACATCATCCAGTGAAAGGTTTGGTTCAGTTTTCAGTTTTTTGCCAACTTGGTCTATGGCACAGAGGACACATGGATACAACATTTGTTCCTATCCATTCAGATGTGACAGTTTTTGGGTGCCCTGATGTCTCACCTGTAGACCCACATTTAGGCTCAGTCCTCACTGCAGCGATCTCGTGTTTCCCAAATCTGACTCAAGCCCTTTGCTGCATGTCACCTAACGCTTCTGTTTCTCTGTCTCTATTGTAAAAAATGTCAAATAAGATACAGTTTTTGTTCTATTTAGGCAAGAAAAACATTTTCAAATCAAATCCATCAAATGCTGATATAGCAGATCAGGAAGAAGCTGATCATATACATGTACATATATGTATGTGTGCGTGTGTGCGTGTGTGTGTGTGTGTGTGTGTGTGCATGCAGGGAGGAAGCCATGCATGAATTCTGGCCCTGACTTAAACTACTGAAATTATGAAAAGGAAAAGGCAACCTGGCAACAGTTTATAAATAATCAATAGAGTAAAAGGTCTGTGTACTGAACTAAATGGCCTGCCAAACAACCCTTTGTAACCAACACTGAATCTCAAAATAAACTCCCCCTAATCAACCTCAACTGCTTGATTTGGGGAAAAAAATGTAACAAAGAATGTGTTGAATTATGCAACAGGACATAACTAAAATAGCAATACTCAGATGGCACAGTAGCACCAGGTATAAAAATTGCTTGAAATGGCTCCAAAGTATCTGGCAAAACATCCCCGTGGAGCAAACATCCTCTTTTCTCAACTACTCATTGTTTCCTTTTTCTTGTTTGGAATGTGGCAACGAAAATCAGTGGGGGATCCACTTAAAATTCACACCGACTGTGACATTGTTTCAGAACAGGAGAGAGAAAGTGTGTTTCCCTGCAGGCTGTAGCTTCCACCGCTTTGGAAGCAGCTGAGGGGGAAAATGCTGACTATTAATAACCAGAGAAACCTGGTTATTTTTCCATTTGTTGGCTGCTCGCCAGGTGATACAGAGCTAAAATAGACAAAAGCATTGGAGCAGCTTGTGTCCTGGTTGGCATCGAATCATATGGACACAGTTATCTAGTGGGAGAGAGAGCTCCACATATGAAGAGTGAGGGAGATAAAGTGAGGGAGGTGACTCAGAGCGAGTCCCAAGA
>CM076649.1:5643664-5713664 GCA_038496675.1 Rachycentron canadum | reverse complement strand
AAAAATGGTCAGTAATGGCAAACAGCTCAATTGTGGCTTAGCAAATGAAGAGCGAGTGGTATCTTCTAATGTAACTCTCTCAGCAAGTGTATTACACAAAATTAGCAACTCTCTCACCACAGCACAGTAATGTCAACATCGCAATTCCAGCTATTAATATGGAAATCAGAATGAAAACAACAGGATGAATAAACAAAAGGATTGAATTACATAACACCACACAGTTAATGGCTCCAACAGCCTCATCACAACTCTCTGGCTATATTTCCGAACTTGGTCATCAGTCTAATCATATGTATAATCAGCTGTACAACTGTAATGTGTGTCTCCGCCTAAAGCTGGTGCAAGCTGCCAGCAGTAATGTAGAAAACAGCAAGTATATATCACTTATAACATGCTCATGTGGCTGCAATAGTTTTGAAACAAAAAAGGGCTAATCTAGCTATTCAATCACTCAATTCATTTTTTGGTCATTGTCCAAAAATGTAATTATCCATTGTGAGTCTAAGAGGAATGGGCTTGCCAGATTCACACACATACTGATGTTCAGGATGTGTTCTACATTGCTGTCAGAATCATAATAGTGACTGGGACGTGAGTTGGGCCTTGTAACACAGGACGACGGGGTGACTGAAGTGGCAGCTGAACAACACTCTGGGGGATTGTGAAGAAAGAAATCGGAACCTTTCATGCAAACAAAGGCACACAAATTATGCTGCATATATTTTTACATGCAAGGGAGTGTATGTGCATGCGAGTGCCCTGAAAGATTAAGACTTACTACTCAACCTGAGATAGGGACACACACAAACATAGACACACACACAAAAGGATCAGTATACATACATAGAGAGAGGGAGAGCATTGGCTGCTGTGGCATACATCTCTGTGTGTCTGCTCCATATGCTGCTATCTGGGAATCTGCAGTTTTCACAATCTAATAATCTAAGTCTAAGGACATGAACTTTCACCTAATTTCTTTAAATAGTTATGAGTTTATGGTCGATGAGTCCCTTGAGCTTCAAGTGCTTCCTTGCTGGATAAGGGGAAGGAGTGGTGCATGCTCGAGGCCTCACACACACACACACACACACCCAGAGACATGCATATGCTATGCTATCAAATTCAAAGACATATGTATGAGGACACATGCAAGCAAGACACACGCATGACAACAGAACAAAGTCAAAATCCATATATCACACACTTGCACACTCTGTCATTCACATATACACACCGCTGAGCCTGAAACAGGGGAAGAGGGTTGGTAATGAATAGATATGATGAAGATGAGAAAGGAGGGAAGATTTTCCAGATAAATGACAGATTATACATATATATCATACAATTATAATTTATGAGAACGTCACATAGTTTAATGATGGCGTCATCTTTGCTGTGGAAGTCGTGTGAGTGACTGGAGATTTACAGCTAAACTTGTGTTTTGACAGAGACAGGGAGGGAGAGGAGGGCCATGCAGTAGGAAGAGGGAGAGGTACAATGTGGGGAAGGGTCATGCCCTGTTCCTCAAAGTGAGGAGGAAAAGATAGGAGTGTGCTGCCTTCAGCTGCAGGTTGGGTGGACAATAACAAAACAACACATGACGTGAATCTCATTCACAGAACGTACTGGAAATATGTATTCTGGGAACGGTGTACGCAGAATAAACGGATCTAGAATTGTGTACGATAAAGGAAGGTTCAGGGAAATGAGCAAAATAAGTGTCACAGTTGGTTCAACAGCTGACCGATCACTGACTCCCTGACCTGAGCGGTGATTGTCCAATCAGGGACATTAACAAGGCCCAGCAGACCCATCAAATGCTACCATGCCTGGGTAACTAACCGCCTCGGTACTTCTAAGGTCACAGTAAGTAACATATCATTTAAGTTCCACTGTGTAGTATTTCCCTGTTGGGATGAAGCTGACCTTGATTGCTGTCAGAGTTTAGGCCAAGGTTAGTTAGTTAGTGAATAGGAAGTTTACGCTCCAGCAACGCTGATGTGTTGTTGTTTCTAGCCAGTCTGATTATAACAATTTTCAATGTGTTTCTGAGAAAGGGAGAGCAACGGAGAGAGAGAGAGCAGGACAAGCTTTATAATGAAATGAGCTATTTGAAAAGTAAAGTAAATCGTACTTTTGGTGCATTATGAAACTGCATTGGGTCCTTCAATGTGGCCCAGCTTGCCTTCACATTGCTAAAACAATGTGACCACATGTGGCCCAGACCATCCCTGAGTGTGGCCGTATCTCAAATTCATCCTAAATGAATCATGGATGCATTCACATCCAATATTTAGTGCTGTCCACTTTGTCTGACAGATATTGATGGCAGGTCTGAACAGGGCCGAAGACTAACAAGTTCCACCCTCCAATATAAGAACAATGTAGTTTCATCAATTAGTGTGGATGCTTTTTTTTTTTTTTTTGTACAGTTTTAGCCTCAGTGTTTTAGCATGAAGTGCATATTTATATACCCTTTATCAAGTTTCTTATTTTCGGAAACAAAAAATCTGAGACTGTTTTCAACCAAGGTACTGTTAGCGTCATTAACTAGCTAGCTACAGCTGATAAAAGATGCTGCTGGCAGTCGCCACAAGTGATAGATTTGTCTGAAATCAAGGACCCAGTTGGTATCAGTTTAAAAAGGCAAGTCTGCTCCACTCATTACAAACTGCACATGTGTCATTCTGGACTGGAACATCTGACAAGTATAAAAGTAATAACGGGGGGACGCTTCCTGGCAAACTGTCACTTTACATTAATGATAAGGACAAGGAATTAATAACAAGGGCAAATGCAGCTGGAACTACAAGAGGAGGTAAAAAAAAAAAAAAAAAGTTTCCAGGCAGGGCGAGCTATTAACAGTCTTTGTTCCTCTTTTATTACTGTGGCCATTTGGCATTTAACAATTGTTAGCTAATTTTAAATTGAAGGGGCGGATTACGTTGATCGTACAGCCACCCCTCTCATCACCTGAACTCGTGATGACTCAAGCAGTGCCACATCCAGGGAATCCAAGGAGAAGCTTGTACACACCGAGTCTGAGTCAATCCTCAGTTTCCTCTAGAGGCAGAGGCTTTGACCTGAAGAGCTGCTGTTTGCCCCCACATCTTTCAAAAAGGGAAATTAGGACAAAGGTTTCTGGACATCCCGGCTGTCTTGAATAATATCTATGTGAAAGAGCATTGGAAACAAAATTCTTCTTTTTTGTGTATTAGTGAGCGAATGATTAACATGATTCTTTCACCTATTACTTGATCTCTTTTTGTATTTTACTGTCCTCTGTTCGTTTCTTTAGCAGTTACTGATGCCTTCCTTCTCTCCCTCTCTCATGCTGTCCTGTTCAGTTTAAAGAATATTTAGAATATTCCTGCCTCTTTTAGTGATGATGATATATGTAATGGAAGTTGTTTATTTGCTGTAGCGGAGTCAAGGCTTGGTGTATTGGAAGTTCTCGTCCATTTCCCTGCAGTAGCCGGGAAACCAGAGCGGCTCAGTAGACAGCTTGTTACAAGAGATGGAACCATAAGCCCACAGTTGGCACTCATGCATGGTCCAGTCACATGGCATTCGTCTGATCAATTGTGGAAACGTGATCAGTCAGCCAGTCAGTCAGAGACCTTTGACGTCATTGGGCTGGCCCTGCTGCCCCGGTCAAAAAAGCCAAAAAAGCCAAAAATGCCTTGGGTCTTAATTAGTTGATTTCACTTTTCCTCTAAAAAATTCTAATGGCCTTCTCACAATTTATTATGAACCATTTAAAAACCAGGCAATCTATTTCATTTACTGATCAGAAAGCATAATCAGCAGGTTGATCAATGACAACAATAATTGTTATTTGCAGCCCATGTAGATTGTGAACAGACATAATTCTTCATGTTCACAATCCAAAGTGAGATATTGGAAATGGAAATGAGCTAGAATGATACTGGACACAAGATCTTAGTCTTGTTGCTGTAACTTCTTCACTAATAAGGAGGGTGACAAAAAGCTAGCTTCTTAGCATTGCTGCTACGCAGCACCCACTCGTGTCTCAGCTAGGCCACTTACAATTGTGAATGAGAAGGTAATAGTAGACATACTAAATGGGTTTTCATATTTAAAAGTGTGAACATGGCCCGAGAGGTATGATGTTTAGACTTTGCATTAATATGTCTTCTCTCATTGAGACAGAGGGAGAATTTAACACAAAATGTAAAGATGTGAGAACAGAAAACCGCACAGAACTTTAGGCACCACTCTGATGATCCGTGTCGTTGTAATCGAAGCATTTTTTCTGCACAATATCTTCATCATTTAAAAAAAATAATTGTCTTTAGTATTTTATTTTTTCTTAAGATTTCCATCCATTTGGATTTAAGCAATATAAACATGGTTAGCATGTGTTTGATTAAATAATAATACATACATCTTATAGACAGACAAATGTGCATGGTGTTAAGTTTATTAGTTTGTTTATATTAAAACTGTGTAATTTAAATGTCTGCAAATCGTATATGGAATTAAATTACATAAGTAACAAATATTAGGGTTTTTTTTTTTCTTTTTGAGTGTTGAGAGAGAGAAAATGTGAAGAGCTGTAACAGCTGGTAAAATGTTATAAGGAATTTGTTGAGAGGATACCATTTCATTTTTTATATGTAATATTTTTTATGGTAGTTTCACCTTTTCATGAATGGTTGGTGGAAAGACACAGGGCAAGAGAGAAAGAAAGAGGATCACATGCAGCACAGGGCCAGGCCTGATATATGGTACGAGCCAGATGAGATACCAGCTTGTCCTTAACTTTAGACAAATTTAAACTTGTCTGCCCAGTAAATTTCTGAACCAGAGGAGCAGGATAGATTGGAATTATTTGTTGAATCTCTAATTCTACTGCAAATCCTTAATGATCTTCACTATTGTACATTAAAAAAGAAAGGATATCGTGGTTGAAGAGCGTGCCATGGAGACATAAAAGATTAACTCGTGGAGCTGAATTTGTCAACTACAAACACCCTGAGTGAATTCTATAGTTCTTTGCAGAAATGACCCCACTACCGTCAAAAACGCTGCAAGACAGTGAATTGTGAAATGAATCACCTTGAAGTTAATATTTACACCTAATTTAAAAAACAAATATATAACCTTAAGGCTAATCTACATAAAAGTAATCTGACAAAACCAGATCAAAGAAGGGCTTTTTGAAAAATGTTCACAATGGCAACATTAAAAGATGAATATAGTAAACAAACCAGGATATCAGTGGTGGAGAGGCAAAAGTGGTTCGCTATCTGTGGGATGAACTGAAGTGTGTCACTCTCTTTTTATCTGCATATTCATATAGATACTAATGTGCAGTAGATCATTTTTCCTCCTTTCATGCAGTGATTATGTTTTTCTCTTACAAGGGTTTTATGAGTGCCTTTTTATGGCCCTGCAAACAGATGCTGACAACCGCTCCTCCTTCTGGTGTTTTAAATCAACAAAGCGTCAAAAACCAAGGCAACGGCTGGTGTAGAGGTTTCTCTAAAAACCTTAACTATGTCTTTGTAGCAACTCAAATAAAAGCTCTGTGGTGAAGTAAGTTGTCTACAGAGAGTTAAACATGATTTTCAGGCCGTGTGAGCGACAACATAAATATAGCATGCTATCTTGAGACACTCCTTTCATTTATGACAACAGAACAAAGTTCGAATCTGTCCCAGTCATTCACACACATACATACACACACACACACACACACACCTCTCTTAAGGAATTATATAACTTGATAAGCAATAACTCGCTGACCAGTGCTGTATCAATACACTCAGTCATACTTTACGCAGCTCAAGATGATTTTACCAACATTAGGTGTTTTCCTGATTTAACTTTTCAACTGTCTACATTTTGTACATAAACAATCCAATACTCAAACACGGGGATTGCTTCAAAACAATAATATATACCAATAAACAATTATGCCCCCTTTCCACATCATTACCAAATTAACATGACAGGTAATCAAATTATTGCGTTAAAATGTGAAAGGTGTATGATGACATTAATCCACATGAGCATTGTTCTTTTCATTTCAAAATAGATTATTTCTCAACCACAGATTCATCATAAGTTCTGATCCTTTAAAATAGCCCTGTTACATCAGTGATGACATTTTAGCCTTTCATAAACTGAACACCTATGATTCAATTCTCAAAAATAATAGACTCTTGATAGTGACTAATGGCCATAGTGTTACTCCATCATTATGGGGTTCACTGTAAAGATTTTCAAGTTCTTTTAAGGAGACGTAAGGAGATGCTAGGTTATGACTTCCTCCCTTATTCTGCCATTCGTTTCAAAGGTTTGGTTTTTAATATCAGAGAGCTTGAGATTGCAGATCAATTTCATTCATTCACATTCAACATTATATTGCAATGAATACAATATAAACTTGCTGGAACTGAATTGGCCTGAAACACATAAACTATTGCAGTGAATTTATATAAATGCGTTCATTATTCTGCGATGTACTTCTGTGTACACTTTCAGCTGCATCGCTACAATATCATGGAACTCAAATAACAACAGTGCTAAAGGATACATATCTATAGCAAATGTATAGACTGTGAGATATTCTAAACAGATTAATAAAATTATTGGAAAGGAATGTTGGAAGTAGACAAAAACACTCAATGATTCTTTAAGTGTTCATAATTAAATGGTAAACAGTTGCACTATTAGACCTATGAAACTCTAGAACAAAAAAGCCTTAAATAACTTTATATGTATAAACATATTATACATTATACGCTAAAATATAAATAGACATTTTGTTTCAAAGCAATAAAATAATTCTGTAACTTTTCTGTAATTGGTCCCTATATTATCAGATTATTGACACATGAGAGTCAATCACAGACGGGTTGAACAACCAGACTTACTGTTGGCAGTGACAGTCCAAGCCTTGTATAGCAAACTGATAAGTTCTTCTTTCAAGTGCCATTCTTACATCATCATAAAACAACATTAGGCCTTTAAACAGCTCACGACAGCTCCCAAAGAGCCACACAGCAATCTCTGTGATAAATCAGTGTTGGCCCCTGAGCTTGTGTCCACATTAGTGCTGAGTCACGATGAGCAAATTCCTCACACGACACAGAAGGTAAAAGCACGAAAGAAGAATTTATGCAACATATAGGAAGTCTTGCTCATTCGTACAAATCCATGTGTTCAACTGCTCGACACGTAAGAACTGAGAGACGAGCAAACAGTCTCCTGGACTCACCTGAGAAGCTGTGACCACTTTGATGGTTAAAATCTCTCCCTGGTGTTTGCATGTCAAACTCACACTCACTCTGTGGTCTGCTGACACACTGTGGACCAACATCTGACTGTGTGCCAGTTGTCAATCCTGTGGCCGCACCCCCCATCCTCACCATCTCACACACACACAACCACACACAACCACACACACCCCTTTTCTGTACGCCACTGGCAATAAGTCAAACTGGAAAATGAGTCCACCTTTACAAGATATGAGGCGAGATATGAGATATGAGGAGGGAAACTGGCAACATGTAGTTTCTCGAGTAAACTGTTTCTGTGCTTGAGCTCAAATGGTGGTTTAGTTCTTTGAGAAAACGAGGCATTGTTTACCATCAGTGTCAGATTTGATTTTTCTTTTTTTAAACTCCTTAAAAAGCTCTCTCTCTCTCTCTCTCTCTCTCTCTCAAACAGACCCAGACTGTGGACGGAAGGTGACTGACCTGATCCGTGTTTCTGAGCAGAGCAAGGCACTTGCTGTTCCTGGAGCTTGCTCGCTTTTCTTTTCTTCGGAGGCAACAAGACAAAACCAAAACAAAACAAAAAAAAAAAGAAAGTAAGAAAGAAAGAAGAGAAAAGAAAAGAAAAGAAAAGAAAGAAATGTGCGTGTCAGCCCTCTGACACCGTACGTCTCGTCGCGTCTCTTCCCCCGGAGCTCAGCGTCAGTGCGGTCAGGTCTGTTTGCCGCGGAGGTTCCTGGTCACGCTGCCGCTGCTGCCGCTGCTGCCCCTGTGGTCGGTGGGTCGGTGTCTGCCTCTCTCTCCTCCCTCCTCTCTGCACAACACACCCGGGATCCATGCAGAGGCATCAAATTACCTTGAACGGCTCAGATGATTTTTTTTTTTCTTTCTTTCTTTTTTTTTTTCTTTCTTAGTCATTTGAATGTCACAGCCAACAGTGGTGTTATTTGTCAGGTCGGTTTTTTTTTGTTTGTTTTGTTGTTGTTTTTTTTAAGTTAAAGTTAGAAATTTTACGTCCTTTCGTTTTTATGTTCTTGCAGAAAATTGAACGAGTGGGTGAAAATTAAAACGAGCAAATCCACCGCCCACCACATTAAAGTTCACTAATTTATCCTAAGAATAAAACGTACATGTTGTGGTTTTGTGGTTTTATTAAGCCGGCCAACTTCTTGGCCTGGAGGGGTTGCCTCCAATCCAGGCTCTAACCTACAGCTCCTGCCAAGAAATGGGTGGTTATTAAAAGAGTTAATTATAACAATAACACTCAAGTGTTTTGTTTTATAGATGAATCAAACAAGAGGTTAGAAGGCTTAGTCCTTCTCCTGCCACACTAAACTGAGGGCAGACTGATCTAGAAGTGACTCACAATCCAAGGAGGTAAGACAAGACAGCAAGATGGGGCAAGCTGGTTAGGGTGCTAACTTCAGAGGAGGAAAAGAAGACAGAAATAGAAGTAAAACAAGAGTCGACCACTAAAGACAGCTCTTTGTAAGTAGAGGAATGAAATTTGCCTGGTAAGTAAACACTTGTTGGTTGTGTTGTGTTGTGGTGTTAACAATGGCTATTAATGCAACAGCAAACCTTACAAATGGCACTTCTAAGTTGTGAAATTTCAAGGGCACTGGTGGGGGGCTTTGCTATAAGGTCAAAGCCAGGGCAGCTGATTCTTGGTTAATTAGTAGACTAATGATGACTAATGGGGTTGTTACTGTTCCACATGCTTACACAGATGCTTTTACATAAAATGTGACTGAATTCAAGAAATGCAGTCATAGTGTAGACAGTCTGGCAGGTCTAGCAACTGAATAAACGGACTCTGGAGGAAAATCATCAACAGTTTCATCACGGGAGGGCTTCCTGTCGATAATAAATTAAAACCAAAACGTCACAATTGTTGGTTGAATGAGAAAGAGACTCTTCTAACTAACTAATTAATCTACTGTTCAACCATTAAAACCTATGCACAATAGATATGTTGCATTTTTATAGACTTTGTTGTAGATTAGACCTCAGAGAAAATCCAGCCCAAACCTAATCAACTAAATAGAAGTTTTGTTTTCCCACAAATGTTCAACATTTAACTTGAGATGTAACTACTAGTAGTTGCTCATTAAAGAAATGAAACTGTAAGGATGTACAGACAAGATGATGCATATCAAAAGCCTGGCTAGTCGAGTGTTTTCACATGTTGCCAAAGTCTGGTTAGATTTGGTTTTAAATGCAACAGGCTGCTGAAGAAATGTTTCCACAACCAAAAAGTTCAGTCCATGAAGAAATAAATGTTCCTGTTTTCTGTCACTTGACCTGACTCTGACCCGTCTGCTCCAGTGATGAAGCTCCTAAATGACACTGGTTGATGGTGGCATTTGTGGGTTTACAGAATATTATTGTAAGAAAAAAAATATTGGTCTTATTGTGTTCTGTGGTCTGCTATAGTGAGTGAATGAGCTGCAAATGAATTCATTCATTCTGTGCAGGAACACAGACTTCACCTTTTGAATTTCAGCATTTCTTGTAACAACCTAAGGTTTCAGGTAGTTAAATAAGACTACATGGAGCCCCAAAATTGAGTACAAATGACTATGACGATGCAGGAGAACTCAAACATGAAGTGTGACAGTGTTTCTTCTCACAAGTCAAGCTATAGCTACGCACTAAGTATAATACAAAAGACGTGAAACCCTTCTGAAACACTGTTTTGAAAGTTTCTCTACAGTCTTTACTGTCTTGTGATCAGTTTCCTTGTAGCAAAATGTAAGTGTAGTTTAGTTATGTTGCTTTCACTGTGCAGCAGTCACTTCCATTTCATCTTTCTTTGATCTATCATAACTTAATACTGTGAACTAAGACAGCTGTCACACTTTACTTATTTACAGACCTACACACACACACACACACACACACACACACACACACACACACACACACATTATCTTGTGGTCTCCCACATGCAGAATATTTTATATTACTGTGCATGTCCTCCCCACACAAAATTTCTTTTTGCAGAACTAATAAAAATGAATCCCTTGAGAACTTTGCTGTCACAAACAAAATGAAGCAATAATTTCTGACTGTTTATACATTTGAGTCTCAGGAGACTGAAGCTCTGGTAGCTGAAAATGTTCATTGTCAAAGTGCTTGTGCCTACACTGTCATGACAAGGATTATTGTAAAGTAGAACTAACATGTCATGTTTCAGGTCTATAGCAGCAGAGCGAGCTATTCATAATCAAAGTGTGGTGATAAAAATGTAACCCTTGAAATCAGCATCAGCCATGTTGCTAGACACCAGGAAATAGGCCAAGAGAGCTCAAATTCCCCTTCATCCTCATATATATTGGATGATATAACAACTAAATCTGGATGTTATGACGTTAAACAGCGTGATGATTAGTCTCCCTCGATCTCAGCCTGGCTCCAGCAGGTTGGGATGAACACCAAGATAAACAGGGTTTGGCTAGTATAGGCTCGCTTTGGTGCATTAGCCGCCCACGTCCTTGTCCCTATGTGCAGTGTGATGGAGATGTTCCCACAGATCTCAACTGATGGCTCGTCCCATGGACCAAGAACCAAGCAGAGTTCATTTCCCCTGTCTTTTCTGTATGTATTGTGAGTCTTAGTGCATCTGTATGTGCACGTTTGACATTATCTGTAATGGATAGTACGAATACAGAATAACAATTTAAAGCCAATTTAAAATACTTCCTGATTGGTTACACCTGAATGTGTAACTTTATCACAGTTTTTTTTTTCCACATACATACTGTTTTTTCTGATTAAACCATTAACGAAAGCTTTACATTTTCAAAGATTTCATGTAAATAAATTTCACATATAAATGTGTGTATGTTAAAAATGTAACACATATTGAAAGCTTTTCCCCCACGCTTTATATAAATGTTGCAAATGTGTGACCTTTAAGTGGAGGACATCAAATAATTTAACAGGAAACATGACAAGGAGGATACAAAAGAAAGAAACAAATACAAAGGCATCAGGTGAAAACAGCTGCTGTGATGTGAAGAGTAAACTAGGGTGTTTTCAGTTGCATAATACTGATGTGTGTTAGTATCTCCAGTATACTGTATGTGAGTGCATGACAGTGTTACAGGATGTTGAATGTGTCAATGTGAATGTGTTGATATATACCTAATAAACTTATCTATCCACACCTTGTAATAATAATAATGATAATAATAGTAATAGCAATTATGATAATCGAGCCTATATTGACATCAGTGATCATTTTTGATGCAGATATTCCATTTATTTATTCCAAGTATCATAACTATTATTTTATTTCTCAACAGATACTCAACAGATTCTCAACAGATACTCAACAGATACTCAACACAAAATATTTCTTAACACGAATCTTTACTCAGTGTTTCCACATGTATGTAGTGCCATCTGCTGGTTCAGCTCAGCTAGTTCAACCCACCCTCCCCCAACATAATAAAGCACATGACTATATTTGTGAATGGCTTGGTGACACTACAGGACACATAAGTTGATTATGACTAAAGTGTCGATGACCTCAGACTGCAGCAACAGGTCTGTCTTTCAGTCTCTTCCACGAACTTGTTGATTTGCGGTGTAAGTATAAAGTGCCCCCTCTATTTCTTTGCTGTAATATTATTGAAATAATTATATGGAGAAAATATTCAACGTTGTTTGCAGACATCACCCGCCGGCTCTGCTAGCAAACAGATAAGTAAAATGTGATTTTTTTTAATTAATGGCATTAATAAACTGGGTCATTTCAACTCATGGGTACCAGTTCTAAATGTAGCAGAAACAACATTAAGTCAAAACCTACAATGCTGGGCCACCTATGGTCAAATCCTGATCCTGATCCAAATCCTGACAAAATCACAAAACACATAATTTAAAGACAATGACTGTTCTGTGAACTCAGCTGTTTAGAAATAGCTGAAGTGTAATTTTGTGTTCCCCTCAAGACACAAGATGCCCACTGACCAACTCCAAAGAAGAGGAAGCCATAATCCAAAATCTTATTTTAGCTGTCACATAGTTAATTATCCTCTAACTGTGACTTTGTTTAACTCCTATCTAGAACCACAGTCTTAACAGGCTCTTTTTTAGCATCAGCATCAGCCGCAGCTGCGTTTATGTGTTACAGTAAGTGACAAGTAAGTTATTTCACCGTCATGAAATAGAGAGATATACAAAAGACAGTTTTGTCTTAAAGAATCAGATTCCCTGTATGGTATGGGTCAAAAACACTGAATCCTACATTTACCATAATGCATTAATCAATATCATTAATAATGTTTCTACATTAAACCCTCCGTGTCTAGTAAGTACCCATGCCTCCAGTTTGTGTCCTGCTAAAACTTGGTCTTCAAGCTCAATCCTCTTGACATCATCAGGGTTATTTAACAAAGTCGACAACGTCTCTCCAGAACCACAGAAGACATATACCTGTGACTAGAAGACGAGTGGTACGACTACAACTAATAATATACTGTGTGACATTACTATGTGTGAAATTGATGCAGTGCCCCATTCAAGAAAATTACAGAAGCATAGGCAACAGCATGACTCACTTAGTGAATCAGTGAAATGATGGAACCACATCTTTATTAATTTTTATATGTACAGAAAAAAAAAAACATCAGTCACCAGATCATGCAAAGCAGTATTGCGTTACAAATGAAAACACAATACAAAACAAAGAATATACTGTACCATAAATATGGAGCCTCAAAAAATAAATCAATCAGTCAATATATTACAAAAAATAAACTCCTGAGATGACACGTACATACATACAAATACAATATGTTATAATTTACTTGCAACATAGTACTCATGATGGATAGGTAGACAGATTGATGCAGTTCTTAAGTGTTCATTTTTTAAGTTTTTTTTTTTTTTTTTTTTTTTTTTTTTAACACATGGACTAAAAATGCAGCAACTCAACTGAAAATGACCAGTCAAGGTTCAGGGTGCCTTGATTCCAGGTTGCCTTAAAATCAGTCCTCTAATACAAATAGGATTAATCACAAAAACCGACAGTTTGAATATGGCATATTAATCTGAAACCCAGCATCTGACTGCAGTAAAAAGCAACCTGGAAATTTGCCACTGAAATAAATCTTAAAGGGAATGTAAGAGTAAGGTACTTAACAGATACACAGGTCCTGTATGTATGATCATATTTATATGTATAATAGGATGACAGCGCTCAACAGTCATGTTGAGGTGTTATTGCACTACTGTCTCAATGTCTTTTTATGAGAATAATCAACAAATTACAATACTGTTGATAGATCTACACAGAGGTGAAACAGGAAATCACCAGTCACAGCAACAGACATGAGTTACTGTTTGAAATGCATTCACTTACTTTTTAGGAATGATTCATTCAGCCTGGCGCATTTAGGACCTATACCAAAGCAGTCAAGCCCTCAGAAGTTCAATTCAGTCGAGGTAAATGAATGAATTTCAAGCTGTAATCGACCCAGGTCTGCACAACTAACAAACGTAGCTGTGAATTGAAAACATGTTCACAATAAGGCTACAACATCGAGAGAGAAAGAGAGAGAGAGAGAGACAGAGAGCGAGCGAGAGAGAAAGAGAGAGAGAGAGAGAGAGAGAGAGAGAGAGGCAACGGAGGGCAAAACTCAACACTGATAGATCGTCCTTCTGCTCCTAAAGTCACGACGAAACCACTTGGAGGAGCCATGCATATCAACTGAACACACATGAACATATACATATTTCTGACTCCCTCACACAACAGTGAACTTGTAGCTTGTAGACACAAAAAAGGGGTAGCAATGATGACCTCCTGGATTTACACTGGAACAAATCCTTAAAGATGTAGTTTTTCTTTTACTCACATACTTTCACTTACTGACCAAAAAAATTATTCACAGTGAGGGGAAACCATCAAATGTCGAATATCTGATTATCTTTTAAAATACGTATAAATCCAGCCACTGAGTGAAAGAGTTATGTCACTGACAAAAGCTAATTGAAAGGTGCTACCGGATGTCTTCTTAAATATTGGCTTATCTCCCTTTATAGTTATATGTTTAGATTTATCTTCTGTATATATTCTGTATGTACATTCTATCTGTAGTCTTGAATATAATACTTTTCCTATACTTTCACATATATCACAAACTGTTCTGGGAAAAATAAAGATTTTTTTTAAATTCTATTTTATCTAGTCTATATCAATGACGTAACTCCTTCAGTCCAAATGATCTGGCCAGCATCAATCACTGAACATCCTACCCAGCAGGCCTCACTGTTACTCACACAGAGGAGCTGAAAGTGGAGGAGAAGAGGGACTGGGACAGAAGGAAAACAGTACAATTAACACACAAAATTTAATCTCAGACTGGTTCACATTAAATGTCAATCAAGTCATCACTGGCCAAAGGTAAAAGGGGGGTAGGGGCCAGAATCAATAAGGGGCTAGGACTATGGTCCGGCTGTGTCTAGTCAGAGAAAAGGCTGGCGAAGGACTTTCGGAGGTTGCGAATGGTCTCTGCCTTTGCCTCGTCTTGGCCGTCGCCTCCGGAGCTTGAGACGCCACGGAAGAAAGATGAATCGCTGAAAGCGTTGAAGGCATTGGTCAGGGACTGGGACTTACTGGGAAATGTAAGGAGAGGAGAAAGAGAGGGATGAGAACAAGGGAGTGAGGAAGGGAGGGGATGATGGGATAAAAGAGGTATAAAGGAAAGGAAAAGAGGGGTATGTGAATAGTGATAGAGTTAGTGAGGGGGTAAGAGAGGAGCAAAGACAGACTGGGAAATGTTCACGAGGGCACATACACAATACACAACAGTCCATGAAGAATATTCTAAATAAATAATTTCAGATAGTTGGACTGTTACATTTAAGTGTTGTGGATGTTTGTGGTACGTCATCAAATGAGGAATTAAATTATCTCTGTAAAGGAATTGATTTTGTATCCTAAACACAAAGTATGGCCCATTGCAATGCATGTCTTTGCATTATCAACAGTGCGTTGATAATATGGCTCTTACTTCAGCAGAGGATGGCTCTTTTGCTGGGAGGCTGGCTGTTCTTCCACAGGGGCCTGGGCCTCAGTGGGGGCCACAGCTGCTTCAGCTGGGACAGACTCTGGGTTTGGAGAAGGGGAGGCTGGCTTGGACTGGGCCTGGGCCTTAGCTGGAGACTGGACATTAGGCGGGGACTGGCTGGCTTTGGCTGGGGACTGAACCTGTGCTGGGGCAGGGGCTGAGGCAGTATCTGAGGCCTGAGCTGGGGCTTGAGCAGTGGGCTGGGGTTTGGGTGAAGCTTTGGGAGGAGGTGGGGTTTGTGGCTTTGGCTGGAGCTGTGGCTTTGAATTCCTGCGTACAGGTGGGATGGGCTTTGCAGGCAGTGTGGGTTTGGGGGGCAGCTCTTTTGGTTTGCCAGCAGCTGGGGATGGGCTGCCCTGAGGCTTGGGCTGCTCTGTTGTAGGAGCTGAAGCTGAGGGAGAGGGAGAAGCTGGGGCTGGAGCTGAGGTTGGAGGGGAGCTTGAGGCTGCGCCTGCTGTTGCTGCTTTGGTTGGAGGAGAGCCTGGAGGTGCCGCGGCTGCTGCTGCTTTGGCTGGGGATGATGGTGAAGCTTTGGCTGGGGTGGAAGCAGAATCTGGGGCTGACTTTGCGATGGATGGGGCTCTCGTCATTGGGGGAGGCCTCTGCACTGGAGGTTTTGTGACTGAGGCAGCCTTCTGGATTGGGCTTGGTTTCTGAACCTGAGTTGGTTTCTGAGCTTGACCTGGACCAGGTTTCTGGGCCTGGCCAGCCTTTGGTACTGGTTCAGATGCTCTCTTAGCTGACTCTGATGATGGATCCACACTCTGTGATTTCACTGGTGCACCTAAAAGATGGAGATAAAATAGTTTGATTATCTTCCAAAACTCATCATCCTACATAAAGCGAAAGGAGAAGAAATCAAATAAATAAGTTAGCATTATTATTTTATACATTTAGTACCTGTTGTTTTAATGGAGCGGTTAGAAATTCAGCCATCTATAACACTCACCAAATACCAAAGCAGAATGTGGTACAGATAATGGGCTAGTGTTTAAACATGCCCATTCTTCTCACATTCATAAAAAAACCCTGACAAACACATCTGACAAGAACAGACTGGGGCAAAGCAGGCTCTGAATGTTTGGACTGCAATGACCAGCAGAGGGCAACAGATCACCAGTTAGGAGAAGGTGTGGTGAGTTGCCAATCAAGCCAAGTGTTAGTCGCTTTTATGCACACTAACTCATATGACCATAAGAGGGTAGTGTGGTGATAAAGAAAAGGCAGCGAAAGATTGAGATGAGAGTGAAGGAGAATGGAGTAAACAACCAAAGGAGACATGAAACAATCAAAAGGGAATATTAGCGTGAAACAGCTCAGTGACTCAAACACAGGCAGCAAAGCAAACCTATCATGCAGCACAAAAGAAACAAGTGATTATGCATGCTGAGTAGAAAATGACGAGGCAGGGATGAGTTTCCAAAGGCTGATAATTCACTTTCCTGCATAGCTGAGTATGTAAATTATATGCTATAGCCTCTTTTCTTTGAGGACAGCCTGGTAAGTGTATGCTCATTCAAATTATACACATGATCACACATGATCATGTGATATGACCATTAAAGATCTTTCATGAAAATTCATCCCAGACATTCTCATAGAGTTGCTGCTCTCAGGCAGCTAAATGGCCACGAGTCTTACGTTTTATCAGTTTGTCATTAAGCATCCCAATAGTTGGACTCACGACGCATAAAAATCAAAGAAAATACCATTTGTACAAACATAATCTGTAAAGGGTGACACAGTAAAAATTAGCTTGGATGCAAACCATGAATTACACATTATTTTTGCTTGGAGTTAGTTTTGCAAGTCAGGTGGTTAATTCTTTGGCCTGTGTTTGCACCAAACAATAACTCTTTACATGAATTGGGAAAGGCTGAACTTTGGGGACCTTATAATGATAATAATAATAATAACAATAATAATAATAATAATAATAATTGTAGCTAGATGAAATATGAGGATCGAATAAGAGTATTTCAATGGTCTGGATCCAAGAAAATAAGAAATGATGATGCAGAGAAAGAAAAAAATGCTTCTTTTCTTTGAAAGTTTTCATTAAACATATGACCAAGTTTTATAATTGTAATAATATATTTTTTAATTATTGTGTAACGTATAAAGCCACTTAGTCTTGTCTCAGGTATTATAACATAGAACAGCAAGAGCTCATTTACCACCAAAGACACCAAGCAGTAATTGAAAAAACATTCAGATCCTGCACAAGGATCTTTGTTGTTCGAGGGAAGGAAGTCAGTATGTTTACATGAACCATGAACCATAACAAAGTACAGGGTTTAAAAGGGATTCAAAGGCCAAGCGTTAACCACTTAAACCCCTACTGAGCTGACCCAGACTTCATTTACACAATGATCATGAGGAGAAAATTTTACACCTTAACTTTCTCTCCATTTAAGAATGGATAAAACAAGCAAAACAGCCACCAATAAATAAACTCATGTTTGCAACTATCAAACCTTTGCAGTTTAATTTAGATTCATATAAACTAAACTGTGTAATCTAACACAGTAGGCGTACGTTAATCTCTCTAAGATTTCCTTTAAACATTGAAAGATGGCATTACTAGAACAACCAGCACAGACATATTAAACACCACATGGACAACAGGCATTTGCACACATCCGTGCAAAATGAAATACAATAATGAGTGAACATGCAAACACACACCGACAAACTATTAATGGCTTTTGTTAATTTAGCGTGTTATGCAGTTTTACCAGTGTCGGCACATTTAGTTTTAACACATCAGCACAAAATCACAAATATCTCCATGCTAACACAGAAGCTATAGCTGCAATTAAACTCAACACCCTGGCTAGTGAACTGTACTATACATTTGATTGTTGTTAAATCAAGCTGCGGAGAGATGAGGCCTTTGCTTAAAATTACATCAGAGGTCTTTTTTTTTTTTCTTGGACCCAAGATGCTGTAGAACCCAAACTACCCAACCAGTGCGTTAGTCTCAAGCAAAGATAATGGACATTGTTACCTGACAAACCTAACAGTGATGGGGATGCTTGGCCATTTTCTTGCCAAGAAAAAAAGGATAGAGGATGAAAATCACTCTCGCGTCTGTACAGTAAATGCTTATGAATGACGCTACAGTCAGTGGCTGATTAGCACAAAGACTGGAAACAGGGGGACCAGTTGTTCTGGCTTTATCTAAAGCTCACTTAACATTTAGCTTCATCTGTTTATTTGTGTTGGTATAAAAAGTGTAAAAAGGACATTTTGTTGTTTTAAGAAGGGGTTATTTGCCAGAGGGTGTTCAGTAAACAAGATACACCTTGTTTACTTCAGAGACGATGGTAGGCAGATTTTTGTTAACTTTGGACAGAGCTGCTGTTTCCAGTCTAAATGCTAAGCTAAGCTAACCGGATACTGGCAGCAGCTTCATATTTATATTGCATCCATTAGAGCAACCTCGATCTTCTCACCTTACTGTTTGCAAGAAACTGAGTAAGTGTGAGCAATTTCCCAAAATGTCAAATTGTTTCACTTACTATTTGAAAAACTCCCTCTGGATTGCTGGATCATACCAGCGATGGTAATCTTGGACATGGGGTCTCTCTGTATTTATAGTATATTTTTGCCAACACTGTATGTCAGAGTCAAAATCCTATATAACTTGGCGGAGTGAAAACCACCACACATTCACACCTCAGATTCTTCAAGTTGAACTTGAAGAATCAACCAATGAACCTGTGGTAGTACTTTGTTTGAAAGAGAAGGGTTATATTTTTCAAATACTTGATCATTTCAGTGAAGTCTCTGAACCGTCCTGTCTCTGAACTGAGAAAATGGTCTCTAGACATGCTTCGGCCCTACAGTGGAAACATTGGTATTACAATGGAGAACAGTGTTAAGAAAACCTTGAGGTTGAGGGCGCTGGCCTGACGTCCTGTTTGGATCTGCCAGTCCTTCCTTAAGGGCAGCACTCTGGGAGAAAGTGAGGAGGTGGGGAAAAGACAGAAAGAAAGACAAACAAAGAAAAGAGTGACAAAGAAATGCAATGAGGGTTTTGGTAAAGAATCAACTATGACTATCAACTACTAGGAATTATTTCTCTTTAGTGATTAATGGCTTCAAATCTTCCTAAGCAAAACCTCTCAGAGAACTAGGATGAGTTTAAGAGTTTTGAAGTGATGTATGAGCATGTGTTATTCTCTTTTTATTTGAAGCTATGCATGAATACAGGCACTCAAGTGTAGTTTCCTATGTATGTTCCTACCTGCTGGGGCTGCACGGTTGTTGGCCTTTGGCCTTGAGGGGAGCGAGCTGGTGAGCGGGAGGCACTGGATGACCTGACAGCCAGCACTTGGTTCATCTTAGTGGTCACCACCTCTGAGATGAGCTGACGGTCCTCTGCCTGATGATCACCAATCAACTGCATAGACGAACCCACAACCTGGACAGAGTGCAGACAATGTATTAGAAAATGTGTGCTTTTTCTATTTGACTTGGCTGAAATGTTACAAAACAGACAACACATACAATAAAATATTAGCATATTTTAACGTGGTAATTTCTGATTACTTACTGTCATGCATTGCAATGCTAGATTACTGGGACCCACCTCACATTAGCTATGTAATACAATAACAAAGAAATGTGTGCATGCCCTTCAACACACACTCACATACACACTGACAGCCAGTTTCTGCTTTTTTTAAGGAGCGATCTACATGATTTACAGATGAGACAACTCACAGGAGAAATGTTTTCACATCTTTTCCACTGAAGGATCTAATCTACCATCCATCAAATTACTAAATATTTGATTCTGACTGAAAGGCTACATGGGATGTTTAGGAATGTAGCCTGGATATAACAGTGACTGGGTGTTTATATTAGTGTATCATCTTCTCTTCTCTCTATTTGCTTTAGACTAATGTAATTCCCCAAACCTTGTCATGCCTCCACTTGTTGTCCTACTTGAGTTTCCTGCTCCTGTTAATCACATGATCGCCTCATCTACCTGTCTTACCTGTTTACTCTATCCGGTCAATCTCAGTTCATCACTCTTTACTCCCAGTTCATCTACAGTTCAGTCACAGTAACAGTTATCTTCAACTTCTACTTCAATTCTCACCATCTTGCATCAGCACCATTGAACTTGTTTGCTGTTTTAACTGCCAGCCCTTTGACCAAATATAAGCTTGTTTAATGACTTTAAAATGAAGCAAACTGTCTTTAACCATATGTGAATTATCACTGTCTCCATTTTGGTCCAGCTAGTCATTGCTAGGTACCAGAATTTTGACAAAAATTGACCCAGTTTTTTCCATAGATGAGTGGGCGGAGTTTATCTACACCACAAGTATCTCTGTAATTACTGCCAAAAGGCACTGAGTGAAGAGCAGTGAGGAACAGCTCTCTCTATAGCACTTCAGCTTGTGTCCTGCAAACCCAGGTTTGTCAAGATGCTCCCTGTGGTGGCAGCCTATCAATCCTGTAGCCAGATTTGCCCCTGCTCCAGATCCAGGGTCCCCCACTTCCCCTCTGGGTTACTTGCAGACTTTTAATTTTCACTGGCTTACTGCTCACTTACTTGTAGGCTTGATTTTTTACCTGTTGCCCCAGGTTTAAGTTCAGTGCCTTTGTGCCCTTTGGACATCTCTCTAATTGCCCTTCTGCAAGCCATCCCTCTACATGTCCGCTCAACCTCTGCAGTATTGTTCCTTGGTACATTGAAGGACGCCCACCCTGAGCCCCAGCAAGAATCATTTGTAAAGTCACCATCTTTATTTTATTTATGGTTCTCCTTTTGTCTTAACCTGGCTGGTTCTGTATATAGCCTATGGCAGATATATGTGTGGGGTCTGGTGTCACATTGGGACAGAAAGATCTGTGATTGGCTGCCTGGATTTTCCCCAATGTGTTTCTGATGCCTGTGAAATGTGTGGGAAGAGCAAACGATGATGAAAACATGAGCACTATATGGATAAGTGAACATAAACCTGTGTGGATGTAACTATATAGTAGTCCACTGATGCTCTGTATCAAAAAGTATGTGAAAGAGTACACTTACTCGATAAAGCATGACACAGCCTTGTTCTATACAATGGATGTGTGAAGTGATATTAAAATGTGAAATCTGATGCTGAACTATAAACCAAAATCTAAATTTGTAAACCTGCGTCTCTGTATCAGACTGCACCTGTCTCCCTGTCCGAGTCCTAGCAAGAATCTCTGCCCGAGCCTGAACTCATTTCCCCATCTGAGTCCAGGTCCTCTATTAGACTCTGTGTGTCTTCTTTATCTAACCCCCTCTCAGAGCTCAGCCTGCCTCTGTCTCTGAGCCTGTCTCTGTTTGAACCTGAGCCTCTCTCTGTTTCTGATCTTCAACCTAGATTTTTGGGTGAGTCTAAGATAACTAGCTGTTTTGTCTGAGCCTAACCTTGTGTCTGTTACAGGTTTTTCCATTTATCATCCCATGTCTGTTTCATTCAGTTTGCTTCGATTAAACTTGCATCTTCACTGCCCAAGAATTCCTTCTGGCTACTGTCAGTGCAACTGAGGATCTATGTTAATACCTTGAGCAATGAGATCACCTGTTCATTTATGACCTGCTTCTACGGATTTGACTCTACCAGCTGTGTGATGATGTCTGAATTTGGGTCCTGCTTTCTGGTGCTTACAGCTACAGCTGTTTAGGGTGGGTAGATGTTATCCCACCGCACTTTGACATTTTTGCAGTCTTACAGTCATATGCTGTGTCAGTATTAGTTATCAGTTCATGTTAATGCAATCTCTTACTTGCCTACTTACCACGCCCATTCTTTGTGTTTTTAGTGCTGATGGCTGGTATCAGTAGATACCAGTCATCAGCGTATTTCGACTTTGATACTGAGACATAACCACTAAAAATTGTTAAGGTTTTAGGAAACAATGATTGTGGTGATGACTTGAAGACTATGAAACATGAAACCGATGTGAAAAAATATGGGAAGGTCAAAGTGAAAGACTAATATAGAGACAGGTAGCTGAAAAGAGACTGACCCACAGAAGACTGATAAACAGTGGTTAGTGTGGCCATAGAGAATAGCCTTGAAGTATCTCATAATGTGTATTCAGGTTAGGTTCAATAAGTTTATTCCCAGAAAGACAATGTAAGGCCCTGGCAGTGCAAATTAGGCCAGAGAAGCTAAATTTACGACTCAAAGACCTTATTAGTGCACTTATGAATCACAACTCCCACAGGCTTATGTCAACACAGTGAAGGATTTCAAACAAAAGGCAGGAGTCAATAAATGAAGAGATAATACAGCAAGGAAGCTGTACATACTGTAACTGTTTGATTTATTGCCTTGTCAACTGTTTCTTCAACATCTTTTGAATTTGTTATACCCTCCGTTTCTTCCTCTCTCACATCTCAATGTGTTTTTCTCACCTCAGTGATGTAGTCATTACCGTCTTTGCCACAGATGGCTTTGACAGCACAGATATCCAGCCCTCCAAAGATCTCTGAGCAGGTATCAACCCACAGCTTATACCTGTCACAAAGAGAAGCAGACATAACATCTTGCACCCAGCCTAATAAAACTAATAATCTGCTTACAGAAAAAATACATTATATATATATATATATATATATATGCTACTATGTACAATAACTTTCATGCAGATGGGAAAGTGGCACTTCAGGTGAGTGGTGTTGAAAATAGAACCTTTCCTGCCTTACAGCTTTTTTGTTCTTGCACACTACTTTGGCCATAATATTGACTTCATTACCTCGGCACAGTATGCTAGTGCAAATGTTGCTCCTCAGGGCATTTAACCTGACAGTAAACCTGTAATTGAACCTCTCTAGCTCCAGGCTGGGCTGGCTGTAGCCAATAAAGGTGCTGCTGCCATCTTGCATTGCTGTATCAATGTAAGAATAGCCCCATTGAAGCTCCATTGAATTGCTGTCAGTAAAAACTGTACAAAATCTAACTAAGGCCAAAGAGAGAGGTCAATATTGATCTAAAGGACAGTAACTGTACATTTCTACTTTTATAATATTTAGCTCACATTTGGAAGTACCTGTACTGTACTCTGTTACTAGGTGTCACAGACTGAATAGGTCTTTGCTGTTTTTAGTTTTTTGCTGGTTTTGTGTGATGGGTGTGAGGTTATTTAATGATTTAAAAGATTGGCTTTGAGGTTAAATAGCAAACACTTCCTTTAGTCTGTCAGGGCTTCGGGTGACAGTGCTTGGTTTGGAAAGATCAAGCATTAACAAATCCTGCTACAATTTGTGTGACAAAACAGAGGCTGTATGTATAACTACATACAGACAGAGAAATATGCTGGTTTCATACACTCCATCGATTTTGCCCTCCAAATAACTACTTTGGTAATATTGCGTATCCTTGCTGTTGTGGTGTTGTGGTGTTGCAACTGCAGTGTGCGTCATCATACTCTAGATTTTCACTTGTTATTAGCATAAGGAGTAGAAGTGTAGCTTGAAACACTGATGATGGCTCTGTAACATGTGTGTGCCTCAGTAAGCCATGCCTCTGAGCTGCATGTGCTATGAATGCCAGAAATTGCACCTGTGTTTTTCCTGCTGTGACAGGTCAAGATGTCTGCTTTGAAAGAGCTTTTTAACCACGTTTTACCCATGACCAGAGCACTTCAATGCAACAACATTAAATTTCCTCAGCCTCCCAAGAAAGAACCTGGGTTATTACAGGCCCAACTCACAGCAACTAAATTCCCTCTCCTTCTGTGCACAGAAGGACAAACATACACATTAAAAATAAATGCACAGTGCATCATCAACCCACTAAAAATATCAGCTCATTTCCAAACATCTGTGTGTTTACCCATGTGAACTGCTTTCAGTTGAATGAATGTGCTGTGCAAGTGCAATGTGACTAACTGTGACATAACACGAGAGAGATATGTGTGACACCAGGGCAGCCTGAGCATCACTGATGTGGAAGCGATGCTCACTTGTCAGTCATGGCTACTTGTTCCAACATGGCAGATCCGGTGTTGCTCTTCCAATTACCAGAGATGGATGTTCGCCTGGAAGAAGAAGGGGAAATTGTGCATTAAATTATTGCAGACACTCTTCACTTGTAGAAATTATACATACAGAAAATTAAAGGCCAAAAGAATTAGACAACCTCGAAGCAATGTCAAAAGACAGTGTAGTCGGGCAACAAGCACAGATGCAGGCTATCAGGCTGATAAACATCCTGAAAAATAGGCCAGCTACCAAATGGTCTTAGTTTTACAGCAAGTGTACAGGTTTACACACAACAAAAGGCATGTTAAACTGTGGGCAGCATGACAGTGCAGTGGTTAGCAGTGCTGCCTCACAGCAAGAAGGTTCTGGGTTTGATTCCTGTTCCTGTGTGGGTTCCCCTCCCACTATCCAAAGACATGCACATTTAGGTTAATTGGTGACTCTAAACTGTGAGTATGAGTGTCAATGGTTGTTTGTCTCTGTATGTGTCAGCATTGTGATAGAATGACAACCTGTCCCCAACGTTAGATTGGCTCCAGCTGTTCCGCTACCCTGACGGATGAGTGGTACATGTAATGGATGTTAAACTGCAGGCTTTACATTTTACATTGTTGAGGTTACGCTCTCTTAAAGCAAATGTCTGTACATCACTGTGCACCCTGAACCTGGCACACAAGAATACACTCACATGTATGCTTTGTAGTCAGTGCCGATTTTCTGGACCCTGATGTCGTACTTGGCGTCTACAAATGGCTCTGTAGTGCAGTAGGTCTGCGTGATGGCGACCACACTTGCAATGTCCTGGAAGTCACTCACATTGTCCACTTTGACCTACAGAGGAACAGGACATGTACTAGATGATGACTACAGGCTACACCTCATTTTTTCAGTAAACCAGTATCACTTTGTGTAAAACTTTCTCTTCTGATGTTGTGTTTGTTGGATTTCTGCTTTATCAAAATGGTAGTTCCATGTCTGTTTTACCGCTGAGAGATACACGAGAGGATTGACATGCTCCTATACATATGCTAAATATGAAGTCAGACAGTTAGCTTAACATTTAGCTTAGCAAGGACACAGTAAATAGATGGCTTGGAAAAGTCCAAAAGTAAAAGTAGCATCTTCCTACCAGCACCTGTGAAACTCACTATAAATACAATATTTGTAATTGTTTGATATGTAGAAAAGCCAAACAGAAAAAAAAAAAAAAAAACGTTGTCTGCTTCCAGTCCTTTTGTTATAAAATAAGCTAAGCTCTTCTCCTGTTGGCTCTTTCTTCATATTTTCTGTACTGTTCTAATCTAACTCTCTGAAAGAAAAAGAAAAAAATGCACACAATGTCAGACTATTTCTTTAATTCAGCACAAAACATTCACAATCACAATGATACAAACTCGTAGACCACTCCTCCTGAGTGAAGCATTTTACTTATAATTTGCATTACTCATGTTGATTGCGTCTTAATAGACTCATACCATCAATAATAGAGCCCTAATCAAATATCTGGGTCACTATGCAGTTCAGAAATGAAACAGTGCTGTTATGGCCTCTGCAGGAGCCACAGTCAATGTCCTAGAAGAGACATAGTCCACTTTCCTTCAAAACCACAGTGAAATCTATTGTACTTGTGCTCTCACCCTGTATTCATCCTAAATTACTGTCTTCCTCAAACTATGCCCCCTGGGGTGAAGCAACAAAGCAATCAAACAGATTTAAAAAGCGGAATTTCAGTGGAACTTCAGTAAACTATAGTTACAGATTAGATAGTGGGATAAAAAAGTGGCCCAGTTAGACACGGAGGATGGACAGTAATAGACAATATCAGATTAAGTAGTTCAGGGGAATAATGTGTGGTGATCAATGACTTCCCTCTCATTTTAGCCAAAATAAAAAATATGAACACAGTTGTCCATAACAATTCAATTAGGGGAGAAAAGGCGCACTGGGGAAGATTATGAAGAGATGTGCTGCAGTGACAAAAGAAGGAAGGGATAAGGAAAGTCAGATGAGGGGAAAACAGAAGATGGAGAGAGGATATTACATGGTGGTGTATGTCAGAGAAGGTATTACGCAGTACATGTGATGAATGGTGGTGCTTAGCGTAGCCATTCAACTATCTCTGGGCGCAAAGAGAGATTTTAAACCACTTTGTCAAATGATGGAATGGCCTAATGGGTCGGTTCCTCTCCAACGTGCTGCTATTTCCTCCTATTAGGTGAATTTGTCTTCAGTTTAAACAAGACAAGAAACAGCTCGATGCCCATGTCATTAGATCACAATAAGTGCTTCAATGTTGTTAATAGCTAAAGCTAATATCAGTGGATCAAACTTTTCATGAACTTATACAATCCACCAATGTAGCATTTAAAGCTATAAAGTAAAATGGTTTATTCATTTTCCATGTAGATGTGTTTTGTGTGTGTGTGTGTGTGTGTATGAAAAGAGCAACATTGTGAAGGAGTCAACGTTACCTTTCCCATTCCAGAGTGGGCATGTCCGATCTTCACCACTACCGGGAAGCCTGGTGATGTAATCTGAAAATAAATAGCATAAATCCGTGATGAGCAATGATGAACAATATGGCATGACGTAAGTTGTTATTCATATCAAGACACTAGAAAAACCCTGAAGTGAAAACATTTTAGAAGTAGCCGCTGTAAGTGAATGACTGAATGTTCACTATGTACTGATGCATTTAGGTAAGAGGACATTTATTTTGTTGGCTGTTGTTTTATCAAAACTTTTAGTTTGGGATATTGTGATATGCCAATTTTCTGTGGCAGGCATTTTGACACAGAAAAAAAGTTCTTTTTAGCAAACATGCAGTTCGACATGTTTGATATGCAGGAATTTATGCTCCATACAAATATCAATATTTAATAGATTTATTGATAACAACATCTCACTCTATATTCTGTTTTTATCATTTTTATTACACTGGGACAATGGATGTCTAAATGTATTATGGTAGTTCCTCCAATTGGTGTTAATATAGTTCAAGAAAAACATAAAATGTCAACCTACTCTAAAGGAAAAGTCTGGATTTCCAAAGTCATTACAATACTGTTTCATGGGAAAATGGATGCATGATAGAGGTATTTCACAAACAGAAGGTATTTCACAAACAGAATCTGCTGCTGGTACTAGAGAAAACTCAAACCCTCTTGGGACAACTAATTTCTGTGCAAAATTTCTTGGCAATTAATCCATATTAACATATTTCAATGCAATGATTTACATAATACATGGCATGGAAAGAAACAGTGTATCTTAATGACATTGGCCAACATACACGCCAATATATCTGCAACAACCAAATATAAGCTGATATACTGTATATATAATTATATTAATTATCTGACTCTTACAGTTGATTCAATAATTTAATACAGAATGACTTTTACAAAAAATTAATGTCAATGTAATTTACTAGGACATTAGAGCTACAATATCTTTGCTTCAGTGCTTTCAGAAAACAAAACATCAAAAACATTTTATTCAAAAGTAGTAGTTTTTACAACAATTACAACACCTACAGCAGCCTATGGGAGGAGAGCGAGGGCATCAAAAGAGGGTAAAAGAAGAGGCAAAGGATGGTAATTTTTTTTTTCCCCTGCGTTTGAGGAGGCTGTCCCTAAATTGTTGAGTACATAAGAGGCTCCCTGTGTGCGACCCTCTCAGCATTCAAGACCAGAGTGTGAGGGGATCCAACTATTGTAAGTTTCTCTGTGTGTTGTCTACAGAGAGGGAGAGTAAGAGAAAGAAGAGAGGGAAAGAAGAGAGGGAGCAGTGACAGCAGCAGCCTACCCTTCAAGTTATTTGCTCCAGCTTAAATTCAGAGGTGTACTTTAAACTTATGAAAACATTTCTATCCACAGCTGCCCTTCAGCTCAACAGAGCTCATCTTACTACTTCAACTCTACTGTCTTATCTAGCCCCCCTCCCTCCCTCACTGTCTGCCAGCCTGATTTACTTCCCAGGGAACTTAACGGGATCAGAAGAGGTTGCCGAGCGTTCTTTCATCGAGTGGTGGAGCAGTCAGAGGCAGCCAGAGTCGTCATGGCCATGTCCCAGGAGCAGAGTGCGTGTCTGGGGCTCTGGGTGCTCCTTTTGCTTGGTGCAGGCATGGAGGAAGTTGTGGAGGGATGTAGCTGCCACCCAGCACACCCACAGCAGCTTTTCTGCAGCGCTGAGATCGGTAAGTTGTTGACTGGAGATCAATTTCATTTGTGTTTACTCAGATAAAAATTAAAAGTCTAAAAGCTGCTGCATTTAGTAATAGAAAACTGAAGTTCTTCAGGGTGTGAATACAATAACCAGGGAGAGGTGTGTGAATTTAAAATGGGAGGAATAGCCCTCCTTCCAAACTACCTCATTGATGATTTGGCTTATTGATCAACTTAATGAGATTTGCTGAACGCAAACAAATTTCAATCCACATAGCGAACCTGCTATGCCAAGAACTAATCAATGAGGTTTCCTGGCTGGGCTTTTCGTGGCGTTTGATTTATTATTGTGGCTTTTTCCAAATATATTCATATAAACAATTTGGTTGCAGATAAGTCCAAGTTGCTAAAGCACTAAATATGATAGCTGTATAAAATATTAGTGTGGTGGGCAACTGATTGAGATCATTTATTACATTATGTTTTTTTTTTCTAATGTTTATGCACGCTTGTTTCTCAGACTTTCCTTTTGATTGTATTTTCTATTTCTTATATTTATCCTCTGTTTTTTTTTTTCTTAAAAAAAAAAAACAAACTCTAAAAAAACAGTGAGCACTGAGTGGCCCTGGCCTACTTTCTATCTGTCTGTCTGTCTGTCCGGCTGTATGCCTGTCTCTCTGTCTGACGCCCCCTATCATCCACTTCTTTCTTGTCTAAGCACAGGCCAAAACCAACACTCTGCTCTGACTTTGAGTACTTGGCTCCAGACTGTGGAAAGCTGGAGTATGTGCTTCTGTCAAAGGTTACGCTCCAGCAGAGGAGAGCAAGAGAGAGAAAGTAGAAGAAGACACTGTTTTTGTATTAGTCTTGTTTTCTAATTGGTCTGTATCTCCGTTCAGGTTTACAGAGCGTTGGTGCCTTCAAAGTCAGTATGAAATGGAAGCTGAGACCTGTTCTCAAAACCCCCATAACGCCAAATTAGATCTGGGTTATGGGAACACCATGGGTAGGCCTATTTGGGGCGGTGTTTTTAGGACAGAGTTTTACATATGAAATTTTTTATCCATGAGTGATGTGCAAGTATAATTATTCTGGTTTTTCCAACAGAACAAATTTAGGTTTTCAAAGACGCCTGTCCTGCAAAATCCTGTTGAGTTAGACTGGAACAGACATAAACTAGTTCTCAATCTAGATTCACTGGTCTATGCATAGTGCTGCATTGAATTTTACAAAATTTATAATTTTATAAGACTAAGACTTATTTTCTCTCTGTGTTAGTTAGTCTATTAGAAACAAAAATGTCCCAAAACAGTTGTATAACATGATAGTTAAATCAAGTAAATCAATGTGCCAAAGTATGTAGCCAGTGGGTCTTTGAAACAAGGCTATTACAAAACAAAAAGCACATTTGCAAATGCTTAATGTTGAGCCATTGTTATCTGAATTCCTCTGAACAGCAATTATACAATCATAGCTGAACAACTGCAAGCAAGCACAGCAGACTGGTCAAACTTTAGATCTCTCCACATGTTAAAGCTGGGGACACAGGAAGGTGTTTTTTTTTTTTTTTTTTGTCCTTTCTAAAACCCAGAAACATCAGATCAAATGTTTGAAGAACAGATTAAGCTGTGTTCATCTGCTTTAATCTTAGCTGCATAGGTTAGCATGTCAGTCTAACTAGCTTACTAGCTACAGTAATTGCGCAAACAATGCATTACATCAGAACAAGCTGCTTCAACGATTTAACATCTACCAATTTATGTTTAGACAGTGTACAGGTTTCTATTTTGGATCAGAGTTCAATTTAATGTTAGCAGCTCTGATTTGGTCATTGCCTGAGATAGCATTATGTTAGTCTTTATTCTCAAAGCTGTCTTCTTGTATTGTTAATAAAAGAAAAAAGAAACAAACAGTTCAAAAATAGGAATAATAAAGCATGATTCTCATAACTACCATATCCTCTGTGTTGCTTGTCCCAGTAAGCATCCAAACAAGGGTATGTGAGAACAATTTAACTAACTACCCAACGTTTCTCTTGTAATATTCCACTATATTTAATGCTACAACTAGTTTGACTCTGTAGTCTTCACCTCAGTCCTTTAACAGGATTTTGTATGTAAGTAGTCACCAATTTCCTTATTTTAAGACACATTTACTGGGTTTTCCTTTAAGAACAAGCCAACTGGACAGAAAGAGTTTTCAACCAAGTCATGGAAATAATGATGGTCAGTTAGCGAGCTAGCCAAGCGAGCTAACAACTGTTTTCATTTCAGTCAGCAAAATCGCCGGCCATTGGCTAGAGCTGAAGCAACGTTTAGTTTACCTCTGTGTGAAATCAATGACCCATTGTTTTAAAAGCTGCTATCAATTCAAGTCTTTAAATCTGTCACTATTATTATTATCAGACATGTAATATAATTTTATATAACATTATAAATCACACAGTTTGACAGGCGTAACAAGAGTAAACATGGGGGCAGAGCTTGAACCATGGTCAACAGTTCTTTTGTCATTAGGTCCCTTTTTGTCATTGTCTGCTTGACTAAGTTTTAAATATTTCAGTCATGATTTGGACAAAAAAGTTAGCTGTACCCTCTCAGACAGGATGTGACTTTCTGGACCTATGAATAAGAACCAAAGCAAATCCCTCACTTACAATCAGTCCATCTAAGGATGCTTTACATTTGGTGGCATCTGTGGTTACACTGGTTGTTTTCTAAGGATAAACTGGTGGTGGCCTTTAGTTGACCTGACAGTGGTGTCAGAGTGGATAAGCCCTTTGAATAAAGCTGTACATCTGAGTAATATCCCATCTGGACAAACCTTGGACGATTCCCTGGCTGTGTTTGTGTATTTGACATTGTGTTTGTGTGTGTGTGTGTGTGTGTGTGCGTGTGTATGTGCGTGTGTGTGCGTGTGTTGGACAGAGGCCAAGCCATGCCAACACAGCCTAATCCATCTCTCTCTCTTTCTTTCCCTCGCTCTCCCTACTTCATTTCCATGTCTATAGGCTTGGTCTAATGGGCTGCATACTAACAATATCAGTGTGAAAGCCCGCTGACAGTCCAGCTTTGTGAGCATGACAAGGGTGCCGATTCATCTGGGAGGGGGGAAGTTACTTACTACATCAGTTCTCATGGTACAAGTTTGCAATATTTCTTTGGTTATGTAGCTGTGAGGCAGATGCACAGCCACTTTCACTCTGCAGGCATGCCTGTCCTTATTCCTGTTTGTTACACAGCTGCAGCGACTGAATTGAGTGGGTAACCTAGCCTGCGCAGTTCAAAAGATGTCTAGGTGGGGGGGCCAACATTGCAGTGAATCTGGGCCAAGAGAATCAACGGACAACAAACTTGGATTAAAATGAGTTTTGCAGTTCAGTTAATACCTGTAACTTCTATAATAGATGTCATTGAAACTGTCTAAAAGCTATTATGTGTAGAATGTGATCCAACCCAGATTTTTTCTCTTTGATCTGACATGAGCAGACGTTGTCTTTACAAATGATTACAACCACTGATCTGCTGTATAACACAAAAATGACTGCAATCTTCTTAGCTAATTGGCAACAGCGACTTCAGTTCTCCTCGATGTTGCACTGATGTATGTCCAGTGCTCAAACTGTCACCTATTTGATACTCATGCAGAGCACTGTTATGGTGTAACATGGTGTATTACTTATCATTAATAGGCCGCAAAAACCCATTACTCAGCTCAGAAGGAAAGATTTAAGTGGATTTTATTAATCAATTAATTTAACCTCATTGTCTTTAAGATATGTTTCATTTTGCCAAAGTAAACGTGGATCAAAGAGCTGAATGGAGCAAGAAGAGCAATAATATGACTGTTGGTACAGTGTGTTATTTATGTTTACTGAGCTTGACTGTCAGGTGATATAATGTTACCTAAAGGGGTGGATGTACTTATGTAAATGCGCTGATAGTAAATGTAAATCACCCCTTAAAAACACTTTGTGGTGGAAAGAAATATTTGAAAATACTGCAGTGTCAGAATATTCGTCACATTCTAGATGCAAAATATTATTTAAAGCAATAGTTCAACATTGTGGGAAATACATATATTGACATTATGTTGAGAATTTGATGAGAGGATCAAAACCAGTCTTTTGTAGTATTGTGATCACAGATTTAGCTCAGGTTGGTTTGGTTCAGTACAAAAAAAAAAAAAAAAAAAAAAGGGAAACATCTTTAATGGCTTTGCCAAAGGTAAAAGCAATCACCTGCTAGCATCTCTAAAGTTCACTGTAAACCTCTAAATTCAATCCTTCATGCTAAACTAAGCTAACAGGCTGCTCGCTGGCTATAGCAGCATATTTACCAACAAATGTGAGAGTGACATCAAGCTTCTCATTAATTCTTGGCAAGAGAGACTATTTCCCAAAATGGTGAACTTTACATACATACAGATGTATGTTCAGTATTTAAACTACATGTGCTCATCATCTACTCATGTTACAGATTATTCATACATTGGCTTTTAGGCAGCATTTCAACATTGTTGCAGCATTTTAAACTACTACATCCTATTATACAAATACTAAGAAAATATTCTGTGATGTTCAGCATGTAAAAACGCTAGCAAGTAAGTCAGTAAAATACAAACACATCAAAACTGTGCAGCACTTTATAACTCCAGCTACACCAATACACCATTAATTAAACTTCATGAAGCTTTACATAAATGTATCCTTTTTTGTTTTATCTATTCAGCTTTGATTTCTATATCCTCCAGTGTACTAACAAATCAATCACACTGAGCCCTTGTTTTTTGCATGAATTTTTCAAGTGTTTCTGTGTGTGAGTTTGCAGGCAGGTTTGTGTTTTTGAGGCCAGTCACTGTGAAGTGCAGTGCAAGGTGTTGTGGGGCATCTATTTGCTTTTTGTGCATTTTATATTTAATCTTCATACTTTTACATCATAAGCCAGTAGGCAGTCTCGCTTTTTTTTGCCTCCACCTGATTTTTAATAGACTTGAGATGGATTCTGCTTCACTTGGAAAACCTCGACAGCACTGTATTCATCTCCTGCATTAATCTGAAGGTTTAATGTTTTCACATGTGCCAGGGGCTATGAGTTATGCAGTGAAATAATGGAGTATATCAAAGCTTTATTGAACAGGCATCTAAGACTGTGCTCTCTGACATTTTCTACAAAGTGAACGTCCCTGAACTAGCTGTCTTGCTGAGGGCAGTGTAAAGCCCCCTGATTAAACATTAACACTTCAGGCAAGTTCACATTAACTTTCTCTCTGTATGTTTGTTTGCCACCTTGCCTTTCTATCTCCTTGCATGTTCAACAGATGAAAAAAATAAGTCTCTTTTTCTCCTGAAGCGATTTCACAGAACAGGCTGAGCTCCTCCTCCTCCTCAGACAAAACCGTGGTGTAGTTATGTGATGAGCGAGAAGCAAAAACAAGGGGGTGGTTTGCTTAGCTGTGTGACAGGGTGAGTGGGTTAGGAGGGGTGCTGGGTCACACTTTCTCTCCCCCTGATTAATACTGTAGCTTTTCTCTTTCTTTCATGGCTTTACCAAGGTCAGTCGCTCTGTCGTTCTCCATCTCCCTTTGATGAATCTGAAGGCAACTTTTTTCTTTCTTTCAGATACAGCGTGAAAGGAAGGAATATATATATATATTCCATTCACGATTGGCAGTATAAAAACTTCAGTCATTAAATCTTGAATCATTTTCTTAATATATTTGCCAATGTGCCACTTCTTTTCAGATTGTTAATGCAGCTGTCAGACTTGTGGTTTTAGGGAAACAGAGACTCAGTCTGAAAGACAGCTGTAGTAGTAATCTTAATTATCTTTGATGTATTGAGCTAGAGTGCTGTTAATATTTAAAAGAAAATGTTCGACAGTGGAATTAATTTGTCAGTTAACATTATGAGTAATGCAGATGTCCAAAAGTGCAGGTTTCATGGATTTGGTGGAAAGAAAGAAAGTATATCAGTAGCATTGAAGGCTATAATACCAAGGTTTGCTTTGGCACAGTGTGGGCTGCATGTTGTGGTTTGGATGAATAAAACCCACAATGTTAATAATATTTTGATTATAATAAGCATTTTCTCTCCAAATGACAGGCTGTAAAATTATATGACTTCAGCATTACCTTCCTGTTGAGAACCACAGGCCATTTATCCTGCAGCTTTTACCCTTCTACTTGATTTACAGTATGGGATAAACTGATGCAGAGTGCCAGACATGGTTTGGATTCAGTTAATTGTGCACGTTGTGTGTCTCTGTGTGTGTGTGTGTGTGCATGTGACGTACTGTATCCATAAATGTGTGTGTGTGTGTCTGTGTGTGTGGAGTCAGTTAATGGGAGTGTGCAAGCAGAGACCTACTTGTTATTCCATGTGGGTTTTGATTTTGCTCCCAGAGGAGAGGAGGGACACATCCTGTATCACTACTGAGAGGGACTGCTTCTCTGTCTGCGTGGACAAGCCTGTCTGTCTGTCTGTCAGTCTCTCTGTCTGTCTGTCTGCCTGCCTGTATGGCATTCAATTATCTTTCTGTTTTTTTTTTTTTTTTTTGCTCTGGTAGTGATAAGGGCAAAGATCTCTGGAGAGAAGATTGTGTCGCCTAGCAACAGCTCTTCACCTTACATGAAGATGATCCAATATGAAATCAAAATGATCAAGGTGAGATCTCAGGACAGCTGCAACAGCTGCTGCTGCTGCAGACATGCATCATTCTTACTGATTATGCTGCTGTGTATATCCGTGGGGTTTATGTGGGCATCGCCTGCACATTATCCTTCAGGAAAAGTAGCAAAGTGGCTGAACTGACAGAACTCCTAATTGTCCATGGATGACTGAATTTAAGCACAAGAACAAGACTAGTTCACGTGCTTCAAATGTGTTTCCTTTTGACCCCATGCTGTTACATTAAAAATTACAGAACTACAGAGCAGGATTATGAGCTGCTCTTGATAAGAGTATGTTACAGTATTTTGTATTGAAGCCATTTTATATTTCTACATTTTAGAGTTGATCTCACATGCATGTGTAGACTGAAGTATTAAGTCTCAGTATGCTGCATTTTAGAGACATGTAAAGGTTGTTCTTGTCCCGTCATTACACACTCTGAGCTAAATTACTTACATATATACAATATTGAAGTTTAAATGAGCCCAGGATTATTATATTTCCCCCTTTTTTGATAGTAGAACCTGTCCACTCTCTTCACCATCTCTCTTTTCAGATGTTCAAAGGTTTTGACAAGGCCAAGGATATCCAGTATGTGTACACTCCCGTCTTCTCCTCTCTGTGTGGGGTCAAACTGGACTCGAACAACAAAGCAGGCTATCTTCTTTCAGGTATAATTATGAAGTGGTTAGTTTTTGGATCACAATTTCAGTCAGAAAAGGCAGCAGAAAGGCAAACTGTGCATAACCATGTTCAACTGGTTACACCACTGTTGTTTTCAGCAGGAGTACAGTGAAATAGCGGCAGGCTTCTTTTAAAGAAATATTAAAATTCAATATATTTATACTATATTTATCATATTTATGTTCTATAACATAATTAAAAATGGATTTAATTATAATCCCCACAATGTGTGTGATGTTGTGATGTCATTAAACAGGGAGTATGTGGAGTGATGGGAGGATCTCTATCGGTCAGTGTGATCTGGTCGAGTCCTGGGACAACTTATCACTGTCACAAAAGAAGAATCTCAACTACAGATACCAGATGGGCTGCGAATGCAGAGTGAGTAAGGACTGTTCCCTTGCTCTGCATACTTATTTATCTTTGCACCATGTATCTGTCAATCTGTCTTAGAGATGCCAACATGAGCTTTGGCCCAAGAAACAAAGCAACTGAGCTGTTTAATCAAAGGGGTCTCCTCATCTCTTGCTTTCAGATTTTCTTTCCATTTTCTTTCTTGCAAAAGATTTTCATGACTTACAACATTTTTTTTTTTTTTTAATCAAAATTCATAGCTCAGAGCATAAAGTTTCTCCAGAGACAAGAATCTAGTCTCTTCTTTCACCCCAGAAGAACCCATAGTCATGACACAGGGCAGACCAACTTTGGGAACAAATCATGACTTATGTGACTGAGTAAAAGAGTAAATCAAATGATCTTCTCTCCTCAGATCAACACGTGTTACACAGTGCCGTGTGCGTCTACAGGAGAAAACGAGTGCTTGTGGACTGACTGGCTGCTGGATAACAGCCTAAATGGGGAGCAGGCTCGGCAGTACGCCTGCATCCGCCGCTCTGACACAACCTGTAGCTGGTACCGGGGTGGACCTCCACCTGAGAAGGACTTCCTGGACATGACTGACCCTTGACCTGTAATCCTGTTGCTTGATTTCACTCCATTTGATTCCTGCAACGCCTCAAGAAAAAAAATGTCCTGCTTTTGGCTTATGTAGCTCAAATTTGGCGTGCACAGTAGCAACTGATTTCACAGAAAAATTGGCTGATTTTTATTTTCAAGGGAGCTTAACTTGCCGCCGAGCTTCTGTTAGCAGAGTTTGCTTGCTGTTTTCCACAGAATATGAACAGCTGCAGATCATCGACTGCAGATTATTCAACCCACAGTGAATCTTCTTTCTCTCCTCTCTTGAGGGCCTGACAGTAAATGCATAACCTTCGTAAAAGAGAATAATTTGAGGACCTCATATTTGTTTATTCATAACTTACAGTAAGTTATGTAGTAATCTAGCTATACATTTACTGAAAGAAGCATAAGGAAGTACTGAGAAAAAACAGGAAGGAAACTGTAGAAAAAAAAGACGCCAAATTCTGCCACAACCATGTATTGCAAAGTGTTATTACATGCACATCTCCTGCGCACACTTTTTTTGCAGGTAGACTACAGCAGTACCACCTTCTCTCCACACATTCTGGTGTTGAATTTTTACCTTTATATTAAAATCGAATAACAGTCTCTTGCAAATGAATATGCACTGTACATATCTAGAACAAGGCAGCGCCAGATCTTCTCCAATTTATTCTATTTTGACTAAATCTTACACAGGAATTATACATGATCACAAATCTTGTCCATCTAAATCATAACAGTTTAAACTCTCAAATTTTCTGAGACTGTAAATATTGTATTACAGTGCAAATTAACATTTTAAAGGCTAACCAGATCTTGTCTTGTAGCATATAAACGTTCTTATCTTGTGGTTTTTGTGTGTTTAGTGTTCTTGGTTGAACTCTGTACTATTTCCTGTGCCAAAAATCTAATCCAGCGCTTTAACATCAGCACTGCCACCTGTAGAAGACAAGCCCTCCCTCACTCCTGACACAACAGGACAAGGTTCAATTCAGTATTTTAACTCCTTAAGAAGAACAGGAAGTTAGTTCTCCTCAAGGTTCAAGTTCAAGTGCAAATAGTAAAAAACTTTGGCACAAGGTGTTAACCAACAAAAAGAGAAATAACTCTTTATAAATGAGCGATAATTAATAATTAAAGTGTTATTTTTATAGGCATTATTTAATATAATGACCCAAATCTGAATTGACCCTTGTCTTGTTACTGGATTACTTCACTGAGGTCATACAGATTAAAATGCATTTTTTCTTATCCTCATGTATTAGCCAGGTTATGGTCACATTCAACAATAAAACAGTTTCCTTTCAGGTGTACTATACAGTCATTTTCTTGACCCATTGTGAAATATGTTAGTTACAGTTTTCATGACTGATGAGATCATAATGCATAACAGCTGTATGGCTTTAGTGAAGTGCTATAAAACTATTTCATGTTTGTTTTATACTGAACAAAATGTTTGGGTTTGTATTTATGTCTCTGTTTCTGTCTAAATAGAATTTTCTATTTCCATGTACCAAAAAAGATTGTATATAAAATGTCTCAATGGAATAAAGTGTCACTGACTCTTTTTCTTTTCTTCAATTGCCAAAATGCTAGAAAACAGGACACCTTACAGTGCCTCACTGAGAGCACGGAGGTGAACTAAACATAGAAAAGTTTCATCTGTTACAGAATAGAGGGGTATATATTTCTAATTATTTACCTCTATGCCACATATACATTCATTACTTTCAAATTCTACCTATTTTATAACCTTTTGGTACACACATTTGTAACACATATCTTTGCATTAAAAATAACAATACTTACCCTCGGGTATTTGAGATATTGCTATATATATTGATATTGATATAATTAAAACATTGCCTGGGGCTTTTAGAAAACATTTCACTGCACAGAGACAAATGGCTGAACAACTAAATCTCAAAATCCCCAGTGTGGACGCTGTCCTTTGACAAGCTGGTGTTTTAGAGATGTGAGTTTGCTGCAGGGTTAATGACAACAGACTGACAATGTGTATAAGTAATAATTCTTACCATGTCTTTGTAGTTGGGGTAGAAAGTCTGATCAATGAGAGGGAACTTATCTGATCCCAGCCTTTTCTGATTATTGATCAGCTGAGAAAACTAGAAGGAAGACGAAGAATAGAGAGCGAGACATAGAGTAAAAGTCAATTGAAGGTTAATTAAACATGAGGTGTATTAGAACATGTAATATGCTGTTATATATGTATATTATTTATATAGTTATAATTGATGTCATTGTGTTTTTACTGTAAAAAACAAATGTTCCAAATGCTCTTGTTTAAAACTAAAACAGCTACCAGCTCCATTAAAAGCATTTACCATCAATAAAACACTGTGTGGGTTGTAAATGAATTGGTGAAATTGCTTACGGCCCAAGGTTTGTCAGAGAGGTTGTAGATGGAGTCCAGAGAGTTGACTGAGGGGATGCCTGCATACTGCAGACCGATGATCAGGTTCCTGAAGTCCTCATTCTGAGCCATGCTGAAAGCATGCTGACGCACCAAGACAAAGTCAGGCTTGAAAGACCTGGTATGAGAAGTTGAAATAAGAATTAATTCAATGAGTATTTCTGTATTGTTTTTCTGTATTTTGGCATACGTATTCCCCTGCTATGTCACATTAGCAATAATAATAATAATAATAATAATAATAACAATAATAATAATACATGTACGTACATGTGCTGATGAAAGTAAAGGGAAGACATTAAACACAAGTCTGGTGCAGGTTAATAACCCACAAAGCCACTAGTGAAAGGTAGTTTATTTGTCTGTGGGTGAAACAGAAAATGGAGTGGTCATCTCATGTTTGTCTTCATCATCTGTTAACCTGTGTGTTTTGGATTGTTATATGTCACATGACAGACAGTTTGATTTTGCTTAGATTCTAGACACATGAACTTGATGGTAAATGAAGCCTGAAGTGGGTAATTAATATTATATTTCTTTTCCCATTATTTATAATTACAATGACACAACAATTCAAATCAAATGACTATATAATATATAATTTTATATAAAGTATTGGAAACCATTTGTTTGACCTGCTGCCTGCCACCATGTCATTTTTTGTTCTAAAATTCCTACAACAAAGATTAAAGAAACACTCCTGGTACAATAGCTGTGAAGGCTTTGTTGTTGTTTTAGCATCTGCACCATCACGCTCCCTCCTCACACGAGTTCATGAGATCACACAAGTTTCTAAGTTAAATATGCCTTTTTGTGTACCCTTGTGTTTTTAAATTGCGAGCATGGACAGAAACCTGGTGATCCGGGAGAGCTTTAATAAAACTGAGCAGTCGATCTTGAACAAAATTGATGTCTCTCGTTTTAATACATTGCTCAGTGAGACAGGAAGCAGATTAGCAACAGTATCACAGTGTCTTCCAGAATGACAGGCTCCTCGGGCCCAAAAATGACATGGAGGTGGTTGGGGTGGATGAACAGGTCAAAAAAACACTGGAGATGGTTGTTTTGTTTCCCCATTTCAAAATGACAATATACGTTTTTTTCTTTTTTAAAGCTTGACCACAATCAGGCCATAACCTTAACCTCATGGCTATTGTTGTCAACATGATGACAAAGTTTCCATGACCTAAGTGGTCAGTATCCTAAAGGGTAATTACTTGATATCAGACTAAAACCCAAATTTTCTGTCATTGTCTGGCCCTGGTTAGAGGTAGAGCTAGGCAGGGAGGGTGTATTGTGATCCACCCACACATTTTGTCCCTGGTAACCTCATCACTGGCAGATGAAACAATGAAGCCTCTGGTGACGTGTGTTGCAGAGGTGGCTGCCTGCAGGCCTCCCCCAGGACAGCAGTAGAGTTGAACAGTGACAAGGACCACGGTGCAGAAGGAAGCGGGCATTTTATACAATATAACTGAGAAAAAAAGGGGGGCGAATGTAAGTAAATAAACTGAAAAGCAACTGCTCAATGTCAGATAATAATCAGCACCAGGTTTGGGGTTTTATGATCTATAACAATTTTGTGAAAATTTGTGTGTCTCCTAAATACCACAGGTCTAGTCCTCGAGTGTAGTTCAGCTCAGTGAAAGGTTGATGGTGATGGGACATGACTCCTGTTATTTTTTCCCTTTTGTCTCTGAATATGTGTAGGAGAAAGAGGGAATGTGAATAAAGGCAAGGGTGGGTGAACAGACAGAGACAGAAAATACAGAGTAAAAGAGACGTAGAGTGCAGTGAGAGAGAGGAGACAGACAGAAAGAGAAAACTCTGGCACAGCGTGACCACCACCAGCTCTTCATGCACTGAGAATACTAATCAGGCACTCCATGAAACTAAAAAAAGACTCTGGTGAGGAGGACACAGCAATTTACGTGACTATAATCGCTTCATTACTGACAACAGACAGTAAAGATCAAGATGGTCATGACTCTGGACTCTGGTCTCCTGGAATCAGCGAAGCCCCGGTCATCCTAACTGGCTTTCACTTTGTATCTTTTCCTGTTTTCGCTATACACTGCACCAACTACAAAACACTTACACCAAAGTTCAAACAGCAACAAAGAAGAGTCCTGAAATTTGCTAACATGAGTCTATCTATTTCTATAATTTTCCTGGTGAATTAAGATTTAATAAGACAAACAACACAACAATTTCCAATAGTGCCCTGTGTGGCGTGCTTATTTCTCCCATTGACTATATTGAAGCAAACCAGCAAAAAAGATTAGCAAGAGCTTAGATGTTCCATAAGTGTTATAAGCCCAAAAGACTGTATTTTTTTTTTTTTTTTTGCCAACAAATCTCATGAAAAGACAGAAACCACCGGTGAAGTAATTCTATTCTATTAAACTAGAATTTTCATTCCTGTGTCATAGGCATCCATTGTTGTTTATTGATTATTGAAAACACATGAAGTAGCTGCACTGTTGCCCTGAGTGATGCTACTTTATTATGATGTACAAGGGCACTATATATGTTTATTTTGAGTTAATCCCACACACACCGTCCTACTGCGGTAAATGCTTACCAGAGCAACCAAAGTGAATTAATCCACAGCTAAAAATAGTCCGACATTCGCTCTCTTTTGAGTAAGACTTCTTTAAAACTACAGTGCCCAGTAATAACAAACAGGCTTGGGGCCGACAGCCACAGGCACGAACGATGGAAAGCATTCACAGTCAGACTTACACATTGTTGGTTTCTGTCCTTTACCGTGATTTATTGAAAACAAAGACAATATAATCATGTCGACTTCGTCCTTTAAGAAAGTGAGAAAAACAGCAAGGTCAAAGGGGCAGTGAAGAAAAAGAAGCTCTCTGTCAACAGTATCTTAAACTGGATTTTAAAGGTCTCTTGGACTCCTCCGGTCAAATGTGACTTTCGTGACTGCGTGCGCCTCTTTTTCTCATTTGACCTGCATGTAGACAAGAGAGGCTGAGCATATGGAAGTTAGCCATGCATGCGCCAAGGAGATTAGCAAATGTTCCAAGATGAATGCAGAGCCAAAATCGGTGTGACTCAATTTGCAGTTACACAACTCAAAATGTGCGTTTTAAAATGACATTGTCTGTGCTGTGCACTGATGTTACACAGTACAGTGCAGTACGTCAAATATTATATTTGATGGTTTGCAGGATCTTCTTCTCATTTAATAGCAAATCCTGCTCAGGCACCTTTTGCGAAAGGATCTGTTAAAAATAATGTATTTCCAGGTGTTTTACACTGTAAAATATTTCCGATGGTTCACACAGTGAACCATGGTCACACATGTTTAGACAAGAATACATCTTCTATCAGGGTGAGGGCTTCTCAGCAACACAAAGACTGAGGTTGTTGGCTGACTCACCGCTTTGACTTGAAATCAATGAACATGTCCCAATTATGGAAACAAATGTAGATAATTACATCCAAGTGTAAAAAGTGTGTATTGATCTCAGACAGAGAGAACAAGACAGACTGATAATTGTCTATACAAACTCATTCATTTTCTATACAGTAAGTCCATATTTAAGTAAGTGTTATACCACAATACAACTCGAGAGAAGCACATACGACACTTGTAAAAGGATAATGTGTGCATTGACATGACATTGTCAGGACAGGTGAATGTGAATCTCTCTGTCTGCTCGTATGAATCAAAGTTTCCCTGACTCCACATTAAATCAGGCGTTGGTCACTCTTGAGTGTATGTTTGTGTGTGAGCATGTGGGGACCAGCCCGTCATAAAGTGTAATTGCAAGGCAGAGATGCTGATTACGGACTGACGCTGCCTTCTTCATTTCCTGTTGGTTTTCTCTCTGGGAGAACAGTGGGAGTTACTGTCTCGCTTAATCACTGGCGGTCTTCAACTGGGACACTGGTATCTGTGTGGTTTGTGGTGGGTGAGTGTGTCTGTGTGATTGTCTGTTTTTGAGTATGTTCACATGTTTGTACGCAGTTCTCCTGTGCCAGTTTTTGGGTCATGGTTGCGGTCATACGCCTCTGCTCTTTTTCCACTGATCAGAAGTCTTAGGAAACAAGTCTATTTGTGATTTCCTGGAACTTTCTGAGGTTCCTCTGTCTAATCTCACAAAAAAGTGAGATCATCAATGGCTGATACATAAACATTGTAAAATAACACTATACTGGGAAGTCTGAAGTCTGGATGTTCCTACACTCCTTTGTGAGGACCAAATACCAACAAAACAACCCTAAAATTAACCTCCAATGTGGGGGTACATTTGTGAAGACACCACTGTGTGCACATCAAAAATCATAAAACACACACATAAAAGATAGAAAATATAATAATTTAAAAAAGTAAGTCGAAATAAATATGCCTCACCACCAATACCACAAAGGCACAAGTGGATTTATTGATCTAAAAGAGTGAATGAACTCTAGGGTAGTTTTTACATTTAGGGTGAGGGGACCAGGTCAAGCCAGTAGATTAATTAATGTGATGTCATTATCATAAAGATAAGGCCTGCTCTTATGCTTTTTTATGAGGACCCAATGTTCTTCCGTAAAGAGTAAAATCAGCTCACAAACAGGACCACCTTGGTAAGGGCCCAGGTTTTTTCTGGGGTAGGTTCAGTGTCACTGCTGAAATCCTGGGAAAACATTAAGCAGCGGTTGGGATTTTATATTTTTGGGTGTATTTTGGGATTTATCTCGCCACCAAAGTCAGGATAGCGGCTACAGTTGGAAGCAGGATTTGACTCAGGAAAAAACAGTAGTGTGTGTCATATTTGCGATGCTGACCTGACCACCTTGGTTCCACCCCTGACAACCTGCATGTCCACATTACAGGTCCCATTTGAATGTGAGATGAGGTTGACCTCTGAGAACTCAGCCTATGGGATGGAGAGAGGACACAGCACAGTTTCATGAGTTACAAACATGAAGTCTTGATATAAACATTGATGAAATACTCAGGAATCCCATTAAATGGCAAATATTTCATAATCACACATATTTATTTTGTAAATGGTTTCTATGGTAAAAAAAAAAAAAAAAAACCTGTAACAACTCATATACAAGAAGCAGAAAACCAGATGATTATATTCTCAGTGTTCACAGGTATTGAGCAAGAAAGGTTGTATAATATGTCAATTGTATTCCATAATTACAGCTACTTTCATACCAGTCACATTATTATTTATTCATTTGAGTTAATCATTTAGGAGCAAAGCACACTCAATAAGTACTGAATTACTTCCTCCTCTGACAAACTTCCTTTGCAGAAGCAGTAAAAAGAGATGAGAAGAAAGACTTCAGTACTGTGTACACATTTGCAACTGTTATTGTACATAAACAATATAGTTACTCTAGTATGAATACATACTGTACTTTCTGGTCTTTAGTGTGGTTGCAAACATATTGAGGCTTTTTCTATGATTCATAGCTGCCAGCTGCTGTTCTCGCATCTATTTCTGTTTCTCTGGTGAGGCCTGAGGTTGTAATTTGACTGTCAACATCTATTAGGTGTGAAACTGTTTGGTGTGAAACCAGTGAGAACAGTTATTTCAAAAGCAGTAACCAAGTTCTACAAAATGGTTTGGAGGTTCAACCGACATGAAACCAAAATGTCACATATTGTTAACGAGATTCTGTTTTACATGGGACGAATAGCTGATTTTCAAGGTGTGGTTATTTTGCACAGTAAAACGTACACAACAGAATCTTAACAAACTGACATGGTAGTCTCTATGAGGAACCAAACCGCTGTGACACAGGATCCTGATCAGCACAACATTACTCATAATTTCCTGTGTGAAAGCCGCCCACAGCAAAGCTAGCAGCTCGTAGATGCTTTTAGCTGAATGCTAACATCAACATGCTAGTGCATGTTATCTTAGCAAATAATATTTACCAGGTTCATCATTTAGCATGTTAACGTTTTATAATTAGCAACGTACAGCTGAGGCTGATAGGGATGTTAGTAGTTCTGCAGGTATTTGTTGATAAACTAAATAAACATTTTTTTATCTGATAGTGGTACTATAAGAAAAAGTCAAAAGGTAAACAGTGGTTAACAGAGTAATTCAATTCACGGGGTCTCCAAATGTTGAGGATTTATCAACCGTGAACCATGAATGTCTGTAGACATCAAGTCGACATCAAGCTATTTCACAGGTGATGTGAAAAAGTTGATGTTGAAGATTGTGATATTAAGGGGAGATTCAAATGAGCACCTAAAGCACTAGAATCCATCATCTGGGGACTGTGAATGTGTGTGCAAGACATGGTAATCCAGCCTGTGGTTACTGAGAGATTTCAGATTGGACCAAAGTGCTGAACCAACCAACCAACTGAAAGAAGCAACATAAGCCACACTGTTAGCATGGCTACAAACATTTGCCTGTAGATGTTTAAATAGAAGGAGAATGTGCTGCAATAAGCCACTCAGGCAACAACTTTCAGCTTTTTAGTTTTTATTAATAGCTTGTGACTGTACAAAGCAAATAACAAGTGTAGTAGACTTTTTTTGTCTTCACTGAAATTGTGCTTGGGGACCAGTGTTTCACTTTGTCTATAAGAATATATGCATTTCACTATCAAACATGAGACTATGGAGTCAGTCAAATTTCATGACTTTCATGGACTTTCATCTCCACTCTGATCAACTCTCAACCTTTTATAAATGATTCTTCAGCACCACAGATCTATAAAACCAATATTATACCTGCTCCACTTTGATGTCGTAGTCCCCAAGGACCTTCTTTCCCCGGAACACTTTGGCCCTGGAAAAAAAAAATATTGAGAGAATTCAGTTAGGTTTACATTTGTACACTTAAAGCTCTCAGTTGTCTGTGCTGCCCTCTCCTGGACATCACACTCCCTGTGGAGCAAATAAAAGAAAGAAAATGGACGCCTGTTTGTGCACAAATATTGGCCAAACTTTCTTTGCTGTAGGGGAACATTTATTGTAATGAGCTTTCAGAACAGATTAAAAAGAGAAACAAGTGTTGCCATACCAAAAATGCAATTATTGTTGTGTCAGTGGGCAGTGACATTAAACTCTTATTAAGATTGCAGTTCTGCTGCAAATATTAAGCACCGTCTTGCAGTGTGAATGATGAATGCTCCAAATAACAGAGTGGTTTGATGGTAACTTCCTAATATCTTGGCTGCCACTAGCAAAGGAGTGAGGTAGCAATAGATTACAACACACACACAGCAGCAGGCAGACAAAGACAGACTGACAGAGAGAATGAGATGAGCAGAGAGGCGCACACACACTGCCAGCCTAAACACAAACAGACTAATTACTCAGAAGGTTTCATTTTACAATCTGTAGACGAATCAAAGATGTTTTACACTAGATCCTTCATCATAACCATGAGCCTGAAAGTCCTGAAACTACATAAAGAAAGACCTTTATGTAGTTTTATAGATCACAGGTCAACATTGAAAAAGTCCTCTATTTTTTCCTTTTCTTTGTTTTTGTTCATGCACAGGCTGTAGTATATATAGTAAAATGTAATGTCTTCTCAGGACCCTCCTGAAAATAATTTGATGTATCTCACAGGGTTATCCAACAAAGAATATGTATCTAAATATCAGCGGGTCCATCCTCATGAAAATCATTTACGCTCTCAAAACAGCATCCGGGGTTATGTACCACCATCTGAAATTAAAACAGATTATGTGTGCTCTGTATAGCGTCAATTAAAACCCATGTAAGATTCCTTCCATAGAGGCCTTGTGTAGTGCAGCACAGAGGCATCTGGCTTGTTAGTCTGGTTCATTAGGATTAGACCATCTGTGAAAGAAACACTCTGAGGGTATGATGCTGTTACTTCCAACTATCAATAACCACGCCAGCAAAATTGGTGACCTTAGTATTAGAGTAATAAATCTTTTGTGGTCCCGCTAGAAGGTAAAATCCTGTTAGTGTGTGTTTTTCTTTTTAGCATGGTCAGCTGCTTTGACACATTACAGTGCTGCTCTGATAACACCCTAACCTGTACCGCTGGACCACACAAAACAAAGATCCTCATTCTGACTCAAACTCGACATCAGTGCAGCTTAAACTCAACACTTTCACTACAGCTTCTCAGATGTTTGTTTTAAAAAGAAAAAGCCTCTCTACCCCGCTGCTGTCGAATGGGTCTTGGAGCAAATGAGGCCCCACATTCGGCATGTTTTCAATATCTGCACTGCAGAATGCAAAACAATACACAGAGATGTGGGATGTCAGACCAATTATAGTGTTCGACGGAAAGGCTGCTGATGTAGCTCCCTCATTTAATTTAATCAAAAAGCATAATGTGGCTGCCACATAGCAAAACACACCATAGGCAAATATGAATCCTAACAAAGCCGCAAGTGAATGCCTGAGAGAAGGATTTACCAGGACAAAAACTTTTGTCACAAAAGGGGGAAAAAAACAACCTTTATATTTATAAAGGCTCTTTTTAGCAGACATAAGGCTGCTTTTTATTAAGAGCTGCATTACTAAATTTTTGGGCCACATGGGGTCAGTGGAACAAGATGAAAACTCAACATTGACGAATTGTCACCTTATTATGGTGTAACAGTGAAGGTGTGAACAAACAGTTTCCTTTGACACATCACAGTAAACTCAGCATTCATTAATGGATGTGTTTGTGGCTACCTGATGTAAGTCCACTATTCATCCAGCACTGTTATAATCTGCCCCAACTACTGATTGAAATATCTGCCTTTACCTCCACTCTGTTCACCAGCTGCTGTTTGGTGTTGAGCAGGTTGTGTTTTTTTTTTTAGCTTTTGCACCATGACCTGCTGTGGCTGAGAATACAGTTAGGTGTGTTTGCAGAGTACCGCACTATTGTAGGTTTACATGAGACAAACCTGCAGTGCAAAGTGTTTCATCCAGCTCAGACACACATTAACATTCGATTGGCACTTATCAGTGAAAGTCAGATGCAGACAATCATCCTGACCTGCAGCTTTGAGAGCAGCTCCGCACAAGGTTGAAAAGCAGTGGTTTGCCACCCGCTCTGGTAAAAAGAATAGCAGTCAGAAATGTGCCTTGCTGTAACCACACCCAACAGTGATGTTAGTGGGTCCTAGAGCAGAGCCGTTTATACCAAGATGTTGGCACATACTTTAAATGAGATGCACTTTTGGTAATAAAGAATCAATGTTTCAACCATTACCCACCACAGTGGAAAGGTGTGTGTGAAATAAAATCTTTTTTTTACTATTATACCCATCCAATAATATTGTTAGCCTCACTGGGGAGATAACATGGCTATAGAGTTTAGTCCTGTTAGGCTAAAGGATGCCACGACAGTTAATGCTCTCTGACAGGTCCTGCATTAAATTTCTAGCACCCAGCAGTGTCTTAAAAGTAAAACTTCAAGGAACACATTCAGGACAGTGTTGGTGTGTGATACATGTGAGAATTTACACCGAGGTAAAAAAAAAAAAAAGCAGAATATTAACTTAACAAGTAACTTTAATCATTATTACTCTAATTATTAAATATCGATATTGATACTCAGATGCTATTTTGTTACAGTGTGTCATACGCACATATATTAAACTGGACAGAAAACACTGATGAGATATTGCTGCAGCAGGGATCAATATTTTAAAGAAATGCTGTCTTTTTAATCCCCTTAGGTAGTGTTAAGCATAAACAGAAGATAAATTAAATGAACATATTACTGATATTGCAGATGCAAGCATAACCTTAATTATGATTAAACTGGATTTCAAAATGAAGCAAATTGAATTTTGTTTGTACCCCCCCCCCCCCCTCAAAAAAAAAACATCCCATGAATACTTAATAGCCTGTAATTTTTTAAAATCCCAATTTACAACCGCAACAAACCTATTTATTTTTCTCAGGCAATGTGTGGGTGATATTAGGATTTAGTTGTCAGTCCAGCTGTTATCCAGATGTAAATATTGTAACCCAGATTGTGGGGTGGAAAACTCATTTGAGAGACAGAAGCATGCTCTTTAATTCACGAGGTTCATGCAGAGACATCTGGAGTTAACATCTGAGGTAGTGTGAGTTTGGAGGTTGAGTTTTACTAAGTGTATAATACTGGAATGAACAAAAAAAACCCCAAAACATGAGAATAAAATTATTTGGAAAACCATTAGCAATAGCAAAGTTTTGCTAAATTAACTTGCTGTTGTGGAGCTTCTAAATCAGAATTTATGTTGTATGCACCTCTCTCACTCTTTCTCTCATGTCACTCTGTAAACCTGAAATATTTTGGCTATTATGACATCCTGTTACCTCGATGACATGGGTGAACTCGCAGCGCATGGTCACGAGACAATAGCACTGATGCAGGTTTGTGGAGCAAACAGGATGCCGCCGAAAGACCAGGACTACATTCAACAGCTGAGCTCTGCTGACTCCATTTTTTCAGGGTCATTTGATGCGATTTCACTCTGACTATTGATCTGTGGAGCCTGAGAGTCTGAGACAGCCTCACAGTCTTGTAGAAATAAAGCCTTTTATCGGTGCTTGGTAACAGAGAGAGAAAGAGAGAGACGGTAAAGAAGAAGAGGAGTGATTGGCCTTCATATGTCAACACGGAAATGCAATCATTGCCGTTGACTTGGCTATTAAAAGTCTAATTATGCATCGTTATCATGATATTAGCTATGTATTTTAATTCATGACTTTAAGAATCGATAATCAAGCCATAATTGCCATAATCAAGCTGGAGAAATTATTTATTTGGTTCCATTATCCACTCTGTGCCCAGAAACTTTCTAAACTACACAGAGATGCTTGGTTGCTTGAATTCACCCATTGGTCAGAATTAATCCAAGAACCCGAGAAACATCCTCCTCCAGCCATATTCACGTCCTGTATCAGTCAACAAGAACAGACACCAGGATGTAATGACTGTGTCTGCTGCCCATTAAACATGATGCACTTCACATTATGACAGATGATATTCCTTGTCGCTCTCTTCCACACTTCCTTGTTTTTCTCTCTCGCCGCTCTCTGATGATCACGTTTGGTTCAATGCAAACACAAATTAACAGGATGCACGCATACAAATGAACCACGCGTGATAAGCAAATGCATTTTAATAGCTTTAATGAGGAAAGAGTGATTGCGCAAGGCAGATTGTGTTGCTGTGGTGTTTTAAAGTGTAGACAGTACATGGGTCATTGGGAAAAGCACATTCACATAATCATCAGAATCAATGGCAAGACTGAGGGATTCAAGGAGTACGGTAAAAGAGCATTCGCAAAGAAACTTCAACCAATACCCAAACCATAATCCTCCATTTCTGGCACATCACACAACGACTCTCGCAACGCAATACCTTCTCATTGTGGAGACTGTAAAACAAGACTCTGACTACTGGGGTGAAAGGGCACAAAAAGGTGTTCGAGCCATCCTGACAGCACTAGTGCATCATGTGACAGTGTAATTATTTGGCTAGCTGGCATGCTGTTACTGCGGATGGAGACAGACAATGTAGATGTCAGGGCTCAGAAGTGAGAGTGCGATTGAAGGAATACCATGGGAGCTGTTGAACTGTGCTGTCTGTGGACCAAGAAATCATTTTCAGTTTCTATGGAAACTTTCCTAATGCGGCCAACCCGTTACTGTTATTCTTGTTGCTGAATGTCACAGGGTCGAAGATTTGCTGCGCTGCTCTCCGGGGGCTGAAACATTTAAACACGGTGCACTTCAGACCACACCCCAGTCAGTCAAACAGGTGTTTTACTATCGATGGAAAACACCTTCTGTGGAATCAATGGCTGGGATTTGGCCAGAAGCACAAAACACGACCAAGACAGAGCAGGGTGGCCAAATATTATGATAAATTCCCCCAGACGAAGGAAGAAAAGAGCATGCTGCATACTAAAGAAGGCTGGCTGGATTATACCCAGCTGATATTGTACACAGTGGAAGACAACAGGACACCTCATGCTCAGACGTTCTTCACTGATGTTGCACTAAAGGAGAAATATATCTGAAAATGTGACAAACGCACGCAGTCCTGAGGCAAATAAAAAAAGATAATACAGGCTGGTGTAAAGGCAACAGTCATTAACAGAAGCAGGAAATAACAATAAATCAAAAATGATCCTCATAATCACAAACCTTACTTGGTTATACTGGCACTGTCTACACTCCCCAGGTAGATTTTTGTCACAATCTCATGATGCATTTACAAGCTTGTTCTGACAAAGCAAGCTGACCCTCTGAGGACACAGTAGCACTACGGCTAATCACTCAGACACATCAGACTCACAGAGACACACAAAAGACAAAGGATTTTCTATCTTTTTCTCTCCAAGCAGAGGCTCAGAATTCAGCACATTCGTCCTTCGGTGTCTGTGAATGTTTGATCGTTCCACTGTGCACATTATGTGTGTAAAAAAAAAAAAAGAAACCAAGAGTCCTGATTGGCTGCGCTGACTGAACATGCACAGCATAGCAAAAGCCTTGAATCAGAGTGTTATTGGCTCATGTATTTTTGCCTGGGGTGAAGATGTTGCTTGAATTATTCAGCTGCAGCACAGGAGGTTGTAACACCTCCTCCTGCCATTATCCTCCTCTCTGAGCCCTGCAGGAATGCAGGTACCTCAGAGACAGCAACTCCCTCACGTACACTGAATGTGCCGTCTCAGTGTGTCTGACAAAAAATGGAAGTTGCAGAAAATACAGCGCAACTACAGTCTCCACCTTTCACACCCTCTAACAATAAGAAATCCAGATGAGCATGTTTTATAAACATTTGCTTATAAATGCATTTTACTTAGTTAGCAACTATTGTCTTATCTTCCTTTATACCAGAATCTGAATCTGAATACTTTATTAATCCCAGGGGAATTTTGGTTTGTTACAGGCACTCCAACAAAATAGAATTAGAAATATGTACAGACTAAAGAGTTGTAATATAAATAGAGTGTAAAATAAAAATAAAATAAATACAAAATATAAAATATGTACAGTACAAAGTAAAAAAAATAAAGTGTGAATGGGCTATAAGTAAGTAAAGATTAAGTCAAAATATCAAAATATAGATAATTAGTGTCGTATTTACAGATAAATATTGAGTTATGTGCATCAGTTATGCAGATTAGTAAGGGGCATTTGATAAGAACAACTTTTGGGTTGCCAGGTTTGAATAAATTGCTGTGGCTGATCTTTGTCCAGTGATAATATAAATACTTTAATTTGATAATACTTGACAGAATTAATGGGTCTGTCATCACAAAGACCCACAGATAACGTTACATCACAGTTAAACCTAACACCATATATTAAAGAGTGAGAGACCCATTGGTATTGTAATCTAAAGTGATCAATGTTAGCTTAGGTTATAATGAAATAATGTAACACTAGTAGTGCACTGTGACTTTGCTTTTCCTTTTTTTTTTTTTTTTTTTTTCTTCTTGTTTACTGCCAAAAGCTGTAGAATTTGGGGTTTGAGCGAATAAAAGAAATTCATAAAGTCTAATTGAAAACCAGTGTGTTTTCACCGGTCATTTTGTATTCAGCTCTGTTGTGGTTAGTGCACTGGACTTTATCTGCTGTTAGTAAAGCCTGCAGTATGACTGATAGGGGCGTAATATAAGTTTATTTATTTATCATGCCTCATGGACTGTTTTCGGGCATTGTCTTGGGCACCTGTTTGTAATTATTGTGGTGAATTTAGTGTTATGTAACTGTAAATTTAGCTGTTGAATAATTAGTAATGTAATATAGTAAAATTGGATGATTTTTTTTTTTCAACCTGGCAGCAGCAATGTTCTTCTTATTCTGGGTTTATTACTGATCTATGAAGCATGAGCACTCATTTATCAACCACACATAAAACCATTAGTGACAACTTAAAAAAACTTTTATTAGTATAGAGTCTTATTATTATACTCTATTGCAAATTTATGAATATCTAACATTGAATACAACTCCAGACGCTTAAAGAATAAGCTACATTACAAGCTAGCACACATACATGCAAACACATGCGACATTAATGTTCTGTTTGTGCACTAGGTCTGAAAAATGGATGTTAGAGACACGTGAGTGTGTGTTTGCGGTGGTAAAGGGATCAGTGTCTGTGGTTTACTGCTGTGGTTTATTACATTACTGTGATAAATGATGACCCACAGGGCAAGCTGTGCGCTCATGCAGACACAAGTGCACAATTGGTGTGTGTGTATGTGTGTGTGTGGGTGTGGGTGTAGGTTTGTGTGTGTTAGAGCACCCACTGACAACACATCTGTTTTAGTGAAAAAGGCTTGTCTAGGCAACATCTTCAGCAGAGCTGTTTTCTTGAAGTTTCATTGAGTCCCACTGGCAAATACTGTGACTTATTACTCAAATCTGTGCATGTGCGCCATGAGTCAGTCTGGGTGCGTGTGTGTGTGTTTGTGTGTGTGTGTGTAGTTATTGTGTTTCTTGTCCTTGGAAAACAGGCAGGAGTGACAGTATTCTTTTTTATCTTGTCACTGTAATTTGGAAGCTTTGTTTTAACTTGGTGTTGCAGTTTTATTTGCTTTTCTCTTGTTCCTCCTTTAGTCCCTTCCTGCCTCCTGTAGTTTCTCTCACATTTACCTTCTTATTCACGTCTCAGAGCAGAGGGACATTTTCATTAGCTGAGAAAGTATTAACTTCAGTTTTACTAGTTTAAATCCCCCTGCAGGTAAATTGTGCATGAATGATGTTAAATGATGTCAGATGTCTTAATCCAATCACACAGAGGTGGGAGATAATTAAGTACCTTTACTCAGGTCCTTTACTTTTACTTTATTTTATTTTATTTTATAGGCCACTTCTACTCCATTATATACCTAGGGAAAACATACTTTTTACTTCATGCCATTCATTTGACCAGTTTCTTTACAGATTAAGGCAGGACATATTAAAACACTTTATAAATAGGAGGTGAAGTCACTGTTACACAATGAGAACTTTTGATACATACCATTAACACCTGCATATTTTTTATTTCAGTAGAATTTTAAATGTAGTATCTGAATACTTTTTTATTTTTTTACTGACATAAAAGATCACATTACTTCTTCCACTGCCTCCTTCACATTGACAGGAGTTCTGCATTCACCAGGATCAACCTTCACATTTAGCAGATGACAGCAGCAGCAAGTCCCTGGAATTGAATCTGTCCATTGTTTTTAAACCAGCAAAACATGACAGTGTGGGCAGAAACAATCTCTAATTTCACTAAAGACTGGTTGTTATTTCAATTCAGGAGTTAAAAAAAAAAAAAATCCATGCATATTCTGAATTTGTGATTGATTTGTAATTACAGTAGCTAGATTAAAAGAGACGCAAGCCATGGGGGCACCATGAGATTGATCAGCACTGTCAGCCCATAATGGCTTGAGTCATTAACATTGAAATCAATATGTGAATAAATATGAGAAGACAGAAAGTGACAAACTGAGCAGTGCACCCAGAGAAAAATGGTAATGAAGAAATATACCAATATCTTTCCGGGCAAAATCAAATACACATACTTAAAACTTAAAAGGAAATGGTGGAGATGGATTTAAGATGATGCATGGGAACCTGAAGTTTCTTTACAACATATTAAACTCTGTGCACTTGCTATCTGCTTTGGTTCCATAGTATTAATATTTTGCCATCCTTGCGCCTGTCAAAGTGTGACCTGAATGGCTGATTAGCCCGTATTGTTCTCATTTAGACAGAATGCAATCGTATTTGGTTTTCAGTTCACTAATTAAGGGGAGTGACAAAGCCAAACAATTACTGGCAAATGTGTGGCATAACTGCTCATTTCAAAACGAGGTTATCCAGGCAGAAGAAGACCAACCTCCTCATTACCGCAAATTGTTGGCTGTGTAAGAAAAGCCTCTATGACTGTGGTAATATGGTCTGATTAGGACTGCTGTATTTGTGTCTTCCAATAGAAACTTTCAAAAACAAAAAAAAAGTATTCGTCAATACATCTTTAAATCACTTAGAGAAGATTATTTATTGGTTACTATTTTCATAATTTTGATTATGACATGTCAGTAAAATTAAGGTGAGGGAGTAGTATTACCAATTTTTAACATCAGCAATCTTTGAAAACACAAAGTATAAAAGAGATGGTGATCTATGTTAAAAGAAAGAAACCAAACAAACTGTGGCAACAAATGCTGCAAACCATATTCCAAGTCGGATTAGAATCAAAGGGATGAGTCCTTTTATACTAAATCATGTTTGCAATTGAAATTTCTTTTCAAGAATTTTTATTTATTCCTATCACTGCTTATCTGTTTTACTTCTTAAGTTAATCAAAATGTTAGTGTGTTGATGTGCAATCTGTGTTAATCATGGTCTTATTCTGTCAGTAGTAAGAGTGAACGTGTTGTATAGCAGGACATGCTCCTGAGACTACTTGACGACAACTGATTAAAACTTCATAGGCTAAACTAAAATTCAACTTAGAGTCTGCCCTTCACATGCTTTTCTCTCCAAAAGTAAGATATATGCCCTGCCAGCGGAGCCACATGGGACAAGTCTGCATTCAAGGCTTTCTGCCAGAAAGCACTTGCACATGGTTAATGTTGTGAAAGGGTCTAATTTATCCCAAACCATGACTTTTCCTGAACCTAATCAAGTAGTATTGTTGCCTAAACCTAACCAAGCTGTGCCTGAAAACTGAAGCCCATAAAGGCTTTTTGCCAGTGAGGCTTTTTGGCAGAAAGCCCCGAGGGCAATATTCTCCCAACAGTCTGGGATACATGCCCTCCAGGCTTTTAAGATTAAGAGAGTTGCGTTTCTTAGTTGTAAAGATTGGGCTTTCCAGTGTTTTATTTATTGACTCAAAGGCTGAGATGGATCCAGAAGCAGACAGCAGTTAAAATATAAGGATTCTCCACAACTCATTTGTGTTGGAAAAGCAGTGGGTCAATCTAGTCATCTCCTCTTGTGATGGAGGAAGAGGGCCTGTAAAAAAAAAAAATCTGATTTTAACTGGTAGCAGACATCATTGTATTTCTTTGAAAATCTCACAGGGCGGACGGTTTGATCCCATTGTAGCAGGGAGCCAAAAGTCAAAAACTTGAGTGCACAATCTCCAAGTACAAAATCATTTCCTCGGATCTTTGCAAATATCTGAGCAGCGTTGAAATGACAGCCACACACTGATTCATCACTTAGTGAGGTGAAACAAAGGTGAGGACTGTTCCTGGTGTGATGGTGGCTTGAGACAGTGTCTGTCTGCAGCACGATGCCCGGCAGATAAATCATTGCAGACAACCCTGCCGTGACTTGGCACAAATGAGCCTTTATATGCGCTTTATCCAGATGTCTGTCTCGCTGTTGTCTCTTTTTGTCTCCTGCTGTCTGTCTGGGAGACACCTGGGAGCACAGACCATTTTTACACACACAAACACGCCTGCGTATGTAAACACAAACAACACCCTGTCACAAACTTAATCAAGAGTACTGTGTCCATCTGAGTGAAATTATGAAGATGTCTGCTCGAAAATGACGTCAATGATTCATCACTCAAGTTCATCTCTTGAGCTCAGGCTCATATCCGTTGTCAGCTCCTTGTTGTGAATTTACTCATCTCATGAAGTGAAACAGGATTTTCTCCTTATCTTTAATGTTGCTCCTCATTGTGATAAAATGGACCAGATTAACCAGGCCCTCTCAAGGCACTCTCAGGCATTATAGGAGGACCATCAGGACTGACTGATGACCACTGCTCAGTCGAATGCTGCGTGAGAGAGTGATAAGATTACACCATTGGTAAGCTGGTAAATTAGAGTTTCCCCATTGGCTGTAGCACCTTTGTCACTACATCAACCAACTTTTCACGCTCTTTACACATTTTTTTTTTTTTTTTTTTTTTAAAAAAAGCACCAAACGACATATAAAGTGATTTTTTGGATAAACCTTACCAACTTTCCACAGAAGGAAAATATTGTCCTGAGGGCACAGGTTCGAGTTTTTCCTCCACTGGAGTACCTCTCTATGTTGACTACACAGCAGCTGACATGAATGAATATTTTCATATATAGCAAAAATTACAACATAGCCACTGTCTTTAAGTTATGTGTATGGCAAGGTAAACCACTTTACTATATCCTGCTGTTGTGTAGGAAACTACTTGCACCATGTGCAGCGCTAAGCTAAATGTTCATCAAATTGAAATTGCCCATGGCATGATGGAAAAAACAGATTATTTAGTGACTCCCTCATTAAAACAACAGACTTACAAAATGGGAAGAATTGTTCTCCGTGGTTCTTGTTTGTACCAATTATCCCAAATACAATAGTCTATGACTTATATTTGTGTGGTTTCTGTGGTTCGGTTCAGAATGAAAACTCACCCGATTCAATCATCAGTCAAAATGATGAACAACCGTGTTACAGAGTTTCTGGCTTTTTTAGTTAATCACAACTCCCATGGTGCATTTCGATTTTTCATGAGTGAAGCTGAAATAATTCAAACCAGTGGCCAAAACATAAACCTCCATATCTGTTACACTATCTAGGAGAGGTTGTGTCTTAAGTACCATTGAGGATATAATATAAACCCAATATAAAATGAAATCTTGTAAATTCACCTACTCAAAATTGATATTCTGTGTTTCACAGACTGGTTCTGACAGATGCCTTGTGAAGTGAGGCGCTCACTTCCCTCTTTCGCTAACATACATATTAACACATACAAATTAATACAGTACACAAGCACAAACAACTCCACACAATCATCACTGTTTCACTGCCACTATGTCACTGTTTGCAAAGTCATCATCACTTCAACTATTATTCTGCTCTGTTGAGAACTTGTCTTGTATGAAGGGTATGAGGTTTCATGTGTGTGCGTGTGCATTCATCCGCCGCCCACACGGCCTATTTGTCGTGACAATGCTTGGAGCAAAGTGTTTAATTTTAGAGGTAGAGAGACAGACAAAGAAAGAGAGGGAGAGAGACAGACAGGCAGACAGACGGACTGCTGATCCACCTACTTGCACTTGGCCTAATAGAAAGAGTCAGAAAAAAAGTTCCAGGTTACCATCGTCAGATGGATCAAAAGCCAGCACAGGGGAGATTTATAGTAAATGATGCACTTACTGAGGTTGCCATCACTCAACTTAAGTTATTAGAGTGCTCCAAAAATGCATAAAACCAAACAAATAAACCCCCAGTGCCTAGAGGGGCATTCCCGGCATGCGGGGTCATTAACACCTTGGGAGCTGTTGACCCATCCGGGCCAACATGTGAGTCGATAGGGTGAGCTGGGTCGTGGTGTGGATGGATGTTAATCTGTCTTGGGAGTGATCTCGGGTCTGTAAGTGGCTGACAGGTGGTGTCATAGATCGCCACCTCTGTTTAGAGATGGTTGTTGAAGTTTGACACAGGTGGCTTCTTTTACCCTTTCTTATATCTAGGTTGACTACTGAGTCCTGACATAAGTAATTTGCTCTCCTGTGCTGTGCCATGTACTTGTGAAGCAGTTGCTTTGTATCCCCGATGTACAGGTCTGCATTGTGCATTGCACTACATTGCACTGAACTGCATGCACGACATTGGTCTCCTCTTATGTCTAGCTGTTTTGGTCTTGAGGTGGACAAGCAGAATAGATTTTTTTTCTCTGTCAATAATAAGAGTTACCTGTGGCTCAGCAGAACTGGCAACATGTCGGTGTCATCTCCATACGTGTAGTAAGAGCGCTCCTGAGACTACATTCATTTTGATGATCATGGACACATGTAATCTTCATGTAATCTCATGAAGTAGCTCTAGAGAAGTGAATACTTCCCATTGATAGTTGTGGAGAATAAATTATGAGCAGGTGGAGTGGGGACCATCATCATCAATGCCTGATGACATCACGTCCATCTTTATAAGCAGCAGACTGTTTGCTAATGGGCTGGGTGGGGAGTCTGGAGTCTGTTTTTTTTTTTGTCTGCAGATGTAGAGTCCAAGAGCACAAACACAGCAATTAAAATATATACAGATGATTACTTAAAAGAAAACATCATCATTGAAATTTATGTTACTGTTTGCACTTTAAAATGAGCTAGATGACTGCTACAGAATAGTGATCTAAATAAAATGTTTCTTCAACTCAAGACTAAATGCATTAAAAATGTTTCATTTAGTTTCATCATGTTTGGGTGCATGCACACAGCAGCACCTCCGTTACTAATGTTTATTGAGAGAAAAACAATAGTTCAAGCTGTTTTAATGATTACATAAACTGATGTTAGTACACACTCTAAATCACGTTGAATATTACACTTCACATGCATTTAAACATGAATGAAATGAAAATATTAAGCCAAGTGGAATAACACAATCATGTTACATATCTAAATGGGCACCAAAACTGCACAGTGGCCAAAACTGGGCACCAAAACTGCACTGCACCACTTGTTCTACATGAACACACATTCGACTGCACCACTACACTTAACATATGTTTATTTAGAGCCACAGAACAAAACAGCCAAACCACACAGGATTTACCTAAATGAAAAGAAATACTTGCATTGGCAGTAAAATGGTGCCCACTGTGTACTTGCTGTTGCAGTTTAGGGTTATTTTTCTGACATCCATCAATAGTCCAACAGTATACTGTAAAGTAAAAGATGCTGATATGTCCCTGTGTGACTTATGCCTTGTACTAAAAGAAAATATAGTGATATAGTATTGTGGCAATTTACTGCTCCATTGTAGAGAACACTATCAATCCTATGTTGTTCCGGAGAATTGGCAGTAATCCAGACCTTTAACTAGCCCATTCACTTTCCAGTCGATTCCTCAATTACCACAGGGGTCTTACAAATGACTCTGTTCATTCAGTCACTGCAGAGATAAAGGGATGGGTTGCAAGTGGGTTCCCTGCTCTGTAAGCCTGCTGTCATGTAGGCTGTAACAAGCAACATTTTATGCAAAAATGGGTTGAGTCAAACATTCACTAAAATGCTGTGATTAATGTAAGTGTAATAATTAAAGCTAGAAGCCGTTTGACATAAATCAACAGTGGGCATGTGATTTAACATAACTTTCTTTCTCTCTTATTTTTGGGCCAGTGTATCAGTCTATATCCTGATAACTGGTGACACTGGTGACTGAATTTTCAGACTTGTTTGTCACAGCGTTTGATGTGAAATAATAAAATATACACATTTTATAGTACCAGGACTACTACTTAAGTGGAGTGTTGGAAATCCTGCTTCAAAAAAAAACAAAAAAAAAACTTAAACACAAATTAAAACGTATGTGTCAAAAAGAGGTAGTTTTCTTTCTATGAGACTATTTTGTTTTATATTATATTATTAATTAAGTTCTACACTGAAGGATTGGTATGTAAGAGAAAAGGGAATATGGCTGCAGTACTGTTAGGACTGGGATTAATAAGTGTTACACCCACTTACTCCAAGAAGGTTTATATAAGACCTGATACTGAAGTCAACTATATTACCATCAAGGTTGTCCCTTGAATTTAGGATACTACACTCTTGGCTATGGTAAATAAATCGAATGGGGCTCAGGTACTGTCTGTGCTTAGATAATGAGGCAATATAATTTGCATGGCTAAGCAGCCTGTCCTGTTCCACCATAACAAAATGTACTATGGATCACTCCTTAGGGCTACGGATATCTCATACATCTCATGATGGAAAGATCATCCTGTCTAAAGTGAATCATAAAATGATTCTTCTACATTTATCTCTGAGGAGCACACTTCCTGACCCTGACCTCAGAAATATACTGCTTGTATAATGGAGATGAATGTTCTGGAGCAGGTATCGTTCATCCAGATCGGTTATCTCTAACATTGTTGAAAGAACAGTGATCCAAAGTATTTTTCCTTCTGGTTTATGAATGTGATGTTTCTACTGCCTCTGCTTTATTTATGTTATTACATGTAGAAACGGAGGTGAATATGCTGGAAGGTGCCTTTGTTTTATTGTCTATGTAGGGTCATCTGTGTATCACAGCTGCTACTCGTGATGATATTTTTCAAACAGCACCACAGGGCATCTGCAGCTTTATGCTCCACTCAGTTCAGTGTTATGTTGGATCTATATCTAGCCCGGTGTCATAGCTTACATTGGCCCAAAGTTCCTAATTAAGTAATGTAACAGATGATGCTGTTATCCTTCACTGGTTTGTTTGAACTCTCCAACAGAGAACAGAGGCAATTGAGAAGGTGTTAAAAGTCAGAGGAAGAAAGAGAGCGAGAGAGAGAGAGAGAGAGAGAGAGAGAGAGAGAGAGAGAGAGAGAGAAAACATGAAAGAGCTGTCTTACAGTTTCGAATAGATTCATCAGATTAGTGTGTTGAACCGGTGAGAAGTGGAAGCTGCTTGCATTGGGGTTAATAGAGATTGAACCCAAACTGCAAATCACCATTTATCTCTGCAAGATCATGAAAATACCACACTCATACAGAAATACACAATATAGGGCATCATATGGAGGTTTATGTTCTGATGCCTATTATTGTTTATACCCTACCAGACAGTCCACAACTCAATAAGTAGAAATAAATAGTGTCAAGATCCTTCACCCACAATGCTCCAATTGAAATTAACACTTCAGATAAAGATAAAACCAGTAACTTTAAACACAGATGAGACCTGAATAGCCACAATGAGCTCAGCTGCATCAGTAGTGGAGCACAGAGAAGACTTGTAGTCATGATTAATGTGTGATTAATGTGTGTTTACAATGGTCTGCACCATGCAGACAGAAAGATTCATGATTTGTCAGTTAATCTGGTTTGGCTTGATTGAATGCAAGTCTGTGGCCACGGACAGTGACAGTTTAGATCCTTTCCAACACGAGATTGTCAGAAAAACAGTGGCACTGATCGATTACTGAAACACGATGTTCCTCTTTAACTATTAAACAACCCCCTATGCACACAGTCCTCTCTTATAAGTAAAGGTGGAATGATGCTATAGTGCCACTAAAACTTTAAACTTCCGAACCCACATCCTACCAAATGGTGATGTTGGTCTGTTTTAAGTATGACCGCAATTGTTATTTAACCTTAAATGGGCTGTTTGTAAGTTTCCTCTGCTGCTGAATGTGCTGTCTTGTGGGTGGTGGTGAGGTGTTGTAAGTCATCATTGTGTTTACAAGATAAGAGGTTATAATACCCCCTTCTGAGCAGCGCTACGTTTTCAGGGCAGAATGGAGGCTACAGTGAGTCACTACCGGAAAGTGACGGGACGGGACGGGCCTAGCTGGTTAGCACGCCAACTTCGGTAACAGAAAAGATGTGATTGAGACGTGAGTTAACCTTGGTGTTGCTCTCCACTGCTGGAGACAGTTGTTGGTGAGTAAATGAATTAAATTTGATGCCAAACTCACATTTCCTCTGTTTACTTCTGGTAAGTAATCAGCTGTTAATGCTAACACTGGCTATGTAGCAATAGCTGAACTTACAAATAGCTCCTCTGACTAAATATTTGTTTCTTGACCTAATCCTAACCACAGAGTTGGCAGACCAGAAAAGGCTTTGTGCCGAGACAAGAGGTTTTCAACACAACTTCCCATAAAGCCACAACTTAACGTTTTGTACTCCAGTTTTTGGACAGATCAAAAAAAACAAGATATACCTTGTTAAGTAAAGACAGAGACAGGTTGGCTGCTTCACCTGGTTTCCACTATTTCTACTACACTAAGATAATCTGCTGGTTTTCCCTTCATACATTGGTTATCTATCTTGCTGTGCAACTCTCTAAAAGAAGGTGATTATGAATATTTCACAAAATGTCAAACTACTCCTTTAAGGCATGTAGCTATTAGCTTTTTAGTTCACACAGCTGTCAATGGCCCTTTAAAGAAGAAGTTTTTTTTTGCTAACCCCCAAACTAGTAAATTCAGTTGACTTTGATCACATAACACAGGAACTCTTGCCATATGGGAACATCAGAAACAATCCAGGGTTGTCCTGGTCCTTTGGGACACAAGGGAATCAGTAAATTGATCACAATAGACAAGTAGCGACACACACAGTCTGTTGTGTGTCATCATTTGAGCTAAGAGCCAAAGCAATAGAGTCATTACGGCCATGCAGCTCTGCATCCACACACAAGTCCTTTAATGTGGTTTCCCTCTTCCATTGCTCTGTATAATGGCTTATCACAGATGGGACCTCTGCTTCTTTTTGGTTCAGTGCGACTCATTAACTGCATCTTGTGAGGAACCTAGCATGACTGTGTGTGTGTCAGAAATAGATGGAAACAGTTTAAAAAGGAGACAGAGTATCACACCGATGGTATTGAATGTCAATGAGATGTTTTCATTTTCAATTCAGGGCTTGTAGTGTGTGAGTAAAGAGAGTTTTGGGGAATTAAGATTGACACGTGGGATCACACAGGCTGCACATGCATTGCACTTAATATGTAGTGTGTGTGCTGGCATAGGAGAGGTCAGAAAACAGGATGCATGATAGAGAGGAGATAAGACAGCAGAGGTCCAGTCCCGTCCCACAGAAATGACCCCAGCAAACTAAATATGCTCAGTTTTTTTGATTCATCTTTCCTATACACTTCTAATGTTTCCAAACTACAGCTCCACGTGCCAATCACAAGTATAGTTTTCTTTCTGAACTGATGTCTTTATCTAAGGATTTCTATTCTATTTCTATGTTCCAGTTTCACTTAGTCTTTAATGATCTTTTTGACTTTATATACATAGTCAAAGAAAAAACAGGTCGCTAATACCTTTTCAAGCATGAAGCTCAAAGTGGTTTCTGAAAAAAAAAAAAAAAAAAGGTTTTCATGATGAGATTTAAAAGCTGAGACAGCGTTGATGCTAAGTGGAAGTCTGCTCCGCAAAAGCTTGATGTCCTCTGGTTTTGAACTTGGACTGAGTTGAACTTCAAATTTACAGCCCTAATGAATCTGAGGGGTCCCTGAGGATGATCAGCAGCCTGAAGACTTGGTCTGATGGTGGCTTCATACGCCGCCATCAGACCATGGAGGGTCTGGCGTTTGATTACTGGTGCTTTAAAATTAATTCTGAAAGAACAGCAGGCAGTGCACTAAAGCCAAGATTAGCGTGATGTGTGAAAAACATGACTCAACACGCTCAGAGGAGTCAAGTCTAGTTTAGATTTCACAACGGTGACTCACAACAGAGCACCCTAGTCTAGTAAGCTCAGAGACGTTGTGATGTCAGAACAAGACCAACTTTACCTGTCTACCCACACTTAATAAGTGTGGCCATTAAGTGTACAACTATAGTGTTTGTGTTAATGTGGCTGTATCCTTTTTGGTATATTAAAATCTTAGTACAAGTGGTTGCAAACTGTTCTAAAGAAAAAACAATAACTTCAATCATGACTTCTTTGTTACAATACAAATAATACAAACACAAATCTGTGCATGATAACAGGATTTATACCAATATTATTTCATAAAAGTGAGTCATTATGCATGCTATTGCTATTGTAAAGTAAACATATTTATTCAAAGAGATGTAATAGCCACACAAATAGAACCTGAGCATACAACTTGAATACCACAAGGCTACTATGCAGGATTTCTGTATGCACGCAAAGAGTTTGTTTGACTAATATTACATTCTCTAAAACCCCATGCTTCACTTCAGGCTGTAACATTCACAATCAGTAAACAAAAGGCGCCAAACACATTAGGGACTATGAAAGTTGAGCCTTTGTTGCCCAAAAGCAGTCCCACTGAGATTCAGAGACCTGCCGTAACAAACACCCTACTTCTCCAGTCACACTGCATTAAATGAACCTGAGCTTTAATTTATTAGGACATTCAGGCTCACATGTGCACAAATAATAAATGAGTCAGGGGAAACAGTGTAGCTACAGCATAAGGTACACCATGGAGCTACTTTCCTGTGGATTTTTTGCTTCATTTGTACGTCCACGTATGAATCTGAAGGTGTGTCAGCCTCGCCGGCATGACATTCTCACCCTCACCTGCTGCCGCCCTGCACTTCACATCTCTGTACACCTCAATCTCCATTTCCTCTGCCCTATAACCTCTCACTCTCTGCCTCCCTCTCTTTCTCCTCACCCACTCTTTCACCCTCTCATCCTCCTGTCTCTCTCAAACTGTGAATGTATGTGTGTGTGTGTGTGTGTGTGTGTGTGTGTGTGTGTGTGTGTGTGTGTGTGTGTGTGTGTGTGTGTGTGTGTGTATCGTGGTTGTTGAGCCATGACATGGCTGAGTGTAGCAGCCCTGGGGCAGTCATGCGCTGTGGTGCTCTGTCAGACGTTGGAGACACGTGTCACAGATCTTTCCGGTTACCATTCGGCACTAACCTGTCTCTCCCTGTAACCCTCTGCTCTCTCACGCACACATATGTGCACATAATTTCTCTTCATGCATTTCCCCTTTATGTCCATCTAAGCCTTTTTTTAATGCTCTTTGTTGCTTTCTCAGCATCTCTTCTTGCCTGTCTCCCCTCATTTATTTTTATATTTCTGTGTCAACACACAATCTCCACCTCTAAAGGTTTTTCTGATTCCCCCCGTCCTAATCATTTCTCAAGCTTTGGCACATAAAAACATGTCCTTGCAGGTGTTTTGTCCTCCATTCATTTCTGATCATCCTCTATTCCCATTTTACTAACACCTAGTGACGTTACAGACAGGAGGTAATACCCCATCCTACCCTCCTCCACCATTTTTTTTCTCTCTCCAATCCTGGCTTCTGCACCCTGGCTATCATCCCTTCCCTTCAGTCTTCTCTCTTTTCCCGGCTCTATCCTAGAGGTTGAAATTATTCATTTTGAATACTCACTGGCCACAAGGCCACACCACACATTCACTCCTGTTTAGGAGCTAAAGACTTCAGTAAATAAATTGTATATTTTCGTTCTGACATATATTTCCTCAGGGTTGTTTGACAGCTATAAAAATAATCACAGATAACGAAGCGAGGATTTCGATCTCCTGCCAAACAAAAACGCTTACACTTATATGAGTGTACATAGTGTTAAAACCATGCCCTTGTGTGTTGTTATTTGAATGATGCAACATGGGAGAAAAACTGACTCCTGACACCTCTAATGCCTTAATTGTTTCACACTATTCTTTGCACAAATACATACATACACATATTTTCACAGAACACATGCTGGTTTTGAACACACGGTCTGTGTAGACATCCAATATAAAACAATGGTTTTCTTTTACACACACATTTGCACTTGGGGAACAAATGAATTTCCTGAAGCTGTTGAGAATAAAATTTATTTTCATAACCTTTTCAACAATACCTATTTTGATAGAAATGAGGCTTTTTAAAAATATAGGATTCAGGTGCATCCAAATAGATCAGCCAATACACATCAACCTGAGTCCTCAACATAACACTGGTATCATCTTTAAAAAAAACACTAATCTCTCCTGATGTCTCTCTAAAGCACAACACTTATCTTAAGCAACATAATCAGAATTTTCAAAATGCTGGCAAAACAACGTCAACGCCATTCGTGGTTGACCGTAGTTGATGCCGAGCGACTTCAGTGGAAGGAGTTTTCCTGTTATGAAACTGTAGATGTTCAAACGTGTATCTTAATAACTTCTTTGGGGATTTCTCGGCCAAAGTGGTTTAAAAATTGAGACTAAGCCTTTATTTGTGACTTATAATTAACTTATAATTAATTACTAAATAACTCATTGTTTGATTTTTGAAGTTTGATTTAACTTCCATCAATTTTAACAAACTGAGCGGATCATGGTTTCAGTCAGAGTGATCATTTCAGCCTCTTGGGAGGAAATACCTAATAGTCTGATATGTTGCGGAGGAGGTTCCTCCAGTCTCTGCTAAATTTACATTAATAAAACAAAATTATGTAAAATGTCCCAGAGGATCAAACAAGATTAATTTTCCCTGACCTCCACCATGTGTGGCTCTTTTAATTGCCTTGTTAATCACCAGTGATTTAAGTCTTCTCGCTTTTTCTTAGAGCTCATGTTGGCTAAACTGATTTCAGTGTCAAATTAGCCATGTTGGATATGACACCAAAACTATGGTGGGCCCGAGAGCTTAACGCACAATGCAAATAGACAAAATGCAAGCGAGTTCAGAAAATATCTTTTTTAACAACACATGGGCTGCTAATATTCACATTTTTTTCTATTTACACTGTTTGCATTTACTGAAGTTCTGTCCTTCTAAGCCCAAGAATTGAGTGAAATAATTGTGAATAATAATAATTGTGAATTGCTACATACAAAGATACACATGAGGAGGAAGAACATTACTTAGAGCCTGCCTTGTCATTAACTGCAACAAAAAATGTGTGGTGATTATTATTCAGCAACAGCTGAAGAGTGTAGGTGTAGTGGTTAATGTGTCCCAGAAAGTTCGATGACAATCAAGCAGTCAATCATGCCAAAGAAACCTGTCCCACAGGGACCCCAGAACAAGATTTTGAGAAAGATAACACACGCCCCTGCAGCTAATGAGAAATATTTTAGCTTGAAAATGATTTTTCCCTCTTGTCTCTTTTATTTTTTCATTAAAGCTTTTTGTCACCTGCTGTGACAATGTGTGATACTTTAAAGCAGAGAAGGATATGGTGGGTGTCATGATTAAAAAAAAGAGCAGAATAAGCAGGCTGGGTAGATTTAGATGATAAAGATTATATATAAGACACACTGACTGTTGTCTTGAAGTGAAATGTGTGATGTGTGATCAGGTTGGACCCCAGTCTGCCCCAGAGGAACACTCCCACATCGGTCCTGTCCATAATAAAGTGCCTCCTGTTGCTCTCTGGAGGGTTAAACCAGGAGGTTTTGTTAAGACAGCAGCATCCCTCCAGAAAACCCAGCTTCCACAGCAGCTGCACCACCTGTGAGGAAGGGGCTGCAGGCAGATGATTGGGCCAATCAAGCCTCGTCAACACCGCCTTAAGAGCTGGGGTTCTGCCAGTTGGAAGTCAATGTTTTAAGGATCCCTGTGGTGCTAAAGAGTTGTCCACTATTTCACCAGCGCTTCCTCTCTGCTCTTTAGTCCTGTCAGATCTTACAGTAACCCAAGCGAATACATGCACAGCACAGAATTTACTGCAGCTCCCTGTCAGCAGCAGCAAACCCTCACTGTGGGTGTTTGAGACCGAGCTCGGGAGGGAGGATATTTTCTGGTCACGACTCAAAAGGCAGCACATTCTGCACATACGAACATACTCACACACACACACACACACACACACACACACACACACACACACACACACACACACACACACACACACACACACTTATCTACAGAGACCAGAATGCAGCCGCCTCAATTAGTTTTCAGGTTAAAAAAAGCATCTTTAACTCTCCCTCTTCTTTCCTCCTAATCTCTTCAGCGTTGCGGTAATTATTCGTTTGGAGGAAAGTTTAGGTGTAGTCACATCCGCTCCCTACAATCGCATAAAGACGTTCAATTATTTAACCCCTGATTTTATAAGGCCTGTGTTAGCAGACAAGATGAACAACTGTGAGACACACAGAGACTTTGTTAATTAAAGAAACTACTGAAAAGAAGCTGAGTTGTGTAGTTCTTTGTAATCTATACAACATTAGATACATAATATATATAGCAGCATACTTATACCATGCATAGTTCACATATCTTGGCTTCCAGAGGGGCAACACTGGACTTATTTTGCACAAATATTTGCAGATTTCACATATGTGGTCTTGTACTATAAGGTATTGTAATATATACATTATACTCCATGTAGCTTTATTGTGTTAAATGAGTTTGATTCTATACTTCACAATTAATTTGTTTTATTCAAGTAGTTTTTTGTTTTGTTTTTTACCTCTGAGCTCATCTCTGTGCTGTAATATGTGAATTTCCCTGGGGATGAACTGAGTCTTAACTTATCTTGTGTAACAGAATTAAAGAAGCAAAACATGAAAATGATGAGTCACTGAACATTTCAAGTTGTTGAGAGAGAGAGCTGTGGCTTATCCAATCTAGCCATCATTAATCTTGATTGAAAATAATTGAGAACATAATGTTGGAGGGTTGTCTGATTCCTCTGAAAGCAGGTTTGTGTTAGCAGTCGCACAACCGGTGCAGCAAATGAACACTCATTTGTGTCTCTCTGTGGTATATAGTAAGTTCCCATGTTGAGAGTGTGCGCCGCTTGTTTTGATGGTGAGTGGAGAGGAAGTGATGTCCCGCTTGGCCTTTGCAGTTTGCTGTGTCTCCATATTGACAGTTTGACACTTACACCTACTACAGAGCTACACATCATGGGCAAGCTATGCACTGTGTATGTGTGTGTGTGTGTGTGTGTGTGTGTGTGTGTGTGTGTGTGTGTGTGTGTGTGTGTGTGTGTGTGTTTGAGGAAAAGAGAGAAACAAGCAGCAAAGGTATAAGGGTTATTCTGTCTGTTTCTGTGTTTAAGGTTTCTGTGTTCAGAGTCAGGACATTTTGGTGAACATGAACACGTTTTAATCTGTCAAGGCTGTTTGCCAATTAATGTCCCAATCACAGCAGCATTTATGAGAAATCAGTGGATTAGCTGGTATGAGAAGTAAACTGCATGGTGCTCTCATTTAGAGTTACATACATTAGCTTTGTTGCGGCATCAAATTTTATATTTTCATGCTCCAGAAAAGAGATGCAGCAGGTTTGGATTGGAGTCAGTCAATAGACAGAAGTTTATTGATTGTTTCACTAGGACACCGAATCATTGAAATATGTTACTTTTGGGTATCCATATATATGTGTGTATATATGTGTATGTATATACACATATATACACACACACACACACACACACACATATATATATAT
>CM076649.1:5627145-5643304 GCA_038496675.1 Rachycentron canadum | reverse complement strand
TATATATGTATATATATATATATATATATATATATATATATATATATATATATATGAGTGTGTGTGTTTGTGTGTGTTCTGTATTTCCTGCCAAAAATCCACCAATGCACCTTACACCATATTGTCAGCTAAGCCATTTAAGACCTCAGAGATTATTGCTTATTTCCATGCTGCACTTGGCTAAAACCTTAGAAGTCTGGCTAGCGAATCAGGCCTCACTGAAACTAATATCACAGCTATTTAGCTGGTCCCACTTTCCTCTTCTTTATTTGCGCTGTATTATTGAGCGAACACTGTAAAAATCATATTATATTTTTATACTAAAGAGGCAATGTCTGCTTACTTTGGAGGAACTGCTTTCTTACAATGAAGCATTTCTGTTTGGCCACCACAACAATCCAGAGAAGAGCCTTCACCAGATATTGAATTTGGCAGACACTGCAGAACTAATTGGGGGATAGATGCAGGGCTGGAAACAGCTTCTGTATTTTACACAAGTATATGTGTAGTGTCTGCAGTATTTTATGTCCTCTCTGTTGATGATGTGTGGCCTGCTGCAGAAAATGATGACAAAAATATTGCAGAACCAAGGTCAGAGCTATCTCATTATCTAAACCACTTCAGCTTTCACAAAACACTTTATCTGATTAATATTACAGCATGACTGAAGCCCCTGTAGAGCCTCACCTTTCAAACACTGAAAGTGATAATTTTATGCTATTAATGTCAATGAGGTTTGGCTGCTATGGATATACAGTATGTACCTGCAGGTGAATGATGTTTGTCCACCCACAGAGATTTTATGGCAATGTTGGATTTATTGAGCATCATGTAGCACCTTCATTTGTCTTTACAGCACATTATGCCTAAACATCACCACAAAGAGAGTGTCTCTACCTCTGTCTCCCATCTTGACAATCTTGACAGTCTTGGTCAGTTTTCTTGCCAAGAATCTTCTCCCCTATTGCCCAGTGTGGTCGGGTGGAAAGCTCTAGGAGTGCTGGTTGTTTCAAATTTCTTCCATTTCAGAATAATGGAGGCCACTGTGCTCTTGGGCACCTTCAGTGCAGTAGACTTTTTTGTAGCCTCCCTCAGATCTGTGCCTCTAAACAATCCTGTCCCTGAGCTCTGGGGACAGTTCCTTCCTCCTTGAGGCTTGGTTTTTGCTGATATATATATATATATATATATATTTCCAAAACATGTCAGTCAATAGAACTCCAATGAGAGGAATGAGAGAAACCTGGGCTAAATTTCATGTGTCACAGCAAAGGGTCTGAATACTTATGTCAATTTCTTTTTTTTTTTAATTTTTAAAACATTTGCAAACATTTCTAAAATTCTGTTTTTGCTTTGTCATGATGACATATTTGCTATAGACTGATGAGGGAAAAAAAAATAGATTTTTGATTTTAGCCTGAGGCAACCTGTGTGCATTTTATGTAAATGCTGTAAATCAATCTGTGTGTGCACTGATGTGTTGACTACTCGATGCTGTTATTCTGGCACAGTTTCTTCTGTAAAAAAAATGATTATTTATCAGAGATTTTCTGGTCAAATAAATAAATACTAGGCATAGTAAATGTTTTGTACTGTTTCCCAGTACTTGTTGGCAAACAAGGTCCCAGTTGGCAACTAAACACCAAAAGTCAGTAGTGAGCCGAGCAGCTCAGACTGGCTTTAGGCCTATCTGATCTAGTGATGGATTGGAGCCTCTCATTATATGGATTGAAACTGAGGCAGCGAGAGAAAGCAAGAAGGAGAGAGAGCAACAGATAGTAAGAGATAGTTACCAAGGGAGACAAGCCTAGAGCCCTGTTTCATACAGTTTCTTGTTATACACCATGAGTAGCTAATGGTTATGGGTGGAATATGAGGGATTGACAATCTTTCCATCTTCTGAGCTCATTTTCTCTCTTTCATGTCAGTCTCTCCCATTCCACTATAATCTGCGTCTCTTCATTTTCCCCCTTTACGCCTTACTTCCTCTGTCAGATACCCTCGATTCCCCCGCTGACTCCAAAACTAGCAGTGCTTCACATCGACCCTCGCCTAATGGAGGACAAATAAAGGCCGACTGAAGCTACTCCTCTCATAGCTCGCAGACAAAAGGGATGCACCAAGCAGACATGACTCTCCATCTAAACTCTGCCAGAGGGAATCCACAGAACCTCTGAATTAATTTGGGAAGCCCTCAGCCCTGTGTTTAATAAAACAGTAAACCTATACGCCATTAGGTAGCTGCTTCTTTCCTGCTTCTGTACAGTTCTCTGAATCCATACAAGAAAGGCTCAAAGGAAAAACCTCAGCTCAGTCAGCTTATTGCATTGCACTGCTGCTGCTGCTCTGATCAAATTACATGTACTTTCAGTACAATTAGAGTATAACTTAATGGCATAAGCTGCTAGATGCAAGGAATACTGGGCCTCATGCAAGAACCCTTTGAAAAACTCCATAAGTGGCAAGCACAAGAGATTTAAGATTATTTGTAACATTAAGCAAATTTCTTTTACTTAGAACTTACTCATAGATACTAACAAATTTCACAAGGCATTTATTTCACCTGAAAAACTAATCTGAATAAATTTGGTGTTTAAATATGATGCTGAAAAACTAAAATAAAAATTGTAACTAAGACTTAATGCAAAATCAATGTTCTTTCAACTATATCATCATCATAATGGCCTGGCAATTTACAGAGAAGTGGTTTTTTTTAGAATTTATAATTCTAAAATTGTCCATTCATATCAGCACCGTACAGCACTGCTCTGATGGCATGTCAGTGACAGCTGTATTATAAATATGTTCTCATTATTTCTGGTCCTTCATTGTCACGTCTGACATGACTAGATATGTTATATATTTCTGACCACAGGGATTTAAGTTCAGTCATGCCAGATCTTTCCTTTTACTCATTAGTACCATTTTCGTCAATGAAAGGTAGCCCTATACGGCAATTTCAGATACAGTGATCAAATCTCAAGAATACGCCTCCACATGGACAGGTGACATTCATCAGGATGAAAATGATTCAGTTACTCCAGTTCAGAGGTGGAAAGAAATTAAGAGATGTTTAAGACAAGAATACAAATAGGCCCATTGAGTCTAATGTGAGAAGAGAGTGTCGTTCATATGAACACATGAACAAACTGTGGAGTGACAGCTACAGTGCAATAAATGTATTATAGGGAACATTTTCATATACATAAGAGATGTCGGTGCTAATCCTCTGAGAACAAGTCAAGCACAACTTCTGTGACGCTCACAGAAATCGACTTAGCCTGTAGATTAATGACCACAACGATACAGGGCATATTGCGTGTCAGCCTCCAAGATGCAAAACAATCTGATTAGTATGTTTCCATAGCAACTGGGACAGTAGAGACAGATCATGCATGTCTTTATATCGCTCTTAGATCTTTTGTTTTTTAAACCATTAAGTAGTTGCTGTGTTGCAGTTGCTGTACCCAAGATATATTCCCTCCTGACCTGACCATATTTAGTCATATTAAAAGGATAAATAATGGAAATTCAAATAGTCTGTCCTTTCACTTGGACCAGAACTGTCCAGATACCAAGGAGAAATCTACTTAGAGTCATGTTAATATGGAGAGTAATAATATCCATCCTCTGCCTGTAACTTCAATGTGTGTCAGTGCCTCCTCTACTTAGCATATAAGCCAGGGAACGATTTTAGAGCAAATCATCCATCTTGTAAATTGAATTAGGTAGAAATAAATAATTAACACATGTCAATATTGAAATGGTGCAGCGTTGCCTACTGTGTGACAGTGGCTGTGTACGTGGCAGCGGGTTTCCTGTGTTTTCATCTGCGCCTATGCTTGTGTGATTCAAAAATTCATATTCTGAGAATAGTTGTTGGAAATGTTGTTAACGCCCAACAGTTATCACCTGCAGGTCAATGGCTTTACCTTTATTAACAATAAATATGAAATGAACATGTTGTTCTTTCAGTATTTTTCTCTAACAAAAAGCAATTACACACACACACTCCTTATTCAGAAGCTTCATACGCAAAAGGAAAATGCATTCAGTCAGACAGGTCAGACTGATGCTAAACAACAATTACAGTCTGGAGAAGTTTAACTGCCTCACCAGCATTAAAGCCATAAACTTTCTATTGGCTTTGATGCTACACATTCCTGGAACAGTGCATTATTGAATTAAGGAATTAAGCGTGTTTATCTTGGTTCTCCTTTTCCTTCATTTTCAGTAATAGCAGAACCACACAAGGCGACATATCCTTTTTTTTTTTTGTGCGCATACACAATTTGTGACAGCAAACACATCTGTATTTAGGCTGATTCATATTAAGGTCCTTGGCAGCGATGACAGAGAAAAATGACTTGACACCTAATGAGTCAATGTTATGTGGAATCTCTACAGCCTGTAATTGAACCTGTGGTTGTCAAATTACGAGTGTGAGTGTTGCAAGTTCCATTCAATGCTGTCAAAACAAAGGAACCAGATGAGGGGGGAGATGGGGATTTACACATTTTGTGAAATGTGCAATTTTGATGTCTAAATTGTGTAATCTCTGCAACTGAAGCAAAAACAAAAAAACAAACAAAAAACTAAACTGTAAACACTTTGCACTAAAATCACATCAATGCCTTCTTTCAGACATTAATTTTCAGGATTACCCGCTGCCATGGCAACAGTGGGCTATCTCACCAGAGTTGTGGTGATGATTGGTCTTGTTTATGGTCCTCTTAGGTATCTGTATGCCTCATGCATAGTAACAGGTTTTTCTCTGGAATACTGCAGAGGCAAGTTTATTCATATTGCCTCTTTCAGAAAGGTTATTCTGCTGTTCAGTCAGTCCAAAGAGTCCATAAGTCAGACAGCTTCATCACCCCTAGTTTATCTTGGTTGAAAAAACAGAAGGTTTTCAGAGACAGAAATTCTACAGTTTACTTGATTTTGTATTTTGGTTGCCTAAAATTGAGCTATAGAGAAAAAACAAGTTGCAGCTCTTGCATAATATTGCCAATGGATAAATCTATGTACTGTCTCAGGAACATGTTTGCTTGTTGATAGTACCTCCTCATCCTACTGAAGAGGCTATTTAATAGAAGAGGAATGAAGAGTTCTGTTTGTACAACAATCAGACCAAAAGGTCAAAAAGCGCAAAGATTATATTATAATAAACCTGAAATATCTGACATGTTTCCTGGGGCATTGACCTATCACTTGATGGCCTTCTGATTGGATTTAAGTTGCTTTTAACATCATTGTTGATTACTAATGTGCACAAAATGCATTTTGAATCGCAGCAGGTAAATACAGTTAAATACATTGCAAAACGCTTTCCCTGACCTCTGTCTTATACAGTTTTGACATAGACGTAGTTTTGATAGTAGTACATAAGTATATTAATGTATAATGTATGTTTAATAGAGGTAGAGGTCATGTATTCACATGTAATATGATTGGCTAGACTCGATTTTCAAGTCGATTCTACTAATATATAGTAAAGTATATTGTAAAATATTTCAATCAAAATGAGGGATTCCTTATTTAAAAGGACAATCAAAAACAAAACAATTCTTGTAAATGATATAACAAATATGTTTTAAATTAGATTACCAAGGGTATGATGAGCATATTAAAACACCTAATATCACAAAATTCATAACAAACATCTCACTTCTCATGTCCTTCAATCCGCTTCTGTCCTTTTAGCAGCAAAGAGTGAGTAGCCAACAGATAACCGGGGCTTTTCATGCTTGTGTGTGTTAAATATACCTGATCAACCCAGCAACACATCAGTAACAGAAAACTAATTAAAATAAATTTAACTATATATATATATATATATATATATATATATATATACATACATACATACATACATAAACACACACACACACACACACACGCACACACACATATATATATATTATTATATTTTATTGTTTAGTATGACTTTATTAAATGCAGTCAAACATAAGCATTAGTGTAAATTTACTTAGGGCGTGAGCCAAGTTTAAGTCAGTCCTTGAAGAGAATGTCAAAAGCTTTGGTTCCAGTTCCTTTTCCTTGTTGTGGTAAGAGATCGGCTCATAGCTTTGTTTTGGAACCGTTCACTTAACCATTCTCTTAGGCTGTGGCTTCTTGTATAAATTTAATTGTTTGGGAATAAAGCCTCTCAAGCTGTTTGGTCCCTTTAGCTTAACAGCCTGTTGAGGTGTAACTTTATGGAAATAGCACCGGCATTAAGTGCTGTCCTTAACCAACTGCCTTTTCAAAATGTCTTCCATGGATGAGAGCATTGAAAAAAACAAGGGAAGGAAAGTATTTACCAATACACAGAGGGGATATTTTCCATACAATTTAAATTAGCTTAAAGGCTAACTACTTCCGTTGACATAACTCTAATGGGTGATCTGTAGTCCTAGCAGGTCTTAAGGATAAAAGCTCTTCTTAAGGCTTGTTATTAGTCAGTCTGTATTGACACAGCCAGTGCCACAAATCTGTATTCAATATCCCGGCCCTGAGGGACCAAGCACAAGCCCTCTAGGAATTCCTCACAGATACAGTGTGGACTATATAATCATATATGAAAATGCTAATCGTTAAAACAATACAATTAACATATAATTCGACCATTTAGTAAAATATGACTGTGAGTATTCAAAGACTCCCACATTTAATCAGTGTACCCACACTCCCAGTTTCATTTAAACCCTAAAACAGGTTTAATCATAGAAAACGTCCAAGGTTTATACTTGTGAAATTACCACAATGCATTTTGGAAGTTACAAGGTCAGACATTTTACCTTGGAGTCGTTTCCGTAACATCCCTGGGGCTCAAAATGCCACCAGTCTAGTATAACAACAGCTGAGAGGTACAAGACATTAGGAGGTCGAAACCAAGAGCACCCTACATAGTCGGCATTGACACTGCCACCAGCTGTAATAAGGTCAGATCTCAGCCTGGGTGTTTGGAAATGTGACTTGCAGCTGAGAGCCACAGTGCCACAGATAATCTCTAATCACTGACAAAGTCAAACCTACATCCAGCAAAATCAAAAGGACCCTTGAAAATGATCTGACCTGTTTGTTTTATGTTGTATCACCGAAAAAAATGTTGAATTCAGTACAAAGGGTTGACAGAAAATAGAGACAGAACGGAGGTGCCTGTAAATTTGTGTGCACAGTACTGTATGTGTGAGATGTGGATGGAAATACACGAGGCTCCACCTCCCCACCTGCTCTCCCTGTGTACTCTTGTCTTCACCGGCAATGAGGAAAATTAGATTATTTTCTTCAATGCACACTTGAACACAAACACACAGACATACAGTATACATACACAAACTGTTTACACTTGCTTACATTCAATTGCGGTCACTGCCATCACACTGAAACCGTGACAGAATAAACGTTTTTTTTGCTGTTCGACCATAGGACAACAAAAAACTCAGCAGCGGATTTTAGCCATGTGTGGCTCTAGGGAAACCAATGGTGTTCGTGCCGGATAAATAATCACTTATGGCATTGCCTGGAAATAAGACAAATTGGGTGGGAGTAAAAAATATGTTGTGTTTAATATTTAATGTGGATATATCATTATGCCCAAAGCTGTGTTTGTAGGGAGTTAAACTAGATAAATATATATAAAGAGAATATATAAATAAATAGAAGTAGAATCAGAGCGAAATCTGCTGCAACACAGTGCTTCCCTTTCTGTGAAAAGGACTGTGCTTATCAACTGGAAAGTTAGGAAACCAAATTGTTTTAATTTGAATTGCTGGCTAAATGACTTTATAGAATTCATAAAAACACTTACCAAAGACTATATAAATTAGAGTAATTTAATTTTAGAAATTATTTGACTGTCCCAGAGAAAAGCACCAACCCTTGCAAAGAGTTGTGATACAATGATTTCCTAAATAAGTATTATTATTATTATACTCATTATATATACATTTAGTTCCTCTTTTTCTCATCTCTTGCATATTGTTCTCATGTTTGCATTTTTACTGTTTTTTTTTTGTCTTTTGTAATAAATGTAAATGTGAATAAAAAAAAAATTTAATTGGCAAATATTAGCATGCTCCCACGCTAAAGTAAGATAGTCAGTGTAAATATTATACCTGCTTAACCATGCTGGCACAAAGCACAGTCGCTGTGCTGCTAAACATGCTAAGATGTGAACTCTCACTTCTGTCAGTTTTTATTTTAATTTTTAATTTTTAATGTCTACACCCTACCACCGCTTCTGTGAACATCACTTGGTGCTACTTGTTGGCTCAGCAGAATTATTTTAAATACCAAACAGTTTAACCTCAAACTACAACTGCAGGGCCACTGAGTGACGTTCACATCAACCCGTGTTCGTCTCACGGTTACGTCAACCTGCAGTCAAACAAAAAAAAAAAACCTGCACTATGAGTCATAACAAAGGCAACAGTCCAAAATAATCTCCTCTGATGGGCACTTATGCAATATAGGTGGTAAATACACTCACTGGTACTCTGGCAGAAGCTGCAGAGTACATTTTCAATGGATAAATAGAGAGATAAAGAAAGGGGGAGCGAAAAGAGGGCGAGAGATGCAGACAGATATAGAGAGCAAAGGAGCAGATGTGGCCTTTGGGCTGAAACTGCTGAATCACCATGTCTCTTCTCATTACTTCATCGCATCATGAACCCAGAGCACTTTCTCTAGAGCTATGCACAGTGACTGTCATGATAAAAGGCAGGAATGCAGAGAGAAAGAAGGAAGAGATGAAAAAAAAAACACACACACACACATAGAGAGAGAGAGGGTGAGACAAACAGCAAAGAGCATCACTGACATCTAGAATAAAAGGGAGATCCCCAAATCTTCTCCCTAAATCCTCCCCTCTGTGCCAATATCACCTTGAAGAGCCCGAGAGGACACTGCCTCTACCCTTAGCCATCTCAATGGGATTAGGTCTCTTACATAAAGACTAGACAATCTGGTCGAACACACACGGACTGAATTGCCTGAAAATACATTCTCTTTCATCTTTCATCTTGGCTGTATTGCCAGACTCCCATTGTGTGTGTTTTTTTTCGTGCCACAGTCGGAGCGGGCCATCACAGTAGCATAGCTGATATTCGAGAGCTTGAGGAGCAAGCTGTCAGAAGCAGGGAGACTCACGACACCTGTGGTTGCTTATGTAACTGCCAGCAAGCATCTAAAACCGGATGCCAACGTTATTGAGAGGAGAGCAAGACACGTAATGTCTAACTTTGTACAATTAATTCTAATCTATTGTAGGGCTGTTTAAATAAAGGAATTCAATTAAGAAGAAGACAAATGAAAGTACAAAGGACTAAAAGAAGACATTACTATCGTCCACATCCACTCAACAAAACTCCAGTGAGGATTATTTATTAGGATGTTTTATCAAAGTTAATTGGAATTGACAAGTGGAAAATGACTAATACTAATTGCATGCCCTTCCCTTTTAGCCTTGCCATCAATCTGCTCATCAAACATTGCCTGTAAATCAGCGGTGTGGGCGAAACATGAGCTTTGTGATTGTGTTAGATTCTTAAATGACAACTAGTGTGGTAATTCACAGAAACCCAAAGAAACCAAATGTGTTTCCCAAAACGAAAAGTTGAATTTATGGTTTGCTTGTTTATTTCAAATGTCTGCCTGATCAAAGCGTCATTTTCTAAATCATGCAAATGAGTCATAGTAATAAACTGGCTTTTAAAAGTGTTTCCACAAACATTTTAGAATTGATTTCAAAATTGGATTAGCAAAGAAAAGGCCCACTAATATCTAAATCTCTTAAAGGCTGATACTTCATTCTTCATCAGGTTCAGTTATGTGACCAGAATCAATTGGGCATTTGCTGTTTTGAGCTGCCAAACTCTGGGATTCACTTCCTATAGATTAGACAATTGATATAAATGTAAACTTTTAAAAACATATTTTTTTAAGTTCATTTTTATGTATCTGTACATGTGTGTGACATAGCATGTGTACAAACAAATACAGTACCTGCATGCAGCTGCATGTGTGTGTGTATGAGTCTACTTATACATATAAATGTATATTTCTGTGGATTATGTTTCCATGTCGACATACATACTCCATTGTATCACTTTGTTTCAGAACTTTAATATTTTACTATAGGATTATATTTTAATTGTTTAATATACTTTTTTTTGGGCTTCATTTAGCTTGCTTTTATTGTCTTGAGAAGCGTTTTGTGACATTTGTTGAAAAGTCTTTCATTGAAGTCAAGGCTGACCATCTTCTGCCATTGGTTGAAAACTCACTCAGACTTCAAGGACCTTTGATGCACTTATTGAACTCCAGTATCTAAATAACTCTCCCCTTCAGCTCATGACATCTTACATCTCAAAAATCAAATATGAGCTTGGTAAGTTCAGGCAAAATGAAATAAAGAATATTAGTTTCTCACAAAAGGGATCACTGAGAAAATGTCTGGTGGTAACTTCAATAAAATGAAACTGCGCATGGGCAGAGACAAGATCTCATGCCTGATCAGAATATAGCCTTGAGGTGATTGACATACACAATCATTAGAGAGGGGAAATTTACAGTTTCTGTTTTCCATGTTATATTACTGATAACCTCAAGTCCCACTCTTTCCTGAGTGGAAAATCAATAACATTTAGCAGAAGGCCTCTCTGGCCCAGATGCTTAAAGGGAGGCTGTCTGCGAGCAGCCCTTCAAAGAATAAACATTAATATTAATGTCAAACTCTCTGGATGAAAGATTGTTCACAAACCAAATGGGAGGACTTCTGAAAATAAAGTAAAGTTGCAAATTCATTGCATTACATTTCTTACAGGTTAAGTTATATTAATTACTTGGCATCAGAGAAATGGCACTCATCCTGCACCTGAGTTTCATTTGTATTAAATTCAGGCACTTTTTCTGCTATTTGCCAAGACAAGGGAGTGACAGAGACTGTGCAAGAACGAGAACATGTATTTCTGTATTGTCTACATCTCTGTTTTATATTTTAGAGCCTTCAATTAGTACACATTTGTTTTGTAAGTATGTGTGCTGTAATGTTAAACTACAGTAATGCCACGTGAGTCAAACCACATGCTTAGTGGATACAGCAATAACAAGCAACAGTATGTTTGCAAAAGGCAGCTGTGCACTTCGCTCGTGTGCTCAGGCAGGTGCAAGGCAGTAAAGCCAAACCTCTCTTAATATATTTCACATATATATGCAATCCCAATGTGTGGTCAATATAAAGAGAATGTGGAAGCAGGACTGCATTAAGTAAAGCCTTGTATTCAAATGCCTCTTTCAGGCCGCATATAATATAGGCCGCAGTGTCTCACATTCAGATGTCGCCACATCATGGGTGGCAGCCGTCCAATCCACCAAAACACTCACAGCAAGAGATACAAGATTAGTCCCGTTTGGTGAATACAGTGCAGTAGAATGCATGCAGTCAGACATGCATAATGCACCTTCATAGAGATAATCCTGTGTATTTGAAAATCCGCTGCACTGCAACCATTCAGTCCATTTACAAGCTCCTGTAATTTAAACATTACTTCATACATGGCACCAGTATATTTCAACACACAAGCCAGTACTACGGCTATAGATTGTATTGGAATACTGCACAGTGGTCTTTCAGGAAGAAAGTGGCATTTGTGCCAAAATGACTAACAGTGACAGCGCATTTCGTTTTACACTTAAATCTCAGTATCAGGCACCTGTATTGGCAAGATCTCTTGGAGTGGTGTACTTTGTATTCTTTTTGGCACTAAAACATGTTTATATATATATATATATATAAAATCATGTGCCAAAGATTTGTTGACCTAGAATTGGAAATTAATGTTTCCAGTCTCTATTTGGAACTAAAATGATGCTTTTGCAAGCTGAATATTCGGCTTCCAAAATCATAATATAGCCAATACAAACCCACGCAAAGTTAACAAACAAAACACAATACCAACGCAAGCTCCAAGTTTTTGTTTTTCTCAATTGTTCAGAAGCCTTTCGCCATATCACATGGTCCTCCTCTGCAAATGGAGTTTATTCAGTTGTCTCTGAACTGCAGATTCTTCGCCCCTCTTGGACTTCCTGTCCATGTTAGCTTAAAAGCTTGCCATTTCATTCCTGACCTTGGAAACGGCGATGATCTCAACTCAAGGTCCACTTGTTCTACTATGCTTTCAATCACGTCACATGGTTTTTGTGTGCAACAGGAAGACACTCGGTTATATGGGATGAAAAGCAATAATTGCCATATGACAACACTCCACAACGTCCATTAAATTAAAAAGGTCAAAAGCGTCTCACGTGGCCTGCCACTTTATCACGCAGACCTCAATACAAGGCTGGCAAGATAAAACTACACCTAGATAATGGCAGCTATGACTGGCTGTAAAATCCATTATCAACATCCACACAGAAAACAGTCATAGTCAGAAAATGTGATTTGCAAGGACAGAGAGCAGCGAGCGGGACAGCAACATTATTACAAGGTTCACATTTCACAGGCAGAACGCAATGTTTTATTCAGACCTACATGCTCCTGAACAGTGTGTGATGTATGACTTGATAACATAAGGATAATATCCTGTTAGCAAACCTGTACTGTCAAGGGATGGACACACTTACTTAGAGCTCTCTAAGACTCTCTCTCTCTCTCTCTCTCTCTCACACACACACACACACACACGCTTACATATGCATACATTTACGCAACGTCACGAAGCGTCACATAAACACACTAAAATAGAGACAGGTGACAGTGTTGGGTGATGGGATGTGTGAATCCCAACCCCATAGAGCTGCTTCTATTTTGGGAGCAGCTTCAGTGAGAGAAGAGAGTCCATTTCAATATAAAGACATCAGGCACGAACAAAAACAACAGACTGGGACATAGGGATGCAAGAATTCATTTCACGATTCTTGTGAGATAAAAATCAATCATGATTATGTGTGTGTGGCTTCTACATTGGAGCACGTGAACTGTTTAATAACGTCGATCCCATCAAGGGCTGCACAAATTACTCATCTTATTTCAAATTAGTGTTGGTCAGGATTACACCAACACAATCATTTTTAAATTAATAGAATATCATGTTCTGTCTGTCTGATGACAAACCAAAATTTATTTACACCAAGCATCCCAAAAGACCTAGAAACAGTGCGCCTGCTTGAGGGTTTACTCAATATTACACATTCATTCAGCACAACCACCATTCACATCGCCTACCAAGCAACTGGACAACAATCAACTAGTGATTAAAGTTGCTTGTATATTAACACTCACCACTCATGTTGGGGCTCGTCAATGACCAACAGGATCTTGAACTTCTTGGAGAGGGAAGGAGAGGGCGCAGATTGCTCCACGAACCCGGCGGCAGACGCAGCCGTCTGTTTGACCACGTTGGTGATGGAGCTGAAGGAGCTGAAGAAGCCAGAGGAACCACCGGACGAGGAGGAGGAGGACTGGGCCTGTTGAGGCTGCTGAGCCAGCTGGGTTGGACGCCGCTCCTGAGCTGCGGGGGAGCTGGCCGGTGCCTGGGATGGTGCCGGGGCTTTGGTTGGGGACTGGGCAGGGACAGATGCCGTGGCAGGGGGTGCGCCCTGCTGGGCAGGTGAGGTGGCAGTGGGGGGAGGTGGAGCAGGTGGGTCAGGCCTCTGGAGATCTGTCATGTAGCCGTTGGGAAGGTTGGACATGAAGCTGCTGTCAGAGAGACGGCGTCGTAGGAAGTTCATGATTGCAGTTGAAAGGTCGGTTGGTTAGCTGCTCTCCAAATTTCTTAGCTGAGTGGATGAGACCAGAGACAGAGAGAGACACAGTGTCAGAGGTTAGATGAATGACAGAGAGCAAATCAGTCCAAGTGATGGAGGGATAGGTGGTGGAGAGCTGCTTCTGTGTTGGAGGAACTGGAAAGCAGGAAGGAAAGGATGGATGAAGCGATGGATACAGCTCTGGTCCAGTCTTCAAGAGACAGCTCTCCAAAGCGCAGCAAAACAGCAGCCAGCGTGTTACGTGGTGTCCCTCCTCCTGAGCCTCACGTCTTCCTCACGACTGCGTGTGTGACGTGTGAGAGTGTGTATCTGCGACAGAGAGGTGTGGTGTCGTCCCCTTCGGTGAGGTGCTGGTGTTCTCCCCCCTCTACTCTACTCTGCCTGCCTTCCTCTTGAACTGCTACGAACTGAATGCGCTCAAGAGATGCTGCTGCTCTCTCTGCTTATCTCACCCTTTCACTCGCTCACGCTCCCTCTGCCCTTTTCTTCTCGCTCACTCACTTACTCACTCGCTCACTCACTCTCTCGCTCGGCACGCTCAGTGGTGGTCTCCCCCTCCCCCCCCTCGCCTCCCTCCTCTCTCCTGTCATCATCCTCCTACATCACGGGCTACGTGTGCGTGTCGTGCTGCAGCCTTGTAGCGCTGCGTGCCGTGTGCAACCAGTGGAAGGGGTTTCCTGAGATTGTGCATGAGGTGGAGTTCACAGATGGAAATGCCATCCACCCTGCTCTGCAAGCCCCACCTCCTTCACCTGCCATGCTTCAATCTGTCCATCCATCCATTATTTCTTACCCTCCTTCCTGGTGGATTCAAACCCTCTAAGTATACTTTGCCATTAACAGCACGTGGCATGACAGAGGGCAGGGTTGATTTCTAATCTAAACCACTAAGAGCAGAAGGACAGAGTCAAATTAGTCAAATGATTCCCTCCAGTGGAACGTGATGTTCTTCAGTAATGTGTCAGTGTCCTGTTCTGCAGCATAAGAAAGCAGCATATGATGGTAATGGTGGTGGTGATCAAAGGTAGCCGAGCTTGAAGGGGCCCCATAGTGATAAGTATGATGACTTTTTGATCTCTGTGGCAGGATCTGTAATGATTATTAGTGCAGTAAGATTTTCCAAATTATTACACTTGAGGGTGTTGCAGCATTAGCATATAAAGTAGAAGCAATTAAAGGATCCAAAAATAGTAGATGTCTATAATAACTACACATGTATAGCAGACAAATCTGCAGTTTCTCTGCTCATTTAGAGAACAAACCTCAAAAACCAGGCACATAACCACATATTCAAAATATATATTTAGTGAGAGAGTAGACTCAGCGTTTTTTTCTTCTACACCACTGTGTACTCCAGACTATTTGTCTCTGGGTCTCTTTCACTTCTTCAAAATTTCCTTGCTCCATTACATATTCACTATTTCAAGGCATGAGAAGAGCACGTTTTCTAAATGCTGTCAGCAGTAGCAGCAGCAGCAGCAGCGTCTGCACTGTTTTCTGTTCAAAGCTTTACTTCAAAAAAAAAAAAAAAACACCCAGAAGATGACAGGACAAAGAGGGAGAGAGAAGATTATTCAAGCGGGAGAAAAATTCCACACACGTCTGAACCACACTAAGGAGAACAGCTTGGCATTAGAAGACAGAAGAGAAAAAAAAAACAGAGTAACATTGCAGCCTCTCTAGAGGTACTCATTTAGAAATATTTGGCGGCCCATTTGCTGGATTTGACTGCTCATTCCACATCAAGCACTGAGATTCCTTTCATTTTCAACACAGATTTGGTTGGCACTGATGTGCTCTCTCAGCTGATGGAAATAGATTCCTTGACCTTTGTGCCGTCGAGAGGTTGCTTTTCAGCTGTAATCTAAGGCGCTCATGGGGCCCACATCTCTTTTGAACCTGCAGCTATTTTTGTGCGAGTCATTATTTAAGTTTTTGTACACATGAGGAAATGTTGCCGGATCGATTCCTGCACGTTTCCATCAGCATCTGGCACTAACCTTTTATTCACCCCTTGTTGAACATAAAACTTCCCTAGAACTGCAGACTGTGCTTATGAATTTACTGAAGACCAATGTCCCTACAGAGCATCTAAATTCATCTTTTGTGGAGTGTGACAGAAAATGTGCTGATAACAGGGGAAAAAAATATTTCGACGTCGCGCACAAAAAAAGGAAAAAAAAAACCAAACATGTCCAAGCACATAAATCGTCACATAATCGTCTTTGGACTCAAGCATTCGGCATAAATAGTGCAAAATCATTCATAAATTTGAACTATGATCAGTCCTGAAAAGAGTTTTTTTTTTTTTGCATAACAAAGCCAGGGTGCACATTTGTAGCAAGTCACGATGAGTCAAGCCCACTGGGGTTGGGGGTTGGGG